>CM066046.1:43346512-43946512 GCA_033557465.1 Ichthyophis bannanicus
TGCAGACCTGTCTGTACACAGCATGGCTTTTGATGTGCAGGCTGTGGCAAGGTATTCCATCCCAAGCATCGGAACACAAACATAGGAACATGTGAACATGAGATATGCCATACAGGGTCACACCAGGGTCCATCAAGCAACAGTATGCTGTTTCCAACAGTGTCCAATCTAGGTCATAAATGTACCTAGCTGTTTCCCCAAAGGGACAGTGTCCCACATGCCCTGTCCTTGATCAAGTAGTGATATCCCAGGGTAAACGTTTCCCTAATGAGGGTTTATGGGACCTTACCCACAGGGACCTGTCCAAACATGTTCTATACACAGACTCCACGAACCCTTTACTACATCCTCAGTCAGTTATTATAGTCCCATCATTTGATGTACACGTTTTGTGTCAGACGATTTTGTATTCACTCCTGTTATCAGTTGTCAAAGTAGTTTTATTTCTCCTGTCGCTTCCAGTGCATGTCCCCCAGCCTCTAGAGCTATTCTGATAAGGTGTTCAGGTCATCTATTTGTTTTTACCCATTCCCAGCACCGTCCATGGATATGATAGACCTCTATCACTCTCTCCCCTCAGCAGGTCTCTCTCCCAGGTTTATAGAGCACCAACCTTTTATGGAGCCTCCACCTCATAGTAGTGGACGCCCATCCCCTTTGCCATTATTGGTGTTTTGCCCTTATCTTGACCCCACCTCTGTATTTGCTAGCCTATCCAATATTAATCTATTTTTGTAATACGGTGAATTCACCAGTAGGATTGCACACAATATATTTCAGGGTGTGTCTATGCAACATGTTCGTGTCATATCGTGATTATTATGATGGCTGTTTTTGTACCATATGTTGGTTTATAACTGACATTGCTGTCCAGATTCATACCTATCGCCCTTTATGATAATTTGGACCTGCCGCTGCACTATGGCCAAGGGTATGAATATGGTATTCTGCCAATGACGCCTACAACATCTCCCTGGGTGGTGGCGCCAAATGTTGAACCCAGCATCATGACACCATAGTTTGGGTTGGGCCGTCCCGATGGTTCTGCATATCCCTCCACCTCTTTAACTTTCACATTATCCCTCCCATCTGCCATGTCTGATGCACAGTCCCCCAGTTTATCAGGGTCCTCTTGCATGTCGGCCCGCAAGTCCCTGTGGGTTTCAGCAACCTGACCATCTCCGTTGTGGGTGGCCATCATGTGTTTATTTATCTGTTAACTTGCACCTGTTCAGCATTAACCACCTTCCAGGCCATTGCTAGGACTATCTGAGGATTAGCGTCTTAGCATTTTGACCCAGCAACATCTGACTCCATTTTGGATGGTATTTAACATATACACGTATTCAATTATCTCCTTCCCCCCATTGGCGGGAACCTGGCCCATTTAAGCACACTCTCAGCTTTTCATTCTATTCTTTCCAACCTGTTCACGATTACCCACAATAGGTACACTCCGGCCCCTCCCATTCCTACGGGATCTTCCCAAGCTGTTCGCAATAACGGTCTCTTAATGCGGGAGCCATGTCAGAGGGTCCCTGCCAGTCCAGATGACACAGCATCAACCGACTTCACCTTTGTCCACCTGCCTCTTCACACCCTCATTATAACAATAACTGATTTAGTGGGACAGGAACCCCATGAGTCTAAAGCCACGTTGAGCTTGTCCCCTCCCATCATCCGTGTTGTGCCCTATCTACCTGCTGAGTACATATATATCATTATGATGGTATCTACCATTTGTCACGGTACTGTACATATAATGGATCTCAACGGTCTGTGTGTTCTTCCGGATAATAACCCCTCACCTCGGATCCCTTTTTACAAACCATACCCATAAACCCATACGACACATTACTCCGTCCGGGACCCAGAAACATTACCATACCCATAGCCAACCGCCGTATGGAATCCCTGTTACTCTGCAGGTTGACCTTCCATCTCCCACACATTGTTAACGTTTTTATCAGGGTCATTGCATTTCAGGGCACACATTCATGTGGTTACGGCTCAATTGATAGCAAGTACCCAGAAATCATCATCTCACCTGGCCTGTTCTCTCCCACTGCGTGGCTAATCAGTCATACCCATGGGCCTTCAACCTGGGTGGATTTGATTAGCAGGTTTGTATGTCTGTGCGATGGTAGGTGTACGTTCCAACATATTATGACATAACGGATGTGGACATGCGGTAACCATGTATCCCCAGCCTTGTACCATGGGGCTCCTCCCCCCCGTCAACAGTTATGTTTCCATATGAGGGCCTGACACAGCGGGATTCCCCAATGTAGACGGTCATGCTGCATACGTATTTCCCAGCTGTCCTCCCGGGGTGTAGCCAGGGGCATAGGTCAGTGTTTCCACCTGTGCTCCCATCGCTGTGAGGGTTCCTCGCCAGATATTCTGGCCATTATGTTCACCAGTTACCATGTTCAGCCGCCCAACACGTTCCAGGGACACCGGCACTCTCGTCACATACCATCTGCACGTGTCCCTGGGTCCCTATGACATGCAGACACCGCTGGCAGAGGTACCGTCTGGAGATGCCTAGCTCTACAGCACCATTTCCCTGACCCTCACCACTACTCTGATGTGGGACTGCCTTCTGATTGTGTCCCATTACACGTGACCTCTCCTGCGTCGGCGCCACCTCACAGCGCATCGTCGCATCATCCCTCGAAGGGTCACATGCCATCTCTGTCTGTACACTGTGTCCTTTGCATCCGCTGATGTCGCTGGGGATCCTGATCATGCTCCCTGACATGATAGTCCACTGTAGATGGCACTCCATGTGGCCTATGCCTTGTTGTGTGCTCCACCCTAGCACTGCACAGCTGTGCTGACTCAGGCCCTGACCTTTGTGGTGTGTAGTTGGGTTACACCTCATAGCCCTCTTGCAAGGACACCCGGTACCACACACCAGCTCCATTTTTGTCTCTGGGGACCCTGGTGCATTCTGGGGCGGTGGTGTGTCATCGCAGGTACCTGCTGTCACATGCCATACAGGACTGACGTTTGCTTGTCCAGGGTCACTCACCCTATCAGGGGCTCGCTCCTGACCTAGGACACGCTCGCTCCTCACCAGGTTCACACAACACTGCAGCTATCCCGGCCTATGACTGTGTTCATTGGCCCTCAAATGGTGTGCTTTTTGTTACCTGACCACCCGCCACCCAAAGCCATACCCCTGTGTCTATTCCGCCAATATGCCACGTACATAACCCTCACCAGTAGCAGCTGTTGATGTACAATGTGACAAACAACACAATCACATCACACAGGGAAACAGTTACATATATCTTGTGTATGTGACCACCTCATGCCACCCACCTTCAGCATTGTGTGCTCCACCTGCGCCATGGCTGCGCAACTCAGACATCGGAACGTCCATCATGTGACTGGAAGGGGCCTGCAGCTGTTGTGGTGGGGGACCCCATAGCCTGGCTGTCAACAGGCTGCTGCATGTTTCCGGCCATCCCAAAGTGATGATCCACTGGTCCTGGGGGGCGAGGGCTGTGGGCCAGTTGCATCTGTGCGTGCGCCTGATTGCTGGGCCTCTCTGTCCTCCCGGGTCTCAGCCACATCCTCGTCTGGCTCATCTACATCCTCCCCCTGCTCAGCCTCATGCGCACCCATGCTGCTGTAGTCACCTGTGATGTGAGCAATAGAGGGGGCTCTGATATGTATCAACGCAACAACTGTATATCTGCTTGTGCTGTGGTCAACACATACATGCGGTGATGTTGGCATGCATACTGCTTACACACTCACCTGATTTCCTTCAACAACCCATACGGTAGTGCCATGTCCCCTCACCTCGGGTACAGGTGGGTGCAGTGTCCCTGTCTGTGTGTTCTGATTGGCAGTAAGGTGCTCATAGTCGCAGATCCCTTCCTGCCCCCGTCCCATACCTCCCTCCCTATGTGCCTCTCATGTCACCGTTTGCCCTTGGTTACCCTGTGGTCGCACCCGCCTCTGCCACCCCCTTTCAGAGTGTGCAGGGCCATTATATTGGGCATGCGACCATGACGGATAGTGTTCTGCGCGGTGCGTGACATTCAGGGCTGTGGGCTGGGATGCTGTGCAGTAGACCCTTATAGCACCGGTCATGCGTTTGGCCACACACATGCAGTGCCTGGCAGC
This sequence comes from Ichthyophis bannanicus, assembly GCA_033557465.1. Classification (NCBI taxonomy): domain Eukaryota; kingdom Metazoa; phylum Chordata; class Amphibia; order Gymnophiona; family Ichthyophiidae; genus Ichthyophis; species Ichthyophis bannanicus. The sequence continues at coordinate 43,350,656 of CM066046.1, forward strand.
TCACATGTTCCCTATACATGCCTTGCTGCATGTCCACACATTAATACAGGGTACGTCATAGACTGCTGTGGGGGTGGGGGTGTGTCTTATTGCCATTACCAGATATGGGACAGGTGGGGGTACGGATGGGATGAGGAACATGTGGTAACTGTGTCCTGCGACCTGGCCCCACATCAGGGTTTGTGTTAGGACAGCATACCCACATGCCCTATTGGGGATGGCTACAGGGTGTGGCGTGTGAGACCCATACGGGGTGTGGGGTTGCACGAGGCTGCGTGGTCTGCAATGCTGATCACAGGTATGTCCTGTGAGCTACTTGGTAGCGGTGTGTGTTGGTGGGCAATGACAGCAATATACATGGATGTGTGCTGAACGTGTCATCCTATGCGTCACAACATTACCTTGCCCTGGACATCGTCTGCTAGATTGGCACATCAGTCCTGGTCCTATCGCTGTGCGACCTTCAACAGTTACGCAGTCACGGGATGGAGCGGATGCTCCCTGGTACACAGCGGTCCGTGGAGATACCCTCGTCCCATTACGGAACCACGGGAAACACTGGCATCGCTAACATGCATATGTTGCCCTGGGAACAGTCAATAGCCACCCATCTGCTAGCCGCACGGCAATCTCAGTGTCAATGACATGGTAACACTATGATACCATGTGGAGATCTCACAATGGTCCATGTGCACATTTGTAACTAGTTTGGACCCTGTCTAGGGGGCCATCCCCAGGGCCCCAAGCGGAGATACACCCTCAGGACTTTGCAACTCACCTACACTCTCGGTTGTGCCTTATCAACAGTCCCTCAGTGACAATCACTACACCTGTGCAGGATGTCCCTGGCACCATCTCACCATTCTGTTTCCCTTCCGACAAAGGACATGAGGGCACCATTGCAGCCCTATTCATCTCCACATCCCAGTCCGATCCATGCTATGCCTCCTGGGTCAAGGGGCTTCACAGGCACGTCGGCCCAGTGATCGACAACATCATGTCCCTTTCCTTCACAACTGGATCATTACCTGCAGGGCCTTTGGCATACCTCAGCTATACCCCTGTTGCCAGACTGCAATGTGTACCCTCCACAGTTGGGTTCCTATGGACCCATCTCTGGCACACCTATACTTGCTGAGATGATAGGAGACGTGACGTACGACAGCTACAGGGACATATTGATTGTGCTGCACCACTGGACCCCTGCCAACATGGCCTCAGGGACCTCCATGGAGTTGACACCCTCCTCACCATACTCCTCAGTTAGCTGATGTATGGCATAGATGATATCCAACTGGGTTGCCACCTCCCAACTCTGGAAGTCCCTGCAGCGCGTGATTCAGTGACACACAACCTCCTAGTGGCGGGAATAATTGTGAAGGGCATCACTGGAACAGTGCTTATATGGTGCAGGTCCGATCTATAGCGAGGGTGGCAGCATGTCGGCTCAGTGGACAGTACATCTCAACCCTTCCACCTACATCAGGGTGCTAACCAATGTTCATCACATTCTATCCCCCTATTGAACATCTACCTGCAAACCATCTGTGGGTTCATACATCCTTGTAGTGTTGTGTACATGCCTTATGGCGATGACGTTGTTCTTTACACACCCATCTCCAATGCACATATGTCTCTCCCCCCCTCTCATACCCTGCCCCAATGCATTGTTAGGGTGTCCGTCCTCGTGATACCTCCATATGTGACATACAACAACGGAGGTCCTCTTGATCACGCGCAATCCCAACATCATCCCACCACATCATCTCAGGACTGGGGTATATGACCTGCAATCCGACCCGTCCTCACTTTACCAGTATTTCATTTTATAGCTACGCGTCCATATGATATCCCACCTGGAAAACACAGGCACACCTGCATACTACCTAATCCACCTTATGGGACACCTACGCTGCATGTTGGAACCAGACAATTTGATGACAATATACCATGCACTGATGATCCCACACGTCATTTACAGGACCATCATTTGTCAGCTTCCTCACTAATCCACCTTATACCCGTTACAGCTGCCAATGACTGCTACAGCAAGGTTACCTCAGGGAGACGCCTTGGATAACCATGTTCCCCTGAGCTGATTCACTTACATTGGCTAGCCATTCAGGCCAGCATTATCTTTATCACCCTAGCTCACACGTTGAACAAACCTAATAGGCTCTACACTGCATTCTTCTCCTCCCCTACTCACTGCAGTACACCAGACAGAGCAAGAGCATCCACGAACATCACCTCCCTGGAGCTACAGACGGCCATCACAAGCCCTGCCTCCTCAGCAGCCCACAGGACCTTTCACCTTTGTGCCCCTAGGTGCTGCAATGCAGCACCCCTGGCATCTGGCCTATCAGCAGCTAATCACAATTCAGGTAGGCCATCACTTTCTATCCCTGCACACTCTTCCCTATAGAGTCATCAACACCTGTCGACCTGAGCGAGCCCACCCACATACCTGATTGCATGATATCTCAGTAACCTGCCTGTGATGAGTATATATGATGTTGGAATATATACCTGTCACCTTATAGTGGTAACATGTCCCTGATCATTTATGGTACATCTGTGGGATTTCTGTACATTGTTTGCCTTGGTATCGACGTTCCGTCCCATGTCATCTGTGATCTCATGCATGTTGAGTGTACTGGGATTAGGTTTGCCTGTTAGACACGCTGATGCTGAATAGTGCGGTGTATGAGGGGATATAGATATGAACCTAACTACATAGCTATACAAGGTGTACACTCCGGGGGACATTGGGATGGTCACCTGAGGATGGTGTAGACTACTTACACCTCTTATCAACACACATGTGTTGTCGCAGAACCGCTGATCTCTGACTCACACATGCAACGCTTCTGCAGCAGCATAGGCAGATTACCTTCTCGCATCAACGACCTGTATCATGTGCTGCTCATTTCACAGGTTAGGATATGTTTTTTCCGGCCTTGGACCGCTACTCTTCCTGCTGCACCTGCACAGGTCTGTTATCATTGACCACCTTTGTATAACATCTCCTTTGTCATGTTGGACACTGATCATCTGCCTGCTGCTACCATGGAACTCCACAGTAGCAGCATTCAGGTGAGCATTGTCTGTGCTGATCAGGCACATGTTATACGACGTGTGTTAATGATTAGCGTGATGTTCCGTCGACAGCCTGGGATGACAGGAACATTGGACAGAGAGAACATATCGTACCCTGTCAATGGAGAGGTACATGCTACAGGTCAGTGATGCGTTTAGGGCATCCTGTCTTAGCATCGTCCCTAGCTTTGCATGTGTGCGTGTGAGACCAGCATATCATCCACACCCGGTCTGTGTTGATCAGAGGTGGAGGTGGTCTGGACCTTCATCCAGTGAGTCCGCCATGTATTTCTGGAGGGTATTCTCTATATATCTATTTGATATCTCCCTGTGATTGGACCCCACTAATCGTGGCAAATAACAATCATACCGGTCACATCAGGGAGATGTGTGCCACGTGCATGTGCGGCCTGTGCTCAGACCTCACCCAGGCTGGGTGCTCAGACACATTGCATAGGGGACACACATGGAGCCAGGGTATTGGGCAATATCCATCACAAATATGTGTGTCAGCCATCATGTTGTACGGTAGTTTGTGGTGACACACAATGAGTGGGAGGGGGGCCATCACAGGAGGGACAGGGTTGCACAGTGGCAGATTGGACTGCAGGACGGAAAGGTATGTACAGTGTCCATACAGACATGCTCAACAGAACAGGCACTGCCATCGCAGCTGGGCTTTCAGCAGCCATGACAGAGGCTACAGCAGCACAGATGGGCCTGTCGTGTCAGAGGGGACTGTCACAGCAGTTATCACACCAGGTACTGGCTCACAGGGATGTCATGGCGGTATCATGGAAGGAGTGCAAGCTCTGGATGCATTGTGTGGACCTACACACTCAGTTATGAGTGTGCTGTGGACTCTTGGGGGGGATGTCCTGGCCCGTGGGGCCGGGGAGGGTGCCTGTGCAGAGCTTTCAGCAGTGCCCTGTCACGGTTATTGCAGGAGGGACAGACCCCCTTGACATGCAACCTGTCTGTCAGAGTGTGACTGATGGACCTCTGTGATGCCGTGATTGCGTCATTGCATACATAGGTTCCAGACTGAGCTGGTGACATCATAGGGTTGCTGTTGGTTGAGATGTTAGGTCTGTGGGCATTTTCTCTGGGTTCTATCCTGTATGTGCGTTGGTCATGTATTGGCCCGCAGACTGAGTTCCATACATGTGACAGCAGAGGTGAGGCTTGGGGGATGGGAGGGGTGAGCTGTGCCTCACAGTGCATGTTGTGTGGTTGTCCTGGGGACAATGTTTGCTGGTCTCCCTATCCGCACACTGTGTGCAGCAGAGGTATCCAGTTTGCAGCTGTGAGCTCTGTTACTGTCACCTCACAGGTTCAGTGTCCCCTGGGTGTTGTTACAGTGAGCCATGTTGGTTTGGCCATTACATGGCCTGGCCAACCCTGACACATATATGTGATTACAGGCGTACACTGTGGGGACTACCTAGTAGCCATAGCGTACAAAGGGTTTGGAAATGCACATGCTTAGCTGATAGACCTGTTTCATATTGGCAGTTACATACGGTGCTACGCATAGGCTGTTGCCTGGACATTGTCACATAGAGATTTGTCAGACGTACCTGCTAGCGGGTGTGCAGTATCCAGGAGCTCAGGCAGGCCACATGTGTAGATATCTCCAAGTCTTTCTGCAAGCTCACGCTCGAGGGCCGATAGTGGGGAGATGAGGGGGCCCCCGCCACCTGTCCCCAGGGCATGCTGGTGTTCAGCCACCATCACCTGCCGTACACCTCTTTTTATGTCAGAAAATCTTTTTTTCAGACTGTCCGTGTCTCTTGGTGGGCCACCCGCCCCAGCCACTGCTAGCCTCACATCCTCCCACACAGCATTGCGGTTCCCCACGGGTGTTTGGCTACTGAGGCGGCCGAAGAGGACATCGTAGTTCTCCAGAACCATGCTCAGGAGACTGTGGTTCTCCTGGTCACTGAATCTCATCGCCCTCCTCCGCTGCGTAGCTGGCACAGGTGGGCGCTTTCTTTTGCCAGTGTGTCTTTGCACCTCCACACCTGTATTCCCGATGGGCCTGCAACGGCCTCAGGCACCGGTGTCACCGCCCCACCCACCTCTGCAGTGCACTGTTGTTCTGCATCCCCACCGGCCTCATCAACATTCACCCCCTCGCTCCCCCTCTCCCCCTCTCTCTCCATCACCCTCTCCCCTCACCACTCCCCACCCAGCACAGGACACCACACGCCACCCTACACACTGCAGACCACCCCACCCCACCCAATCCACCCTACCCTGCACAGAACACAACAATACACATAAAACAGACACAGAAACAGTGCTACACCAAATACGATATGGCACTCTACAGACACACAGCCTCCTCTCCCCCTACAACACCTTCTACCTCTTCAGTATCACACACGCCTCTGTTTCTCCTCACTCCCTCACTGTATCTTACAACACCCTCGTCGTTTACCTGTGGTACAGTGTGTTTTATACCATATTATCATTGCCTTTTGCCGTTGCGCATGCGTTTCTTTTTCTTTTTTTGTGCGCCGCTGATGTGCGCGTGCGCTGTCGTCTGTGCGCGCCGCGGATCTGCGTCAGAGATGTGCATGGGCGTGTATGGGTGCGGCGCATTCAGATGCACATGCCGTCATCACGCATACACGCCCCAGCGCGGCCCACAGGGACGTGTGCGATCTCTGTTTCGTTTGCGCATGCGCTGTTGCTGTTCGGCTTTGTTTTCCGCGCCACAGATGTGCGCATGCGCTTTCGTCTGTGCGCGCCGCGGATCTGCGTCAGAGATGTGCATGGGCGTTTGGGTGCGGCGCATTCAGACGCACATGCCGTCATCACGCATACACGCCCCAGCGCGGCGCACACGGACGGCAGGGATTGCTCTATGGGATGCACATGCGCACGGCGCTCCCCCACGGCGCACAATGACGCACAACGTCACAGGCGCACATCTCAACACCAGAAATACATCTATATATCCTCAGGCATAGATAGTACACATTGAGGGTTTGTATTGTAGGAGAGGTGTACGTTTGGAGAGGGTGACATATTGATCAGGCTAGGTTATCTGTGTAGTTCATTGTCTATTGGGTTGTACTGTGTGTATTGTATTGTATTGTGTGTATTGTGTTGTGTATCGCATCCGTTTGTTCAGTTTGTCAGTCGGTGTTTGTGAGTTGGTCGCTGTTGTGGGAGGTTTGTGTGTGTGTTGTAGTGTGTTTGTGTAGGCCTGCGGGTGAGGTGATGGCTGGGATAAATGTTTCTGCATGTGCCCTGGATGGTGAGCAGATGCTGCGGTTGCCGGACATGGGGGATGGTGTCCATGGGGCTGAGGCACAGGGCATGGGTGTAGTCCCGCAGCAAATCAGACCTGCAGCTGTGGAGGAGGGCCAGGCAGCTGATGTACGTGCACAGCGCAGGAGACGTGCCGAGGTGCAGGCTCGGCAGCCTCGCCTCTACAGGCCCAGGGCCCAGCTCCAGGACATGCGTGAGGACCAGGTCATCTCCCTGTACAGGCTGAGCACAAGGGCTATTAGGGAGCTCTATGAGGATCTACGACCTGACCTCGAGCCCCTGACTAATCGGTCCCATGCCATACCGGGTTTAGTTAAGCTCCTTGCTGCTTTACATTTCTTTGCCTCTGGCTGTTTTCCAACACTCAGTGGGCGCAGTGGGTGGCATGAGCCGACCCTCCTTCTCCCGATGTCTCCACCAGGTACTGCGTGCCATGGTCAGCCGGGTGGGGAATTACATAGCCCTTCCCCACAATAGGCAACATTGGGGGACCCTGAACCAAGCCTTTGAGGCTGTAGCTGGGATACCACACGTGATGGGAGCTATTGATTGCACACATGTTGCCCTGGTCCCACCTAGAGACAGGGAGGTGGTGTTCCGCAACCGCAAACACTACCATTCCCTGAATTTTCAGGTTGTATGTGATGCTGATCTGCATATTCTGAATGTGGTCCCACGGTTTCCAGGGTCCACCCATGACTCCTATATCCTGCATCGCTCAGCAGTATTTCGACAGTTTGAGGAGGGACTGTATGGGGACTGCATCCTGCTGGGTGAGTATGTCCACACATATGATGTAGTCTGTAGGTGATATCATTTTGTCACTTAACATCTCTTATATATTGCACTATATACGCTCTGTGTGGTTAGGCAGCTGAGCTCACGTTCAGCAGACATTGTGGGCGGGTGTAGACATTGAGTTGCATGTGACATGATGAGCCATGTCACATCTGGTTGGAAACAATACCTGGGGGTGATATGCTGATGGTGTAGGGGGACATATGCACATGTTCAGATGCATGTACATGGGTGTGCATTTCAACGTGTGTGTGTATTTCACCGGGCCACAGGTGGGTGGGTGGGATTGTTGTCCATCACACCCACCTGTGCATTAGTGGCATTTGAGGTAACTGTGTTATGTCATGTCACATTTCTGTGAGTCACAAGCCATACACCTATCGCATATCATTTGTGTGTGTGAGGGCCACACCCCTACACATTACTGGGGTTCTTGAACATTGTTTGGTGGATGACATGGGTTGGTAGTTGTTTGGGGTTTCGACACATATGATGGATGTTCATAACCTTGGCAACGTTGGGTACACCTTTCCCTAGGTAGGGTTTCTGGTTTAGGCATAGCCCATAACATGTGTGCATACACACGTGTGTTGTGAATGACTTTGGGCCACTGCAGATGGCCACTACTTTGGCATCAGTGTATGTCATTAATCTGATGTGTCTCTGACATTGAGAGAGGTGACAGCAAGGGCAGGGGCCAACTTGTGAGCGGGCAGAGAGGTGTTGGTACCCCATACAGAGGAACCTTGACAGTCTCTGTTGTTGTGATAGTTCAGGGCTCATGTGGGCTACAGTGTGCAGATCTGTGGAACACAGCTTAACAGGGATATTAACATGATGGTGACAGTGGACCGGGTGTCCACTGACATGGTTGTTGGTCAGCGGTCGACAGCATATGGCATCAGACTGCTGTCTGTAGGTATGTTGACCTTACTGGACACAGTGTTGTGAGGTGATATTGGGTTGATGTTGTCGAAATCCCAGGTCAGACATGTTCTGGGTGTGCGTTTACATTGCCTCATACAACATTCTTGTGGTGTATAGCTTGCTAACATATACGTTTGACGTGTTGTTTGTGTGCTGGTGGTTTAGGCTGCCATTGGTGGTTTCAGAGATGCGGACATTGACTGCATACCAAGACGCATATGCCACACATAGCGGATCTTTGTTTGCAAAACTGTGACATTGCTGTTATTTGCCATGTCTGTCCAGACTACAGGGGCCCTTTCTGACATTTCTATCACCATAGGTCATATTCTGTCAAATGTATATTTGTGTTGTCATATGATTCTGTCAGGATGTGTAATGCACTTGTCTCTAAGGTCCATACCTGTGCAGATTTGTGGTGGCATGCGCTCATGCATTCACATGCATCATTCTCTTTTTGCAGGTGATGCAGGGTATGGATGTCGCCCCTGGCTGCTAACCCCTGTGCGTCAACCACGGACACGTGCAGAGCGGAGGTACAATGAGGCCCACGCCTCCAGCCGCTCTGTCATAGAGCGCACCTTTGGCGTTTTGAAAAGTCGCTTCAGGTGTCTGGATCGGACAGGTGGGGCCTTACAATATCAGGCAATGACTGTTGCAGAGATAATCGTAGCCTGTTGCATCCTGCACAACATTGCTCTCAGGCATGATATTGCTGCAGAGATTAATGAGGATCTTGCGGAGGATCCACCGTGCCCCCCTGTACGTGCCAGTGGTGACACACAGGCAGGCACAGCAGTCAGGCAGAGGTTGATTGCTGAGATATTCAGTGGTATGTATTGCACATCCTCCCACATATATGTGCTGTTGTGTGCATGTGAGGTTTATAACGGGTCATGTGTCTGCACATATAGCATTCAGATCCATCACTGCATTGTCCTTATGCTGAACATCCAACAGTAACATAGGGCCAGGGGTGTGCAATGGACAATGTGGACAGGGCACAACAGGGGCTGTTGGTGTTTTTGGGATTTGTGTGTTGAGACACCTTTATGAGCTTTTGGGGGTCACAGTACCAGTTAGTGTCTGTGTGTGATAGCAACTGCTGTGCAAACACACTGTTTCCATTATAGTGTGTGTGTGTGGCACGGTGTCAGGCATATGTTCCGGGGTTAAATGGGGTGTAGATGGCAACATTTGTGGAGAGCTCTCATGCGGCCACCTTGTTTATGTACTACAATCAGGGTGTGCTTGTGTGTGTGTTATGCTATTATGGGCTAGCTATGTCTGTATGTTTATAATGTGTCATGCAACATGTATTACATAGCACAGTACACATGCGCATGACTGCATACCCATGATGGGATAGATTACATGTGACAGGTGTTGCTGCCACAACAAACGGTACCATATGGTATGTTGATTTACGTAGCACATACATGGCTAGGGTGAGGCATGTGGACATAGTCAGTGTGCAGCCCGGGGTCGATATCATTGGTTTCATCTTATATAGTGAGGTGTCATACATTGCAGTATTCTCACTGTACACACATACGGATGTGCAGCGGGTCACATCATGAGCGGGGGGATTACAGGACCCCACTGTAGAGCTGCATGTGTGTATATGTTTGCTAGTTTACCGATTTAGCAAATAAAGAGTGGCATATGTGGGTGATACTATCTGAACATCTACGTCATGGCTCTGGTACATGCTGTATGTCGGTCAGGTTAGCACAGTACACAGCCACATATGCCTTGTCTACACTGGCAAGGGATGTTATGTTGACATACACACACAGACCTATTTGGGTGATATGTGGTGCAGGTGCACATATAGCCTCTCCATGGATTAACATTCTCCCTGATACCCAGTGGGCTGACATGACGCCATCATGGTCTGATGAAAGACAGACATGGGGGTGTTGTCTGGTACACATGGTGATGACATTGCCATGTATTTAGGCACATGATCAGTGCACATATCTAAGTAATCATTGATGTACAGGATGTACACTGCATAATATTCCTTTGCACAGTGGATACAGGGGGTGGTACAGCATATTACCAGGTGTCACAGGTATGTACAATGGACTAACAAACAACATTAGGGGAGTCATAGACACGGAGAGGGGGTAATGTTGTCAACCTGGCCAACACAGACTAATAGTGCGACCTTGGGATGTGTTTCACACATGGTGTTTGCAGACACCTCCTTAGACAGGTGTGAGGTGCAACCAAGGGTGGTGGGGGCAAATGAGTAATAGGGGGACATTTCATTGGTATCATACGTCTACATGCTGCCTCTCCCATGTGGTATATCAGTACAGTGTGAGGGTGAACAGTCAGTCGTTGGGTCAGGTTGTGGGGTCTGCCAGCTGTTGACATTGCTGTGTACTGTGGGTTTCACAGATGGGACATGACATATATTTTGTGATGGTTTGTTTCCCTCTCCACAGGACCAGCTTCATGAGGATGCTGTTCCACTGTAGCATTGGCACATGAGGGCCCATCGTCCAAGATGCTGTGGTCCAGGGTAGGTGGATCTACAGCTACATTGTGCGTACATGGGTTCATGGGAGCAACATGTCGCCTGTCATGTGTCATATGAGGCAGCTGGTGTTGTACAACTCTCCCCTGACAGCCTCCCTTACCCATATTTTGGGGTGGTGACCCATCTCCCCATGTGTTTGTGTACAGTATGTTCGCAGGGACACCTTTTCAGTCAGATGTACAGCAGAGTTAGATGTGTTTTTGGTTGTCGTGTTTTACGGATACTGCATTTTCTGTCTACACCATCATATTTAGATCAGACATCACCAAGGTATATGTGCATGTGACTTGGCCATGATGTGCACAGGTTTGCACTTGTGCACATTCAGCCCATGTTTTTCAGCTGTGCCCCTGACCAACGCATACTGTGTGTGTGTTTGCGCTTATGTTTTGAATATGTCCTCCAGCATTGTCCAGGCATGGTACATTATCACGTGCTCTCATGGGTGTGTGCACCTGGGGGGCATGGTGGGGTGTACTACCTCTACTGTTGTGCTGCTTGCCTTGTCACCATGGTCCACATGTGTGGTGAGCTGTGAGCAGCAATGTGTCTTGTGTTTTGAGAGACAGGTGTTGAGCAACATTTATTTCTCTCATATGTAGGCATGCTGTGGAGATGCATCAACAGTTGATGTACATGGTAAATCGACATGTCTGGCTGACATTGTCTCCCTTCGCTGTGACCTGATGTGGCTATGCAGTACTTGGAGGAATTGATGAGGGCCGCATGATGCACACATAGGGTTTGTTTTAACTTTGCGAATTTGATATTACATCTGGCTGTACCTGTCCTGGGGTTTATGATCCTCACATGGACATGTTATGTAGCATCGCTGTAGACACAAACAGATGCATATAGTGTGTAGCTGTGAGATGCCCGTGTGACCTGGGATTGTACATAACCATATCCATGTGACAGCCATGCCTGCATTTACATGTACTGTTGGCGCTCATCTCCTTTTTTTTTATATGCATCTGCTGTAATTTGTGACTTTGCATCCCTTTGGTCTGTATTTTGTGTATTGTGATTCTTGGCAATCTGTTCTGTTTTGGCAAGGTGTCTAACAATACCATACTTCTCCTCTCGTGACACAGGGCAGGTGACATAACAGCACCATTTCCTCCACGGCATCTGGCTCACCATCCAACGTCTGTTGTGGGACTGACGTTCATCTTATTCTTTCCAGGGAGATGTGCCATTGGATGTTTGACCTATGTTGGTGGCACACAGGCCTGTGATGGACAATTTTGCTCTTTGACCGCTGACTTACCCATGATAGACCTGTACAACACACAGTGTGTGCCATGCTGTGGCTGTGTGTCGTGCTGCTGACAGGGACACAGATGGACTTTCATGGACTGTGTCATATTGGACGATGGCACTTTACTGTGCATGGCCAGGTTTGCATGGTGTGTTTTGCGATGATCTTTTGGCTGTCAAGGACACCTTGCTTTTGGGACACTGTGCGCATCAGGGACTGACATAATCTATGTATTTCTGACATCCTTCCACAGTTGGTTAGTGTATAGGTGTGTCCCATGTGTGTGACATGGCACACATGATATGTTACTTTGTGGGTTTCAACATCAGCATACAGCCATGTTTGTGGCACGGGGGCACACATGGAGGGATCCAATTGTCTATGTCCACCTGCCCCACACCTGAACAAGGTGCAGGTTCTGCCACATACACACTTTCATGTCCGCCACCATCCTTGTTAGATGTGTGGAGGGGCCAGGGGTGCTTAGATTCATGTGTGGCATCACTGTACCATGTTTGTGTACAGCTGGTGCCTGTGCTTCTCAATAACTATGTTTGTGTGACACTGCATGTGGACCTATGGCTCTGTGTGGTTCACTGTAGGCTGTCTGACCATCATTTGCATCTGGACATGCTAGTTATTGTATATGTTTACTGTACAGATGTGACACTCTGCATGTCTGTCCACGCGGTGCAGTGCACATTTGCAGAGTCCTGTTTTACCCCCTGCATTGACAACAGTCTCATTAGGCCATTATATTTGGTGTGGGTCAGAGTGGGTGTCCATTGTCCTCCTACACTTCAGCATTGCATGGACCATGCTATCGGTAGCCAAACACTGTCCACCAAACAAACAATGCAAGGGGACATACTGCACGGTGTTATGTCTGCACCTTTCAGGGAGTTGTGTGCTTTGTATTTTCTCTGTGTTCATGTGTCCCTGCTACCTGTTAGCATACAATCATTCAGCTCTAGATGATATTTGTCATGTACACTGAATACTTTCTGATGTGCCAATCAGCCATTATGTGGGAGGTTGGACATAACTTAATGAGGGTGTTTGTCACATGTCAACATTGTGCCAGCATATGTCTTTCTCTTTTGGGGGCCACCTGTGTTGCATGAGGGCTATGTTGGGGGGGGGGACATGTGATGTGTTTGGGGTCTTACGCTTACAACGCCTCGAGTCTACATGCCCTCATATGTAGCTCACACATTGTGGGCATGCAGCAGATGCTCGTGTATGTGGCCCTGGAACCCAGTGCATATCATGCACCTGTTCCACCAGAGATCTCATGCCACTCAATTGTGCGCAGGCATTGACCTTTATGTGGCATGTGTGTTTGTACCTTGCTGACTGTGTTCCCATCTTTAAACAGGGAGGGGCTTACTTTGAAATTATGATTACACTGTGTACAGTAACTGGGAGGTGTGATCCAAATAAATATATGTATTATACAGACATTAGTTCCTTTTGCTGCTTGGTCATGTTCACACACATGCACTACAATGTCTACCTTTGCATATGTCATGACTCCTTGTGACCTTGGGACTCCGTGGTTACCTTGACAATGTTCCTCGAGTTACTCTCCAAGGGCCACATGATCTGGTTTTCTGAAATGAGGCCTGGTTGCCTTGTGTGCATGACAGTTTTGTGACGACTAGGCTGCTCCTCCTCTCGTAGAGCACATTCACACTTGTGTCTACTGGTTTGCTTGCAAGGTGCATGTCCACCTGTGCTCACAACAGTGTACGATGGCAGCTGTGCATGTGTCTGGCATTTTGCACATCACAGGTTCTTACTGGTTCACATACAGACCCTGTCTTTGGCATATTATGTATTCCTTGGGCTCAGTGTATTATTTGTGGGTGTGGTTGGTGGCATGTGATTTCAAATAAGGTTATGCGTTTAGCCCACGATATGCTTTGTTTTTAATTATTTTGTACATTATGCTGACTTGACCATTAGTTCACTGCAGGTTAATCAACTCTACACACACCCTTGTCTGTGATCAGGGTGCAGCAGGGTGTGCACTGTGTGCTGCCTAGCCAGCAGATATCATCTGTTACATAGGTTTCTCTCATTATGTTGTTTACACTGCTGTGCACCTGGGGGTGTGGTGGTGCTGGGTTTCAGCAGGTGTGTGTTCACCCTTTTTCATGTGTTGCTCTCTGCTGTCCTGTCCATGATCAGTACATTGCTTCGCCACGCATCCTCCACTGCCCTTGGGGATACCTTGCTTTGCTCTTGTTATGTCTGTATATATTTATGTATTTGTTTTGGTATCCCACTTTTCACACGGTCAAGGGGGGTTTCATACGAGGGGGGGGGAGGTTTTACATGTTGGCCACGGCCATTGCCAGGGGGGCTACATTGACGGTTTCAAATGGGGACATAGGACATACTATGGACATTGACAGATTGTGCACATTGTCATATTTGTATGGGGTGGGTTAGGGGTTGGATTAGTGGGGTTCCTGGGACAGTATGTTTTTCAGCTGTATTATAATGGATTAGTGGTCTGGGTTGTTACCAGGACATCTTGGGGGGCTGTGCATGATACATGGGGCATGAAGTTCAGGGTCTCGATTGCAGGTCCCTTGCGGGCATTTGGTTCATTTGTTGCTTACAGTACCGGAGTTGGTGGGGGCTTGTCTGGTAGTTGTGCCGTGGCCTGGGCGACACAGTCTGGTGTTGCTTTGGGGGTTGCGTGCTTCATGTATGACTTTGTTGGTATGTGGGAGGGCTTTGTATTGACTCCTTGCTTCAGGTGCCTGTATGTATGTTTCTTTCAGGATTGGGGTGATGTGGTCTGTATATTTTGCATGCTGTGTCTACAGCATCACATATCATTGTGTGTTTGTGCATGCGTCCCTGGTCCCAACTACAGACTGTGATCTGAAATGTACACAGGAGTTCTGCAGGTGCATTTGTTCATGGTTTCCCTTGTGGGTTTGCCTGTCCTTACAACCAGCATGCATGTAGCGTGAGGGCCTGGACTATTTCTGACTGCACCCTTTGCTAAGACACACACATTGGTGCTGTTTCCTACCTTTTTTTGCTTTTACATTTCTGGGGTTGTTGGTATGTGTGATTCCTCTCTGTTCTCTTGGATGTGCATGCGTGTCCTGCAGTTGTGTTTTCCATTTGTTTGACTGTCATATGTTGTCAGGTTTGTGCTGTGGACACATTGTACACTCATCTGAGTTGTGAGCCATGCATCTGTCCATCTTCTGTCTGCCAACTCTTGTGTCATGCTACCCTGATGTGCATGCAGCTGCAACCCTTCCTGCACTCCTACACCTTCCTGCATCACAACTCTCCATGTTGGTCGCTCCTGTGTTTGCTCTGCATATCATCGCTAGTCCACTGTAATCATGATATTTCACAGATCCTGCCATTTCAGCCCCTCTGCTGGACACATCTTCCCATCCACGGTTACACACCATCATTATAACATGGTACATTATCCATCACTCTGTACATAGCTACAGCTGGCACCGGTGTCTTTATCCATTTCTGTTGCCGCCACATAGCCTTGTGGAGATCTTTGTGGTACAGCACCTGTGATGTCAGTGTTTCTTATACTTTTGGATTGCCTTTCCTTTCGGCTCTGTGCAGTATTTGGGTTACATGTGCACTCGCATTTGATGATGTGGTTGTTTATGATGTGCATTGTGTAGCAGCCTAACGGAACGATACTCTGGCTAGGCTTGTGTTTAGATGGCAGCACAGCTTACTGTACAGTTGCATTCTGAGAAAACAGATGTCACTAAGCCAACCTTGGTCACTGCTCATTTGGCACCATGACCCCTGCACCATCACGCAATGCCCTAACCATTGTGCTACACTGCTGTTCCCTCCTGCATGTCTGCTCACCTACCTGGGATTTCCCTGCGTTAGACTGCACAGTGATGCCAGCACTGACTGTGCTTGGACCATGCCCTGCCTCATACGACAAACTGTAAAGCACCCTACACACGACATTGTGATTTCCTTGGTGGACAATGCGCTTTAGGATTTGACATGTGAGGTACCTTATATTGCGTCATATGCATCACCTGATATTACAGTGCTTTCATAGTGCATTTGCAAGGGGGAGTAACAACAATAACATGTAAAATGCCTCCTAGATCACTATTGCTCATGACAGATGATGGCTCATCTAGCCGCTTCATTGGGCACTGCAGGGGATTGAACCCCCCGATCCCTGCTCCATTGGTAGGCGTCGTTCCCATCGTGCTGTGGCTCAGCTCGTGTGCTTTCCCATCCGCGCGCCGCCTTATGCCGCACAAAGTTCCTCTACCTCGTAAAGGATTAGTGCGCCGCCTTCTGCTGCCCACTATTTCGGTGCCTCCTAAAATGTTGCCTGAGCCTGCCGCTTCATTGGGCACTGCGGGGATTGAACCCCCGATCCCTGCTCCATTGGTAGGCGTCGTTCCCATCGTGCTGTGGCTCAGCTCGTGTGCTTTCCCATCAGCGCGCCGCCTTCTCCCTCCCGCGCAGCTTTTCCAGGCGGTAATGTGCGGGACGCACATGTGCGGGGCGCACATTGGCGCATATGTTACCGCGTGTTTTTCTTTTTCAGGACGCAACGCCCACTCCTTATATGGCACACACACACTAGCGCGGCCCCGCACGTTATGAATGTTTAGTAAACATACCCCTAAGTCCCTAATGCACCCAGATGCTATGTGGTTAGCATTGGGGAGTGTTGGGGGAATTCCAGGGCAGAGTGGGAGCAAAGGAAATGACTAACCAGGAAGAGGCGATTTTCAATGCTATCCGCTTAGCCCTCTGCACCTTAAAATAGGTGAGGGTTTTTCTCACCTATCTTTAAGGCACAGGGGCTAAGCGGGTAGCATCAAAAATCACTGCTATCTGGCTAGCTCCTGCGGCTTCTGGATTGTGCGGCGAAAACCAGATTTTCAATGCCAGGGCCGCATATGATTCCAGCATTGAAAATCTGGCTTAGACAGACAGCGGGCGGGCTATGCGCTAACATGGCACATAGCACTGCCCAAGTGAAAATCGTCCCCGGAATTCTTTGGTTAGCATCATATATAAATGGAGCACCACAGGATGGAAACTTTCTACCTAATTTAATCCAAAATGGCATTTATAGTCTGCTCTTATCTAACCATTCCAGTTCAAGATGGAGCACAATGAAATCAATAATTCAAGCAATAAATTATAGTGGGGATATATGATGGGGTCTATAGAATGTTACCCGTCCCTCTCCAAAGGGATTATCAACAGTCCCTTTAAGACAGTCTGCAGTCCAGCGTTTAGGGCTGGGAGGACATGGCTCACAGGGAGAAGTTATGAACCCAGCAGTCTGCAGAAGGGAGAGATACTGTGGAGCCAGAAGTCCTTCCAAGGCAAGCCATGCAGTGGAGTTCTACTACAATTTATCATTTATATTGCACTACAGGCACATGTAAAAGATGGTCTCTGCTCGTAAGAACTTACAGTCTAGTCAAGACAGACAACACAACAGCTAAGGACAAGGATATGCCTAGGGGAGTGGTAAGGAAACACACACTGGGGACTAAGTGATTCAGGATCCAAAAGCAGCCTCAAAGAGGTGAGTTTTTAGCATGGTTTGAAAAGGGCCAGAGATGAAGCCTGACGTACAGACTTTGGTAGTTTGTTCCAGGCGTAAGGAGCAGCAAGCTGAAAGGATCGAAGTCTGGAGTTGGCAGTGGAAGATAAGGGCACAGACAGAAGTAATCCATCAGAAGAGCGGAGTTCATGAGAAGGAGTGGAGGGAGAGATAAGAGAGGAAAGGTAGTGAGGAGCAGCTGAATGAGTGCACTTATAGGTCAGTACCAGCAAGGAGGAGGTTGCAATAGTCAAGACAGAGGTGACTAATGAGTGGATAAGTGTCTTAGGAGTGTTCTGAGGTAGGAACTTTATGTGGGACTGGAGGACTGAATGGTTGTCACCCATCGTCATGGTTTCTAAATCCAACAGAAGCATCTGATTCTGCATTGACTTCCAGAGGGTTAATGCAGCTTCTAAACTGGAAGTGCATCCCAGGCCATAGTAGATGAGCTAATCAAACAACTCAGTGGAGCATGCTTTATATCAACCTTGGAGCTGACCAACGGATACTGGCAGGTGTCCTTGACTCCGGCTGCCAAGGAGAAGACTGTTTTTTCAATAATGGCCCATTACTGCTTTTTCAAAACTGCAAGGTCTGTTACAGTTTACAGTACTGCCCTTTGGATTATACATGGCTCCTGACACTTTTCAATGCCTAGTTGACTGCCTATTGAGACCACGCAAGGAGTATGTGGCTGCATACCTTGATGACATCGTCATCTACAGCAGAGACTGGACCACCCATCTAACCCAAGTACAAGCCATGTTGACAAGCCTGCGGAAGGTTGGCTAACCACAAGAAATGTTTTCTGGGAGATCAGGATGTTCAATACCTCTTGCATTTTAACAATTTTGAATAATTTTGTCATTTACAAATGTGATTATCTCACTCGTTATTCCTATTCCCAGATCATTTATGAATATGTTAAAATGCAGCGGGCCCAGCACAAATCCCTGAGGCACTCCACTATTCAACTCCCTACATTGAAAAAATTGGCCATTTAGCCCTACTCTCTGCTTTCTATCTTTTAACCAGTTATTGATCCACAATACTATTCAGCCTCCAATCCCATGACTTTTTAATTTCACCAAGAGTCTTTCATGAGGGACGTTGTCAAAGGCTTTTTGAAAATCCGGATATACTATATCAACCAGCTCACCTTTGCCTGTTTATTCACACCTTAAAAAAAACAACCTATTAGTAAGACAAGACTTTCCTTGGCTAAATCCATGTTGTCTTTCTCCCATTAAACCATGGCTATCTATATGTTCAATAATTTAATTTTTTATAATGGTTTCTACCATTTTGTCTGGTACTGATGTCAGGCTCACTGGTCTGTTGTTTCCCGGATCACCCCTGGAACCCTTTTTAGAAACAGGAATTACATTGGTCAATCTCCAATCCTCAGGTACTACAGATGATTTTAATGATAGTTCAGAGATTACTAACACCGTGTTTCCCCGAAAATAAGACCTACCCCGAAAATAAGCCCTAGCACGTTTTTCGGTGATTCCCATAATATAAGCCCTACCCCGAAAATAAGACCTAGTGAAGATCATGGAGGAGGGCTGCTTGTGTGTGTTCTTGAGGTAGGGGAATGCATTTTTAGATAAATAGGCATTGT
Source organism: Ichthyophis bannanicus (assembly GCA_033557465.1). Taxonomy (NCBI): domain Eukaryota; kingdom Metazoa; phylum Chordata; class Amphibia; order Gymnophiona; family Ichthyophiidae; genus Ichthyophis; species Ichthyophis bannanicus. The sequence continues at coordinate 43,369,806 of CM066046.1, forward strand.
TCCTTTTGGTCCCCATGCATTCATTTCAACCCTTTGTCCAGGTTCTAGGAAGCGTATTTCTGATACCGTAGATCAGTTTCAGCCTAAATTCACTGCACTTTACATTAAGGTATTTTTTAACACCGAGTCGAAGAGAAACGTTGGTCACCTCCTAAAATATTACATTGTTGGATTCTGCACTAGCTGTGAATAAACTGGGGATACGGGAACTCAATCATAAATCCTCCCGGAGAAACTCTTGGCATGCAAAACATCCCTTCACTAGGCAGGAAAACAGCCCTCCGAGAGTTAGAAACACAAAAGAGAAGCTGAGGCCGGGAAGGAAGGAGCCAAAACGCAATGGAAGAGATGGCAGGGCTGAAAGGTCGGATCGGGAGCTCACCTCCGCTCCGGGAAAGAGGTTTTGCAATGCAGCCACCCTGTCAAGGTGCGCAGAAGGGAAGAAGCGCACAGAGCTCGGCCCAAAATTGCCCGCCGGCTTTGCTACACTCACCTCGGCGGTACTGCTGTCCCCGACCGTCCCGGGCAGAGGGAGCCTGAAGTTTGCAGCGAGCACGGTCCTGGGCCAGGAAATCCCTCCCTTCATGCTGTGCTGTTCATGTCCATTATGAGGGAGGATTTCTCGGTTAGGAATTCATGATCAGCATTTGGGAGTGGGGTTGTCTTAAATCTCTTTTATTGATAGAAACAAATCCACCTTGCTGATAAAAGTTACAAATGTTATGCTACACCTACCTTCGGGAACAGAAGATGATACATTACCAGGAATTGTTTGTCAAGTCTGGGTATTCACTGTTTGTTTCACCGTATAATTGGAAAATCTAATAAAGTTTAAGTAAAAAAAAAAATAAGCCCTACCCCGAAAATAAGCCCTAGTGCATCTTTTGGAGCAAAAATAAATATAAGACCCGGTCTTATTTTCGGGGAAACACGGTAGTAGGTCTGCAATCCCGTATTTCAGTTCTTTCACACCCTTGGATGTATACCATCTGGTCCAGGTGATTTGCTACTCTTCAGTTTATCAAATAGTTGTAATACATCCTCCTGGTTTATCGATATTTCTTTCAATTCTTCCACTATATCACCTTTATATACTATTTCAGGCATAGGTAACTTGTAGAGAAGCAAAGAATTCATTCAATCTCTCTGCTATGGCCTTGTTCTCCTTTAGCACCCCTTTTATCCTTCTATCATGCAATGGTCCAACTGATTCTCTTTCAGGTTTTTTGCTACGAATGTATTTGAAAACGTTTTTTATTATGCGATTTTGTTTCTATGGCAAGATTCTTTTCAGATTCTCTCTGCCTGCCTTATCAATGCCTTGCATCTAACTTGCCAGTGCTTATGTTGTTTCCAGTGTCCGTCATCAGTCTCCCTTTTTCCATTTCCTGAAGGATGCTTTTTTGGCAACAGCCTCTCTGATCTCTCCTTTAAATCATGCTGGCAATTTTTGGCCTTCCTTCCACTTTTCTTAAAGGTTGAATACATCTGGTCTGTGCTTCCAAGATAGTACTTTTAAACAATGCCCATGCTTGATGTAAATCTTTAACCTTTGCAGCTGCTCCTTTTACTTTTTTCTTAACTATTTTCCTCATTTTATCATAGTCTCATTTGAAAGTTAAAAAGTAGTGCAGTGGATTTCCTTGCCATCTTTCTTCCATTTATTAAATCAAATGTGATCATGCTATGATCACTATTGCCAAGTGGCCCCAAAACCCTTATCTCTTGCACTAGATCCTGTTTCCACTAAAGACTACGTCCAGAATAGCTTCCACTCTTGTTGGTTCATGAACCAGCTGCTTCAAGAAGCAGTCATTTATTTAATATATAAACTTTTCCTCACTAGCATGTCCTGCCGTGACATTGACCCAGTCAGCACTGGGGTAATTGAAGTCACCCCTGTTATAACTTTTGTTAGCTTCCCTAATTTCTTTGAGCATTTCATTATCCATATGTTCATTCTGGCCAGACGGTCGGTACTACACCTCCACTGCTGTCGCCTTCTGCTTTTTACATGGAACGTCTATCCACAGAGATTCTACCGTGTATTTTGTTTATTGCAAAACTTTAATCCTACATGACTCAATGCCCTCTCTAACATAGAGTCAAACCCTACCACCAATTTGATCTACTCTATCATTGCGATATAGTTTGTACCAAGGTATCACGGTGTTCCATTGGTTGTCCTCCTTCCACCAAGTCTCTGAGATTCCAATCATACCTAACCTTTCATTTAATGCTATATATTCTAGTTCTCCCATCTTATTTTTTAGACTTCTAGCATTTGCGTACAGGAATTTTAGAGGTTGTACTTTATTCATATTAATCTGGTTATCAGTTGATAGGTATAATTTGGAATCTTTCGGTTGTACTGAAGGACATCTGGGTTACTTTTTATTTATTTATTTATTTACATTCTCTTATATACCGCGCTATTCTGCATCAGTGCGGTTTACATTGAACAAACTGAAATTACATTGAACAGGGCATTATAACTTGGAGATAACTATTTTACAGGGAACATGGGCTATGGAGGGTTAAGTGGCTTGCCCAAGACCACAAGGAGCACCTGTGGGACTAGAAACCCCAGTCCTTCTGGCCCAAGGTTGCTGTCCTCTAGTGGGATTTGAACCCCCGACCTTCCGGCCTGAAGTACCTTGCCCCAACCACTAGGCCACTCCTCCACTTTTATCTTTGTTGGAACCTCTCTGTTTTGCTAGTATCCTTCAAGGATATATCCTTGTATATAGTTGTATAAGTTGTATATTGTATATAGCTAACTGTTCCTAACTTTATCCATTGTTCACTGTATATAGTTAATATGTTCTATGAAAACCAAATGATGTTCTATTGTTCCATGTAAATCGCTTTGACCAGGCAAAAAGCGGTATATAAATCTTGTTAAATAAATAAATAAATCCTTCTGACCCATGCGCTCCTGGGTGACTGTCAGCTTTCCCCTACTATCTAGTTTAAAAGTTGCTCTTTCTCCTTCTTAAAGGTTAATGCCAGCAGCCTGGTTCCATCCATGTTAAGGTGGGGCCCATCCCTTTGGAAGAGCCCCTCCTTTCCCCAAAATGTTGCCCTGTTTTTAACAAATCTGAAACCCTTTTCCTTGCACCATTGTCTCATCCATGCATTGAGACTCCGGCGCTCTGCCTGCCTTTTGGGTCTGGCGTGTGGAACAGGAAGCATTTCAGATAATGCTACCATGGAAGTTCTGGATTTCAACTTCCTACCTAAAAGCCTAAATTTGGCCTCTAGAACCTCTCTTCCACACTGTCCTATGTCATTGGTGCCAATATGTACCAAGACAGCAGACTCCTTGCCAACACTATCTAAAACCTTGTCTAGGTGGCATGTGAGGTCCGCTACCTTCGCACCAGATAGGCATGTTACCAGGAAGTCCTCACGTCCACCAGCCACCCAGCTATCTACATATGTAATGATCAAATCGCCAACTATAACAGCTGTCCTAACCCTTCCCTTATCGACACATGTCGCTGGAGAAATCTCTTCAGTGCGAGAGGGTTTTACATCTCCCGGCAAACAGGTCCTAGCTAAAGGATCACTTCCTGCCATACCAAGGTGATGATCTTCTTTTATGTGACCTCTCTCCTCCATGGCAACTGAGAGGCTGTCAGATTGGAGGTGGGACTTCAGTACTATGTCCCTGTAGGTCTTGTTCATATACCTCTCTGTCTTCCTTATGTCCTCCAAGTCTGCTACTATAGCTTCCCGAGATCAGACTTGTTCCCTTAGGGCAAAGAGCTCCTTGCAACTAGTGCACACGTAAGACACCTCACCAACTGGGATAAAATCATACATGTGATAATGCAAAAGACTGGATAGCCCCCATCTCCCTGCTGGACTGTTGTCTTCATCTTAATTTTAAGGTTTTGTTTAGCTACTTAAGTTGTTTACTGTACTGATAGAACTATACCAATTACCTTTAAGACTTTGTTCACCTCAACATTAATTAACTTCAGGGTCTGTGGGGGTGATTGGGGCCGCTAGGCCACCAGAGGATTGGCCATGATTAGGCAGGATCAGGGTTGTGCCGCTTGGGAAGCTTGGTCATCTGAGGTGAAGTATCAAACCACCTCAAATGACTTTTGATTTTTTTTTTTTTATCCAGTCCATGTGCAAAGGTGCTAGATGCAACACAGGCCCCTGGGAACATGTGTCTGACTTGCTTCCCTTGTTTAGTGCCGACATTTTGCGCACAAGTGATTTGCACGCTGTTTGATTACAGCATCACTATGCAAAAAGTAAATAACTTAGCTGGATGGCTGGTGGACGCGAGGCTGGTTAAATTTGTCTTAGGAAACCCTCTGGTAGAGCCTTTGCTCTGGACTCTGGCGCAGAGTTTCTGCATCGGCCCCACTGAAATCTCATTGGGGTACAAAAACTCTATTCAAATCCATGTTACTGTAATGTGTGAGCATACCAGTGCAGTAAACAAATGTCTGCACTGTGCTGACCATCCAAGATGTGGGGATGCCTGGCAAGACCTTAAAGAAGAAGTGGCACAATATACAGCATGTCAAAGTTCTTTGCAATGTGACAATATATTGAAAGTGTATTGATGAGGCCAGCCTCAGAGTTGGTTCAAGGTGTTGGCACCCTAGGTAATCCTTAAGCCTTATTGTCCCGCCCCCCCCCCTTCCTCGGCCGTCAGAATCTGTTGTTTGCTTTGAATGCCCTGCTCTTTAATGCCCCCCAGAAACTGGTAGTTGAGCCAGTCCTGTGCATTGGACAAGAATTGTTGAAATTTCTGTGATGTTTTCCCTCTCTGGAACTTCCTTACAAAATGATGTTGCAAACAAGTAGAGAGTTTGAAACAACATAATAAACAAAAGGAATTAAATCGCTGGAGTACTCTTACTCAGGTGAACCAAGCTCAACAGGATGTTTGAATCCACTTTTCTAGAAAGACCAGTGGCTCTGAGACATACTGAATGGAATCATTTAAGCAGGGCTATACCAAGGGCTGTGCGAGTGGTGCGGCCGCAAAGGACGCAAGTATAAAAAGGGCGCTGATATCATCACTGGGCTTCAGAAAGCTCAAAAGGAGTGAGTTCCTGCAAGTGGTTGGGGCAGAGGGAGCACCAGATTCGTTAGTCGCACAGGGCACATTTCTAGCTTGGTACAGTCTTGCATTTAAGACACTATGGGGTATGTTTACTAAACCGTCTTAATGTTACCAGTGCTAGTTGCAGTGATATTGTGATGAATGCCATATAAGGAGTGGGCATTCTGGTGGCAAGGTAGCAAGAATCTGTATCGCGCGATAGTGGGCGCCATGGCACGTTAACGCGCGTTAACCCTAAGTTCATGCCAGTGGAGTGTTAGAAGCTATAAAGATGTAGCCCACTGGTTACTGCAATGACTGCAGAGGTAGAGGTAATGGGTTCGATCCTGCAGTGGTGTTATGTAAGAAGGCTATCTGAGGCAAGTCCTTTTAATCTAAATCAGTGCTGTATGAGGCATTTCCTTTTTTAAGTTAAATCAGTGCTGCCAGCATAAACACCCTCACAGTGCTGTAACATAAGGTGCCGCATAAGGCACCCTATAAGGCACTCCATAGGGCACATTATAAAGTGCCCTGTCCGCCAAGGCACATTCTAATGTGCCCTATAGGGTGCTTTATAGGGCGCCTTATGAGGCACCTTAAGGTTACAGCACTGTGAGGGTGCATTTTGCTGGCAGCACTGATTTAAATTAAAAGGAAAAGCCTCAGACAGCCTTATTAAATAAGGCCACTGTGGGATCAAACCCATGACCTCTGCCTCCACAGTCAGTGAAGTAACCAGTGGACTACATCTCTATAGCTACTAGCACACTCCTGGCTGGCTACAGAAAGACTGCAGGTCACCACACAAACTGTCTGCTGTGGTTGCCAGGATAGGGTAAACCCACCCGTACCCATGATGCACTGCACATGCAAATCAGCAGTCTACAGCTGATCACAAGATGGGGTATGCATCCCCCACAGCACCTCGGCCTGGGGGAACTGACCGTGGGTGTTACTGGCACAGAGTAGCTACAGACCGTGACATTGTGTAGGTCCTGTGCTCACCCTGAGGGTGAGGTGGGGCGCTCAGCATCAGGTCTGCAGCACCTGACTTGGCTGAGATAAGCTATGCTGCAGGTTCCCATCAGTGCCAGTGCGTGATAGGTAGTCCTTGCAGACCCACCTAGGATACACCTCTGTCCATCTGTATTTCCCAGTCACCTCTAGCTCTTTTGAACCATGATGCACCCAGGATAGTGCGTATCCTGTGTGGGTGTCATGGTCACATGCTATAAGTGAAGGGGGTGGTGGGACCCAAAAGCGGATTATGTAGCACCACCCAACTTGCTCTCTGTGGCTAAGGGTGGGGGACAGAATCTCCCATCAACAGATCCATATTCTACATTTCTGCAATGGTGGCAGTAGAGGGGACCATCAACCCCAGTCCTGCTGGGGAATAGGCACCCTACAGGGCAGTCAAGGCAGAGTTATACGCATCACATAGGGCACTAGCAGACAGGCAGTAGGCCTAGAAAAGCTCAGCTGCCCCCACCACTATCTGACATTCACCAGCAGAGGGCACAGTCAGTCTCCACTTGCTGCACCCTGCAAGGTGTTCCAGCCATACACATTTATTTTATTTATTTATTTATTTAAAGTCTCTTTTATATCGCGCTATTCAGCATCAGCGCGGTTTACAATAAACAGTGAACATACACATTTCCAATAGTACTTTGTGTTTACATATGAACAGGATATTCAACTTGGCTAACAGGGTAACTATGTACAACCACAATATATACAATATATACAATTTGTAGGCTGATCATGTGTTTGTATGGTTTTAGACAGTGGTGATTTGGGTGGTTTCGGCAAATGGTGCTGAGTTTCTATTGGTTTCGGGGTAATGTATGAGGAAGAGGTAGTGTTTCACGGCCTTCCTGAATTGGAATATGTCCGGGATTGATCTGATGTTGTGAGGGAGGTTATTCCAGATCACTGGTGCATAAAGTTTGAAAGTCCTGCTGGATGTTGACTTGGTGCATTGAGTTATAGATCTTGGGACTATCAAGGTGTTTTGAGCTACTGACCTTCTGTCTCTGTTGTGGGGTGTCATCTGGATTAGCTCAGTTAGTGAAGTTGACGAGAGACCTTTGGTGGCTTTGAAGGTGAGCAGCAAGGTCTTGAATGTAATTCTACCTTGAATCGGGAGCCAATGGAGTTGTTTCATTATAGGTGTGACATGGTCTTTCCTGGATGCTCCGTGCAGTACTCTTGCTGCGGTGTTCATTGCCATTTGCAGTGGGTTTAGGGTGGTTTGGGGGAGACCTTGAAGTATTGCATTTGCATAATCGAAATGCGGGATAATTAGTGCCTGATAGATAGTCCTGAAATCATCTGGCTCCAGCAGAGATCTTAGGTATCTAAGGGATCTAATTTTATGATATACTGCCCTTACAGTGTTACTTATATGAGCCTGCATATTTAGGTTCTGGTCTAGTGTGATGCTGAGGCATCTGATCGCTGATTTGGTCTGGAGGTCTGCTTCCTTCACTTTCAGTACTGTCGGGGCAGTGAAGTTACGGTTCCTTGTAATGAACATCACCTCCGTCTTCTTGTGTTGAATCCGGAGGTTTTGGGATTGTAGCCAATTGGATATTTCGTTTATGCAGCATGTTATTGGTTCGAGGTCTGGGTTTTCTGTTGCAAAAGGTGTGTATAATAGCACATCATCTGCGTATATCATGCAGTTGATGTTGAAAGACCGGATCAGGTTGCAGAGAGGTTGCATGTATATATTGAATAGTAAGGCGGAGAGGGAGGATCCTTGTGGGACACCTTGGCTTTGGTGGAATGGTTCTGATGATGTGTTTCTGGATCTTACCTGCTGCCATCTGTCCGAGAGGTAGGACCTGCACCACTCGAGTGCTTTACCGGAGATTCCTTTCTCTTTGAGGCGTTCTAGGAGGCGCTCATGGCTAACGGAATCAAACGCTGCCGCGATGTCAAGGAAGACAAGGACAAAGCCTTGGTGGGTATTGTCGATGCCTGATATTATGCTGCTGAAGAGTGTGGTAAGAAGGGTCTCAACCCCGTGCTAACTGCAGACAGTCTGCTAGCTACTACATAGTGCATGTTCCTGGAGGAACTGTGTGCACCCAAAAATGGGATGTGAGCACACACACGAAGCAAGTAGAAACATAGAAAGATAGAAATATGACGACAGAAAAAGACCACATGGCCTATCTAGTCTGTCCTTCCATATCAACAACTACAACAGTCCCCCTTTTACCTTTAGAGATCCTCTGTGCTTGCCCATGCTTTTTTGAATTCAGTTACTGTCCTCATTTCTACCACCTCCACTGGGAGACTATTCCATGGATCCACTACTCTTTCTGTAAAGAAATATTTTCGCATATCACTCCTGAATCTATCTCCCTTCATGCTCATCCCATGTCCCCTCGTAGCAGAACTTGCTTTCAATTGAAAGAGGCTCTCTCCCTGAACATTTATGCCATGGAGGTATTTAAACATCTCAATCATATCACCTCTATCCCGCCTTTCCTCTAAGGTGTTCTTATTAAGATCCTTACGTCTGTCCTCATATGCTTTATAATGAAGATCACTAACCATTTTAGTAGCCACCCTCTGCACTGACTCCATCCTGTTCACGTCCTTTTGAAGGTGTGGTCTCCAGAATTGCACACTATACTCCAAATGAGGTCGCACCAACTTATACAGAGGCATTATCACCTCCTTTTTTCTGCTAGCCATTCCTATCCATATGCACCCAAGCATCCTTCTAGCTTTTGCCGTTGCCTTTTCTACCTGTTCAGCTACTTTAAGATCATCAGACACAACCACGCCTAAGTCCCGCTCTTTTTTAGTGGACAAAAGTACTTTATCCCTATACTGTATTGCTCTCTTGGATTGCTGCAGCCCAAATGCATGACCTTCCTTTTTTTAACATTAAATCTCAGCTGCCAAATTCTAGACCACTCTTCAAGCACATTGGTGATTAGCCCCCAGACAAGAAAACTCACAGATATCACTTGAGAAAAATACTGTACAAGCACTATGGGGAAACCTAGCCATGTCATGGTCACTGCTCAGTCAGGGTGAGAGTGACCTCCCAGCATGACATGCTGTGGCCACCCTGTCTATGCAGGTGGTGGTTGGGCACTACAATGTCCCAGCCATTGCCCTATGCCCTGTGCAGATGCATCCTGCCCAGACCGCTGTGTCCAGGCCCTACCCACAATACCTTGCTCCTCATTATGCACATTGTCAGGCTAACACTGGAGACAGTGCAAGCAGTGTGGGCTCAGTAAGGTGTAGGCAACCACAACACACTGGATAGACACACACACTCCCACACCTATGCCAGCATTGTGCAAATATAGAGGTTTTTGGAAGCCCTGGCCACCACACCAGTCCTGGGCACAGTGCAGGCATGGCTATGGTACGCAATACTGTTGGGGTCACTCCCCGGGGTGGTAAACACTGTCAGAAACCAAAACTGAAACACACTCCACAGAGATCAGAAAGGTTGCTATGATGCAGCTCTGTCAACAAATTGTATTTAACGTAGGATTTGTTATCTGCCATTAATCATAGCAACCTTTTGATATATGTGTAATGTGTTCCCAAGTTTAGGACGGCATTGCTAAGGTATGCAGGTGCTAGTATTGGGAGATGCTGCTCCGCACAGGGCCCAACAGCCTGACTCTCCATGAAGCATTGGATAGTGGAGCCTGTGGGTGTGGATGTTTGTGCCCCTGTTGGCCGCTGCTCTAGGGCTGAGTTTCCCAACTCCGGTCCTGGTGGGCCAAACATGGTTCAGGTTTTCATGCTGTCCCTAATGAATATGCATGAGATACATTTGCATGCAATGGGGGCGGTGCATACAAATGCAGCACAGGCATATTTATTAGGGACAGCATGAAACCTGAATGGTGTTTGGCCCTCCAGGACTGCAGTTGGGAAACTCTGCTCTAGGGATTGCACATGTTTATGGTGTCTGCACCCTGTAGGGTAAAATATAGGGCACAGACACCATGGTGTGTTTATTTCATCTACAATAACAGTTCTGTCTTTATTACCATGGTTTAGTACTGGGTAAATTATAGGGACATGGTTTGCAGGAGCCACAGCTGGGACTTGAACCTCTGATCTTCTGCTCCTGAACACACTGGCTGTGTGTACTGCACCAAATTGTTGCTACAGAGGCAGATCATTCCCTGGGGATACCATGACTGTTCGTCAGACTGACCTTGTCTTTTGCAGTGCACGGCACCCACTTAAACGGGGCTTGGCTGTGGTCTGCTGTGGGCAGATGCCACTGCTCCCTCCGCTACCAGCACCCCTCCGCCACCATGCTGACATGCCCTTGTGCTGGTGGTGTGCAGTCCCAGGCCATCCAGTGTGCCGGTAGGCGGCTGCCTATGGTGCGTGATATGGGGTAGGGGTGCCTGCATAGACATCCACGCTTCCCCCCGGCACTGCCTGCCAATGTTATGTGCCCTTTGGGGTACTTGCTGGGTACTGTCCCCTGGGACACTGTGGGAAACACACTCATGGCCATGTTTGCCCTTGGTCAGTTGCTGTCTTGCTGGTTTTCTGCTTCTACATTCCTATGTGTCACCTAGGCTTCTGCCTAGCCCACCCTGTGCCCCAGCTGCCCCACTGCATGTCCCGCCTGCAGCCCTCTGTACCCGATTTGCAGCTTCACAGTAGTGCACTCTCGTACTTGGGCATTAGATGTTGCTGCACATGTATCACTACTATCACTTTTCTTGGTTTCCCTGCCTTTGCTGTACATTGCTGACTGAAATGGTCTCTCTCCCCCTGCAAATGTGCCTCTAGCGCGAGGTTTTCACAGGCGCTACATTTCAGACCTTCATTTCACGGCGTTAGTGAGCATGGAGCCTCTCCCCGCCCACTCTCCGCCTATTGACCCCTTATCTCTGCCCCAGGGAGCCTTACTCCACCCTCTGCGCACCTTACTGCCGCTGGAGACGTTATCAGGTGATACGTGACGTTCTTGCACAGTAATGCGCCATTTTCACACGATAACATCACGTATCGCACGATAACGTCGCAGCTGCGACGTTACCGCCGTTTAGTAAACATACCCCTATGAATAGGAACCTCACAACCTCACAGGACTCACAAAGCACCAAACCCTACCTATCGCAAGGCAAGACTGCAAATATTAAACCAGTACATCTCAGAGAATACCAATACATCTCCTACTAGGGAAAGACAACAAGTGGCACTGTCAAATAGAAACTACATGAACAGAATACATGAAGCGTCAGCTCACCTCTGCACAGCACCTGAGTGAAGAGCAGCGTGTTCCTTCACTCCCGCTGTGTTCTTGTGAAGCGTGTTGAGTGCCAGGAAAGGTTAAAGGACATTTCCTGTTTCCCGGCACTCAGCGCCCTTCAGGAGAACACAGCAGGAGTGAAGGAACACGCTGCTCCACTCCAGCACTGTGCAGAGGTGAGCTGAGCTTCAGGCCTCTCTGGCTCTCTCTGAAGCTGGCCCTGCAAACCGAGCAGAATGAAGTTCGCGCGAGGCTCCCTTAATCGTGGGGCCCTGTGCAAACAACATTCTTGCACAATGGATGGGTCGGCTCTGGTTTGTAATAATACTGAGAAAGTGTCTCAACTGACTGTGGAAATTATCGCACAATCGCTCTGGTCACACATACCAGCAAGACTGTATTCAAGATCATTCAATAGAGACTACAACCATATCTGGAATAAGAACCGTCTGAAATGCAAGCAGGATTCAGGAAAGGGCGAGGCCCAAGAGACTTCACACTGCAGATGTGAGATGGACCCTTGAAAAGACAAAAGATTACCAAAAAGATATCTATACATCTTCCATTGACTAGAGTCGGGCCTTTGGCTGCATAAAGGATGAAAACCTCTGGGACCATTAAGAAGCATGGGTAGACCAGAAAACCTTTGTCCTAATGCAAAACCTTTATATTGATCAAGTAGCAACAATTTGAACAGAACAAGGAGAAACAAAATGGTTTAAAATCAGCAAAGGTGTACGATAAGGCTGCATGTTTCCCCATGCCTCTTCAATTTATATGCAGAACAAATCCTCAGAGAAGTATGACGGAAAACTCAACAACCTTTGCTATGCTGATGATACCACATCAAGGAACATAGGGGGGATATTCAGCGGCTGCGACTAGCACTTGCAAAGTAGCTAGCAGTCGCTGCTGAACTGTATACCCGGATATTCAATACCAGGGTCATATCCGGCCACCAGCATTGAGTACCTGGATTGGCTGGACAGTGCTGCAACTAACTGGGCAGCGGCGATAATCTGCTGCTGCCCGGATAGCTTTAGCAGCAAAAGTTAGGTGAGCCTAACTATTGCCACTTTTTTTAATTTTATTTATTTATTTATTAACAATTCTTATATACCGCACTATTAGACATCAGCGCGGTTTACATTGAACAGAAAACATCCGACAGTTTACACGTGTCTGGTCGTTACATTTAACAGGAAGTATAACTTGGCGAAGTAGGGGAAACTAAATACAATGCAGGGTTTGAGATAAAGGGCTAGTGCCTGAATATCACCACTAGCTGGTTCTCCTGGGATGCTGCCTCCGCTCTGTCCCTGGAAGCTTGACGCGGGATATCCCACTGAGCGCTATTTAGGAATTAATCATTTCTACAGAAGTGGAAGTCTGTTTCTTCATCCCCATGGCTGTGCATATCCTCTCTCAACACTATCACGGGCTCTATGGCAAGTTTTTGCATGAACAATCATTTTTTGCATTCTTGTGAGAAACAGGAAGTACCTGCTCTTGTGTTTAAAACCTGCTGTAGTGCTGGCGGAATATGACAGCTTGATGCCTAGTGTTAGAATCTGGAGACTTCCTTTAGGGGAGCAGGATTGCCATTTTGATCAACAATGGGGAAGAGGCATCTGAAGATTATTACTACCTCTCACTAGATACCAAAGAACCACCAGTAAGAGACAAGAGGGCTGTCATGGGGTGAGAGGTTTTGTTGAGCCTGTCATGGGGGTCCAGGGAGGGAGGAATTCTGTTGCACATATCGGGCGGTATAAGGAGGTGGGAGCTTTATGAAGCAGCAGTTGCGGGATGGGAGTTCTTTTGAGCTGCAGTAGCCTATGGTGCATACATTGATGATAGTGTTGATGCCCTTACAGCCTCCTCTGGGTCTGATATTGAGTTGGGCAGGCCCTGTCTGCTGACCCTTAACCCCGGATATTCAATGCCGGGATCATATGCGGCCCCAGCATCGAATATCTGGGGATCGATGCACATGCCGGAAGCCGCAACAGCTAAACGGGCAGTAGTGATATTGAATGTTGCCCAATTAGTTTCTGTGCCTTAAAGATCGCTGCCTATCTTTTTGGTGCAGATCGCTAACCGGGCAGCATGCAAAATCGCTGCTGCCCAGTTATCGCTTCTCGCCAGCTCCACTCCGCCCTGAAAAGCCTCCGACACACCCCAATGCTAACCAGAGCACGTAGGGGAGTTAGAAGGGGATATTCAACAGCACTAACTGTGTAATTGCCATTATCCCCATTTAAGGTATTTACAGAGTTTACTGGCTATAAACTGTGTAAATACCTTTCGAAAATCGGGGCCGTTATCTCTAGCAGTGACAGCACATGCTAATTTATTGTGTGTTAGTTGCAAGATGCTGTCTACACTATAACCCACCAATCCTCCACCCATTTCTAACTCCCTCCCAAGGTAAGCACTTAGCGTGTGAATTAGAATATGCTAAGGGGCATTTTTACTAAAGGTTAACGCATGTTAAGTAAAGTTACTGCCCATTCATTTCCATGGGCCATTGCAGCACTTAACTAGTGTTAACCTTTCTTAATGCACATTAACCTTTAGTAAAGATGCCCCTAAGTGTCACAGCTGTGCAGTAACAGCACATGCTAATTCATGTGCTAAATGATTACCACACTTTAGTAAACAGGCCCCCATGTCTTCCACGTCCAGTAAAAGCAGAGATAAGACCGTTCAGATTGCAAGCCTTTTTTGTAACTTTAGGGCTGATGTCAGAGCTGTTGTAAATGCCATCAAAGCAATGTCGCCTCATGGCAACCTTGTGGATGGTTGCCCTAAATTTTGTTTGGTCTTCAGTTAGGTGGCTAATTGTTAACAGAGTTATTGTATTGATATATCGCAATGATGGTTTACCTCTTTTGCAATGATCTTTAACCTGAGGGGGGAGGGGGAGGCTGGGACTGGAAGGGATGATGCTGGGGGGTTTGGGATGAAGGCAGCTGATAATGCGGCTAGAGGGGCTAGTACTGGACAGAGCCCAATGCTGGCATTGGAAGGGCTGAAGCTGGAAGGAATGGATGGGGATAGTGGGCTTTATGAGAATGCCAATTCTGGGGCAGAAGGGGCTGTTGAGGGGCTAGGGGAATGTGACTGGAAGAAGGATGATGCTGGGACTGGGGGGGGCTATGACTGGAGGGGGACAGGACTGTAAAGGGACTAATGCTGGGGGACTGGGACTGGAAGGGGGCTGAAACTGGGACTTGAAGGGAGGTAAATCTTGGGAGGGGGCTGGAAAGAGGCTGTTGCTGGAGCTGGGAGAAGGGAGCTGGATCTGGGGCTGGGGACAGAAGGAGCTTGTCATGCAGTTGAGGGGCTGAATCTGGAAGGGGGCTGATGCTAGGGCTGAGACTGGATGGGAGTGTATGCTGGGACTCGAAGAGGGCTGCTGCTGGGGGAGATGGGACTGAAAAGAGATCGATGCTGGGGTTAGGGCTGCACCTGGAAGCAGGCTGAAGCTGGAGCTAGGAGAACGGGAATGGTTTTGGGACTGGTAGGGGATTGATATGGGGGTTGGGGCTTGACACTGGCTGATGCTGGGAGAGAGTGGGAGAAAGGAGCAGATGCTGGGGAAGTGAGAAGGGAAGGAGGACAAATATTGTTGGGGGAAGCTTGAAGCAAGGAAATATGCAGGGGAAGGTTAAGGGGGGCATAGGATGGATGCTGGGCTAAGGGGGAGGAATGGCATCGTCAATGAATATTGGAGAAAAAAGTAGATGGAGAGTACTGGTGAAGAAGAAAAGAAGGCAGGATGGCAGATACTGAGGACATAGAGATGCAAGAGAACAGGGAGCCCTTCTTTTCTGCCAACTTCAGACTTTGTTCATTCCACCTTGTGGCATCGTATGCTCAGAAAAGACTACCCAAGTGTGTACGTAAGGCTCCATCTCTGGTCCTATTCAAAACCATGCCAAACGTTTACCTCTTTGAGGCCGGTTTTGGATACTGACCCATTTATTCTCCTGTTTACTAACCATGTGTGTTATAAACATGTCCCCTTAGTTTTATTCTAGTCCCATTTGTTGTATCTGTCCTGAATAGATTGTAAGCTCTGTTTATCAGGGACTGTCTCTTACATGTATGTGTACAGTGCTGCATATGTCTTGTAGTGCATCACAAATGATAAGTAGAAGTAGTAGTAGTAGGTAGAGACTAAGACTGGGTGGGAGGCCAGAAAATGACAGACTCTAAGACTAGTTTTCTATTGGTAGTGTAAGTGGGGACTCAGGCTTTGGGTGAAATTGTGAGTGAGGACTAAGGGGTTGGGTAGGGTAGAAGAGTGAGTATTTAGGGATTAGTTGGCGGGATAATAGGGATTAAGACATTGAGCAGGGAGTAGGAAGACAAAAAGGGACAAGATGATTGGGTGAGGGGGTATGAGTAAGGCTGTGAAATATGGGGAGCAGAGATGATTTGAAGGACATTGACGAAATGGAGAGAGTTTGGGAGGTAGTTGAAAGATACAGAGGGCTATGAAGAGGGTGAGAGAAAATGCAAGGGGGTAGGTCTTAGAAGGAGGAAAGAGAGGGTAGAAATGTGGGTGGAAAAAGGGGGATAGGAGTCTGGATATGGAGTAAGACATAATGTAACCACCTGGGAGCCTCTGGGGAGGCGTCAGGGGTGGGCTTCCAAAGTAATTATGTCCACGGTACCTGAGGGTAAGATGGCATCACCCTTAACACCTACAGAGCCTGGGGGTGCAAGAAAAACAAATTTCTCCTGGAATACCTATACAGGAACATGGTGGTAATAAAATAAACTAAGAATCTAAGAATAGGCCTGGAGTATTTGCTATTATAAATTAATATTTATTTTTGTCCCGATGGTAAGTATGATATAAATTAGATATACTTACAGGTAAGCATATAAGCATACATTTCCTGTTTCCAATAAGCTGTTAATATGGAAACATACGTATATTGTCTTTGAGTGGTTTTTTCAATGGGTAGCCCTATGTGAGCTCAAATAGAATTGGTGTACAGGTAAGTACTTATCACTGATGCCGTCAGCGTTGGGGCCCAGCAAATCGGCTCTTCCACTCTTCTGGGATTGAGAGATGTCGTCTCCCTGCCAAATCCGGCGCTCAGCTTAGCAGTGTCAGAAGATAACTTGGCAGCAAACTGGCAGCAAGAACTAATTTGAACTTTTTTGACTCCCCTGTTCTGCTTTCCCTATCCCTAAACTCTTCCCTCTAAAAAAAAAATCTATTCTCAAAATAAAAAAAATATATATACCTGACCAGGGAAAAATTTATTTTATAATTTAGAGAAATTCACCTCGGCACTTCAACACTCTTACTCTTTCTCTCTTCTCCTTCTCTACCACTTTCTCTCCTTCTCTCACCCTCTTTACAACTCTCTCTGTACACACTTTTTCCTTCACTTCAATCTCACTTTCAGTTATTCTTAACTTCTCATTCACAGAGGGTGGAAATGGGGGGAATAGGAGGATGGGAAGGAATGAAACAGAGGTGGGGAATGGGAGGATTAGGAATATAAAAAGTTGAAAATGGAAAGCTGGTAAGTTGGTGAAAGGATGAAAAGAGAGAGACTGAAGACTGTAGAGTGGAGAAGGTGGAATGAGCTCTAGCAATAAGTAGATAAAAAGGTAGATGAAAGAAATGGCAAAGAAAAGATAAAACAGAAGGATCAAAGATAGATACAGAGGAGCAAGGGAAGAAGACAAGGAGAGTATGGAAACAGAAAATGGAAATGAGATCCTGGAAAAGGACTTAGGATAAAAACAATAAGAGGAAGTGTTAAAAGAGAGACTGAGGGGAAAAGTAAAATCAGATAACAAAGACACCAAAAAATATATTTTTTAGTTTTAGAGAATGAATTATATCAGTTTTGAAAATGTGCATTTCTTTGTATTTTATTCAATAAAGAAGGAAATGGAGGACCAACCCGTCCACTAGGCGGCCGCCTACGGCGACAGATCTCTATGGGCAGAAGGCCATAGGCTTTGGCACACATGGCCTGCTATCTCCCCGTGCACTGAGCCATGCTGCCCTTCCCCCCCCTCCGTTCTGAGCAGTGCCACGCCGCTGACCCCCGCTGCCGTTGATTCCAGCGGCAAGGCGAGGACAGCTAAGCTCGGCAGCAGGCCCTGTGCTTAGGCACACATGGCCTGCTGCCAAGCTGAGCCAAGCTGTGCCCCCAACCTTGTTGCCAGAATCAGCGGTAGGGCGGCTCAGCACGGGGGGGACATGGCTTGACATGCGAGGGGGCAGCCCAAAACCTGTCATTTCTTTATCTATAACATTTACAAAATTCACCCCTTTCTCTCTGAACACACTACTGAAACACTTGTCCACTCTTTAATTACTTCCCGTCTCAACTATTGCAACTTCCTTCTTGCTGGTCTCCCTCTGAGTCATCTCTCTCCCCTTAAATCTATTCAAAACTCTGCTGCGCGACTCATCTTTCGACAGCCTCGTTTTACTCATATAACCCCACTTCCCAAATCACTTCACTGGCTTTCCTTCCGTTTCCGTATCCAATTCTGACTCCTCCTTCTGACCTTTAAGTGCATTCACTCTGCCGCTTCTCACTATTTCTCCTCTCCCCTCGCCCTCTACACCCCTCCTCATGACCTTCACTCTTCTACCGGCTTGCTCCTTTCTTTGCCCTTTTCTTGCTCTGCTAATTCCAGACTTCATGTGGTTCCTCTCCACAAAAGCAGAAGTAAGGAAGAGGCTGAGAATGACAAGCTGCTTAGTTTGACCTTGGTGGTTATTAAATTAATGGAAACATTGCTAAACAGAGGATAGGGCAGTTCCTGGAATTTAGTGAATTACCAGATCTATGGCAGCATACTTTTACTAGAGGTAGGTCTTGTCAGGCAAAACTGATCAATTTCTTTGAGTGGGTGACCAGAGAGTTGGTTCGCTGTTTTTGGGTCACTATGCCCAACCAGAAATGTAACTTTTATTCTTTTATTATGTTGTATTGTTTACTGTATTTGTTTTATGAAATGTAAACTGCTTTGCTGTTATTTATAGAAAGTATAAATACACCTAGACCTAAACCTTCATGGGAGAATGCTAGATGCAGTGTACTTAGACTTCAGCAAAATCTTTGATATAGTTTCCCAAAGTCAACCCATAAACAGACTGAGCCAGTGGCATACCAAGGGTGGGGCGGGGGGTGCGGCCTGGAGGGGATGCTGCTTCCGGGCCCTCATGGAAGAGGAGCGCTCGGCTAGCATACCTTTGCTAGCCTGCCAGACTGCCTCCTGTGAGGGCTTGGTGGGGGGAGGGGGATGCGAGCATGGTCATGGGGAAGAGTCATCCCGGGGAGGGGGCATCATCTGGGGAGAGGCGTCCGCTCCAGGCACCTAATAACATCAGAACGCCACTTGATTGAGCACCCTTGGTATGGCATTAATGTGACTGACTATGGGAGACAGCAAAGGTTAGTAATAAATAGAGCTCACTGTCAGGATAGGGGTGGTACCAGTGGTCTGCTCTGCTCTAGGGATTGGCCTTGGTTTGGTTCTGATTTCTCTTCAATATTTTTGCAAGTAATATTGCAGAAGGGCTGTTAGGAAAGGTTTGCCTTTTTGCAGTTGATGCCAAAGTCTGAAACAGGGAGATGAGATACCCTGGAAGATGTGGATAACATGAGGACGGATCTAGCAAAGCTTGAAGAATGGTCTAGAATTTTGCAGCTAAGTTTTAGTATTAAAAAAAATGAAGGGTTATGCATTTGGGCTACAAAAAACCCAAGGGAGAGATACAGTATAGGATCTGAAGTATTTCTATGTGTGAAAGAAGAGCTGGATCTGAGGGTGATTGTATCTGACCATGTTATGGTGGTCAATCAGGGAGAAAAAGCAAAAGTCAGAAGGATGTTTGGGTACATAGGGAGAGGATTGGCCAGGAAGAAGGAGATTATAGTGTCTCCGTATAATTCTCTGATGAGTCCTCATTAGGAGAACTGTTTACAGTTCTAGAGACTGCAGCTTTAAAAGGATTCAGGCCAAAGAATAGCTATTAAAATGGCCAGTGGTCTTTGTCATAAAGCTATAGGGACTTAAAAATCTATATATTGCAGCCCCCTCCCTGGGGAAGACAGGGTATTACGGCAGATTCAGTCTCCTACTGATGTTACCGTTGTAGTCGATGGGCCAAGGGATACCTTGGAGTCTGAAGTCCTCACAGGTTGAGGCTCACAGAAATTCACTAACCTCATCTTATCTCTCTTCACAATTTAGTGAAGGATCGACAAGACGAAAATGTAAATTCTAATTTAAAAATAATTGTGTAACCCAGACCAATATGATGTTACAATTCAAGCATGGGAATATACACAATAAACAACCATATATACTTTTCACAGTATAATAGGAATGACATTTATTTAAATACTAATAAAAATAATTCCATCAATATCTGCATTTGTGGAAAAACAATCTGAAAATTCCAATAGTGGTTTTTACCCCTCACTCCTTATTGTCCTCATCTACAAGTTTATTTAATTATTTAGTTTAATATACCACACTCTTTTGAAATCAGTGCGGTTTACATAGAACATGAAATTGAACATTTTACATTGAAGAGGGGTGTCAACTAGGATAACAGCTGGGGAAACTATCTTACATAATAAAACCTGTTTACTGGGGGCTTCGCATAAGGGTAGTCTGTGCCGAGATTGGCTGGCCTGTGAGAGTACATGGTTATGTTACATGGTCATAGTATAGGTGGAACAGATGAGTCTTTATTGCCTTTCTGAAGGTTGACATGTCAGAGATTGTTCGGATCGAGGTTCGGAGATGCGCTTAATGAGAATGCCCGGTTCTTAGCGCATTGAGTACTTTTTGTTATTGCTGTAGGGGTTGTGATTGTATTAGCCATTCCAGATCTCCTTGCTCTGTTTTGAGGAGTCGTGTGTATGATGTCCGAGAAAGAGGCTGCGGATAGGCTATGCAGTACTTTAAATGCAAGCAGTAAAGTTTTATTTATTTATTTATTTATTTGCGTACAATTTGTATCCCGCTGCTTCCAGTGATCAGCAGCGGTTGCTATACAAGGTGAGGTTGGTTGTACCGGCCAGTAATTAGGGGTATGTACAATGCGATTAGGGAGGAGGGTAGCACACAGCAAAAAGGGTTACAGATTTACAGTTGATTGAGGTTAGGACTTCACACAAGGTACTTATATACATATTTACACAAGCCTGACTGTTAAGACTTCACATAGGATCATTATAAACATATTTACACATGCCTGAATGATTTTCATGCGGTTAAATTGAAATGTGATTGGAAGAGGTGCGTTTTAAGTTTTTTTCTGAAGTCTTTTAGATCACAGATCGCACGCAGTTCACTTGGCAACTGGTTCCAGAGTGCTGTAGCTATAAATGAGAAGGCCCTGTTACTGGTACATGCATTAACCTTTCTGAAGGACTTCGGGAGACAGAGGGTATTTAGGTTTGTTGTTCTTCTGCTTCTGTTGTTGGGTAAATTGGATAGTAGGCTATTGAGATGTGAGGGCGCTACATTCTGGATGAGTTTGAATGTAGTGACTAATAATTTGTATTGAATGCGGGCCGCGATGGGGAGCCAATGTAGCTCAATTAGGACTGGTGTAATGTGGTCAGAGAGCCTTTTTTGCATAATGATTCTGGCAGCAACATTTTGAGCCATTTGCAGAATATTTATGGTTTTTCTTGGTAGGCCTTGCAGTATGGCATTGCAATAGTCCAGGTGTGGAATGATGAGGGCTTGCGCGACAGATCTGAAGTCGGCATGATCGAGTATGCTACGTAGGGGCTGCAAGACTCTTAATTTGTGGAATATAGCCTGGTTTGTAATTCGAAGATGCTTGTCCATATTTAGGTTGCTGTCCAGCATCACTCCTAGGTATTTTATCTCTGTTTTGATGTTGTAATTGTTATTGTTCATGGTGATCGTTGCCGGGGGCACGAATCCAGGCTTCCTGGAGATACACATTGCTTCTGATTTCTTGTGGTTAATGGCCATATTATTGCGTTGAAGCCAGATTTGAAGCTCGAGTAAGCATTTTTCAAGGTTGCTGAGGTTTGGGCTATTTACGTCTAGTTGTGTGTAAAGCATTAGGTCATCAGCGTAGTTGATGTCGTGGTCCTGGAAAATCTTGCATACAGGTTGTAGGTATAGGTTGAATAGGAGGGAGGAGAGGGCGGAGCCTTGTGGAATGCCTTGGGTTTGCGGGAAGGGGGTTGCTTTATCATTGTTGAACTGGACCTGCTGCATTCTGTTTGTTATGTAAGAGGAGAACCATTTTAGTGGGGTTCCTGAAATGCCCATGGACTCGAGTCGCTCTAGTAATGTGGGGTGATGCACTGAGTCGAAGGCTGCCGATATATCTATGAATATGAGCATATACATCTTGCTCTTGTTTTCCAGGCCTTTGAGTAGGTTGTCCAATAGGGCTAACAGGAGGGTTTCTACGCTGTGATGTTGCCGAAACCCGTATTGATGCCCATCAAGGGCGTTTGTGTCGTCGATATGGTCCTGTAGCTGCTGCTGAACAGCCTTTTCAATAATCTTGGCGAGGAAGGATATGCTTGAGATTGGGCGGCATGAGGTTGGGTCGTCCTTGTTGAGTGCCTTGTTTTTCAAAATGGGTCGAATGAGTGACTTCTTGAGAAGTGATGGCATGAGTCCTTGCAGTAGTGAGAGGTTCACTATGTGAGAGATGTGCTGTGCCAAGTCTTGTTTGGTTGCCTTGATCCAGGAGGCTGGACAGGGGTCAAGAGGGGAGGTAGTGGTTTTTAGGCTGGTAATGATGTCTTTAATCTGCTGGACATCCACTCTCAGGAAGGTTGACCATTTTCTGTCCTGGACAGGTTTTCCCTGGGTGTTGAATTTTTGAAGGGAGTTAGCTGAGTCCATGTTTGGAGCGAGGAGGGCAGGTGCCGTGGGGCTAAGTTTGCTGGCATAATGATCTGCTAGCCGTTGGGCAGTTATGGAACCGCTGGTATTGTTGTCCTGCTGAGTCTTGGTGAGCGATTTGACGAGTGCGAAAAGCTCCCTGGGCCTGTTGAGGGCCTTATTGAGTGTGTTTGTGTGGTGCGTTCTCTTTGCCTGGTTGACTGCATTCTTATATGTTGATAGGAGGTTGAGATAATCCTTCCTGTGTTCCTCAGTTTTGAGCTTTCTCCATTTTCACTCTTGTTTTCTCAGGTTCTGCTTCAGTTCCCGAAGGATTGTGGTGTACCAAAGTTCCGACTTTGTTTTTGATGTGTTCCTTGGGTGACTCCAGGTGGGTTTTGAGGTAGCCTCGATTCCTGTGTTCCAGAGGTTTGCCAGCAGCTCGAGGTCCGAGAGGTCCACGTGTATGTAGTTTGTTACGGATTCGAGGAGAGCTTCTTTGTTGAATTTTTGGAAGCATCTTCGTTGGAGCGATGCTTGGTCAGTTTGAGACTGGTCAGGTCTGGTGGGGAGAAGTATGGAGAGTTCAATTTGATGATGGTCTGATCATGGCACTTGTGTTATTTGTGGTTTATATTTTAGGCAGCTTGATATTGGTAGCCAGTGGAATTTCTTTAAGATGGGCGTGACATGCTCTTATCTAGATGATCCTTGCAAGGTTCGAGCTGCAGCATTCATGGCTATTTGGAGTGGCTGTAGTGTACTTCTTGGTAGACCTCGGAGTATGATGTTGGCGTAGTCAAAGTGCGGAAAGAGTAGTGCCTGGAAGATGGTGCGGAAGTCTGGCGCCTCTAGTAGTGGACGTAAGTGTTGAAGGAATCTCATTTTATGATATATTGCCTTGGTAACGTTGTTTATGTGAGTCTGCATACTGAGTCGTTGGTCCAGGGTGATTCTGAGATAGCGCACTTCCTGCTTTGTCAACAGCTCAGCACCTCTTACCCCAATAGAAGTAGGTGGAGTGAAGGTCTAGTTCCTTGTTATGAACAGCACTTCCCTCTTCCTGCAGTTCACTTTAAGGTTGTGTGTAAGGAGCCAATCTGAGACTGTATTGAAGCAATCTGCTATCTTGGTACAATCTGGGTTGTCTGTAGAGAATGGGGTAACAAGTTTAAAAAGACGTTCTTCGCACTAGGATCTCTTAAGTTACATTTCATTAGTTTACAAAGGGAATTTCATATATATCACCCTCATTTGTTTTCTAGATATTTTTACCAAAAGACATTATCTGTATACGTTTTTTTAATTTGAAGGAATTGCCTTTTAACAGGAAAGATTTCCTCCACACTCGAGTACTCTGAACTTCAGACTAAAATTTAAAAAAATTTACTCAAGAAAAAATGTGTTCAGTCTAGTGAAGGCGCACATGTGACTCACGAATTCCTCTTTAGAGCTCTCGCGATGGGGCCCGTAGGGTCTTCTGGGTTCTCCGGAAGTCAGGATTTCCAGTGGATTCTTCAGGATCTTCAGTGTTTCTTAAAGCAGTGTGGCAGTTCTTCAGTCTGGATGAATCTACTACCTAACTCAAAAAAAATCAATAAGGCAAAACTTTGACTATTATAGGGACTCACAGTCTGTGAATACTGTCCCTGTCTGGAAAAATAAAGGTTAGTTAAATGACCTGGCCTAAGACTTATCAGTTTGAACACACCCTCTCACACACTATTTACCTTCTTAAAACAATTCAGAATTCCCTAAAAAATACCTCCTTCCTTACTCAGAATAATGCAGGAAGCAAGGTTTATTAAAGAACCTCAGCTCTTAAATCCAGAGCTTCAGCCTGTCAGGAACAAAGCTCAGTCAGACTTCAGACAGGATTTTTCATACGAATTTGACTATATTCAAACAGTGGATATGTTTTCCCTTAAAATGATACAAACTTTCTTTGGGCTCTGATTTTCTTCTTAATAATTCCTCACAAATTACAGAGGTTTCCTTTTAACTTTCCCTGAAACATACCTCCAAAGCAGACTACGTAAACCAATTTCCAATTTCAGTCACAGCTTTTAAGCTTTCCAGGAGTATTTTTTAGGAAAATCACACCATATCTCAATCAGAAGCTAGTACTTTTTAAACTACACAGGAATTTCTATCACTAGTCACAAATTCCTTCCAACAGTACTCAGGAATTTCAGTTTCTCAATCCTGAATTCAGAACAATTACC
This sequence comes from Ichthyophis bannanicus, assembly GCA_033557465.1. Classification (NCBI taxonomy): domain Eukaryota; kingdom Metazoa; phylum Chordata; class Amphibia; order Gymnophiona; family Ichthyophiidae; genus Ichthyophis; species Ichthyophis bannanicus. The sequence continues at coordinate 43,394,266 of CM066046.1, forward strand.
TTCTCAGCCTGTGCCAAGATTGAGTTCCATCCAGGTTTCTTATTCTTGCCTCAAGTAAATTAAAATTTCCTTCCAGCTGAACTTCTGTAAAAACCAAGTTTACAACTGTTTCTTTTTACCAAAATTTCTTACACTATTCACAGTCTCTTACAGACTATTTTCCCTTAAACAGTACTACAATAAAATCCTAAAATCAGTTCCTTCACTTAACATCAGACGTATCGCTCCGCTCTTCATAAATCATAGCTCCCAAATGACAAAGTCAAGTACAGATACAAACATAACAATGAGCAGCACAGCCTCAAGAGGTTCTCCACTCAGCATCTCTATTAACCTTAAACACTTAGAGGCACATTCTAATATGTGCATTCTGCCTCTGTGCGTCTGGTCGGAACCGGATGCCCAGAGGTAGACGGGATTCTGATCCCATGGGGCATGTCTAACCCCCGCGGGATCAGAATTGCATCTAGACCTGTATGTGCAGGCCGGGACTTGATTCCCATTGGCCTACACATACAGGTCTCTGCCTGGCTAACTCAGTCAGGCTCCTGAATGGAGCCGTGGCACTATGGCGTCCAGTTGCCATGGCACCGCGGCTCCTTTCAGGAGCCGCAATCCCTGTCCGCGACTATATTTTCATTTCCCTGCAGCCCGACCCCCGATCTGGCGTCTCATGGCCAGGGTCAGGCTGCGGGGCTTCTCCTGCACCCACCTCACCTCCCATCCCCCGATGTCTAGGGGGCTTATTCCACCTCCAATGTACCAGCCTCGGGCGTGCAAGGCCAACTTCAGAATCGGCCCGGTACGTCCAGGATCGCAGACCGCCCCCTGCCCGCCTTAAGTCCGCCTTGCCTTGCCCCTTCCTGCCCCCGTCAAAGCCTCCCTGTACAAACTCCTTGCTCGTACAGGGAGGCCTAATTGGGGATGGCAAGGGGGACAAATAGGAGATGGACGTCCCGTTGGGATTCCATCCCCGCTATTCGTGGGTCAGAATAGACCCCTTAGAATTTCAGCTTAATACAAGGCTTTGTATATAAGCTGGACCACTTTAACATTTTCTAAAATATTCTGTAAGTTTTTATCTACATTTTTATTTTTGAGTATTTCACAGGCATCATCTTTACTTACAGCTATGGGTTTGAAAATACAGGGTGGCCCAAAAAAAGTGAGAACATCTCGTAGCATATAAGTTATTTAAAAATTCAAAACGACAGATGTAAACGATTGACAAATTTAAAAAAAAAAAGTTGACGATCGGAAATTGTCGAAATAAATAATAATAATAAATAAATAAATAATAGCTAAAAAAGGTAAATAAGTAAACTATTTAAGATTTTAATTTACGAGATGTTCTCACTTTTTTTGGGCCACCCTGTAGATCCCTACACTTCTCTCCAACTTTATACTGTGGTCTATAGGAACGAAACTAGTTTTTTATACAAACACATATTTTATCATTTCAATAAGCTTATATTAGGTTCAAATTACAGAATTAACCTTCCTTAAATATAACTAGAATTCCTAATTTGTTCTTTTACTCAGTGGCATAAATCCCTCCCCCCCCCCCTCGGGGAAACTTAAGCTTTTTCTAGCTACTCAAATCATTTTTACCAGAAACAAAATACATTTTTTGTGGGGTGCACATCCCCTGCACCTGAATTCTGGTCTTGAAATTTTTGAAACTTTAACTTAAAAAAATTGCTAAAAATCATTTTTTTCTAATGTGCTGACATCACTCTAAAGCTTCTGAGCCTCATTTGCATATGACCTGCACAGTTTTCAAGCAAATCTGAAGCCTCTAGCTTCATTACCTCCAATTCTTTTAATTAAGGGCTGATTAGTCCAAAAACCAAAATCGAGACTTCTTTAGTCTCTTCCCCACCTGGGGCGCACTTTTATTTAATTTAATTTTATTTATTTTAAACTTGGCCCTATTTTTAGAGTCTGATTTCATTGTACCAGGGTCTTTTGATCTCATTCCTATAATCGGGACCTCCTGTCCCTCCTGTGAGGCTCTCCCGGCCACCTAAATTAATTTTGGCCCTTCTGTGGCCCCCAGTAAACGTTAAGGCCTATAAGGCCTTATTCCCAAGGCCCCTGCCTCAATTACTTTAATTTTGGCCAGTGTGGCCATCATAGGGGAGCTCTGGTGCCTTCGCCCCACCTCCTATTTTATTGGGTCAATCACAGCCCATCCAGCATTGTCAGAGCCCCCTGTTCCCCCCCCCCCTAGATTGGGCCTGCTCCGGGTCCAAAGACCTTCCAAGGCCATCCTCCTCTTTTGGAAAGGGCCTTCTGTGGCCCCATATGCCTCTGGACCCCCCGTATGTTTCCCTTCTGCCATCAGGGCAGGAACAGCAAAAGCTGCCACCCTCCCCGATGACAGGAGGTAAACTGTGGCCTCTCCTTCCTTCATCGGAGACAGCTGCGCAAAGCCACAACACTCCCCAATGCCCCCAATCTTTCCTACAAATGACCGGAGCAGTTGTGCAAAGCTGTGCCTGCACGATCATCCACCGGCAGGCCTTCCCTGCTCTACTGAGGTCAGCCGTGCACGTGCGGCTGTCCCAGCACCTTCTGTCTACCTTCCCCAGCCTCGAGCTGGATCGTGCAGCCCCGGTAAACTTATTTGAATTAAAAAAAAAACAACCCTCCACTGCCTGCAAATGGGCTAGAAAGCAGCCCGAAATTAAGAAAAATGCGGCAGCCATTCGCTGCCACCCAGAAGAGCCCGATTAACCCCGAGGCACCATGGAGCACTCAGGGGACCCCTCAGAACCTCCCTAGACAGGTATTTTTTTTTTTAATCCTCTGGTTACAATATGTATACTTAGGAAAAAGGCGGGAGAGAAGAGATAAAGACATTTAAATACCTACATGGTATAAACCCACAAAAGGTGAGCCTTTTTCATTTCAAAGAAAGCTCTGGAATTTGGGGATCTAGAATGAAAGTAAAAGGGGATAGAGTCAGGAGTAATCTACAAAAATATTTCTCAATGGAAATGATGGTGGATATGTGGAACAACCTCCAGTTGACGATAAGAACTGTATTCAAATTCAAGAAGACATAGGAAAAGTCCAGGGCATCTCTGAGGGAGAAGAAGATATCGTAGAGTTTAGTAGTTGGAGGGCAGATTAGATAGGCCATAAGGTCTTGATCTGCCATAGTTTTTTATTTATTTGTATTTTTAAAATGTTTTTAATATACCACACCCACTACAAATGACATCAGAGCAGTGAACAATAGCTATGAGTAAAACAAGCTATAAAATTAAAATAACTTACCATAGTAACATAGTATATGACGGCAGATAAAAACCAGCATGGTCCTTCTAGTCTGCCCAGCAAGGCAGCAGGAGTAGGAGCACCTGCCGGTCCGTGCAGATCACATCTCCCCATGCCTTTGTTTAGGGGTGTGCCCACCACTCCGTGCAGGTCACTCCTATTTGTTGAGATATAAGAGATAGTTATGTTTATTTTGATTTTATCCTGTTGCTATAAAGGGATCCACTGTGTCTGTCCCATGCCATTTTGAATTCTGTCACTGTATCTGCCCCCCACCACTTCTATTGGGAGGGCATTCCAAGCATCCACCACCCTTTCAGTGAAAAAGTATTTCCTGACATTGCCTTTCAGTTTACCCCCTTGCAGCTTCATGTTATGCCCTCTAGTTTTACAGCTTCCCCAATTTTGGAAGAGGTTTGTTTGTTCATTAATACTCCTCTCTAAGTATTTAAATGTCTGAATCATATCTCCCCTGTCCCTCCTCTCCTCCAGAGTGTATATATTTAGGTCTTCAAGTCTCTTCTCATACGTCTTCTGACGCAGGATCCAAATCATTTTGATCACCTTTCTCTGAACCGTTTCCAGTCTTTTTATATCCTTTGCGAGATATGGTTTCCAAAATTGAACACATATTCCAAGTGAGGCCTCACCAGCAACTTGTACAGTGGCATTAGTACCTCTTCCTTTCTGCTGGTAATTCCTCTCTGTATGCCACCCAGCATCCTTCTGGCTTTTGCCACCTCCTTGTCACACTGTTTCGCCAACTTGAGATCCTCAGAAACAGTCACTCGAGGTCCTTCTCTGGTCCATGCACACCAACCTCTCGCCCCCTATCGCATACAATTCCCTTGGATTTCTGCTTCCCAAGTGCATGACACTGCACTTCTTCACATTAAATCTTAACTTCCAAGCATTAGACCATTCTTCCAGCTTTTGTAGATCTTTCTTCATGCTATCCACTCTCTCAGGGAAGTCCACTCTGTTGCAAATTTTCATGTCATCTGCAAAAAGATAGACTTTTCCATTCAGTACTTCAACAATATGACTCAGAAATACTTTGAACAGTACCAGTCCCAGGATCGAACCTTGGGACACAATGCTAATCACCTTCCTTTCATCCAAGTGAGTTCCATTTACCATCACCTTCTGTCATCTGTCAGTCAACAATTTCTGATCCAGTTCACCACCTTGGGACCCATTTCCAAGCTGTACAGTTTATTGATAAGCCCCCTGTGAGGAACACTTTCAAAGGCTTTGCTGAAATCTAGGTAGATCACATCCATTGCATGCCCTTGATCTAGTTCTCTGGTCACCTAGTCAAAGAACTCAATCAGATTTGTTTGGCATGATTGTCCTTTGGTAAAGCTATGTTGCCTCGGATCATGCAACCTGTTGGTTTTGAGAAAGTCCAGTATTCGCTCTTCCAGGTAAGGCTTACTTTTCCCGCCACCAAGGTAAGGCTTACTGGCCTCCCTATTACTACTTCTGTGAAGAGGTACCGCAATCAGCCCTTCTCCAGTCCTATGGAACTTCTCCTGTCTCCAAGGATCTATTAAAAACATCCTTTAAAGGCCCTGCAAGAGCCTCTCTGAGCTCTTTCAGAATCCTGGGATTTTCTTTAGTAAAAACAGAACAAAAGTATTTGTTTAGCATTTTTGCTTTTTCAATATCACTTTCCACAAATCCATCCCTGGCACTTTTGAGTCCTGCAATTCAACCTCTGATTTTCCTCTTCTCCCGAATATACCTGAAGAAATGTTTTGTCGTCACACTTCACATCTTAGGGCTAGGGTTATAATGCTTAAAAAAGCACTATATAAATGTGTGAAATAGAATAAATACAATGGGCCCGCTCTTGCTACCCATGTTAATTGTCTTGGCCAGGATATTAAGCGGCACTAGCATTGTTAGTGCCGCTGAATATTCACAGGTAGCGCTTCTGCATATCCCAATGCTAGCATCAGGGCGTTCGAGGGACAGCACCCGTTGATAACTGGGCAGCAGCGGTATGGAGCCACTGCCCAGTTACTTCAATGTGGTGAAAGTTGGGTGCAGTAAAGGCTGGCCTAACGTTCACCGCTGAAGCTAACCGGGCAGTGAATATTGACGCACTCTGGGCAACCTGGATATTCAATACCTAGGCACTGCCACTGCATATCAGGCCCTATATACAGTGGTGTGGAAAAGTCTTGCCTAAGTAGAGCCGAATTGGCAGTTTTTAGTTGTTTGAATCCCAGGGACAAAATGCGTTACAATTTACGACCCCTTCTGCATGCCATTTTCTTCCCTTTTGTCTTTTGTACAAATCTGACAAATTTGCCTTGACTTGAGTGTTCTTTTATGATCATTTAATACCCATGTTCGATTGATTGTGGACCTGTGTACAAAGATGCAATGTGTGCCTAAAAGGTTGTTGTGTTTTCTGTTCCATGTATGTTGGCAGTGTGCATGTTTTCTTCTTAATTTTATTAGGTAGCTCTGAAAAGGGCTGTTTTTTGTTGTTGGTGGCCATCAGTACATGATAGATCAGCCCTTGCTCTTTCTTACTAGACAACATCTGTCTGGCATGGAGTGGATCAGTTTGATGTGGTGTTCTCACATTATGATGCGATTCCAGGCTACAATCAGTGACTCAATTAGCTCTTGCTTTGTCTACGGCTGCTTCTTGGTGATCTCAACTAAAACCTTGTACCAAAGATTCTCAATCAGATTGAGATGGGTGATTGAGCTGACCAGTCAATGGTCTGAACTTAGTTTATTTTCTTCTAGTTAGTGACAGTTTTTGCTCGTGGCAAGGTGCATTGTTATCCTGGAAGAAATATCTGCCAGGAAACAGTTGCTCAGCTGATGGCAGCTGGCACTTCTGCAGAATTATTATGTATTTCACTGCATTCACCATCCCATCAACGATATGGAGTCTTCCAACACCACTGGCTCCTATGCATCCCCAGATCATGACCTTGGTCGGATGCTTCACAGAGATATTCAAGCACTCTGGTTTGTACTCTTCATGAGGAAACCTCCTCACATAGATTTTGCCTTGGTCATCCAGAATGCAGAATGTGCTTTCATCTCTGAACAAAACTTTTTCCCAGTCAGCCTTGCTATATTTTGAGTACTTGGATGCCCACTCAATGGGCCTGATTACGGAACGTAGGTTGCGGGCCTGCATGTCCCAGCAGGACGTGCAGCCCCACAAGCCATCTGGACCCGATTCTCCCTCCAGCTCTCCCTGTACGTCCTGAGCATCAGGACAGGGAGAGCCAGCAGGAGGCGGGAGCGGGCAGTCTGGCAGGATATACTGGGTCAATTCAGGTCATGACCCTGTACATCCTGCCAGGCCCATGGGGACACACTACTTATTCCACCAACAGCAAAAAACTGGCAATCGGGCCCAGGAATCCCTCCCCCCCCCACGCTGGGTCCAGGGGCAGGTGGGCGGGCCCGCCGCCCGATCCAGACTACAGCAGGCCATCCATGGTTCGGGTGGTGGGGAAAAGGGGGCTGAGACCGCAGGAGTTGGGGGTACCTGCAGGGAGGACATCCCCGCAGGCAGCAGGGGCATGCCGGGCCATCCTCGGGACCGATTCTGGTTACCACAGGAACATTTTGTTCCCACGATCCAGAATCGGGTCCAAATGGGCCTGTCTTGCTTGGGGCTATCCGGATGGCCCGGATGTGCCCCTACCTGAATTGTGCTCTATATGTCTCTTCCTCTGTTCCACCATTAGTAGCAGCTTCCTCCATGCCTTACAGCCCCTCAACTCATACTCCAAGCATCGTCTCCTCACAGTGGAAGTGAAAACTTCAACCGAACACCTCCTTCCATTCCCACAGACGCTCAGGGGAGGTTAGCTTATGGTTGCCAAGGGATGTCCTTATCAAGGCCCTGTCATCCCTCTTGGTTGACGTTCTAGGTTGACTGCTACGATGTCGGTCCTGTGTATTTCCCATCTCCTTATGCTTCTGCAGAATGTGGACAACCGTTCTGTAATTACAGCTGGCCTTTGCTGCAGTCTGTGGGCTGGAATACCCCTCCTCATGTAAAACCACCAACTGGATCCAGTCCTCCATTGATAGAAAATGCAACCTCTTTACCATGCCAGGATGTTGAGCATCAGATGCGATACACACCTGTTGATGCACATTAAATTCAACCCCTTTGTGCTGCCAAAATACCATGCATTGATTGGCTATCAAATATGACTTCCTATTGGCTGAGGAAGCGCAGTATTCTATTGGTTCATTTCAATCCTGCTTTGACACAGAATCCGGGTGATTGTACTGGGACATCGTTTCGTCATGACAGCCATACAAAAGTTCCCAGACAGGTAATTTTGCATGCAGAAATGACGGCCAAATTAAATTTGCAACAAAATAGTATATAATAAGCCAGGATTCTGCCACAGAATTTGGAAAGACTGCCAAAATAAAGCTGAGAATCGCTTGGTCATGCAGCCAATGCAAGACTTTGCATACTGAACATAAGAACATAAGATATGCCATACTGGGTCAGACCAAGGTACATCAAGCCCAGTATCCTGTACAATGACCAGTATCCTGTACAGTGGCCAATCTACAGTAGGTCATAAGTACCTAGCAGTTTCCCCAAAAGACACAGGTTCTTCAATGCTTGTATTGGGTCAAGCAGTGATATCCTGGGTAACTTTTAATAATGGTTTATGGACCTTTCCTCCAGAAACTTGTCCAAACCTTTTTTTAAACCCATCTACACTAACAGCTTTTACTACATCCTCCGGTAACAAATTCCAGAGTTTGATTACACGTTGAGTGAAAAAATATTTTCTCTTATTAGTCTTAAATAGGTTACCCTGTAGCTTCATTGCATGTCCTCTAGTCTTTCTATATTCTGATAACGTAAACAATCGATCTACGTTTACCCGTTCCACTCCGTTCATTAATTTATAGACTTCTATCATATCTCCCCTCAGCCGTTTTTTTTTCCAGGTTGAAGAGCCCTAACCTTTTTAGCCTCTCTTCATAGGAGTATTCTTCCATCCCATTTACCATTTTGGTGGCTCTTCTCTGTACCTTTTCTAATAACGTTATATCCTTTTTAAGATACGGCGACCAGAATTGCACACAATATTCAAGGTGCGGTTGCACCATGGAACAATACAGAGGCATTATAATATCCTTTGTTTTATTTTCCATTCCTTTCCTTATGATACCTAGCATTCTATTTGCTCTCTTGGCCGCCGCTGCACACTTGGCCGAGGGTTTTAACATGTTATCCACAATGACGCCTAAATCTTTTTCCTGGGTGGTGGGTCCTAATGTGGAACCTTGCATCATGTAACCATAGTTTGGGTTGTTCTTTCCTAGGTGCATAATTTTGCACTTGTCCACATTAAATTTCATCTGCCATTTGCTGTATATAAAATAGAGAAATATAAGACAAATCTAAAAAAAATAGGGTTTACAGTTTCATACAAATAATAAAGTAATAAATAATAAAATACCACTGTAGGAAAGGAGCCTCAGAATAAGCAGAGAAAAAGAGAAGCTTTTTTTCACCTCAATAAAGCCTCCTCAACCATCTGACTGCACAGTCAAGTCTTCAAGTCCTTCTTAAATCTTTTCAAGGAACTTTCTATTCTCAGCTCCATAGGTAAGGAGCTCTGAAGCTTTACTATGTTTCTGTGTTTCTGTGTAGGAATTTCTAGCAGTCCAGCTTGTTTTCTTTTCCTAATTGGAGTTTTTATTTTAGAATGCTTGCTGTGCTATTTTTTCATAGGTAGGGATGGTGCAATTTTTGTTCTTGGAGTCGGTGCTGATACAGTATTGTAAAATTCTGCACATCTCTTTGCAAGGGGCCTGTTTACTAAGCATTTTTCTCATAGACACAAAATGGGGTCATTCCGAGGCACAAATAGCAGGGATGGCCTTTTCCCGGTCCCATCTACCTTCCCTGCGTGTTGTATGGGGAAGGTAGACGGGGAGGGAAAGGAGCAGCATCAGGGACGCCAGTGGGCGGTCATCAGTCCTTGACATACAGGGCCGATTACAATGTCAGCCCTGCACGTCTGGGGCCAGCGGCTTGCATGGGGAACTTATTCCACCTTGGAGGTGGAATACGTTCCTCTAGTTGCTAAGGGATGGTGGACCCAGGGTGTGGAAGGGGCAGGGGGTGCTGAAGACATTCCCCGCAGCCTGACCCTGGCCTTAGGGGGCCAGATCGGGGGTCGGGCTGTGGGGAAAGCAGCTCTGCAGCAGGCAGTCGGGATCGCAGCTTTTCAATGGAGTCGCGGCGCTATGGCAACTGGACGCCATGGTGCCGTGGCTCCATTGAAGAGCCCTGACTGAGCTAGCCGGGCAAGGCTGGATGGAATCAGGGTCCCAGCCTGCATGTACAGGCCTGTTCGCGATTCTGATCCTGAGTTGCTAGACGTGCCCCGCGGGATCAGAATCCCGCACAGAGGGCCTGGACGTCCACGATGGAATCGGTCCCTTAGTGAACAGGGCCCACAGTATATGTAACTGGAAGAGTAGGGAGAGTGTGTTGCTGTCATTGATGTAGCACCAGAATTGTTTTTGTATGTTGAATTGTAAAGTGAGACATCCTTCTTCTCTTCTGCACCTATTGTGGGGGAGTTTTATTGGATGGTCTGGGAATGTTTCATATGATTGAATAGTTATAATGTATATGATTTATATTAAAAATGTATGTTTATAAAAATATTAAGTTAAAGTGTAATGATGGTTTTAGTGGGTGGCAGAAACTGGCTGGGGCTGGAATACAATCAGAAGTGGCCAATCAAAAGTGAGCTCACTGTCGAATTGGAGCTGGGTTTGCATTTCCACTTCAATCGTTAAATAGTGCCCAGAACTTCTTGCTCCCTTCCTATTAACTGGAACTAGAGATATTGTAGCAGGGATCCTTGGGAGAGAGAGTATATAGTCTGCACATAAACAGAGAGATAGGGAGACAGAATATGGTACCAGCACTAGAAGCTGAGAAAGTGCTAGTTTTTGGAGAAGGAGGAGCTGTTGGATCTAAATGAATAGAATACATAAATTCTAAAAACTGGATAAGCAATGGCGTTTAAGTGGCAACACCAGCTTCCTTCTGGTATGGGGACATTTTCACAATATGAGCTCTGACATATGTGCGAGTCATATGAAAAGATGGTCCCAAAGATGGGGACGCAAAAGTTGGTTCAGGATGCCACAACCTCTTGAGCAGCCCTGGGTGTTGCTGTATGATCAAAATGTAATTTTTTTGTTGCTTTAATGAATTTATATTTATTGTGATCCACTTTGAACCCTTGGTTGATAAAGCAGACTGAAAATGTCAATATTAAATTAAGGTTTTGTGCCTTTAGAATATTTCTTTACAGTTTTGCCCACTGTTCTTAAAACACTGGGCCCAGTATCTCTCCCTCCTATGTGGGTTTTGTTATCAGTTGCTAGAATAATTCTCCTTGCACTAAAATCCCTACTTCTAAATGACTCTCAATCAACATTTGGCAGATTGAAATTGTCCAGCAATCGTACTTCCCTTTCCTGGCGATTTTGTGAATGTCTTCCATTAAATCTATTTCTTCAGCCCATGAATCACACCAAGATGAACAGATGTTCTAGTTCCGCTTGTTTAAACTAAATATAATTTTTTGAGTGATTTATTCATTATTGGATTTAACTCATGTCTTTTTCAGAGTTCAAGGAGAGTCTCATTCAGGTACAGTGGTTACTGTCCTATCCCCAGATGTCTTACAATCTAAGCTCATACCTCAGACAATGGCAGGTTAAGTGACTTGCCCAAAGTCACAAGGAGCAGCAGGGGATTGGAAGTGGACTTTTTAAATGTATTTAACAGGATTTTTTTATACCGCTTTATCATTTAGTCAAAGTGGTTTACACTATAACTTAAACATGGTAGTACATTAAATAGGGACATTGATAACTTGGAGTCTTCTGGGGCAATGGAAGGTTAAGTGACTTACCCAAGGCATGCTAGTGGGAATTGAACCCTGGTTTCTTGGTTCACCAAGGCAGTGCTCCAACCGTCAGGCTTCTCTTCCACCATGATAGTTTCAAATTTCTCCACTTCTTCTGTAGAACAAGCAGGCAGTCATGAATATTTCACACAGTGTAATCAGTGAAACAGGGTATTTTAAGATTGTATATATGCCTGGTAATCTTCTTAATGCTCCTTGGGCTTCCAGCTCAATCAGAATTGCCTCTACCGGACTATGATACCACATACCTTCATTTCTTTCCACATTGTTAATTATTTTTTGTCTGACCCATTCATCTTAGACCCAGACCTTTGGCCGACAGGCACAGACTGTAATTTGCTCCTTCTTCTAGCACAAGCACCTTGTTTTTAGCATATAGGTGTTGCTGTTCTACATGAGCGGTGACTTAATTCCCCTCCCACCACTAGCATATACTGTAAAAGGAGCAGCACCCCCAGACCTTGTCAGCTCCAGAAAGGGAGAATCGGATGCTGGTTCCAGGAGACAGCCTGGGTCTCGTACCTTGCAGTGCACAGTATTGTCACTGAGCCACTGGGCAGACAAAGCTGCAGATGTCTAAGGTGTCAATTCCTGTTATTATAATTAAATCTATTGTTCTGAACTTAATACTGTCTGAAAATGAAACACTGGAAAATGTGATGCTTAGCCTTCCAGTAAGGTATAGGATTTTCCAAGGCTAACAATTCTGGCAATTCCATCCAAATATTTAGAAATCTTTTGAGACTAAAATTTGATCACAGTATGTTTTGCAGCTACTTCTGAGATAAGTGGCCTGACAGTAAGGGGGTAGTTTAAAATTAGGCATTTTACCTCAGCTTGGTTTGCCACAGGAGTCACTAACTTATGGCAACTATTTTATTTTTATTTAACTAGGCTTATATGCTGCTTTTTATGAGTCAAAGTGGTGTATATTCAGGTACTATACGTATATATACTTCCTTTGTCCCCAAGGGACTCACAATCTACTTTTTTATACCTGAGGCAACAGAGGATTCAGTGGCTTGTCCAAGGCACAAGGAGCACCCGTGGGACTAGAAACCCCAGTCCTTCCAGCCCAATGTTGCTGTCCTCTAGTAGGATTTGAACCCCTGACCCTCAGTAACTTGCCTTGCTAGGGGATCCATGGTGCCATTTTGAACTCAAAGCTGGTGCTGGCAGGAGCGAGGGGAAGTCATTCCTGCCGACCTACCTTCCTAGACCTCCAGGGACTTCAAAGGTAGGCCTTGGTGGCCTTTGGGGATTGGGGGAAGGGGTCTTTGGAAGGGTTATCTTTTGAGATGGGGGGATGATCCTTGTAGAGAGGCTATACTGGGGTTTGGGGGGGGGTTACCAAGGGAGGAGGGAGTTTCAAGGAGGGAGCAGAGTCATTGGTGGTACCAGGGGAAGGGGCCCTCCATACCACCTGCTGTATTGTTACATATGACCCCGTTAATTAGCAGCCTGATACTCTTGGCAGAAAAATTATGCCAGCTTTGAGATGGCATTGTTTTTCCATGAATAACATGGTTTGTGGTAAGTTACTGCAAGCTGCTTTATTTCTTTGAATACTAATAAGGCGTTTTTCATGCTTTGCATCTCATTAGTACTCATCATCTGATGTGGTGGCAATCTATGCATTGTGGTGTGTTAAGGCCAAATAACATATGTTATTGCCTTCATGCACTGTAATAACTACCCCTTAAATTTGTATCAGCCAGCCTGCCTAAAATGATCTGACTTAGTGAAAGAACATACAGTAGTTATTTTGACCCGGTACATTTCTAGCTCTTGATTTCTAGTGCCAAAGAGAAGAAACCATGCTGTTATTATTTATTTACAGCCCTGGAAGAAGTCCAGGGAGGTGGAGCCACTTGGTCAAGTCACACAGAGTGAAAACAGGACCACAGTGCACTACAGTAGTTCATTACAATGGGGTTAAGGAAACGAAAGATCAATACAAGATAGATCAGGTAACTCTCTCCAAGTCATCACCCAGAGAAAGACCGAAGAATTGAATATGGCCATCCGCCCTTATGCTTCGGACCTACAGTATGTTGCTAACCCCTAGCAGGACAATTCTCAAAGTCGCTTATTTGGGCTGCCTGCAAGTCACCGTCTCTCTGTATGACTAAAACTACACCTATGGTTTCATAATACGCATGCTTTTAGCTGCATTATGGGGAGGAACTCCTCGGGCATGTTTTGAGCAGGATCGAAGGTTATGCATGTGGACTGTATATTCAGGAATACATGTGTTAGTTTTTGAAGAACTATTGCCTGCAAACAAAGCAGGTGAAAATGTCCACAGGCCCTGCTTCCAATGCAGCCTCTCTCCGAGGACACCCCCGCATGCAGTAAGTCCACCTGGTATTCCGAGATGATCTCCCATCCAATACTAGCCAGGCCCAACTCTGCTTCTTGTGAGAGTGGCCAAGATCAGGCTCATTCAGGGTACCTGCGGTAAATTTCAATATGTAGGTATTCCCCATGGACTTTCTTCCAGTACAGCTAGTTTGAAAACTGCCCCCTGTCAATTAAGTGGCATCTTCATTGCAGACAAACTCATTACATACGATGCCTGCTGCAGTCTTAGTGAATGCGCACTGCGCAGTCACCATGTGCCAAAGGGCTCCAAGTGCCTCCATGTAGCATCTTTATTTCTGCTTGCCAAAGTTGCCAGTGAACAAAGAAGTAAGCAACAGAGCATGGCGTTTGTGCGGGGAAGTGGCAGCGCTCTATACTACATGTATCTCCCTATAGTGCCATCATCCATCCCTTGTCTAGATAATAAGTAAAGCAATTTGTAACTGGATGAACTAGCCAACAATTCTAAAGTAGCATAGTTTCTAGGTAATAAAGTGAAGGATAATTTGGGTTATAATTAATAAGGGAGCAGAGCATTCTCAGGGCCCGCCCTCCCAGCTTTCCATATGTATGTGGTGCCAACTGGCAACTCCCTGAGTGATTTTCATGGAACTGTGGCAGTACTGTTAATATTCTGGGAAAGCACTGCGAACCTTGCATGTCAGTACTCATAAGCATGCAACAGAAAGATGAGTAAGACTAGAGAAAGAGAATTCTTAGATATAACAGGAATATCAGGTGAAACTGCGGTAAGGAGGGAAGACGCATAATCAAAATGAAGAAGGCAAGATGCTTTTTGGTTTAGTTTTGTATGCAGGCAGTAAGTCTCCTTGGTCATTGCTGGACCAAATTTCAGGATATATTCTATCAGTTCCTTTAGGGCCTGCAGGTTGAAAACCTTGTCCTATCATTTATTCCAATTCATTTTGTTTCTTTGAAGAATTAATGAAGCAAACATACCTGCTTGCTGTCAGCACAAGGATCATTCTTGCTGGCAACTCCAGGGCCTTATATTGGATTGGGAGAGAGTGTTTAGATATGGCATATGTAGATTTCAGCAAGGCCTTTGATATGTTTTTGCAGTGATGACCAGGGCCAGCGCTACCATTAAGTGAACTAGGCTGTTGCCTAGAGCACTGGTCCTCCAGGGGAACCCATTGCTGTTGCCCTTCTCCAGCACCAACAACAACCAGCCCCACAGTGCTTACTATCAAGCTTCTACCCTCCCCCCCCCCCATGCCAATTTCCTGTTTGCACAAGAAGTTTATTCATTTAACAGGTTTTTTTATACCATTTTATCAATTCAAAGTTGTTTATATTGTAACTTAAGCTTGGTACTGTACATTAAACAGGGATGTTATTAATGGATTTTCCTGAGGCAATGAAGGGTTAAGCAACTTGCCCAAGGCCACAAGGAGTGTTAGTGGGAATCAAACCCTGGTCGCTTGGTTACCAAGCCAGTGCTCTTAGCCATTAGACTACTCCTTCACCCCAGCTGGCATGAGTACCGGAGAGTAGTTGATGCAAATAGCCCTGTGGTGTTGAATCTTGAAGGTAAGCTCTGCGGGGCTGTTTGCGGCTATTATTACTGCTGTTGGTCCCAGAGAGGGATAGCAGCAGTGACAATGGGTGCTGTGGGGAGAGGTGCAAGAACTGAGGTTTGCCTAGTGTGCCTTATCTCCTTGTGCCGACCCTGAAGGTAACTTAGCTAAAATGAGCACCCTTGGTCTGGGCTGTAAAGTGACTGATTGTGTGGAGCTTGTTAAGTGGGAGATGACAAAGGATAGTGGCAAATGGAGATCGTTCTGAGAATAGGGGTGTTACTAGGGCTGCCACATGTTCTGATTTTTGGAAGCTTGTCCTGATTTGAGAAATGTCCTTATTTTGTCCTGAATTTTGTCATTTTGTCCTGACTTGTCCTGAATTTCTGTAAAATTTTGACAGATGATTAAGATGAACATTATAATACAAATGAAGTTATTTTATTCGCTTATTGTACATAAAATGGAAAAATGAAACATTAATTATACGTTTTTCTTTTTGAGTGCGAGTGTGACTGTTTTTGCCCAAAAACATTCCTTTTGGCATTTGTTTGAAAAAGGAGAACATTTTTGGGCTCTTTCCCAAAAATGGGAAAATTTGGGTTCTCTTGTACATACAAAATATAGTGAAGTTAAGACGTATGTAAAGAGGGGGAAAATATCAAAATTTTCCGGAAGCGTGAAGTCTTGATCATAGTTTATCATTTGTTAAAAGTTTTCAATTTTTATCGTCATAGTAATGTTACTAATATAAATTAATTTGCAATTATGTATAATGTCACTAGTGGAACGAGTATTTTTGGTGTGTAAGAAGCAATGTACAGATGATCGAAATCGATTGGATATTAAAACTGTAAAATGCTTGTTTCAAGTTAAAATAAACTATTCATTATCTTGTGGTGATATGTAAAAAAGATTTTAGCTGATGAAAATCTGCTAAATCAAATACTGTCGAACAGTAAATACATGTAAATAATGTTTTATTGTGTTTGATGCCTAATAAAACATTTTTTTAATGTTATTTTTTGAAAAAATGTCCTGATTTTGGACCAAAGATAACCCTAGGCATTACCAGTGATGTGTTGCAGGGATCAGTCCTTGGTTTGGTTCTCTTCAACATTTTTGTGAGCCATATAGTGAAAGGGCAGTTGAGAAAGGTTTGCCTCTCTTTGGATTATATCAAAATCTGCCCACGACTTGAAAGGTCTGGATAACATGAGGACAGATCTAGCAAAGCTTGAAAGGTCTAGAATTTGGCAGCTAAGTTTTAGTTCAAAATCTTTTTATTGACAAGCAAAAGACCATTCCAGAGGGTGGGTCCATTAGCACAGCAGCAGGAGTGGAACCAGCAAAACACATTTATTTACATTCTTAATCCCCTCCACCCTAGGCCCCCATCTTTACAATCAAAGCCTTGATTGATCAATACTCACTCGCATTAACAATGAGAAATCACTCAAACAGTAAATATGCTGCCCTACTAACCCCCCCTCCCAGTATACATAAACATAATCAGATCCCTACTAGCACTTACAACTTCCCCAGCTTACCCCCATCCCTCTCAGGCCAGCAAAATTTAAACAAACTTACAATTTAACACCATACTGTGAGGTCTGGGGAGGAGTAGCCTAGTGGTTAGAACACTGGCTTGGTAACCAAGCAACCAGGGTTCAATTCCCACTAGTACTTATTGTGGCCTTGGGCAAGTCACTTAATCCTCCACTGCCTCAGAAGAAAGGCCTGGTATCTACCTCCAGTGACACTGCCAAGAAAACCCAGGAGCTTCTGGGTCACCAGGAGTCAGGACTGACTCAAAGGCACACATTGCATTTTGTGAGGTCTGGGTGACAAAGTCTGCAGGTAAGATTTCCAGACCTCTAGGAATTTTACATATTTTATAAGTGAGCGTTGGGCAGCCAGTTTCTCTATCTGCATTAATCTATGCAAATGATTATGCCAGGCCCAGAAAGCAGGGTCATCTGGACTCACCCACACCAGGAGACCAGCTAGAAATACCTTCAGCACAAGCAGCCGAGCACCTACACCCCGAACCCTGACTCCCCACATATTTCCCAGCAAAATGCTGCATGGGGATAGCAAAATATCTTGCTGCAATATATTTTGTAAGTGCAATTGAATCTTCTCCTATTAGTTCTGGGTTTTGTCGCATTGCCAGAACATATGCGGCAAAGTGTCCCAGGCACACCGGCATTTGGCACATAGCGAATCCTTCAACAAGCCCATTCTAGAAGCCCTTGCTGGTATCACATGTGCCTTCAGACTCACCTTACAAAAGTCTCACACCAGTCCACTGCCGAAACAATCCGCGCTGCTTGGGTGACACACCACTGAATATCTTCACCCCTGCACTGCGTACCCGGATCTATGTTCCACCACGAAGTAACCACCTCATAGTGTTCACTCGTGTTCAACATTCCCCACGCCCTATACAGAAGAGAAAATGATACCCGCGCTTTACGATCAACATCAAAGAGTTGCACCACTTTGCTGGAAAAGGGAGAGCAGAGCTTGACCTTACCCACGGAAGCAATGCAATGACACACTTGAAGGTAAGCTTAAAAATCTCGAAGGCCCAACAGGAAGTTCTCCATAATCTCCTGAAAGGACTTCATACCACCCTCCTCCTGCAGAACATGGTCCACAGTGGACACACCTTGTCTCTCCCAGCGACGAAACACTGCAGAAGTATCCCCAGGGGAAACTCCGGGTTGCCATGCAAAGGCAGAAAACTCTTAATGCCCCATTCTCGTAATGCCCCAACTTCACACAGACAGACCGCCATGCTCCTTGGAGCGGATAGAAAATGCGACTGTTCTGAAGGTGTTTGGGAATTTTATTCCCTGTCGCATACAATAAGTATAAAGGATATAGAGGCTCCAGTAAGCTTTTTTCCATAGCTAAGGGGGTAAAATGTGCACCAGCAAACAGCTAATCACGTACATGCCAGAACAAACAGCCCAGGTTGTATACCTCCAAATCGAACACCCCCAAACCACCCCAATCCCGTGACTCCACCATCCGAGAGAATGCGATTCGGAGCCTCTGCTCTTTCCACAAGAACTTCACTAGTTGTTGTCTCCATATATGCAACTCCCACTTAGATATTTGCACCAGTAATATGTATAGCCACCTAGATAACAATGTCATTTTATACAGTGCAATAAGTCCAGAGAGAGAGAGCCGGAGGCTTTCCCATCTTTGAAGCTATTCCCGCTCTTTCTTTAGCAGTGGAAGCACATTGAGTTGATACAATTGCCCTAAATTTGCTGGGAGCTGTATGCCTAGATATCTAAAGGCAACAATCACCCACTTTAAAGGAAAGGCTCCTTGCCACTTAGAACACACCTCTGGATCCACTGCTAGAGCTTCAGATTTATCAACATCCATCTTTAAACCTGACCGAACTCCAAATTCCTGGATCTCCACCAACAGCACCTCCAACAAGGCCTGAGGGCCAGTCAAATGGACTAAGATGTCATCCGCAAAAGTGGCAACTTTGAACTCCTGACCACAGGCCACTCTCTTGATGTTGGGATTAACCCAAATCTTACACAAAAATGGTTCCAAGAATAACAAAAATAACAGAAGAGACAGGGGACAGCTGTGCCTCGCACCCAGAAAAAGTGGAAAAACCTCTGGTAGGAGACCTTTCATTATAACTGTTGCTTTAGGACTAGAATACAACAGTCTCACTGCCCCAGAAATGTTCCCCCAAACCCCATTTTCTCTAGAAAGGCAAACAAAACATCCCAATCTACAAAATCAAACGTCTTTTCAGCATCAAAACTAACCAAAAGAGATTTTTGCCCCTTGGGCAAGTAAACTTTCATAGACACAAACGCAGAGTGGTGATCTTGGACTAATGTCATCTGACTGTCCTCTACCAAATCTGGCAAGACCAGGGATAAATGGTCTGCTAAGATTTTGGATAAAATTATATTGTCATAATTCAACAATGATATGGGTTGATAAGAAGAAACTATTAAGGGATCTCTCCCTGGCTTGGGCAAGACTGTAATTAGGGCCCTAAGAGTCAAAGGGGAAATTCTGTTTTACGATCAAATGATCAAATAAGTCACACATAGGACCAACTAAGCAATACCGCATCATTTTATACCAATCCTTACCAAAGATATCCGACCCAGGGGCCTTGCCCGTTTTAGCTTTTTGAATCGCACAATCTTTCTCTTCAGCACGGATAGGCATTTCTAAAGCTGCTCTTTGCTCCACTGTAAGAAGGGGAAGTTGAACCTTATTCAAGTAATTCTAGGCCCTCAAGAGAACACCACTTCCTATGGAGGTACATTCTGTTCTGTACGTCTCCAGGTCGTCCGGACGTACAGACATCCTGATGGCCAGGAGATACAGCCGATTCTGCTCCCGTGGGGCTAGACGTCCTTGCGGAAGCAGAATCGTTGCACAGTGGCTGGATGTCCGGAACTTGCCCCTATTCAGGCACCTTGGATGTCCAGTTACCTACTCAGCTAACTCAGTCAGGCTCCATAATGTAGCCGCGGTGCGATAGCTTCATGTTGCCATGGTACCTTGACTCCATTGAGGAGCCACGTCCCCAGCCACCACTGAAAAGTTCCTTTCCCCACAGCTGGATCCCCAATTTGGCCTCCCATGGCCAGGGTCTGGCTGGAGAGAACTTCTTGCACCCCTACCTACCTTTGTCCTTGCTGGCTGCCACCGAAATGCTGTGTCCAGGGGGACTTATTCCACCTCTGAGGTGGAATAAGTTCCCCGTCTACCCGGCCGACCACTGATGTACAGGGCCGACCTCAGAATAGGCCTTGTACGTCCGGAGAGATGACCAGCCCTCGGTCCGCCCTCATTTGGCGTGGCCCTTAGGCGAGGACCGCCAAAAGTAGTTATCCGCAGAGTATTCCATCAAGCACCTTAAGCTATCAGCCAGCTCCCCCGCTCTCCACTGCTCCTGGCCACTAAAAGGGTCGAACAGGAAACCACATGATCTGACTCCTAGATCGAACGCACCAACTCAATCAGAACCGCTCATCGAAAACTCAAATAAGTACCATAAAATCAAGCAGCTGGAGCTCCCTTAGGGTTGAGCTCGCTCCCACCTTCAACCGGACTATCCCTTGATCACAGCAAGTATACTACACCTAAATGAACTGTCTATAACTGGGACTTCTTGCACATTCGTTCATAATGTTGGCATTAGCCAATGCGTATTCTCTTCTGTGAGCTATTCATACTGTTACTAGTAACCAATGATCTACTTACACTCTTGTCAGAATTCAGTATTGTTCATTTACCTGGCTAGCCAATACTTAACCCATTAATGAATCATCCCACCTTGGTCAAAACATAATTATCACCCATATCTATCCTTCATAACCTATACATACTGTTGTCAGTAGTCACTACTTTCCATACTTACCCTTCATATACTGTTACCAATATCTGTATATACTGTTGCCAGTATCCATATGTACTATTACCAGTAGCTATATTAGCAGTAATCATTAATTTCCCCACCCATCCTTCATGTACTGTTCCCAGTTGCTATATATACTGTTGTCAGTAATCATTAATTTCAAGTACTGTTCCCAGTTGCTATATATACTGTTGTCAGTAATCATTAATTTCAAGTACTGTTACCAGTAGCCATATATATTGCTCTTTCACTACATATACGGTTCTTTCACTGTTCACCTACTAAAGTTACTGTTGCCAGTAGCTATATATACTGTTGTCAGTAATCATTGATGTCATGTACTATTGCCAGTAGCTATATATATTATTGTCAGAAATCTCTAATCTCAGCAAAGCTCCCTCGCACCCAATCCCCCCACCCACAAAAAACACATAATGTCTCCTACAAATCTTGTAAGCCTCCCTCTGATTCTCCTTCTAATAACACTCCTGACACAACACATCTATACATACAAAACCAACCAAAGCCCCTACAATAACATCCCCATCATCCACAATCATTACCGAAGCCACTATAATTACTTCCCAACCATTCATAATCACTACTGAAGTCCACCACACAGCTCAACATACACACTCTCACAATCATTACTCACGCCAAGACTCAGACAAACACCATCATGCAATGCAATGCAATGTGTGCCTTCGAGTCAGTCCTGACTCCATAGACTCATACAAATAAAGCACCATCCCCATAGCACTATAAATGACAATGCAGATAATACTGACGCTAAAATAAAACTCATCCTAATAAACATTCATTCCATACGAAACAAAATACCAATAATCAATGACATATTAAAAGACACAAACCCAGACATTATCTGCATTACTGAGACATGGTTCACACCCACAGACACTATACTATTAAATCAGCTAACCACACATCAATATGATATATTCAACTGTCATCGAGATGTAAAATGAGGAGGTGGCGCTCTAATACTCACTAAAAAAACCCTACAATACACCCTAACAAACTTAAATAATATAGACGGAATGGACATTATCAACATAGAAAATAGAACCCTTGCACTCACCCTCATATAATATAGACCCCCATCAACTGATCACAAAAACATCACTCCCATCCTTGAACTCGCATGCACAGCATCTCAAAGTAAACCACTCATACTACTAGGTGACCTGAACCTCCCATCACTGAACCATTCCCAATCGGATAACTTTATTTATTTATTTATTTATTTCTTCTATACCGCCCCTTCCAGTGATCAAGGGCAGTATACATTACATTGAACAGAAAGAAACTTTCTAAGTTTTTACATATAATAACAGATGTAGAAATAAAACTGTCCAAACTATTTACATAAGTTATTTACAAGTGGTTCTATACAAATGTGTTCATGGACGCTATGACACAAATGGGCTATACACAGATAATACATGCCCCCACACACAAAAAAGGCAACACATTAGACCTCATCTTCCTCCCTTCCACACTTAATAGTTACCAACTACATACCCCGCCAACTATAACCGAAGTACCATGGTCCGACCATCACCTTATATCACTCCACCTCCCGGCACAAGCACCAATAAATACCGCACGCACAACACCGCATACATCACGATTCGCACACTTCGACAAAAATGCATTCCTTGACAAAGTATTACCCATACTCAATACAAACTCAACAGACATCAATTCAATTGTAACACATTGGAATTCAACAGTCCAAAAAGCAGCTGCTCCCACACAAGTCATACATAGACAAATAAAAAAAACGGAAAAATGGTTCACAAAAGAACTAGCAAAACTAAAAAAACAACTGAGGAAACAAGAGAAGAGACGGAGGAAAACAAAATCAGATGAAAACAAATCCCAATACATGAACTTACTCAACGAATACAAGAATGCAATCAACAAATCAAAAAGAGATTAGCATTCTAAAGTAATAAGCTCAGCCATCAACCGCCCTAGAGAGCTATTCGCGATTGTAAAAACATTAACAAAAACAAAAAACTCTTAGCCTAGACAACCAGCAATAAGTGTACAAACCCTAGCAACACATTTTGCAGAGAAATTAAAGAGCAAACCCAGTACCCTGACAGCAATACTACCTTCAAGCACAAAAATCATTAAAAAATGGACAACTTTTCACATGGTAGATCGAAAACACCTCCTCAAGATCATAACAATGATCAATACCACAACCTCCCCACTCGACCCATGCCCTGTGTCATGGATTGTGTACACAGGATGAACTGGCTGAAAACTTACAACACATAGTGAACCAATCCCTTTCTCAAGGCATCATGCCTGATGCCTTAAAACTCACAACGCTCCGCCCAATAATAAAGAATAGTAAGCTCAACTCAAAAGACCCGAACTCATATAGACCCATAGCAAGCATTCCATTTATTGCGAAAATAATAGAAAAAACAATCCAACTACAATTACAAGAACACATTGATGAGCACAAGCCTCTTGACTCACACCAGTTTGGATTCCGCCCCTTCCATGGAGTAGAAACTCTCCTAACCACACTGATGGACTTCCTCATCAGAGGTACAGATGACTACAGCCAAGGCTTCCTACTCCTCTTTATAGACATCTCTGCCGCCTTCGACAACATCAACCACCATACACTGATCAATAGGCTAGAAAACATAGGAATAGGTGGGACTGTCCTCAAATGGTTCAAGTCTTACATCACACACAGACTAATACGCGTCCAAATAGACCAAGAAGCATCAGAAACATTCCCCCAAGGACAGGGAATACCCCAAGGATCAGCTCTCTCCGCCCTCCTTTTCAACGTGTACCTTCAGCCTATTACAAACATATTTAAAAAACACAGGATTAACCATTTTATCTACGCTGACGACATCATGCTCACCATCCCCATAATCACTAAAAACCCTACATATGACACCTTATCCGAATGCATGGCTGAGGCTACCTCTTGGATGGAAACCAACTATCTCAGCATAAACCTTAAAAAAACGGAAGCAATGTTCGTAACAAGGACACCTATGACTGAGGACACTTACCCAACAACAATCACAATCAACAAAACAACCATACCTGTTAAAAAAGAGGTCAAATACCTATGTGTAATAATAGACTACACTCTCACCATGTTACCGCACATAAAACAGACAGTAAAAACCCTATTCTACAAACTCAAAACTATACAACACCTAAGGCCTCTCCTCGAAACACATGACTTTAGATCTGTAGTCAGTACACTCATCACACCCCACTTCGACTATTGCAATAGTCTCCTAATTGGCCTTCCACAAAAAAACACCTACCTGCTACAAAGAGCCCAGAACATCTGCGCAAAAATAATTGCCAAAGCTCGCCTAACAGACCACGTAACCCAAATACTGCTGGAATTACACTGGCTCCCTATAAATAGCCGAATCAGATATAAAATAATCCTAACAACCTTCAAACTCATAAACGGCATCGCCCCCTCACATCTGTCCACACTGCTGCATGCTCCAACTGAAACGAGAACTCACAGACAAAATGCAGCCCACTCCCTTAACACACCAGAAGCCTTCAGGAAGTCTAAGAAAACTACAAGCTCCAGAGCATTCTCATTCGCTGCCCCTACGCTCTGGAACGATCTCCCAATAGACCTTCGCATCATAAAAGACCTCTCTCAATTCAGGAAAGAACTAAAAACTTACCTATTTTCCGAACACTTTGAAATCCCCTACCCCCCAAGTCCAGCTCCACAGTAACCAGTCACACAAACACAAAACCCCTGAAATTACAATTAACTAACTCCTAACAGTCCCCCGCCACACACACTCCTGACTTACGACAAAAAAAGGAAATTAATTCCAATACCTACACATGCCCAATAACTATCCAACTCTGTAACACACTATACATATCCTCTGTAAATAGCCAATGTAAATAGTTTGACAGTTGTTTGTATTGTTACCTGTACATAGTTGAATTCTACTGTTCAATGTAAATGTATACAGATGTGTACAAGATTGTTAAACTGTTCCATGTAAACCGCCCTTGATCTCTGGAAGGGGCGGTATAAAAGAAATAGATAAATAAAATAAAAATAAATAAAAAATAAAATTACGCCCTTCCCCTACCCCTGTCTAAGGCTCCCTGTATGACTCAGCTGTATGTATGGGGAGCCTTTTCCCGGCAGCCACATTTGCACGAATAGCGGGGATGTACGTCCAGGCAAGACATACATCCCCATTATTCGTGCCATTGAATGACTCCCTTAGCATATAAATCTTGATAAAACTGCCAGACAAGGTAACAATAGACCTCTCCTCCGTGACCACATGGCCCTGATGTTTTAATGCTGCTACTGTATGTGCCTGCTCCCCTGCCACCGACAGACAAGAGAAGACATCAGGCAGCCTGCCTTACTAACCTGCTGAAAGAGCTGGAATTTACTAATGTGACCCCGTACTACGTGACCTGGCTCAGTGCAGCTTATAGAGTTTGCATTGATCCTGTGTTGTGCAGTGGGAGGTCTATGTGTTCATTGATACGTGTCTGACACCTTGGAGTATATCGTATACTATAGAGCAACCTGTGAGGGATATGTCATGTCACAATGTCTGTCCCCATGTAATGTTATAATGCACCAACTGACCACACACACGCGAATCTCCCAACCCATGCCACCACCACCAGCATACGTGAGGCCCCAGTCATCCAGTCACAGTGCAGACCACCCCAGGACACACAACACATGGCCTAATGTGCAGATACATGCCCCTACACACAGTGGACACCCCCTCACCACTCCATGTCAGGTTCCCACCTCCAGCCTAATGACCCCTCTAACAAATGCACCTACCCAATACCAATACCACCCAGGGTCAGCTCTGATACAGCCACCACAGTGCCACAGACACATTCCCATGGCCCCCACACACAGTGCAACCTTATGCACAGCATCGCCCCCCATCCACCGCAACATTCCACCACAAAACACACAGTACTGGATAGATGTCCACCCACACCCCACAGCGGCCACCAATGCGCCAGTCCCCACCAACGTTCCCTCTAATTTTCTGTAGGCTGTGTGCGCATAAAATATCAGCTGTGCAGCTTTTGAAGGAAGGTTACATTTTTGTGCGCCACATAACGACACGGAGTTATATACTTTAAAATTTGACTACACGTCAGAATACAGTATGTACACCACATTGATTTTAATCAAATTAAATGAAAATAGATGATTACTAAATGAAGCAGAAAATTTCTAGTAATTACAATCACTTTTAAATTTTAAGACGTCTGTGTTGTTTTCTATCAGAATCAGAACCATAATTTTTGTGCGCTCTGTTGTAAAATATGTGCGCTCGCTCGGCGAGGTGTGTGCGCACACACATGTGCACAGCTTAGAGGGAACAGTGGTCCCCACACACGTCTGGCTGACCAATACGTCTACAGCAACACCTATCGTGCATAATCACACCCCCCAATGCATACGTATCGCTCACACGCACTATGACAGGCCCCAGTCACATTGCAGGTTCCCGCACACACCCCAGCCACATGTAACTCTGAGCTCACATCCCAGGTCACACGCACAGTGCATACCTAGTACTGCGCACAGTGGCCCCGGCAATCACCACCCGTCCCCCAAAAACAAAACTTAACATGTGGCGCAGCACCACTAGCGCCAAGGCGTGCTGCTCCCCTCCCCACCTGCCAGGTACATCGCACTGGACACACATGTGTTGACCCCATTGTAAGTGCAGTGACATCAGTTACAGGCGGGACACACATTGCTGTTGGTGGGGATGTAACATAGAGTCATACATATGTGTTCTGATCAACGCCATATCTACTGTGTACCTTGTTCCACCCCCCAGGTGACATCCAGGCCATTGAGGCAGACGAGGAGGAGGTTTTGGCAGAACCAGAGGCTGTTGAGGTACCTGAGGTGGCAGAGGCAGAGGTCGCTGCCAGCACCGGTGCAGAGACCCCAGGGAATGATGTGCCGCACGAGGTGGAGGATGGGGCAGCGGACGTGCGCACACCAGTGGGGAGCAACAGCAGCAGCACAGTGGCTGGGGAGGGCCCAGAGACCATGGGGAGAAGGCACACAGTGACAGCACCAGGGCCATCAGGAACAGCATCCACTGGCATGGATGTTATACTGGAGGAGCTGCGGGCCCATACTGCCTCGTCACGCAACAATGCTGAAAGTAGGTAACTGGTAGGATGGTTGCATGTGTTGGTGTGGCACGCCATCCCCCCCAGACACAGCGGTGGGGGCACACACCCACACACTGACAGTGGGCCTTCCCACATACATGTGCCCCCATGGTCATGTCTGGGAGCTGTGGTATGACACGTCAGGGAATCAGCATGTCAGATGCATGGGGGAGGGTGTGGCAGATCTGCACAGATGGCTAACAGATTCATGGGTCAACATGCAGGGGTAGACGCTGGGGGTGGGACAGGATCTGCTCCGGGGCTCCGACCTGCTGCCACCTGGTGAAGGGGGTGGGACACTCCCTTCATATCTCCACACCAACCCATGTCCATTCATAGCCCCCCCCATCAACCCATGTCCTGTCATGTCCTACAGCCACCATCAGCCCATGTCATATCCTGGCACCAGCCCACTCAGCCCAGCATCATTCATTGCACCCCATGAGCCTACCTACAGTTCCAGCCCCTCCAGGAGTCCATCACGGTCTGGGCCCCACCACAACCCCTGACCACACCTGGCACCCCCCACCTGCCCATGTCCAGTCTGATCCTTGTCCCACCATCAGCCCATATCCTGTCCCAGGCCCCCACCCACGCCCCATCTCCAATCATAGCTCCCTCCCCTCACACACCATTTCCATATCACACCCCCCTCCCCAGCAGCTATATGCATCCCAATACCTCTCCCACGCAGCCTATTAGCAGTCCTAGGCGCAACATCAGCCCACCCCTGGTCATGTCCCCCCACCACCCAGTGTGCTGTCTGTACACCCCCCCAGAAGCACAGAGGAGTGTAGAACGGCTACAAACATAGCAGCTGCTGCCGCTACCACTGTGGTAACCACAAACATATGTGTCCCGCCATGCCCCCCAGCCTGCCCAGCAGAACCCCATGACCCACTCTCCTGGCGCTTGCTCCCATAACCACAATGGGGGTGTCAACCTCCCAGGGGTGTGTTGGGACCACCAGGGCCGCTGGGACACAGGATATGCCTTTGCTCCATCAGCGCAGGCAGGCTTAGCTGAGGCGCAGGGGGCACACACTCTCCATGCGGGCCTGACTGGCAATGCTGAGGGGGTTACTCAGGGGGTCTGCTTGGCAGGTGGGGAGCCCCAGTTGGACACCTCCTCTGCTGCAGACGCTGCAGCAGCAGCAGCAACAGATGGTCTGTTTGTGTGATACTTGGTTTCCCCATGGGGTTGGCCAGTATGTTGTCCAAGTGGGGTCCCCTGACACATGGGGCCCTGTGCAAGCAACATTTATGCACTGGGATGGTCCGCCACAATGTGCTACCAGGATATGAGGATACACTCCCACACATTGCAGGTCCCCTATGTGCTACGTCCAGACACCTGTTGCATGCCTCATGGTGGGAGGTGCAACACATGTCTCACACATCATACATCACACTGTGTCTCACCCACAGGCACTCATCAGGTGCTGCTGGCCATTCGCGAGGAGATCAGCCAGCTGCATGGAACAGCTGAGGCAATGGCAGCAGGGATAGGTCAGGTGGCTGATTCACTGGAGGCCATGGCTGGTTGTTGCCAGCAGCGAGCAGCAGCGCCAGAGGCAGCAGCAGTACCGGCACAAAGGAGTGGGTGGGGCCGTGGTTACCGTGGACGTGGGTGGCCCTGCAGGTCGTGAGTATGGGGAACAGGTCACTATATCCGACACATTAAAGACAGCTTCACTTGTTTATACCTATGTGCACATGTCCAGTGTTTGTCCCTGTGCTTCCATGATTACCCTGTCTCCCATGTGGTCATCCTGGTCACATGTGCCTTCCCATTTCCCTGGAGGGTGGGGGGTCTGCACTACAACCAATCAGCATACATAGGTTCTGCCATGCCCTGTGTGCCATGCACCGTGCCATGTGTGCACAGTTATGCCTATGCTTGGGGGTATACCCTATCTCCCCTGTCTACCTGGAATATATGTATGTTGGTTCCATTTAATTTGTGAGGATTGGCCATTCTCTTACACCGCATATCCTCCCCATTATTCTATCTACATGAGTGACCCTTCTTTCCGACCCACACCAAAGTCTACGTGGTATAATAACCGCAGATGCTTGAGAAACAAACAGGACAGCGAAAGGCACCTAGTTACAGTCAGTTGTTTACTCTCCTCCAACACTTGTAGAGAGCCGCTGCTCCTCCTCCAAACCACCATCCACTTGTCAGAGCTTCACCAGCTACCACCCTGTCCTGCTCATGGATACAGCAGTCATTCCTATCCTTTCTGCCTCATAACTACTGCTAGCTTTTCCCTTAATCTTCCTCAGATTATGATGCATCAGATATGTGGCCTGAACATCACAGCCACCATGCATGTGTCCATGGCTACTGGACAGTGCAGCACATGGGTACATCACAGGGGCACCAGGGGGTACATCACAGGGGCACCAGGGGACACATACACCTGCGCACATGGCCATCCCCCACACCTGATGGTGGAACCAGTCCATGTATGTTACCTATGTCTACTACACATACACATGGGGACATGTGCACATGTCTCACGCTCACGTCAACAGCCTGTCTGTAAGGGAGACACATGACCATTGTGATGTCTTGCCAAAAATAAGAACCATCTTTATTTACAGGTTGTGGCCTATTTACAGGTGCCCACATGTGTTGGTCCCAGGTCACAGGACAGCACAGGGCACGTGAGTGATGTGGCACTGTGGGGCTCACACACTCCAGGGCCAGCCATTGGCGGATGGCTGGGGAGATGTGCTGCCCATGCTAGGCGCACGCTGTATGCGCATCTCCGCAGCCATCTGCTCTATGGCACCTGCCAGCCGCCTGATGGTGCGGTCCTGGTCCTGCTGGCAATGCAGCACAGTACCCATTGCCACAGCCAGGTAGCAGATGCAGTTGCCACCACACCCACACCATGTGCCCACTGTCTGTGTGGTGGCAGCTGCATGGCCCCTGTCTGTGGCAATGGGTGCTGTTGCCACACCCAGATGGCCACCATCGCCGCACACATAGGGCAGGTGGCAGTGACCCCGGTGCCCTGTGCTGTCCTGTGGCCCCTCCCAGCCACAGGCCCACCCTCCCCGCCCTCCCCGCTCTCCTCCCCCTCTTCCTCCCCCCCATGCCTCCCCAACACCCTCACCCTTGCCCCCTCCTCGCTCTCTTCCCCCTCCTCCTCCCCCCTTGCCACCTCAGACACACCCTCCCCCTCCCCTCCCTCCCATCCTCTGCCCCCTTAATGTCCTCCTCGGCCCCTCCATCGTCCTCCTCCACCTCCACCGTCTGCACCATCACTGGGGGGGGGGGGGGGCTAAGTGTGTATGGCCCTGGTGCTGATGGCCCCTCGCCAGCATCTGCATCCTCTGTGGGGGAAACCAGACATTAGCATGGCGTCATGCGTTTGCCACATCACAGAAATGTAGTTTGTGGCCCCACAGGCTGCTGGGCCACTGGGACATGCTGTTGTGTGATGCAGAGGCTGCAACATTCACCGTCACTTTGGGCCATCGCCCTCTGTTGGAGACGGTTCAGAAATCTCGGGCAGTGAAGGCGCATCTCACTGGCCTTCTTCCATAGGTCCTCCACCTGGGGGGAAATGCAATGATTGGGACCATTAGGGACCAGATATCCCTGGTCGGGGCCTTAAGCATATCACACATGACTGTGAGCAGCAGTGGGCTGCTGCTGCTGTGGCCAGTGGGTCCGCTACTACCTGTTGCCACCGCCGCCTGCATGTGTGGGTCTGAGTCTGGGCATGTATGGTATGCCACCTACGTGTCCTGTGTGCTGCCCCCCAGGCACCCCATACCGGGTTCCTGCCCTCTCCTTGCATGACATGGCAGCACCATGTCATGTGTGGGGTAGGCATGCTGATCTCCAGGGGATGTGATTCCAAACTCTCTGTGTGGTCCAGGGCACACCTGGGTGTTAGCCAGATCTACACACATCAGCAGGAACACCTACCATAACACTAGGATATAAATTAGACCTCTGTAATCAGGTCCAAGGCCTCCTGGGGATAGGGAAGATCTGTGAAACTGCAACAGGATTAACTACCATAACACCAGGATGAATAATTGACCTCTGTAATCATGTCCAAGGCCTCCTGGGGTTAGGGCAGATCTGTGAAACTGCAGCAGGCACAACTACCATACCACCAGGATGAATATTGGACCTCTGTTATGAGGTCTAAGGCCTCCTGGGGATAGGGTGGACTTAAACACATCAACAGGAGCAACTACCATAACACCAGGATGAATACTAGACCTCTGTAATCAGGTCTAAGGCCTCCTGGGGATAGGGCAGATCTGTGAAACTGCAACAGGAGCAACTACCATAACATCAGGATGAATAATAGACCTCTGTAATCAGGTATAAGGCCTCCTGGGGATAGGGCAGATCTGTGAAACTACAACAGGAGCAACTACTATAACACCAGGATGTATAATAGACTTCTGTAATGAGGTCTAAGGCCTCCTGGGGATAGGGCAGACCTGTGAAACTGCCATAGGAGCAGGTACCATAACACCAGGATGTATAATAGACCTCTGTAATCAGATATAAGGCCTCCTGGGGATAGGGCAGATCTGTGAAACTGCAACAAGAGCAGGTACCATAGCACCAGGATGTATAATAGACCTCTGTAATCAGGTCTGAGGGCTCCTGTGGATAGGGCAGACTTGCACACAACAGCATACGCACCTACATTGATCACAGGTTGGCCCACAGACTGGTGTTTCTACCATGTTATGCATGTATGATGTGTGTTGATTGCTGGATTGTTGCACAACTTCCATTGTGTGACCTGTCTCCATACACTTACTTCACGTGGGTAGTCTGCTGATCTATTGAAGTGCCTGGTGAGGCGCCCCACACCCTCCTCACCCTGACAATGTCCTGGCGCTTGGATGAGCCTGGAAAAAGGTGGCTCTGCCTTGTGCAGTTTAATTCTGCAAGATGCTTCATGTCCCTATGCATAAACACAGGCTTCCTTGATCGCCTCTCCATTTTGTCTGATGTGCATGGCTTGATGACACAGATCACACATGTGCTGTGGCATGCAGTAACACTTGCTAGGTCATGCTAGCACACATGGCAGTGCCACACCTGGTACATAGCAACATATCTGTAGCAGTGCAGTGATATGTGGCGGAAATAGTATGTTGTGATGAATGGCTCTTTACCTTACAGCATGGCAGGCTTTCCAGCATTTGGGCCTAGGCCATATCAGCTTACTGCACCTTCCAGAGTGCCTTAAGACACACCTTCTGTCAGGCGAAGCTCTGAGGCACCTTAGGGTACAGGACTAGGGTGAGGGCCTATTTCACTTAAACCACAGATTGCAGAGATGTGTCTGACTGTTATAGCCATGAAAAACTTCCTGCCTCAGACACTCTTCTTGATGTTGGAGCACTGGGGAATCAAACCCATGACCACTGGCTGGGAAGTCATTGTACTAACCAGTGTGCTACACCTCTATGGCTTTGATCATAGCAATGGCTGGCTACACAACAACTGCAGGTCACCGCACAAACTTTCTGCTGTGCTTACCGGCAGGGGCGGCCCAAGGGGGGTGCGGGGCCATGTGCGGAGACTCGGTGCGGGGCCTCATTTGCATAAGTGGCCTTATTTGCATACATATTTGCATAATGTTACCAAACACTAACTTTTAGTAAACATGTCTCTTAATGAGTGTATGGATAAAGAAAGACTAAAAGATTTCTACATTACTATAATCCAGTGCCAACCGCCAGGCACATTAGGAACTACTACAAACGCTGCCCATTTAGAACCCATAGCAAACCCGCTGTATCCTGACAGCATTACCAGGACTCACAAAGCACCAGACCCTAACTATCAAAAGGAAACACTGCAAATATTAAACCAGCACATTTCAGAGAATACTGGGGAAAGAGAACAAGTGGCAATGTCAAATAGGAATTACATAAACAGAATACCTCAGCTCAGTTACACATGCAGAACATAGACCATCACCAAACAAGGAATCGCAATTTAGAAACAGGAAGGCAATAATTAAACTGGGAACCCCAAAAGCCAAACTTGGAATGTACAACAACACTGTAGAAATAAAACTATAAATCAATTTCCTCTTGTACCAAACAAAGCGCAGACGTTAATGATGTACATTTCCCAGAGCTTTCATATTCCAGTTAATAAATTCAAAATAAAGAGATATTTCTACCTTTTGTGCATTTTTTTTCAGTTGCAATTGCTCCAGCCACTTTCTTCTGGTTTCTTCATGTTTTCTGCTAACTCTCCATCGTCTGCTGTCCATTTGTCCTTTCTTCTCTCTTCTAGTTTTCTTTCCATCCTCTCTCTCTACATCTGCTTTAACATACTAATCTTTCTCCTTTTGCTCTTTCCTCATTCTTCTTTCATCCACACAAATTTTACCCCTCCATCCTCAATCCCCACTTACTCTCGAAATACACGGCCAATTGTAGATTTTTCATCCCTCCCACACAAAATATTTTTCCCCTCTCCATTTTACTCTCCCAGCCCCATCCCATTCTAATCCTCCCCCAACATCAGCTCCCTTCTAGTTCCAGTCTAACCCAGCATCCATTCCCTTCTAGTCCCTGCATCAGCCCATTTCCAGTCCTAGCCCCCCATCAACCCATTTCCAGTCCTAGCTCCCCCATCCATTTTCAGTCTGAGTCCCTTCATCAGCTCATTTCCAATCCTAGCCCCCCATCAGCCCATTTCTAGTCATTTCCTAGCCCCACCATCAGCCCATGTCAAATCCTAGCTCCCCTCCACTCAGCCCAATTCCAGTCCAAGCCCCCCCATGAGCCTACTTCCAGTTCTAGCCCCTCCATGAGTCCATTTCAATTCAAGCCCCCACCACAGCCCATTTCCAATCTTAGCTCCCCCCAACAGCCCATTTCCAGTCCTATCCTAGCTGCTCCATCAGCCCATTTTCAGTCCTAGCTCCCTTCCCTCACAGCCCATTTCCATTCCAAGCTCCCTCCCCATCAGCTATTTGCAGTTCAAGCCTCCCCGTCCACTCAGTCCATTTCCAGTCATAGCAATCCCCCAACCCATTACCAGTCCTAGCCCCCCATCAACCCATTTTCAGTTTAAGCCCCCCCTATAACCCATTACCAGTCCTAACCCCCCCATCAGCCCACTTCCAGTCTTAACCCCATCAGCCCATTTCCAGTCAGCCCCCCATAGCCCATTGCCAGTCCTAACCCCCCCCCATCAGCCCACAGCCCATTACCAGTCCTAACCACATCAGCCCACCTCAAGTCCTAACCCCTCCCCATCAGCCCATTTCCTGTCCTAGCGCCCCCATAGCCCATTAGCAGTCCTAACCCCCCCATAGCCCATTAGCAATCCTAACCCCCCATCACCCTATTTCCAGACAGCCCCCATCAGCCCACAGCCCATTACCAGTCTTAACCACCCCCCCCAGCCCATTTCCAGTCCTAACCCCCCATCACTCCATTTCCAGTCAGCCTCCATCAACCCCCAGCCCATTTCCAGTCCTCACCCCCCCACCACCCCATTTCCAGTCCTAACCCCCCCATCACCCCATTTCCAGACAGCCTCCATCAGCCCCCAGCCCATTACCAGTCTCAACCACCCCCCCCCAGCCCATTTCCAGTCCTACCCCCCCAGACCATTTCCAGTCCTAACCCCCCTCACCCCATTTCCAGACAGCCTCCATCAGCCCCCAGCCCAATACCAGTCTTAACCCCCCCAGCCCATTTCCAGTCCTACCCCCCCCAGACCATTTCCAGTCAGCCTCCATCAGCCCCAGCCCATTAGCAGTCTTAACCCCCCCCAGCCCATTTCCAGTCCTAACACCCCCCCCATTTCCAGTCCTACCACCCCCCCCAGCCCATTTCCAGTCCTAACACCCCCCCAGCCCATTTCCAGTCCTAACCCCCCATCACCCCATTTCCAGACAGCCTCCATCAGCCCCCCAGCCCATTACCAGTCTTAACCCCCCCTCCCCTCCCCTCCCCTCCCCTCCCCTTCCCTTCCCTTCTGGCAAATTAAAAAAAACAAACCTGGCTCTAGCTGCTGCCGCTGCCGCGTCCGTCGCAGCAGCGGCAGAATGGAGTGTCCCGCGGGGCCCCCTCTCCTCGTTGAGCCCTCTGCAAGGGCTTTCAGATTCGCAAAGGGAGAGTGCTCCCTCGCGTCTCTGTAAAGCCCGCAGGGGCTAATGGGAAATTTCCCATCAGCCCCTCGCGTCTAAAGGGGCAGATGGGAAATTTCCCATTAGCCCCTGCGGGCTTTACAGAGACGCGAGGGAGCACTCTCCCTTCGCGAATCTGAAAGCCCTTGCAGAGGGCTCAACGAGGAGAAGGGGCCCCGCGGGACACTCCATTCTGCCGCTGCTGCGACGGACGCGGCAGCGGCAGCAGCCAGAGACAGGTTTTTTTTTAAAATGTAATTAAAAAAAAAAAAGCAGAATGTTCTTTGCGCGGGGCCCCCTGAAACGCGGGGCCCTTTGCAAAAAACATTCTTGCTCAATGGACGGGCCGGCCCTGCTTACCGGGATAGGGTAAAACCACAGCTAAGGTACTTTACAGGTCACCTTAGGTTAGGCAACTGAGGTGAGGGTGTTTTTGGCTGGAAAAACTGATTTCATAAATATGTCTGATTGTTACAGGCATAAAAGGGAGTTGTCTTGGACAGTCTTACTAAAGAAAGACCACTGTGGGATTGAACACATGACTTCTGCCACTGAGACCATTGTATTAACCATTGTGCTACATCAATATGGGTTTTATCATACCAATGGCTGGCTAAAGAAAGAGTGCAGGTCACTGAACAAACTGTTGGCTGTGGTTACCAGGATAGGATAGAACCAACAGTACCCATAATGCAATTCACATGCAGAACAGCAGTCTACATCTGCTCACCAGATGAGGTATGCACCTCTACAGCATGTCAGCTTGGTAGGGGGGACTGACCTTGTGTGTTATTGGCACAGAGTACCTACAGGCCATACCATTGTATGTGTTCTGTGCTCACCCTGAGGGTGAGGTGGGGTGGCCAGCACCAGGTCCGCAGTACCCGGGTTGGTTGAGGTAGGTTTTACTGCAGGTCTCCATCAGTGCCAGTGTGTGACAGATATTCTTTGCAGACATGCCTAGGAACTTTCTGTACCCATTTGTGCTCGCCAGTCATGTCTGGTCCTTGTGGACCATAATGCACCCAAAAATCGTGCATATCCCGTGTGCTTGCCATGGTCACTTGTTTTAGGAGCAGGGGTGTGTCTGGACTCACATGACAAGGATGTACATAGCAAACTGCCCTCTCTGGGTCAGGGTGGGGG
Organism: Ichthyophis bannanicus; assembly: GCA_033557465.1. Taxonomy (NCBI): domain Eukaryota; kingdom Metazoa; phylum Chordata; class Amphibia; order Gymnophiona; family Ichthyophiidae; genus Ichthyophis; species Ichthyophis bannanicus. The sequence goes on from CM066046.1 coordinate 43,430,404, forward strand.
ACATGATCTGCCCCCAACAGACCCTCACTCTCAACATTTGTAATGGGTCAGTAGTACTACATGATGACGGGCTGTGGGACCAGCAATCCCAATCCTGCTGGCGAACAGACAGTTGATGCAGATCTGTACTTGTGACAGGGCCACTGGCTGTAGGACCGGTCAGCTCAGCTGCCCCCCACCACAATCTGACATTCATCAGCAGAAGGCACCATCAGTCTACACCCTGCAAGGTATTGCAGCCATACACATGCGAACTGCAGACAGTCTGCTAGCCAATGCATAGTGCATGTTCCTAGAAGAACTATGTGCACCCAGAAGTGGGATGTAAGCACAAACACCAAGCAGGTATGTTAGCAATTGGGCCCCAGAAAAGGGAACTTACCAATACCACTTAAAAGAAACCCTGCATAGCACTATGTGGGGACCTATACACGCCACGGTCACTGCTCAGTCAGAGTGAGAGTGATCTCCCAGCATGACATTCTGTGGCCACCCTGTCCGTGCAGGTGGTGGTCGGCCACTACAATATCCCAGCCATTGTCCTATGCCCTGTGCAGATGCATCCTGCCCAGACTGCCCTGCCTGGCCCATACCCACAATACCTTGCTCCTCATTATGCACATTGGCAGGCTAACAGTGGAAACTGTGCAAGCATTGTGAGCTGTGTAAGGTATAGGCAACCACAAAACACTGGATAGACATAAACACACTCCCACACCTATTTCAGCATTGTGCAAAGATAGAGGTGGTTGGCAGCCATGGCTGCCACACCAGTCCTGGGCACAGTGCAGGCATTGCTAAGGTACTCAATACTGTTATGGTCACTCTCCGGGGTGGTAAACACTTTCAGAAAAACAGGAAATACACTGCACATACTGTATATCAGAAAGGTTGCTATGATGAATCTCTGTTAACAAATTGTGTTTAATTTAGGATTTGTTATCTGACATTCATCATAGCAACCTTTTGATATATATGGAGCGTGTTTCCATGTTTATGACAGCATTGCTAAGGTATGCAGGTGGTAGTAGTGGTAGCTGCTGCTCCGCACAGGGCCCAACAGCCTGACTCTCCATGTGGATTTGGATAGTGGGGCCTGTGGGTGTGGGTGTTTGTGCCCCTGTTGGCCAATGCTATACGGTGGAGGTTCCCAACTCTGGTCCTGGGGGACCAACCACCATTCAGGTTTTCAGGCTGTCCCTAATGTATATGCATGAGATACATTTGCATACAAATGCATCTCATGCATATTTATTAGGAACAGCTTGAAAACCTGAATGGTGTTTCGGCCTCCAGGACTGCAGTTGGGAACCTCTGCTCTAGGGAGTGCACATGTTTATGGTGTATGTGTTCAGTAGGGTAAAATATAGGGACATGGTCTGCAGGAGCCACAGCTGAGACTTGAACCTGTGACCTTCTGCCCCTGAACACACTGGCTGTGTGTACTGCACCAAACTGTTGCCACAGAGGCAGGTCATTTCCTGGGGATACCATGACTGCTCTTCAAACAGATCTTGTCTGTTAGACTGCACGCCAGCCACCTAAACAAGGCTTGGCCTTGGTCTGCTGTGGGCAGATGCCACTGCCCCCTCCACCACCAGTACCCCTATGCCACCATGCCCTTATGCCGGTGGTGCTGGTGGTGCGCAGTCCCAGGCCAACCAGTGTGCCAGTAGGCGGCTGCCTATGGTGTGGGATCTGGGGTAGGGGTGCCTACATAGACATCCACGCTTCCCCCCCAGCACCGCCTGCCAATGTTATGTGCCCTTTGGGGTACCTGCTGGGTAATGTCCATTGGGAAACTGTGGGACACACACTTGTGGACATGTTTGACCTTGGTCAGTTGCTGTCTTGCTGATTTTCCGTTTCTGCCTTCCTATGTGGCACCTAGGCATCTGCCTAGCCCACCCTCTGCCCCAGCTGCCCCACTTCATGTCCTGCCTGCAGCTCCCTGTACCCTATTTGCAGCCTCACCATAGTGCCCTTTCATACTTGAGCACTAAGCTGCTGCTGCACATGTAGCACTACTATCACTTTTCTGGGTCTCCCTGCGTTTGCTGTACATTGCTGACTGAGCTGGTTTCTCTCTCATGCAATTGTGCCTCTAACGCGAGGTTTTCAATCATGGTAATGTTCTGCCCTTCATTTCACAGCGTTAGTGTACCTGGAGCCTCTCACCGCCCACTCTCCGCCCATTGACCCCTTTTCTCCACCCTCTTTCCACCCTTTGTGGGACTTAACACTGCCGGGGACGTTATCGCGCGATACGCAACGTTATCGCGCGATACGCAACGTTATCGCGCGATACGCAACGTTATCGCGCGATACGCAACGTTATCGCGCGATACGCAACGTTATCGCGCGATACGCAACGTTATCGCGCGATACGCAATGTTATCGTGCGATAACGTCACTTATCATGCGTTAATGTTGTCGCTGTGACGTTATCACAGTTTAGTAAACATACCCCATAGTTTAATGGGACAAAGTCAACATGGATTTTGCTAAGGGAAGTCTTGGATTGTCAATCTGTCATTTTTTTTGAAAGTGTGAATGTACAGGTAGATAAAGGTGAGCCAGTTGATATAGTGTATCTTGATTTTTGAGAAAACCTTTGACAAAATCCCTCATGAGAGACTCCTAAGAAATTAAGAAGTCATGGGATAGAAGGCAGTGTCTTATGGTGGTTTAAAGAAAGAAAAGAGAGAGTAGGGCTAAATGGTCAATTTTCCCAATGGAGAAATGCGTGGAGTGCCCAGGGATCTGTACTTGGCCCGCTGCTTTTTTGACCTGGAATGGGGAACAACAAATGAAGAGATCACATTTGCAGACAACACCAAATTATTCAAAGTTGTTAAATCACACGAGGATTTTGAGAACTTGCAAGAGGACCATGAGAAGCTGGGAGTCTGGGAGTTCAAATGGCAGATGAAATTTAATGTGGACAAGGGTCGTTATTCACATATGGAAGAAGAACCAAAATTATAGCTACACGATACAAGGTTCGACATTAGGAGTCTGCACCCAGAAAATGGATCTAGGCATCACCGTGGATAATACATTGAAATCCTCTGCTCAGTGTGCCACAGCTGTCAAGAAAGCTAATAGAATACTAGGAATTATAAAGAAAGGAATGGAGAATAAAACAGAGGCTATCATAATGCCTCTTTATTGCTCCATAGTGCAAACATAGCTTGAGTATTGTGTGCAAAAACGATATAGTGGAATTAGAAAGAGAAGGGCAACTGAACTTATAAAGGGGCTGGAACGACTCGCCTATGAGGAAAGGCAAAAGAAGTTAAAAGTTTCAGCTTGGAGAAGAGAGAACTAGGAGAGATTTGAAAGAGGTCTGTAAAATAATGAATGGAGTGGAATGGCTAAATGCAAATCTTTCAAAAAGTACAACGATGAGAGGACACACAATGAAGCTCCTAAGTAATACATTTCAGACAAATCATAGAAAATATGGGTCTGATATTCAGCAGTGGCAGTAAAACTGCTAGCCGTCGCCGCTGAACTGAAGTCTCAGATGCAGTGAAGGCTATTAATGTAGCTGAGTTTCAAAAAGGGTTGGACAAGTTCCTGGAGGAAAGGTCCATACAACATTGTTAAAGAGGACCCAGGAAATGTATTTATTAATTTATTTATTTAATTAACTCTTTTTATATACTGTCTTTCTATGATTCAAGATGGTTTACATGGAACATAAGGTAACCGTGTAGACACAGCTGTTTTACAGAGAACGATAACTACTATAGCAAAACAGTAACAGTAAATTGAATAGTTGACTTTTTACATATTTACAGGGTGTAGGTGGGTAGGCAAGAGGACAGGTAAGAGGTTGGGGGGAAGAGAGGGAGGTAGAGCATATGGGGGGGACAAGGAGGGTGAGCGCTGGATAGTTGAATTATGTTAAATTGAAGGCTGTGGTTTAGGGGAGCAAGGCAAAGTATTCTTGAAAAAGGAATGCTTTGAGCCTTTTTTCACTGCTTGCTCTGGGACGGGCATTGTAGACCCTGTGTGCCTTTTTCGAAACCTGCCAGGTACCTGTGACCTGGATTGGCCACTGTTGGAAACAGGATACTGGGCATGATGGACCTTGGTCTGACCCTATGGCATTTCTCATATCCGGCCACTGGCATTGAATATCCGGGTCAGCCAGATAGCGGAGAAGCTAACTGGGCAGTGATGATATTCAGCCGCTGCCTGGTTAGCTTCTGTAGTGAAAGTGAGACCATCCTTTCAGGTGCCTAACTTTCACCACTTAGCAATAAGCAAGCAGTGGCTCAATATCGCCGCTGCCCGGTTATCCCTGTGTGCCACCTCTGTTAGCATCGGGGTGTTCAGCAGCGGCACCTGTGGATATTTAGCAGCACTAACTATGTATGGGATCTCTCTACCTTTTAAACAATATAAAATAGATTTACATATGTATCCAGTTGCTTCTCAAAAGATGACTCCTGGCAGTTTACAGACATGTTGATAGTTAGAAGGCCCCAGTCTAGTGTACTATTAAATATGTGCAAGAATAAAATGAATATCATTATATATCATTGACGTTTCATTTTGTACACTGATACAAATTCTTTGGTGTTAAAATATGTGACGTGGCCATTTAGAAAGGATGAGGGATGTCCAGGGAAGAACATGCTGTGAAACCTTAGGGACGTCTATGTCTCTGCTGATTTTAGTAACAGACCTCTGATGTGGGTGTTTACACAGGGGGCCACATAGATGCCCCCATTAGGAATGTGTGGGGTGGGGATGTTCATGTCATGCAAGCTAGCATAAGGGGATGTCCAGCAGCACAACAAAATGAAAACATGAGCACTCATTCCTTTTCACTGTTCATTATTGGCATGGAAAATATAGAGGACAGCAGTGTACCTCCTTCTACACACCCTCCAGATATCTGTCTGACAAAACAAGCACTTTTCAGATGCTTATTCGTGTTTGGAGAAGGTATAAGCTTGGACATGGCTTGGGATGTCCAGGGCTTTTCTGAAATTGGGCGAGGATGTCCAAGTTCTGGGAATGGCCCAGACACACCTACTCTACGCCCCTGTTCAGACTTGGACATCCTTGCCTTGGGGTCATCAATAGAACTGGTTACTAATATGGCTCTGGGGACGTCTCCATGCCCATTTTCAGACATCCAAAGCACAAATAGGGTTTCTAAAATAACCCTCCATAACATCCCATACAGTTTTTTGGTACATACTTAATAGGGTGCCAGGCATTATTTCATACATTTCATTTGTACATGGAGCCATCTGGTCATTCAGTGTAGTTGATCTTTTCTGCAGTATAAACTCATTTGAAGTAATCACTGTAGCTCACATCCTCAACATTTCTAAAAGCCTAATATTGTTCAGCTCAGCATGACTAAATGGTACACACAAATGGCACGGTCCAAACACAATATGCTACATCCTAGCTGTAAACTTTAATAGCACAATTCATGGGTAACCTAATGCTAAAATTATAACACGCACAGTGAAAATTCAGGTTTTCTGTTTTGGTACAGTGCCTATTTTTGGTGATAAAAGATACCATTTTCTTCCAGATTGACAAAGTTCTTTTGAGACCTAGAACCACTGAATAACTCAATAGTTTGTTAATCATCCTTAAACACAGGACATGACAATAGCTGAAAGATATGACGTTGGAAGAGGGAGATGCCAGTGACCTATTACAATGCCCTAGCACAATTAAAAGAACAATATTTGACTTTATCATTGAATACAGAATAGAAGAGATTATCTCCACACTTGAACTATGATTCAGGTTTACCAAGACTTCTTCTTAGAGGAGTAAAATATTAGAAAATCCATTAGAAACAGACCAGGCCAGAGCTGTGGATACTATGCAAGCAGTGCTCACCAACCCTCGGAGGAGGGAGTTCCAGACATTACTTAGCGGTGACTCCCTACTGACTTGGACACATGCTAAATTCCAGGAAAAATCACAGTCTGTGGCACCTGGCCAAGGTCCATCACTGGAGAAGGTTTCCAGATTTTATGAGACAAATTGGAGACACTTATCCAAAGTGTGATGGGGGAGAGAAGATGGGGCACATTAGTTCCAGGATTGAGCAACAAGGCATACAGGAGGGGAGAGGAGTTCCTGTCCACCCCATGACAGCAACAATATCACTTCCAAACAGATAAATCGACAGAGAAATAGAAACGGTGATGCGTTTCCCCTCCTGTACTATGAAAAATATCAAGACAATGGATGTCAATTTGAAAATCCGAAATATTCAAATCACAAAATTGCAACTAAAGTTTTTTTTCTACTCCCTCTGTCCCCATTCCCGAAATCAGGGACAAGAGGCTGCCAAACAGGTAGGAGTCAGGAACAGAACTTTAAAATCAGGGACAATCTCCAAAAACTGGGGACATCTGGTAACCTTATCACTGCAATTGCTGGGCTAGAGAAGAAAAGACAAATAAGAGAAATATCCCAGATAGTTGTGAATGATGGCTCATTGCCCAACAGCATTTGGTTCCAATTAACCTGAAAGTCCAAAGGAGAAAGAAGAAACCACTGGGTGAAAAAAATAAATTAACAAAACAGGCCAGCTGAGACTTAGGGGCATGTTTACTAAAGTCCGCAAATTTGCGCGCCGCAAAATAGCGCACGGCAACGCGCCACTGAAACGCGCATAAACGCATTTAAATGCCCCGCACACGTGCGTGTCACCCCCGCACAGGTACGCAGCACACCAACGGGCCCCGTACAAGTGCGGGCCCGCAAATGTCCGATAGAGGCGTGGAACGGCTAAAGGAGGGCGGAGGAAGGCTCCGGAGGGGCGGAGGGACGGGGTCAATGGGTGGAGAGTGGGAGGGGAGAGGATCCCCGCACAGTATCGGGCCCGAATTTGCATGTAAAAACTACCGCGAGTGAAACACTCGCGGTAGAAAGCATTTAAAGGGAAGAGAAACCATTTCCGTCAGCAATGTACAGGAAAACCGGGGAAACCAGCAAAACGTGAGCAGTGTGATACATGTGCACAGCACAAAAGTGCACATAAAAATAGGAAATGACCACAACAGAACTATTAAAAATAGTAATTCAGCTGGGGAACAGTGATAGTGATGGGCAAATACAGAAAACACACCCAACAAAGCTCCAGAAAAATGAAATGAATTTTGGAAGGGTTTACGGAGCGGAGACTCTTCCAAACAACATTTCCTGTTGTGGAGCTGTCCTGGGAGTGTTTGCTATGGTTGCCCATTAATATCACTGTTGCCCAGCGTGGTGATATTGTTTCCCCCAGTTCCCATGGTCATTTCCGTGGTTGATGTGCACGTTTGTCACCAGACAGGGTGCATATGCCCACAGTAAAATTGCGTAGAGCAGGGTTTGTGACTCCATCCTGCCAGGCTTACTACCTCCAGGGGCTGCACTGTCTCTGTGGCCATAGTGTGGTGCAGCGGACAAAGTCAGTACCTCTAGGACCAGAGGTTCAAAGCCCAGCTGGGGCACTTGCCAGCCCAGTCCCTATATTTTACCCACCACCAAACACAGATAGCGCAGACACCCCTGTATTGCAGGGGACATAAGCATGGGGAAAACACCCATATTTTACCCAACAACGCACACACACCACAACAATGGGCATTACCCACAGCCAAGTACCCCAAATGCAGTCCCGTACTGCCACATTCCAATCAGGTCACCTGCTTTTTATGGGAGGAGCTCATGCCAGCATGTTGGCGGACGAGTACATGTGGTGCAGGGGGCAGTGGCTGCTAGCGACAGAAGACAGAGGCCTAGCTAGCCATGCGCAGGCTGCCACCATCCACTGCAACAGACTGCAACAGACAGGCCCTGCCGGATCCACAGTCATGGACATGCCAGGGAATCCACCCAATCTGTGGCTACACAGTGGTGCAGTGCACGTAGACACTGCATGCAAGAGCAGAAGGTCACAGGTTCAAAGCCCAACTGGGGCAACTGCCAATCTTGCCCACATATTTTTCCCCCAAGTAAACAGTGATAGTAAGGGCACACCTTTCCTGGCTTGGACATATGCAATGGCAATACGTCTATCTTTTACCCCACTGAGCAAAGACACCATGAACAGGGCCAGTACCCAGAGCAGAATCACCCAAATGCAGTCCTGGTGGGGCACACACCAGTCAGGTACCATGATGCCACTCATACAAATGCCTGTGCTGTATATCTATGCACCACACCCATGGTATGTAGATGTAGGTCATGCATATCCATGAGGGACAGCAGGAAAACCAGAACAGTGTGATGCAAACCTGGACTGGAGTTGGGAATCTGTGCCGTAAAGCAGCAGCCATCAAGGGCAGACACACCCACACCCACAGGCCTCATTGGCCAATGTCTCCTGGAGAGGCAGACCATTGGACCCTGCATGCATCTCCCAAAACTAGCACTTGCATAACTTACCAATGTCACCCTACACCTGAGGTATATGGTACACAGCTCTGAGACGTTTGCTAGGAGCACAGGCAGCTAGATATCCATACGTTACGCACATACTGCTAGTTGACCCCATCCGAACAATCTGTTAGGTGTTTGCGGTGCGTGCTCCAGGTCTGGCCTCTGACGGTGTTTACCACCCTGGGGAGTGACCCCCAGCTGTACTGCGTACCATATCCATGCCTTGCCGTGCTCAGGACCGGTTTGGTGGGCAAGGCTAATTACTTCCTCAATAGTAGCACCATGATGGCATAGGTGTGGAAGTGTGTGTCTGGCTATACAGTGGGTGTTGGCTGCAAGCCCCTTCCACAGCCCACACTGCCAGCACTGTTGCCAGTATTGGCCTGCCAATGTGCATAATGAGGTGCAAGGTACCATGGGTATAGCCAGGACAGGGTAGCCTGGCCAGGATGCATCTGCACCGGGCATAGGGCACTGGCAGGGACATTGTAGTGTCCGGCCACCACCTACACAGACAGGGTGGCCAAAGCATGTCCTTCTGGGAGATCATGCTCACCCTGACTGTGCAGTGACCACAGCATGGCTAGGCACCCCCATAGTGCTATACAGTATTTCTCTCATGTGATAGATATGGGTTTCTATTTGGGGCCCAGTCACTGATTTATCTGCTTGCTGTGTATGCTGGCAGACCAGTTCTGGGAACATGCACTATGGACTAACCAGCAGACTGTTTGTAGCTGGTATGTGTCTTGCTGGAATGGCTTGCAGGGTGCAGTGGCTGTTGGCTTGCTGTAGGGGAATATCTGGTGGTGGGGTGCAGCTTAGCTTATCCTGGTCCTATGTCTGTCTGCTGTTGTGGTGGAGTGGGGGTGGTGTTCATTCCTCAGCAGGACTGGGGTTGATGTTGCCCTCTACTGCCACCTTTGCAGGGAGGTACAGTGTGGATCTCTTGATGGGGGACCATGTTTGCTGCTGGTGGGGGTTCCCAGGGGGTACTGAGCCTGACTGGGATATCCATGGTTGCTGCTGGTGGGGGTTCCCAGGGGGTACTGAGCCTGACTGGGATATCCATGGTGTTTGTGCAGAAACTAGCTATCTTACACATTAACACTGCTTTGAAACTCCCACTTGGCCTCCATCAGCCATGGAAGGTGTTGTGGACCTGGTCCTGGGCGCCTCATTGCACACTCAGGGTGAGCACAGAACCCACACAATGTAACGGTGTGTAGCTACTCTGTGCAAGTAAAACACCCGGTCAGTGCCCCCTACCAGGCCGAGGTGCTGTGTGGGTGCACCCGGTCACTCCCCCCAACAGGGCCGAGGTGCTGTGGGGGTGCATTACCCATCTTGTGTCCATCTGTGGACAGCTAATTTGCATGTGCAGTGTATCATGGGTACGTGTGGCCTAACCCTATCCTGTTTACACCGGCAGACTGTCTGTGAGGTGACGTGCAGGCTAACTGCAGCCAGCCAGGGGCTTGCTTACAGCTATGGAGTTGTAGCCCAATGGTTACATCACTCCCTGTGCAGCCAGCGGTCATGGGTTCAAACCCACAGTGGGGTTCTGTGATAGGGGTGTCCACAGCATCTTTTTAATTTACTGCACATATGTTGCTGCCAGCAATAACACCCTGAGCGTACTGTACCCATAAGGTGCCTCTGAGGGCGCTTTATGGGGCGCCGTATACGGCACTTTATGGTTGCCATCCATATAGGGTGCACTATACATTATCCTGTGTCACAACATACATGCTGCCCTATAGGGGACATTCTAGGGTGCCTTGGCGGACGGTGCACTGTCACATGTGCCTTATGGGCTGCCTTATGTTAACATGCTGTGAGCGTGCGTTTTCTAGTTGTTATCACAAAATAAAATTAGTGGGCCTACTACAGCACTCCACAACATAAAACATACTGCCTCTGCTAGTCTTTTTCAATGGGCATTGTGAGGGATTGAACCCCCTGGTCCCTGCACCATTGGTCAGTGTCACAACCATTGTGCTGTGGCTCTGTTCCTGTGCTTGAGCAGCAGCGCGCAGCCTTGTAGCGATCGGCGCGCCGTCTTGTGGCGCACAAAATTAGCAGTGCGCCGCCTTCTGCCACGTAACATTAACAGCGCGCCGCCTTATGCCGCCCAACATGGGCATGCCCCTTAAAATAATGCCTCAGCCAGCTGTCTTCAATGGGCACTGTGGGGAATTGAACCCATGATGCCTGCACGAGTGGTCAGTGTCTTAACCATTGTGCTATGGCTCCATTCCTACTATTTGTACATCAGCGCGCCACTTATCCCTCCCACTATTGGGCTGCCCCCTCACACATCAGCGCGATGCCTTCTGCCCACAGGCTCGCCGCCTTCTGTTGCCCCATTTTATCAGCGCGCCGCCATCTGCCGCCCACAATGAACAGTGCGCCGCCTCATGCCGTATAAAAAAAGAGTGCGCCGCCTTCTGCCGCCCATAATCAATATACCTCCTACACCACTTTTGCCCATAAAAGTTGATGCCTCAGCTGATCTTTTTCATTGAGCGCAATGGGGGTTTGAACCCCTGGCCCCTGCACCATAGGTCAGTGTCTTCACCGTTGTACTACGGCTCTGTTGTTTGGTTATGCAGCAGCGCCCCACTTAGCCTTCCCACGCGCTAATGTGGGCCCCGCACATTTGCGCGACGCACACACGTACGGTCCGGTTTTTTTCTTTTTTCTGCCTGGCCCTCCCACTCCTTATATGGCACCAGCACACTAACGGGAACCCGCACAGCAACGGTGTTTAGTAAACATGCCCCTTAGTTGATAAGATTTCATGGGACTTTTCAGACTTATCAAACAGTTCCAGATGGTACATTCATGTTTCCCATTGTGGTATTACTGCCTCTAACCACAGCACGCTGTGCTTTGTGACCCCTCCCTTGCCCAGAGCTGAAGGTGGGTGAGATTTCTTTTGGATTTCTTCCCAGAAAATTCAGGTAGTCAATTAAACACATCCTGTCAGCAAAACATTTTAACAAAAATGTGCTACTTAAATTTGAACATTTAAATAAAAGGCCACAAATAAGTGGAACAATATTAGATGAAAACCTATAGTTATCTATAGGAGTCACGGAGTTATTTTTATAAAGCATTTTCCATGAATAGTGCCTGTCATCCAAAGTGTGATGGGGAGAGAAGATGGGGCACCTTAGTTCCAGGATTGCACAACAAGGCATACAGGAGGGGGGGGGGAGGAGTCATTACCTTGCAGTCCCCCGATGAGGTATATGTAACAACTAGGCTCACAGAAAGAGCGTGGCTACTTTTATGCAATCGGTGTGCAGGCATTCTTAGGGGCACAGTTTGGGCAGGGCTGGGGCAGAGTTGTGATGTACACATGTATTTGTACATACACAGAGTACAAAAGGAAAGAAGGACACGAAAAAGCCTTGGAAGGACTAATTTATTGACAACGTGAGGTCTACCCTACATGTGTTTCGGCTGGGGGCCTTCTTCAGGCGTATAAGACCTTTAAAAAATGACAAAAGATAAAATAATAAATACAAACCATACAATTATTAAAATAATAATATCTGATTAAAAACATATAAAATGAGAACATGTACATTTCATAAACAGCCAGTAAGGAATGATGAGATGATAAAACCGAACTAAAACCAATAAAACTAATTATAAACATATATGTAAGGAATAGAAGTTATAATTAAACACACATCTTCTCAATGTGGTTTGCAATTGTATGTCTACATTTAATTATACACATAGAGGAAGAAATGTGAAAACTATGCAGAGCAATGTACCATACCAAAAATCAACTGGGCTAGTGTCTATACTATAAGATAGATGTACTGAGTCATGGCAATCAGGTGCAGATAACAAAGAAGATAAAAGGACTTAAACCAAATCAGACTTGTACTCACCAATGGAGAATACCATAAAAGATAAATCAGATGTTGTACCTAAATCTGGGATACATATAATTAGCCACAATTTGTACAGTGGCAAAAAAAGAAAAAAAATCACTTTACGAAGCCACAAACTTCAAATTATCCCTCAAAGAAAACCACAAATGAGGAGAAAAAGGCCTCAGAACTGCTGAAACATAGACCTATAACAATAGGCAATGACTGCCCTAAGCTCGCCACAGAAACATCAGTGGCCAGAAAAAACTCCTCATATCAAAACAAGCAACTCTGTTCCCATCTAGAGCATGGGTAGTGCATGAACGTATTGAAACAGAATCACAATTATCTTGGGATAGATTCTTCTGTTCTCGAAACAGTGCAGTCAACTGCACAAACACAGTAGTGAGAAACAATACAATCAACTCCGATGCAACCAACGATGCTGGCTAGGCGTTTCGCCGAGCGCTTTCTCAAGGGGGAACTCCAGATGCTTAAGGGTATGTTAACTAAACTGTGGTAGTGTAACAGCAGCTACGTTATAGCGCGATAAGTAAGGTTAACGCGTGCTAACGTCACCAGATGCAACATTAGTGTGCGTTAACGTCTCCGTCCGCGCTAAGTCCCACAGAGGGCGGAGAGAAGGGGTCAATAGGCGGGGAGAGGCTCCTGCTACACTAACGCTGGGAAATGAAGGGTCAAAAATTACCGCAAGTGAAAACCTGTCGTTAGATGCACATTTGCACGAGAGAGAAACCATTTAAGTGTCAGCAATGTACAGCATAGACAGGGAGGGAGCCCAAGAAACATAAGAACATAAGTACATAAGAACATAAGATATGCCATACTGGGTCAGACCAAGGTCCATCAAGCCCAGTATCCTGTTTCCAACAGTGGCCAATCTAGGTCATACGTACCTAGCAGACTGGGTCAAGCATTGATATTCTGGGTCCCTTCCTAATAATGATTTATGGACCTTTCGTCCAGGAACTTGTCCAAACCTTTTTTAAACCCAGCTACACTAACAGCCTTTACTACATCCTCCGGAAAACAAATTCCAGAGTTTGATTACACGTTGAGTGAAAAAATATTTTCTTTTATTAGTCTTAAATAGTGTAATGACAATTTTTAAAAAGGGTTCCAGGGCTGATCCGGGAAACTACAGACTAGTGAGCCTGACGTCAGTACCGGGAAAAATGGTAGAAACCATCATAAAGAACAAAATTACTCAGCATGTAGATAGTCATGGCCTAAAGGGAGACAGCCAACATGGCTTTAGACAAGGAAGATCTTGTCTTACTAATCTGTTATGTTTTTTTGAAGGTGTGAATAAACAGGTGGACAAAGGTGAGTCGGTTGATATAGTGTATCTTGACTTTCAGGAAGCCTTTGACAAGATCCCTCATCAGAGACTTTTGGCAAAACTAGAGTCATGGGATAGGAGGCAGTGTACTATTGTGGATCAGGAACTGGTTAAAAGATAGAAAGCAGAGGGTAGGGCTAAATGGCCAATTTTCCCAATGGAGAAAGGCGAATAGTGGTGTATCCCAGGGATCTGTGCTGGGTCCGCTGCTTTTTGACACATTCATAAATGACCTGGAAAAGGGAATAACGAGTGAGGTTATCAAATTTGTCTGCCTGGTGCCAAAATCCAAGATGTTACGGAGAGTTTGCCGAGACTCATCAAGCCCACTGACTATTACCCAATGTTGCTAATCCATGTTGGAACAAACGATACTGCCAGGTATACCTCGGAATGTATCAAAAGTGACTTCATGGCTCTGGGACAGAGGGTGAAGCAGTTAGGTGCACAGGTGGTGTTCTCTTCAATCCTCCCTGTTGAGGGTAAAGGCCAAGGCAGAGAGGCTCGCATCCTGGAGATGAATGCATGGCTGCGTGGATGGTGTCATCGAGAGCGTTTTGGTTTCCTAGACAATGGGATGCTGTTCCAAGGGTTGCAAAGCAGAGATGGCATCCATCTGTCCAAGAGAGGTCAACGCATCTTTGGTAGTAGACTGGCTAATCTACTGAAGAGGGCTTTAAACTAGATTCGTTGGGGATGGGTGAAGAAAGCCCCCAGGTAAGTGAAAGCCCCCAGGTAGATGATACATTAAATACCTTTATGGAAATGGGTAACAGGGGTAACATATGGAAAGCAGTGTGTATTAATGCCCGTAGCATGGGAAATAAGATCCCTGAAGTTGAAGCTTTGGTGGGAGTGGCTGACTTGGATTTAGTGGCAGTTACAGAAACATGGTTCACAGAAAACCATGACTGGGATGTAACTATACCTGGCTATACTTTATTCAGAAAGGACAGGGTAGGAAGAAGGGGAGGAGGAGTGGCACTATATGTAAAAACTACTATTAAAGCTTTGGAATTACAGAGCTTAAAAGGGAGAGAGGAGGCATTGTGGGTTAAACTAGAAAGAGGGAAAGAGAAATCTATTTGCATTGGAGTGATATACAGACCTCCCTCACAAGAGGAAGAGATGGACAGAGAGTTAATTGAAGACATACGCAGCATTGCTAGGAAAGGGGAAGTGCTACTGATAGGAGATTTCAATATGCCAGATGTTGATTGGCACATTCCTGCTGCAGTATCATCTAGAAGTAAGGAGATCCTGGATTCTCTACAGGGGGAACTATTCAGGCAATTGGTAACAGACCCCACACGTGAAGGGGCCATACTGGACTTGGTGCTTACCAATGGTGAAAGTGTTTCTGATGTTGTAGTGGGAGATCATTTTGCATCCAGTGATCACCAGATGGTGTGGTTCAGTATTAGGACTAGGGCTGTTAGAATCCATTCCAAGATGAGGATCTTAGACTTTAGGAAGACTAACTTTGCGAAGATGGGCCAATACCTCAGGGAGTCGTTAGTGGGATGGGAACAGCTGGGGGATGTAGAAAAACAGTGGGCAAAACTGAAAGGGTGTATTTTAAAGGCAACCAACCTTTTTGTTAAAATGGTAAATAAAGGCAAAAGGAACAGGAGACCGCTATGGTTTTCGAAGGAAGTAGCTGAAAAAGTGAAGAAAAAGAGGGAGGCCTTCATGAAATACAAGAGATCACAGAGAGGAAGACAGGCATCTGTATTTGGAAAAACTTAGAGAAGCTAGCAAAGTAGTCAAGAAGGCAAAGATTCAAAAGGAGGAGGAAATAGCCAATGCAATAAAATGGGGGGATAAGTCATTTTTCAGATATATTAGTGAGAAGAGGAAGGGCAAAGGTGGTATTGTCAGACTCAAGGGTGCAGGGGGGGGGGAAAATATAGAAGCTGATAAGGATAAAGCGGAATTGCTTAACAAATATTTTTGTTCTGTGTTCACAGATGAAGAACCAGGAGCAGGACCTCAGAAAACACCCACAAATAAGAACAGAAGCGAGGGACATCTTGAACAATTTTCAGAAGACTATGTTCGTGAGAAACTAGCTCAACTTAAAGTAGACAAAGCGATGGGACCGGATGGGATACACCCTAGAATACTGAGGGAACTTGGGGACGTTCTAGCAGCTCCACTGACTGACCTTTTCAATGCCTCGTTGGAGTCGGGAGTGGTGCCAAAGGACTGGAGAGAGGCTCATGTGGTGCCTTTACACAAAAGCGGAAGTAAGGATGTGGTTGAAAACTACAGGCCGGTTAGTTTAACTTCGGTGGTGAGTAAATTATTTGAAACGCTGCTGAAAGAGAAAATAGTGAGGTTTCTGGAGTCCAGCGGATTACAGGATCCGAGGCAACATGGATTCACCAGAGGCAGGTCTTGTCAGACAAATCTGATTGATTTCTTTGACTGGGTGACCAGGGAGTTGGACCGAGGGAGAGCTCTAGATGTGGTGTATTTAGATTTCCGTAAAACCTTTGACACTGTTCCTCACAGGCGACTTATAAACAAACTGAGCACCCTAGGGATGGACCCTAAAGTTACTGCTTGGGTTAGAACTTGGTTGGGTGGGAGGCGACAAAGAGTACAAGTAAATGGAGCTCACTCTGAGGAGAAGGATGTTACCAGTGGTGTGCTCCAGGGATCTGTCCTTGGTCCGATTCTTTTTAACATCTTTGTTAGTGATATAGCGGAAGGGCTGTCGGGTAAGGTTTGCCTCTTTGCGGATGATACCAAAATCTGCAATAGAGCAGACACCCAGGAAGGTGTAGATAACATGAGGAGGGATCTAGCTAAGCTTGAAGAATGGTCTAGAATTTGGCAGCTGGGATTTAATGTTAAAAAAATGTAAGGTCATGCATTTGGGCTGCAGAAATCCAAGGGAGCAATACAGTATAGGAGGTGAAGTACTTTTGTCCACTAAAGAAGAGCGGGACCTAGGCGTGGTTGTGTCTGATGATCTTAAAGTAGCTAAACAGGTAGAAAAGGTGACGGCAAAAGCTAGAAGGATGCTTGGGTGCATACGGAGAGGAATGGCTAGCAGAAAAAAGGAGGTGATAATGCCTCTGTATAAGTCTTTGGTGCGACCTCATTTGGAGTATGGTGTGCAGTTCTGGAGACCGCACCTTCAAAAGGATGTGAACAGGATGGAGTTGGTGCAGAGGGTTGCTACTAAAATGATTGATGGGCTTCATTATAAAGCATATGAGGACAGACTGAAGGATCTTAATATGTACACCTTAGAGGAAAGGCGGGATAGAGGTGATATGATTGAGATGTTTAAATACCTCCGTGGCATAAATGTTCAGGGAGAGAGCCTCTTTCAATTGAAAGCAAGTTCTGCTACGAGGGGACATGGGATGAGGGTGAAGGGAGATAGATTCAGGAGTGATATGCGGAAATATTTCTTTACGGAAAGAGTAGTGGATCCATGGAATAGTCTCCCAGTGGAGGTGGTAGAGATGAGGACAGTAACTGAATTCAAAAAGGCATGGGACCAACGCAGAGGATCTCTAAAGGTAAAAAGTGGACTGTTGTAGTTGTTGTTATGGAAGGACAGACTAGATAGGCCATGTGGTCTTTTTCTGTCGTCATGTTTCTATGTTTCTATGTTTCTAAATTTGCACATGACACAGAACTATTTAAAGTTGTTAAAACCCAAGAGGATTATGGAAAATTGCAAGAGGATCTTGATAAATTGGAAGACTGGGCATCAAAATGTCAGATGAAATTTAGGGGTATGTTTACTAAACCGTCTTAACGTAGCAGCGGCGATGATATCGCATGATACGTAACATTATCGGGCGATAACATCCGCGCGATAACGCCACGTATCGCATGATACCGTCTCCGGCGGCGGTGAGGAGCGCAGAGGGAGGAGAAAGGTACCGCAGATGGTGGAGTAAGGCTCCCCAGGGGTGGAGAGAAGGGGTCAATGGGCAGAGAGTGGGCGGGGAGTGGATCTATGCACACTAACGCTGTGAATGAAAGCCCTGAAAATTAGTGCCAGTGAAAACCTCGTGCTAGGCACATTTGCAGGACAGAGAAACCATTTCAGTCAGCAATGTACAGCAAAGGCAGGGAAACCCAGAAAAGTGAAAGTAGTGATACATGTGCAGGAACCAAAAAGGCAAATATACATAGAAAATGACCAGAACCACATATGAAATCCCAATAACCAAGCTGGACAATAGTGATATTAATGATAAACATAAAGCAACACTACTGACAAAGCGTAAAAAGGAAGATATGTTTGGAAGGGTCTATGCTCTGTCCCCCTACAAAGTGAATGATCCCACATTGAAATAGCAGTGATCAGGGTTGTTGTCGTTTATATTGGGCAGGTTTGTTATGGCGTGCACATGTGCAGCAACAGCAGAGTGGGCACGTAGGAAACGGCAACTGTACTGATGCTGTAAATGGGATACAGGGGGCTGCAGGCGGCACATGCTGTGGTCCAGCTGGGGCACAGTGCGGACTAGGCAGATGCCTAGGTGGCACATAGGAATGCCGAATTACCCAGCAGGTACCCCCAAGAGCACATAACATTGTCAGGAGCTGTCTAGCGGCACACTGGATGGCCTGGGACTGCGCACCACCAGCACCACCGACATAAGGGCATGTCAGCATGGTGGCGGAGAGTTGCTGGTGGTGGAGGGGGCAGTAGCATCTGCCCACACCAGACCATGGCCAAGCCCCATTTAGGTGGGTGCCGTGCACTGCAACAGACAAGGTCTGCCTGACGAACAGTCATGGTATCCCCAGGCAATGACCTGCCCCTGTGGCAACAGTTTGGTGCAGTACACGCAGCCAGTGCATTCAGGAGAAGAAGGTCACAGGTTCAAGTCCCAGCTGTGGCTCCTGCCAACCTTGTCCCCATATTTTACCCAGTAGTAAACCGTGGTAATAAAGATGGAACCTTTATTGCAGATAAAATAAACATGCCTGAAACGCTTATATTTTACCCTACAGAGCACAGACACCATAAACATGTGCAATCCCTAGAGCAGAGTTTCCCAACTCCAGTCCTGGAGGACCAAACACCATTCAGGTTTCATTCTGTCCCTAATAAATATGCCTGTTCTGCATTTGTATGCACCACCCCCATTGCATGCAAATGTATCTCATGCATATTCATTAAGGACAGCATGAAAACCTGAACAGTGTTTGGCCCACCAAGACTGGAGTTTGGAGCCTCTGCCCTAGAGCAGAAGCCAACAGGGGCACACACATCCACTCCCACAGGCTGCACTATCCAAAGCCTCATGGAGAGTCAGGCTGTTGGGCCCTGTGCGGAGCAGCATCTCCCAATACTGGCACCTGCATACCTTAGCAATGCCGTCCTAAACTTGGGAACACGTTCCACATATATCAAAAGGTTGCTATGATTAATGTCAGATAACAAATCCTAAGTTAAACATGATTTGTTGATAGAGATTCATCATAGCAAATGTTTGGATATCTGTGGAGTGTGTTTTAGTTATTGTCTCTGACAGTGTTTACCGCCCCGGGGAGTGACTTCAACAGTATTGTGTACCATAGCAATGCCCGCACTGTGCCCAGGACTGGTGTGGCGGTCAGGGCTGCCACAAACCTCTATATTTGCACAATGCTGGCATAGGTGTGGGAGTGTGTGTATGTCTATCCAGTGTGTTGTGGCTGCCTACACCTTACTGAGCCCACACTGCTTGCACTGTTTCCAGTGTTAGCCTGCCAATGTGCATAATGAGGAGCAAGGTACTGTGGGTATGGCCCGGACAGGGCGGTCTGGGCAGGCTGCATCTGCACAGGGCATAGGGCAATGGCAGGTATATTGTAGTGCGCATCCACCACCTGCAAGGACACAGTGGCCACAGCATGTCATGCTGGGAGGTCAGTCCCACTCTGACTGAATAGTGACCACGGCATGTCCAGGTTCCCACATAATGCTATACACTGTTTCTGTAAGTGATATTTTTGGGTTTCCATTTCTGGGGTCCAATCACTGACAAACCTGCTTGGTGTGTGTATGTGCCAGATCCCACGCCTGGGTGCGCACTGTTCCTTTTGGAACATGCACTATGCATGTGCTACCAGATTGTCTGCAGTCAGCGTGTGTGTGGCTGCAACACCTTGCAGGATGCAGCATGTTCACACTGACTGCTCTCTGCTGATGCATGTCAGAATGTAGTGAGGGGCAGATGAGCTGACCAGCCACACTGCCAGTGGTCCAGTTCCATGTGCAGATCTGCATCAGCTCTCTGTTTGCCAGTTGGCTGGGGGTTGCTGGTCCCACAGTCTGTCATCATGTACCTCAACTGGCCCTATTGCAGTCATAGTGTATGTCTGTTGTTCGCAGATCATGTTCCCTATCCTGACCCACCCGAGGGCAGGCTTGCTAAGTATATCCTCATCATGTGAGTCCAGACACACCCCTGCTCCAAAAACAGGTGTCCATGGCAACCTCACTGAACATACATTATGTTGCAAGCATCATGGTCCACACAGGCCACACATTACTGGCAAATAGAAAAGGACATGGAAAACATCCAAGGCTGTCTGCAAAGAATACCCCACACACTGGCAGTGACGGTGAACTACAGCAAAATCTACCACAAACAACCCAGGTACTGTGGACCTGATGCTGTCCACATGACTTTACCCTCAGGGTGAGCACAGAACATGCACAATGGCATGGTCAGTAGGCAAACTGTGCCAGTAACACGCACGGTCAGTCCCCATAACCAGTTGATGTGCTGCAGAGGTGCAAACCCCATCTGGTTGAGCAGATGTAGACTGCTGTTTTGCATGTGAATTGCATTATGGGTACTCTTGGTGCTAACCTATCCTGGTAGCCACACCAGACAGTGTGTCTGGTGACCTGCACTGGTTCAGTAGATAGCCGTAGTTTACCTACAACCAATATTGATGTAGGACAGTGGTCAATATAATGACCCTAGTGGGAGATGGCATGGGTTCAATACCCCAGTGTGCCTGTATATTGATGTATCGGGATGGATATGATATACCGTATTATCACTACATCAGAGCCTTTCACCACATGAAAATTTTTTCAAAGTGTGGCCAGTCACATGCAGTAGGTATGTTGGAAGAGTGGTGTGGGCTGCAGGTTGCTAGATTAGCTGGTGAGCTATATACAAAGTGCGTCCATCATTAAAACTGTTCGAGGCTACGAGCGTTTATGCCTGTAACAGTCTGACATAGATCTGAAATCAGTGTGCACACCCCAAAGCACCCTCAGCTCAGTTGCCCAAACTAAGGTGCCCTGTAAAGTGCCCTAGCTGTGTCCTTCCACTATCCTGGTAAGCAGAGCAGAAAGTTGTGCAGAAGACCTGGTGTAACTGTGTAGCCAGTCATTGCTATGTCAAAAGGCATAGCACAATGGTTACTACAATGCCTCCACAGCCAATGGTGATGGGTTCGAGACCCCAGTGTGCCAACATTAAAATAAGTGCCTAAGACATATATCGTGGTAAGAAGAGTCAGGCACAACTCTGCAGTGTCTGTCTGCAGCATAAATCTTTTCACCATAGTTGTGTACCCCAAGGTGCCTCATGGCCTGGCAGGAAGTGCGTCATAAGGTGCCCTATGAAGCGGCCTGGATAAAGGGCAGAAAGCCTGCAGTGCCGCATATCTTGGTGGTGCCACCGGCCATGGCATGGGCACATAGCTAGCGCTCCATAGTGATGCGCAGCAGCACGCGTTGATGCGAGGCAGTGCACATGCACACATATATGACATATACATATCTGTCAGTCACCCTGGTGTTATGGTATGTGCTGCTGTTGATATGTTCTGATCCACCCTACCCCCAGGAGTCCTGATCAAAGTGGTCTGTCAGTCACCCTGGTGGAATGGTTGTTTATGCATTTGCAGGTTAAAACATCTGCCCTACCCCCAGTGGGTCTGAGACCTGATCAAAGTGGTCTGTCAGTCACCCTGGTGTTATGGTATGTGCTGCTGTTGATATGTTCTGATCCACCCTAACCCCAGGAGTCCTGAGACCTCATCAAAGTGATCTGTCAGTCACCCTGGTGTTAGGGTATATGTTGCTGTTGATGTGTTCTGATCCACCCTACCCCCAGGAGACCTGAGACCTGATTACAAAGGTCGGTAATAAATCCAGATATTGTGGTAGGTTATGCAGGGTCAGGTCACACATCTGCACTATTCCCAGGGGGCCCGTACCTGATCACAGAGGACCATTATAGATGCTGGTGTTAGGGTACCTGCACCTGTTGGAGTTTCACAGCTCTGCCCTAACTCCAGGAGGGCCCAGACCAGATCACAGATAATACTAGCTCAGCTAGGTATGGTGGGCCATGCTCCTGTTGCAGTTGCCCACAACTACCCTATTCACAGGAGACCTTAGTCATGACCACAGAGCTATAGTACAAAGCCTGTGTCAGAGTAGTGGTGCCTGGCGATGTGTTCAGGGCCACCCACCTCCTTCTCTATCTCAGAACACATCACCCATGTGTTATACAGATAGCATGGTGCCATGGCGGGTGTGTTGGATGATGTGCATATTTCAGGCAACCACACAGGTGTGTGCCGGACCACACAGGGAGTTAGGGAACATCTCCCCTGGACACCAGCATGGCCAAACCACACGTGGCATGGTGCTGCCATGTCATGGAAGGAGAGTGTAGGAACAGGGTATGGGGGGTCTGGAGGGTTACGCACAGTACACATAGGTGGCACCTCACACATGCCCAGACCCACAGCCACACATGCAGGGTGCGCAGGCAACAGGTAGGAGAGGACACACTGGC
The DNA here is from genome assembly GCA_033557465.1 of Ichthyophis bannanicus. Classification (NCBI taxonomy): domain Eukaryota; kingdom Metazoa; phylum Chordata; class Amphibia; order Gymnophiona; family Ichthyophiidae; genus Ichthyophis; species Ichthyophis bannanicus. The sequence goes on from CM066046.1 coordinate 43,452,876, forward strand.
CAGAGCACCAGCACGCTACTGCTCACAGAGATGTGTGATATGCGGTGGGCACCCACCAGAGATATATGGCCCCTGATGCTCCCACCCATTGCTTTCCCCCCCAGGTAGAGGATCTACAGAAAAAGGGTCGGGGCTGCGGCTGCACTGCCCGGAGGTCCTTGCCCACCTCCAAAGGAGGGCACTGGAGCAAAGTGGCAGTGAGTGTTGTGGCCTCTGCAGCGCAGTACAGCATGTCACAGTGGCCCAACAGCCTGTGGGGGCCAAACTATGTACATGTGGTATGTGACTCACATGATGGTATGCTAATGACTGTCTCCCCCCACAGAGGATGCTGCTGCTGGTGAGGGCCCATCTACATCGGGGCCCCCCAGAACACGTCCCACAGCGCCAGTCCAGCCAGAGGAGGAGAAGGAGGAGGAGATGGAAGAGGGCGAAGAGGAAGAGGACAACATGGAGGGGCAGAGGGTGGGGTGGGGCGGGAGGGAGGGTGAGTTGTATGCAGAAGGGGGTGAGGAGGGTGAGGGGAGGTGGAGGAGGAGGAGGAGAGTGGTGAGAGAGAGGGTGGATGGGAGGGGTCAGGGTGGGAGGAGGTGGGTGTGGAGGGGGTGGAGAGTGGCTCTGTGAATGGGAGGGGACACAGGACAGCACAAGGCAGTGTGGGTCCCTGCCAGCTGCCACATGTGTGCGTCTATGGTGTCTGCCTGGGAGTAGCATCCCCACCCATTGCCACAGACAGGACCCACGCTCATGCCACCACACAAACACTGGGCACCTGGTGTGGATGTGGTGGCAGGTGTGTGCGGGACCTGTATGTGGCAGTGGGTGGTGTGCTGCAATGCCAGCGGACCCAGGACCGCACCATCCAGTGGCAGGCAGGTGCCATTCAGTGGTTGGCTGCCGAGATGCACATGCAGCGTGCAGCTGCCATGGGTGGTGCATCTCAACAGCCATTCCCTGATGGGAATCCCTGGAGCATTTAAGGGGCACAGGGGTGCCCACACACGTGCCCTGTGCTGTCCTGTCAACCGGGACAGAACATGCTGCTCTGGCCAGTGTGCCCTCTAATACCTATTGCCAGCGCACCCTGCATGTGTAGATGTGGGTCTGGGCATGTGTGAGGTGACATCTATATGTACTGTGCGCAACCCCCTGGACCCCCTATGTCCTGTTCCTACACCCTCCTTGCATGACATGGTAGCACCATGCCACGTGTGGTTTGGCCATGCTGGTGTCCAGGGGAGGTGTTCCCTAGCTCCCTGTGTGGTCCAGCACACACCTGTGTGTTTGACTGTCCTACACACATTTTCCGACACACCCTCCATGGCACCATGCTATCCTTACAACACACGGGTGATGTGTTCTGAGATAGAGCGGGAGGTGGGTGGCCCTGAACGCATTGCCAGGCACCACTACCATGACACTAGGCTTTGTACTATACCTCTTTGGTAACAACTAAGGCCTCTTGTGAATTGGGCAGTTGTGGGCAACTGCAACAGGAGCATGGCCAATGTAAATGTGTAAATAAAGCAGTTTGTACATACGGCACAATGTTCACATGTCTCCCTTACAGACAGACTGTGGACGTGAGCATGGGACATGTGTGTAGATCCCTATGTGTACGCGTGGTAGACATAGGTAACATGCATGCACCGTCTCCACACGCAGGTGTGGGGGCTGCCCATGTGTGTAGGCATCTGTGTCCCCTGGTGCCTCTGTGATATGCCGATGTGCAGTGTGTCCCAACACCTATGGTCACATGCATGCTGTCTCTGATGTGTAAGCTGCATATCTGATGCACCATGCTCGAGGGGCAATAGGTGAAAAGGCTAGCAGCAGGTATGTGGCAGGAAGGGTAAGAGGGACTGCTGTACCCAGGATAGCTGGTGAGGGCGAGACAGGTCGATGCAGGTCCCGAGGATGAGCGGCGGGGAACATCAAGCACTGGGGAAGAGTGATCAGCTGACTGTAGTGAGCTACCTTTGTCTGCCTGTGCCGCATGCAAGCCTATGTGGGTAGACAGCCATGTAGGCCTTGGTGTGGGCAGGGAGGATGGTCACACATGTGTGTATAATAATGGAGAGCATATGGGGTGGGAGAGGGTGACAGATCATAAGAACATAAGAACATAAGATATGCCATACTGGGTCAGACCAAGGTCCATCAAGCCCAGTATCCTGTTTCCAACAGTGGCCAATCTAGGTCATACGTACCTTACAATAGACAAGTACTACCGTGTACATCTTGCTGGGCAATGGGTGAAGTTGGGTATACCCCCACGCATAGGTAGGTGGGTGACCACCTGGCACAGTCCATGGCACACAGGGCATGGTATAACCTATGTGCATTGATTGGTGGCAGTGCAGACACCACACCCCTGAGGGATATGGGTAGGCATATGTGGACAGGGTGACAACATGGGGGTGCAGGGTACTCAGGGGATCACAGTGGCACACATTGGAAACAAACACATAGGTCGTGATGTCTTTATTTACAATGTTCACATCCTCCGTGGCTAGCCACGGCGACCACGGCCCAACCCACCCCTCTGTCCTGGGACTGCTGGTGTCGCCTCTGGTGCCGGTGCTGGCTGCTGTGTATGGGCAGCCATGGCCTCCTGGGCATCCGCAATATGGAGTAGCACCCCTGCCATTGTGTCCGCTGTGGCCCGCAGCTGGTGGATCTCCTGGTGAATGGCCAACAGAGCCTGATGAGTGCCTGTGGGTGGGACACAAGGTGATGTGCGAGACACTTGTTACAACCCCCTCTGTGACACATGCACATGTCAGGCATATCACACCAGACCAGTCTGCAGAAAAACCATGCACATGACGACTAGCAACGCATGACCATGTGTACATCTGTGTGTCCCATGAGCCATTCTCATGTCAGGAGAGGGTCCTGATGAGGGGTCATGTGAATCACAGATCTCACACATGGTACAGTATCGCAGTGCAATGTGTCAATGCATGATCTGTGCACTGGTCGTATGAGATAAGCCAGATGACGTGGGGAGTCATGGCACACATATAGATCTGTGGGGCCCTGTTTTCTATAATGGTGGTGCTAAGTACAGATTACAGTGACAAGCTATGCTAGATACCAGTATCCATGGTGAGGGGTCAGTCAAGTAAGCTGTCTAGGTGACCTGGGATAGGTGTTTACCGCAGTGCACTTCCTTAGGGTATATGGCCGTGAACAGTGTGCGTATGTCTGAGCTCCTCAACATGCTGACACTTGACAAGCCATGCTACAATAGGGGGGAATGCAAATAGCACAGCCCCCCCCACAACATAATATACAATCTGCTATGTTGACAACATATTGTGGTGCACATACAATCTCATTGTGGATGTTACGTCAACCCCCATGGGGATTGTTGTGTATGCTGTTACCCACCTTCAGCATCGTGCCTTGCTGAGGCACTGTGGGCTCACAGCTCCACCAGGACTGTAGCCATACTGGTGGGAGGGGTGGCTGATGTCCCTGGTGCCTGCACAGTGTGGTGACTCCCTTCCATCTCTGTACTCTCTACAGCCTGTGAGATGCTGCTAGTGGCCCCCACTGTAGCGTTGACATCCAGTGGCATGTCCTCTGCCTCGGGCAGCACATTGTTTCCTGTTGTGCCCTCGCCATTGCTGGCAGTGTCCCCATACATTGCGGCCTCTGGCCCCTCAGCATCCTGAGGCCCTGCCACATCCTCCTCCTCATGTGCCTTCATGGTCTGGTAGTCACCTGGGGGGTGGAAAAGGGTACACAGCACAGATGAGTTTGCGCAGCGCACCTATGTACACGTGTGTAGTACATCCCCGCCAAAATCAATGTGTTGTCTGCCTGTGCCTGATGTTGGTGCACCTACAATGGGGACAGCACATGTGCCTACAGTGTGCTGTGCCTGGCAGGGGTTGGGGGGGAAGCAGCCTCATTCCCTGGTGTAGCTGTGCCACATGGGATGTGGTGTGTGGGGGATGGTGTGCTGAGTGCCACACCCCCTATCTGCAGTATCAGGTATGGACTGGCTGCCTGACCTTGGATGTGGCCTCAGCAATACATGTGGCTGTGGTGCATGTGGGAGCCCTGAGTGGGATTGTGTGCCATCATTGTGTGTGTGGGTGATGTGCTTGCATTGCCCTGAGTGGTATGCATGTTAGGTATTGCAGGATGTGTCCGTGTCAGCCAGACATGTGTGGGGACCCTCTGCTTTGCAAAATACTGTGCGGTGTGGGTGGACAGCTATCCCATACTACATGGGTGTGGTGGGGTGTTCCGGGGGATGGGTGTAGCACTGCTAGGCATGGGGTTGCACCATGTGTGTGGGTATGGGAATGTGTCTGTGCACTGCGGGATGTGTATAAGGGCTGATCCCAGGTGGTGTGGGGGTTTGTGCAATGTGCACATGGTACGGGTGTGGTAATGTGCACACCAATGTCTGGTGAGGGTGGGTGGGGGATCGCCACTCTATGTGGGCTCTGAAAGAGTGTTAAGTGTGTAACATGTGTGTGATGTGTTTGCTGGCGTTTGTTTGTGTCTACGTCATTATCCCCATGTGTTAGGCCCTTCCCTGTCAGAGGTCTGGGATATGTCTCTGGATAGGTAAGAGCATACAGACGTCATATGTGTTTTGGTGCTGTGTGTGGGTACCCCAAGGCCAATGTGTTCTGGGCTAGTTGTCTGTCCCTCTTGTATGTCTCCCCTTGTCACAATGTGCTGGGTGACTGCCTGCACGGGTATGATGAATGGTTGTGACCTATATGCCAGGTACTATGTTAGCAAGTAGACCTCAGGGGGACAGAGAAATCAGGCTGATAATAATGCACACACCCCAAAAGGAGTAGGCCCAAATAAACAAATCAATATACACCCTCATAAGCCATATATGAGGAGGGAACGCTAGACTAATCTGGGTAGGATAACTCCAGTAGTGGGGGAAGCAGACCTCAGTTAGTCTCGCAAACACAAATGCGTAGGAGGAGGAGTACTTTGAAGGGCAGAAAAGCCCTGTAATCGCATGAACTCCACATACATCAGTGGCCAATATCACCTATATGGAAAGTCCAGAGGGTCCAGCAGCACAGCAACACATCACAGCACTAGAGAGCACCAATGTAATAGTAATACAAGGAGGGTATCTGAATAGTGGTAAATGGTATTCCAATGGGGCTTTTTACTGTTACATTGCTGCTCATGTATGCTGTGATCCTCTTTGATTACAGTGGGATATCATTCTCCACTCCTCAGATAGGTCTTTTACATCACTATTACATTGCTGATCTGTAGTGCTGTGCATTTTAGCTGTGCAGCTTAACTCTCTGGGCTTTGCATGGAGGTTTTCCGGACCATTGATGTATGCAGTGTTCAATCAGATATGGGTCTTGTCTGCCACGCCCCCTGCTTCTACACAGCTTTGCCGTCCTCGACTACGTTCAGGATTGTGTCTATCATGCACGCAGGCCCAGGTACCTGTCACACACACCCTGTACCTACCGTGCCATGTGCTGCTGTGTCATCACCCCACAGTTGCCTGTGGTAGGGCACACATGCTCTCAGGACATGGTCCCCCACCAATCCCCTCCATGTGCTGCATGTGCTTGGGTGTGCCCTGTACGTGTGCAGCATATCTACTATTACTACTACTACTACTAAGCATTTATAGAGCGCTACCAGGTACACACAGCGCTGTAAATGTGAAAACACAAAAAGACAGTCCCTGCTCAACAGAGCATACAATCTAAGAGGACAAAGCAATAAAAGGTGAAGAGAAAAGTTAGGAACAAGAGCAAAGAGACAAGAGCAGGAGATACAAGACAAAGGAACAAGTGTGAGGGGACGACAGAAAGGTGATATAACAGAGGGAAAGGAGGGAGAATAGCAAACTCATGGGCCAAAGGCAGAGGCAAGAAGATGAGCTTTTAACTTGAGTCTAAAGAGGGGCAAAGAAGATGCCTGACATATAGACAAAGGACATTTATTCCAAGGATAAGGAGCAGCAGGGTGAGAGGTGCCGACCTACCTGCCTGTGGATGGGCGATGTCCAGCACTTCTGTCAGTCCACACAGGTAGATGGAGCCCAGATGGTCTGCGAGCTCCTGCTCCAGGGGTGTGAGGGTTGGGGCAAAGGGGGCACCCCCACCGGTGCCATTGGCATGTTGCCGCTCTGCCACCATGTGTGCTCGGACACCACACTTAATGTCATTGAATCTCTTTCTCAGGCTGTCCAGGTCCCTGGTTGGTCCCCCTGCCTGGGCTACGGCCTCCTGTACCTCCTCCCACACGTGTATACATGTGATCACAGTGATGCTGTTGCTCAGCCGGCCATAGAGCACCTCATACCGCTCCAACACACTGGCCAGCTGGATGTGGTTATCTTGCTGACTGAATCTCACAGCAATCCTCCGTTCCTCAGCTGGCACCGGTATACACCTTCGTTTGGCACTGGGTGGCCCCTGGGTGGGCTGGGACACACCCGATGGGCCTGCAGCCACCACCACAGACCCAACACTCCCTCTCGGCTCTGGGTCCTGCTGAACAGGTGCCCCCTCCTCCCCTCCTGCCATGTCCTGTCGCTCCATCTCCCTGCTCTCTGTGCCCTCTCCCTCCCTGTCACACATCCCTGCCCCTCGGCTCCTCTGCTACACCTCCCGCCTGCTCCTTCCCTCCCCTCCTCTCCCTGCCGCCTGCTCTTCAACTCCCTTCCTGTCTCTCTGTCCTGCTCCTCGCCTCCCCTCCTCTCTCTCTTGCCTGCTTTGCAACACACCTCTCCACACCAAACCTGCCTCTGACACTCTCTACTATCACTCACCAACCCAGCCACTCTCCACACCAAACCTGCTTCTGACTCTCTCCACCACCACTTACCAAACCAGCCACTCTCCACACCAAACCTGCCTCTAACACTCTCCACCACCACTCACCAACCCAGCTGCTCTCCACACCAAACCTGCTTCTGATACTCTCCTTGCTTCACCGACAACCAACAGTGCACGCCTTCTCTCCATCGGCTACACAAACCCCTCAACGTGTACCAGGTGTGCATGTGTATTTATGTGTTTTTTTATGTTGCACACGTTGCGCATATGCAGTGGCACGAGTGCGTTGTGCGCATTGTGCATCCGCCACACAGACATGGAAGGTGTGTGTACGACACCACATTGCACATGTGTTGTGCATGGGCGTGAGGCATGCGCATGTACTGTGTGCTGTTACGTGCATGTGCATGCCTCACGCACACCGCATGCGTAATGTGGTGTCCTGGACATGCACCTTCCGCATCTGTGTGGCGCATGCAGCTAATGCGCTCGCACCACTGCGCATGTGCAACGCACGCAACATAAAAAACAAACATAAATACACATGCACACCTGGTACATGTTGAGGAGTTTGTGTAGGCGAGGGAGAGAAGGCGTGCGCTGTTGATTGTTGGTGAAGCAAGGAGAGTGTCAGAAGCAGGTTTGGTGTGGAGAGTGGCTGGGTTGATGAGTGGTGGTGGGGTTGTGTGGCTGGGTTGGTGTGTGGTGGGTGGAGGTGACTGGCAGGGTTGGTGAGGTGAGTGTCTGTGTTTGAGTGCGTTAGAGGAGTAGAGGGGGGTGGAGTTTATGGTGGGCTTTTTGGTTGCTGCATGTGCAGTGGGAGGTGAGCAGGGGCTGAGATTGCCTGACGGGGGAGATGGTGTCCATGGGGCTGAGGCACAGGGCATGGGTTTAGTCCCGCTGCAACACAGACCTACAGCTGTGGGAGCAGGCCAGGCAGGGGCTGTACCGGCATGCCACAGGAGGCGTGCGGAGTTGGAGGCTCGCCAGTCTCGCCTCTACAGGCCCAGGGCCCAGCTCAAGGGCATGCGTGAGGACCAGGTCATCTCCCTCTACTGCCTGAGCACGAGGGCTATTAGGGAGCTCTATGAGGATCTACGACCTGACCTTAAGCCCCTGACTGGTTTGTCACATGCCATACAGGGTTTGGTCAAGCTCCTTGGTGCCCTACATTGCCTCTGGTTGTTTCCAGTCATCTGTGGCCACAGTGGGTGGCATGAGCCACCCCACCTTCTCACTCTGTCTTCACCAGGTACTGCGTGCCATGATCAGCCAGGTGGGGAATTACATTGTCATTCCCAACACTAGGCAACAGTGGGGGACCCTGAACCAAGCCTTTGAGGCATTAGCCGGGATACCACACGAGATGGGAACTATTGATTGCACACATGTTGCCCTGGTCCCGCCCAGAGACAGGGAGGTAGTGTTCCGCAACCGCAAACGCTACCATTCCCTGAATGTTCAGGTTGTATGTGAAGCAAATATGCATATTCTGAATGTGGTCCCTAGGTTTGCAGGGTCCACCCATGACTCCTATATCCTGCATCACTCGGCACTATTCAGACAATTTGAGGCAGGCCAGTATGAGGACGGTATACTGCTGGGTGTGTATTTCTCATCTCTGACATGCACATGGTGATCCTCAGACTAACTGTATGTGCACATGTCTGTCTTTGACGTGTAACCCTAGTTGTGTGTGTCTCATCTGTCTGTGTGTGATCTAACGGGGGGGGGGGAGGGGGTGCCCTCCAGCTCTACCTTGCTACGGTGCTGTATGTTGATGGTAGAATGGACGCTAGCATTTGTGTCGTGGTTACAGATTATGTTGATTGCAATCCTTACACCTACCTCTTGTTTTGTGTGTCATAACTTCACACACTGATGCATAGTTGTGCTGTTCCATCATGTGACGTCATATGTTTGTGTCAGGATGTTTTCTGCATTTGGTTTGCACGTACATACTTGTGTCCATTTGGGTGGACATGAGCTCCTGCTTTAACGTTCCACATTTCTTTCTGCAGGTGATTCAGGATATGGGTGTCGCCCCTGGTTGCTGACCCCTGTGCGTCAACCACGGATACGTGCAGAGAGGAGTTACAATGTGGCCCATGCCTCCAGCCGCTCCATCATAGAGCATACGTTTGGTGTCTTGATAGGACAGGTAGGGCCTTACAATACAAAGCACAGACTGTGGCAGAGATCATTATAGCCTGTTGCATCCTTCACAACATTGCTCTCAGGCACCATATCCCTGTCCAAATTAATGAGGATCTGGAGGATGATCCTACGTGCACTCCTGTACGTGGCCATGGTGACACACATGAGGGAACAGCAGTCAGGCGGCAGGTGATTGAGGAGGTCTTCTCATGTAAGTACTGCATATGTTGCCACATACATTTGTTTAGATATGTGTGTACTACTACTACTAGTGAACATTTGTATCCCAATAGCAGTAAGATGCAACACTGCATATAACAGACACTGCCTGGCCTTCTGAGCTTACAATCTAGTCATGACTGATACGCAGAAGATGTGAGCAGGGCACAACAGTGGGTGGAGGTGGATTATGTGTGTCAGGATTAGTAGGCTTGGGGGAGGTGGTAAGCTGTCACACCTGATTTGTGGCTGATTGGGAAAGGGGCTGCTGCACAGCCACAGGTAGTTAGTTTGATGCTTTGGGTGCAGCAAGGTGACAGGCGTGTAGTCTGGGGTCAACAGTAGGAGAGCGGCCCATAGATGGGACCAGTTGCCTAGACGTGTGTGTTTCACATTTTGTAATATGAGTCGATTTGATTGGTTTGTATGCTCTGATGAGTAGGGACTGTGTGTTACTTGTTTCTGTACAGCGCTACATATGACAAGTACCACTATATACTGTACATGCTCAGTAGTAGTTGTATTAGTGGTAGTTGAGATCAGTAAGGGAAGTTACTGCAACACCACAGTGTGCCTGCATGTATAGGTCCACACCAAAAGGAGAGAGAAACCTAACAGTGTAACACATTAATTTTTGTTGGAGCACACGCCTAGAAGGAAGGAAGAAAAACCTCCCCTTCTTGTGGCGTGTTGCTCCGTTTTCATCTTGAATAAAAATAGGGACTATCCCCCTATAAGGATCGAGGGACTCACACCCTCAATACCAACCAGCAGTTAGTGAATTTGGAAGAAGTACTTAGCTTGAGATTATAATAATAGATAGGTAACTCCCGATGGCAAACGCCGACCCGATCCACGCTGTTGCTCAAAAGCGCCCGGATTCATCACCATCCACACACCGTAGGGTAGGCGCTGTAGTCAGACTGTCGGTTCCTCAAAAATCAGGAGACCTCTCAAGCTGGTTCCCCCATAAACAGCTTCGCAAGAGCAAAATTGTTGTTGTGACCCAACGTTGTAGCGTTTCGAGCCGCCGTGATTCCCGGCTCTTCCTCAAACCTGTAGCGCTCCGGGCGCTACAGGCGCTTTTGAGCAACAGTGTGGATCGGGTCGGCGTTTGCCATCGGGAGTTACCTATCTATTATTATAATCTCAAGCTAAGTACTTCTTCCAAATTCACTAACTGCTGGTTGGTATTGAGGGTGTGAGTCCCTCGATCCTTATAGGGGGATAGTCCCTATTTTTATTCAAGATAAAAATGGAGCAACACGCCACAAGAAGGGGAGGTTTTTCTTCCTTCCTTCTAGGCGTGTGCTCCAACAAAAAAAACAAAAATTAATGTGTTACACTGTTAGGTTTCTCTCTCCTTTTGGTGTGGTTTAGATGTGGGGGGATACTGCTAGGTTAATGTGCATGTATAGGTCAGCAGGAGAGCCTTGACATGGATGCGGAGACAGATAGGGAACCTGTGAGGTGTCCTGACAGGGGGAGTTTTATTGCTATTATGTGTGTGGCTGTAGATTGGCCATGCAGTGCAGTGTTACATATTTCAAGGCAGACAGAGATGATTCAAAGGCAGATCAGCAAGGTGTAGGTTACAGTAGGCAAACTGGGAGCTGATCAGGGGGTGGATTGGGGTTTTGTGTGTTCAGGGAGGACTGGGGAAATATAGCTGATATCATCTAGAAAGACACCACAAGCCTCATCTACAAGCTGGGTATGTGTGTTGAGGAGCAGAGTGGAGTCCAAGACAACACCTACGTTGCGGACCCTGGAGAAAGGAAGGTATGGCCACATACACACAGACGCTCTGTTGGGAGGGGAGGGTTTAGGTGCACATATGGAATATCCATGCTTTGCCATTGTCATTTTCACACACTGGGATGACATGCAGCCATCAATGTCAGGTGGCAAGCAGCCATTGGGGTGTGTTTTGGCAGACATAGCTCAGGCGTGGAGAGATATATTTGCAACTCATCAGCACACAGCTGGTAATGTAAGTCAAGGGATGAGATAGCCACACCAAGGAAATGGATATCGACAGAGGATAAGGAAGAAGCCCCTGGATATTTCCCTTTGGTACAGGAACTGACAGCGGGGTAGCAGAGGACATTGAGACACCAGAACACACACAGAAGGGGCAGTGGGAGCGATATGGGGGGCGCAGGATAGTACTGCGGCCTCAGAACCGAGCAGGGACACGGTAGCAAGGAGACGGTTCTGTTCAACAGTTTTAAAGGCAGCAGAGAGGTATAGGAAGGGGACGGACAGAGTACGGACCCTTGTATTTTGCCACACACACTTCAATGATAACTTTAGCATGAAGCGAGTCTGTACAGTGTGATGGGGAACAGTCAGTCTGTAAAGGATCTTGGGGGGTTTGTGAGCTGAGGACGTGAAGGTGCAGTGTGTGTTGCAGAGCTCCAACATGACATATGTATGTTTCTCTTGCGTTCCTCAATCCACAGGACATACTTGGTGACCCTCCTGGTGCTGTGGTGCAGTGGCAGCTGACTGTACGTCATCCAACATGCAGTAGTCTGGGGTAGGTGGACCTACAGCTACTTTGTCTGTGATGACAATCAGGGGGAGCACATGTCTGCAGTGATCTGTCATATTGTACATATGTTGTTGTTCACCTCTTTGCCCTGCAGCCCCATACCCCATATGTTGCTGTAGGCACACATATCCACATGTGTTTCTGGCCAGTTCGTCTTCTCCAACACTGTCTCTGGGACACGTCCAACAGAGCTGTGTGGGTCTGCAGGTCCTTGGTGTTCGGGTCATGGGCTGCACGTACACCCTTCCCTGACATTGTAGCATCAGCCAACAGCAGTGTATCATTGCATTTGACAAGCCTTTATTTCCACAAATCTCCAATTGTGCACATACAGGCCGTATGCTACTGCTGGCACGGTCACCTTAGCATACTGTGTGGGTGTGTGTTTTTGGGTTGGCTGTGTGATGATACAGCGTGCAGGCATTTTGCATTATCATGTGGTGTGAGGGGTCTGTACACCTGGGGAGCGGTGGTGACTGTGCTATCTCTGCCTTACTGCTGTTTACCTTGTGAATATTGTGGCCATGTGTTGTGTGTTGTGAGCTGATCTATCTCTTGTGTGCTGACAGACCACTGCGCAACAGCATTTATGTATCACAGATATCGCCATAATATGGACATGCATCAACAGTGGCTGGACATGGGGACACGGTGATTCTACACATTTCAATGACATCTTCGCCCTTCACTGTGACGTGTTGTGGCCTTTGAGAGCCTCAGGGGATCCCAAACAGACACTTGCTGCAAACACACAGTAGATTGCACCTTTGGTCTTTTGGGAATGACATCAGCCTTTACATGTTAATAATTTACTGTCTGTTTCATGGACCTTTCATGTTGAGTCTCTGTACACCAACACTGATGCACATGGGGTGGAGCTGTGAAACGTCTGTGTAACATGGGTATGGACATGACCATATCCATATGACACCCTTGTCTGTGGTTCCAATTCCAAATGTCCACAACATGCACTGTGTTCTGTGTTGTGATCATGTTATGTTTGCCTGTGTGACGTTTCATTACGTACATATTGATGTTTGAGTCTCTGCAATTTGGGCTAATGTTGCAAGCAGCATACCAATACATTGTTTATCCTCTTCTGACACAGGGCAGAGGACACAAACAGCATATCTACTACAGTGCATCCGGCGTCACCATCACCCACCTGTTGGAGAGCACAACAACACCATGGAACTCTCCCTGGGAAATGGTGCCATAGGATGTTTGACCTCTGCAAGTGGGACACATGCCTCAGATGGACATTATTGTTGGACTGCTACTTTGCGCATGACAGGCCTGTCCAACACACCATTGCTGCCATGCTCTGGCTGGGTGTCATGTTCATCACAGGAGACACTCATGACCTTTCCAGTACTGTGGCATTTTGAGATGTCACACTTGACTATGCATGCTCAGAGTTTCAAGGACAGTCTTAACGGGACTTGTTGCGTTGCAGACACCCTTTGCACTGTGGACACTGTGTACTGGTCCCTAAGTGTACAGCAGGGACTGACATTGTCGCTGTATGTTGTACATCCTTCTGACATTGTGTTGTTGTGTTTTGCCCATGTGTGTGACCTGGAACGCAGGATACACTCATCTGTTTAGTTCAACACGATCATACAGCCATGCGTGTGGCACAGGGGGAACATTGAAGAGGTCCTCTTGTCCTTGTCTGCCTACCCTCCACTTGGACATGACAAAGCATTTGCCACCACACCACTTTACTGCACACTAACATCTTGGATTGATGTTTGCGCTCACCAAGGGTGTTACAGTGCATGTGTGGCATCACTTATCGTGTTTCAACGTACATGGTGCATGTGCATGTGACTATGTTGGTGCAACACAGCATGTGGCAATATGGCTTCTGTGTGGGTTACTGTAACATGTTTGACCTTTATTTCCATCTCTATATACAGGTTATTGTGTTTGTTTACTGTACTGACGTGACGCTCTACATTGATTTACAAACCTAGCATTGCATGTCTGCACAGTGCTATTTATCCCCTGAGGTTCCGGCACTCACATTGCCCCGTTATATTTGGAGTGTGGCAGTGTGGGTGTCCATTTCCTTCCTTCATTTGTGCATTCCATGTACCGTGATATATGTGTACAGACACTGTATCCACACCAACCAGTGCAGGGGATCTTCTGCATAGTGTTATCTCTGCATGTTTCTGCGGCTTGTTTCATTTGAATTCTCTGTGTTCATGTGCCTCTGCTACCTGTTAGCATATCCTCATTTTGCATTTGATGATTGTTTTGGGCTACATTGATGCTGCTTTGATTCCTATATCAGGCATTATGTGACAGCTGTAACATATATTTCGATATCTGTGTTTACACTTTCTTACTTTTAACAACATATACTGTTTCATTTTTGTGCCTCCTGTGTTGGCAGACAGATATATTTTTATGAAGAGATCATGAATGATGTGTGTTGGGCCCTCATCATGCACCGCCTATTGTCTACATGCACACATATGTAACTAATGCATTTGGGGTTTGCTGCAGGATATGAGGGGTGGGGGGCTAATGCTTACTGCACACCAAGCACCTAATGCACATTATCTCTCCTGCCCACAATCTGTGGACGGGCCAGTGACTTTTCTGTAACATGTGGGTTGCTGCCCTGCAAAATGTGTTTTCCCTTTATTCCCTGTTATCCAATCACCTTGATATTATGAAAGTCAGTATGTACGCTATCTCTGATGATTACACAAAATAAAAGTATGTGTTGGGCGTACATTTGTCTCTGCTGCTGCTTGACCACACTGACACACGTATTTACTGATTCCCTGGTCATGTACATGGCCCACCTGTGCTCACATCCTTGTACGGTGCCAGCTGTCTATCTGCCAGCCATCTGCCACATCACTGGGTGTTACGGGTTCACATACAAACATTCCCTTTGAGGTAATATCTTTGCATTGCTCTTGCTGTGGTTGTTTGGGATAGTGGTTACGGACATGCATTGGAACACCATAGGTTGCAAGTTTGATTCCCACATGGGGTTTTATTTTTTTTTTGTGTTGTGCTAACCTGACCATGAGCTGCCTGCAGGTTCCTTACCAATCCACATACCTTCCATCTCTTCACTGTACACCAATGTGTGCCCTCTGTGCTGCCTATCCATCACATATCAGCTGTTACATATGTCTCTTGTTAAAAAGGTAAATAAAGGTAAAAGGAAAAGAAGACCGCTATGGTTTTCGAAAGAAGTAGCTGAAAAAGTGAAGAAAAAGATGGAGGCCTTCATGAAATACAAGAGATCACAGAGAGAGGAAGACAGGCATCTGTTTTTGGAAAAACCTAGAGAAGCTAGCAAAGTAGTCAAGAAGGCAAAGATTCAAAAGGAAGAGGAAATAGCCAATGCAATAAAATGGGGGGATAAGACATTTTTCAGATATACTAGTGAGAAGAGGAAGGGCAAAAGTGGTATTGTCAGACTCAAGGGTGCAGGGGAGGAATATGTAGAAGCTGATAAGGATAAAGCGGAATTGCTTAACAAATATTTTTGTTCTGTGTTCACAGATGAAGAACCAGGAGCAGGACCTCAGAAAACATCCACAAATAGGAACAGAAGCGAGGGACATCTTCAACAATTTTCAGAAGACTGTGTTCGTGAGAAACTAGCTCAACTTAAAATAGACAAAGCGATGGGACCGGATAGGATACACCCTAGAATACTGAGGGAACTTGGGGATGTTCTAGCAACTCCACTGACTGACCTTTTCAATGCCTAATTGGAGTCAGGAGTGGTGCCAAAGGACTGGAGAGAGGCTCATGTGGTGCCTTTACACAAAAGCGGAAGTAAGGATGTGGTTGAAAACTACAGGCCGGTTAGTTTAATTTCGGTGGTGAGTAAATTATTGGAAACGCTGCTGAAAGAGAAAATAGTGAGGTTTCTGGAGTCCAGCGGATTATAGGATTTGAGGCAGCATGGATTCACCAGAGGCAAGTCTTGTCAGTCAAATCTGATTGATTTCTTTGACTGGGTGACCAGGGAGTTGGACCGAGGGAGAGCTCTAGATGTGGTGTATTTGGATTTCAGTAAAGCCTTTGACACTTTTTCTCACAGGCGACTTATAAACAAACTGAGCACCCTAGGGATGGACCCTAAAGTTATTGCTTGGGTTAGAAATTGGTTGGGTGGGAGGCGACAAAGAATACAAGTAAATGGAGCTCACTCTGAGGAGAAGGATGTTACCAGTGGTGTGCCCCAGGGATCTGTTCTTGGTACGATTCTTTTTAACATCTTTGTTAGTGATATAGCAGAAGGACTGTCGGGTAAGGTTTGCCTCTTTGCGGATGATACCAAAATTTGCAATAGAGTAGATACCCAGGAAGGTGTAGATAACATGAGGAGGAATCTAGCTAAGCTTGAAGAATGGTCTAGAATTTGGCAGCTGGG
This sequence comes from Ichthyophis bannanicus, assembly GCA_033557465.1. NCBI lineage: Eukaryota > Metazoa > Chordata > Amphibia > Gymnophiona > Ichthyophiidae > Ichthyophis > Ichthyophis bannanicus. The sequence goes on from CM066046.1 coordinate 43,469,029, forward strand.
ATTTAATGTTAAAAAATTTAAGGTTATGCATTTTCGCTGCAGCAATCCAAGGGAGCAATATAGTATAGGTGGTGAAGTACTTTTGTCCACTAAAGAAGAGCGGGACCTAGGCGTGGTTGTGTCTGATGATCTTAAAGTAGCTAAACAGGTAGAAAAGGCAACGGCAAAAGCTAGAAGGATGCTTGGGTGCATACGGAGAGGAATGGCTAGCAGAAAAAAGGAGGTGATAATGCCTCTCTGAGTCTTTGGTGCGACCTCATTTGGAGTATAGTGTGCAATTCTGGAGACCGCACCTTCAAAAGGATGTGAACAGGATGGAGTCGGTGCAGAGAGTGGCTACTAAAATGATTAGTGGTCTTAATTATAAAGCATATGAGGACAGACTGAAGGATCTTAATATGTACACCTTAGAGGAAAGGCAAGATAGAGGTGATATGATTGAGATGTTTAAATACCTCTGTGGCATAAATGTTCAGGGAGAGAGCCTCTTTCAATTGAAAGCAAGTTCTGCTACGAGGGGACATGGGATGAGGGTGAAGGGAGAGAGATTCAGGATTGATATGCGGAAATATTTCTTTATGGAAAGAGTAGTGGATCAATGGAATAGTCTCCCAGTGGAGGTGGTAGAGATGAGGACAGTAACTGAGTTCAAAAAAGCATGGGACAAACACAGAGGATCTCTAAAGGTAAAAAGGGGACTGTTGTAGCTGTTGATATGGAAGGACAGACTACATAGGCCATGTGGTCTTTTTCTGTCATCATATTTCTATGTTTCTTTCTTCATAATGCTCACATAGGCAGTCTGCTTGGGGGATTGGCATTGCTGTGGTTCAGCTGCTGGGGGCCACACCTGTTTGCAGGTTCAATTCTCACATGCTCCTTTTGTGTTCTGTTCCCTATTTTGCCCTGCTCCGCAGAGCATACCCTGCTGCCCTTTGGGTTTAGGTTCTTTCCTCTTTTGCATGCTGTATCCACTGCATAACATTTCATTGTGTGTGTGCATGTAGTTATATGTAGCTCTCGTCCCAATTGCAGACTGTGATCTGAGCTGTACACACCAGATCTGCATGTGCATTCCATCATGGTTACTGTTGGAGGGTGCCCTATCCTGGCAGACAGCAGACTTTTTGTGTGATGCCCTGCAGTGTTCTTGTATGCAGCCTTTGCTCATGGCTTCATGTTGGTGGTGTAGCCTACCGGTTTGTGCATTGACATTTGCGCTAATGGTCATGGGTTTGATTCCTCTCTGTTTTCTTTCATTTGTATGCCTGTCCTGCACAGCTACTTTTCATTTCTGTAACAGTCATATCTGTGCAGATCTGTGCTGTTGGCACATTGTACCCTTATCACCGTTGCCAACCATCCTTCTGTCTGTCTATGTGTGTCTGCCAGCTGTGTGCCGTCCTGCCCTGATGTGCGGGCTGCTACCCCATGTCCTGCACTGGTATACATTTCTGCATTGCAGCTCTTCCTGGTTGTCTCTCCTGTGTGTGCTCTGCATGGCACTGCTACTCCTTTGTCCTCCTGTCATTACACCTATCCTGCCACCTGTACCTCCTCTGCTGGACACGTCTTCCCATCCTCTGCCACACACTGTTATTGTTGCATGGTACATTACCATCACCCTGTGCATCACTACAGCTGCCCCCGATATGTTTGTCCATTTTTTCAGCTGCCACATGGGCTGGACGCAGATTTGTCAGGTCCATCAGCTCTGATCTACTTCCTTCCATCACTTGTGCATTGTCTTTCCTTGGTGCTCTGTGCAGTGTTAAGGTTACATCTGTGTTTGGCCCATACCTTTCTTGCTTTTCAACTTAGGGGACCTTACTGCCCTTGGGCAACATTTATTGAGTCACCTATACATCCTTGGGGCATCTTTAGCCACACCTTAGATTCAGCCAGCTTATGGGGTGCCTAATATGGTTCCTTAGGGTTTGTCAACCTTTCGTCATGCCCTCTGGGTCACATTATGACCCGCCTTGGCTAACGTGGTGGTCTATGATGTGCCTTCTGGTGCGCCCTAAAAGGTGCATTAGGTTATGGCACTGGGGTGTGGGTATTTTTAGCTGGAAGCACCGATTGTTGGAATGTTTCTGACTGTTACAAGCAGGAAAAGAAATTGGCTTGGCCACCCCTACTCATTATGCCCACTGAGAGATTGAACTGATGACCCCTGTTTCAGCAGCCATTGTATTAACCAGTGTGATACACCTCTGTTGCTGTGATTGCAGGTCAACGCACAAAGTTTAGGTTAATGCGCGGTAACATGCACGGCTCCCCCTATAGCGGAATAATGGACATGGCGCACTTCATCGTACGATAACCCGCGATTGCTACCTTAAGACCAGAACGCCCACTACCTTATATGGCATTCCTCACAGTAACACTGCAACTAGCGCCAATGACATTAAGATAGTTTAGTAAACATACCCCTTAATGTGGACAAGTGCAAAATTATGCACCTAGGAAAGAACAACCCAAACTATGGTTACACGATGCAAGGTTCCACATTAGGAACCACCACCCAGGAAAAAGATTTAGGCGTCATTGTGGATAACATGTTAAAACCCTCGGCCCAGTGTGCAGTGGTGGCCATGAGAGCAAATGTCACCACGTGGCCAGCCCTCCGCCTAGGGAGCAGAGGGTTGGTCTGCCATGATAATTTCTCTATGCAGAAAGTGAGACTACAGCTGTGGCTTTTGCAAGGCCTCTTGGGAATTGTAGTCCCTTTTAAAGCTCTCTGATAAAGAAGCAATTGTAGTCCGAGTGTTTAAGGCAAAATGACAAGGATTTATTCCCCTTACAAATAGAACTTTGGTGCAGAACAAAAATAGGACAGTCCCCAGGAGTTTAGCATGAGGATTATATACAATAACTAAGGTAATTGCTTCTTCACTCTCTGGTTCCAAAACAGGCAGTACTCGTTACAAGTACAAAAAGGAAAACAAACAGCTTCTCGTACAAAGCAAAACAGTTCCTTTTTCTTTGCTGTGTCTCAGCACTTTTCACTTCAAGGTTTAACACAGAGACTCAATGTTGTCAGCCAAACAAAGCGTGCAATCCGTCTGCATATCTGCTACATCATCAACATTTAGGGTTGCCAACTGGCCGGTTTTCAGCCGGCCTGGCCGGTTTTTCCACGGCCAGGCCGGCTGCCGGCGCAGAGGCAAAACCGGCCCTTTAAAAGCCGGTTTTTTTGCTCTGGCCGCAAGATCGGGAGCGGCCTGAGCAAAAAAACCGGCTTTTCTCCGCTTCAGAGGGAGCCGGGGAAGCCCGCGCGAGGTCCCGGCTCCCTCTGAACAGCCACCAGCGTGAAGAGCCTTTACCTTCACGCTGGCGGCTGTTCCTGTGAAGCCGCGAATGCTGGGAAAGGTTAAAGGTTGCCCTTTAACCTTTCCCAGCATTCACGGCTTCACAGGAACAGCCGCCAGCGTGAAGAAAAAGGCTCTTCACGCTGGTGACTGTTCAGAAGGAGCCGGGGCCTCGCGCGGGCTTCCCCAGCTCCCTCTGAAGCCTCAGACAGCCGCGATGCTGGTCGGGGGGGGGGGGGGGCAAGGACGGCAGTGGCTGGGATGGGGGGGACCTGGACTGGTAAATGGGGAAGGGGGGGGGGAGGTTGACGGGATAAGGGGAAAGGGGGGGGGGGGACTTGGACTGGAAAAGGGCTAAGGGGGGGGGGGACTTGGACTGGAAAAGGGTTAAGGGGGGGGGGACTTGGACTGGAAAAGGGCTAAGGGGGGGGACTTGGACTGGAAAAGGGCTAAGGGGGGACTTGGACTGGAAATAGGCTGTGATGGGGGGGGGGGTCCTGGACTGTAAAAGGGTTATGGGGGGGGGACATGGACTGGAAATGGGTTGTGATGGGGTTGGAGGGGACCTGGACCAGAAAAGGGCTATGGGGGGGGGGAGAAACTTGGACTGGAAATAGGCTGTGATGGGGGGGGGGGACCAGGACTGTAAAAGGGTTATGGGGGGGGGGGACATGGACTGGAAATGGGTTGTGATGGGGGTGGAGGGGACCTGGACCAGAAAAGGGCAATGGGGGGGGGAAACTTGGACTGGAAATAGGCTGTGATGGGGGGGGGGGGACCTGGACTGTAAAAGGGTTATGGGGGGGACTTGGACTGGAAAAGGGCAAGGGGGGGGACATGGACTGGAAAAGGGCTAAGGGGGGGGGCATTGGACGGGAAAAGGGCTAAAGGGGGGGACTTGGACTGGAAAAGGGCTAAGGGGGGGGACTTGGACTGGAAAAGGGCTGGGGGGGGACTTGGACTGGAAAAGGGCTAAGGGGGGGGACTTGGACTGTAAAAGGGCTAAGGGGGGGGGACTTGGACTGGAAATAGGCTGTGATGGAGGGGGGGGGACCTGGACTGTAAAAGGGTTATGGGGGGTGACATGGACTGGAAATGGGTTGTGATGGGGGTGGAGGGGACCTGGACCAGAAAAGGGCTATGGGGGGGGGGACCTTGGAATGGAAATAGGCGGTGTGGGGGGGGGGGACCTGGACTGTAAAAGGGTTATGGGGGGGGGACATGGACTGGAAATGGGTTGTGATGGGGGTGGAGGGGACCTGGACTGGAAAAGGGCTATGGGGGGGGGGGAACTTGGACTGGAAATGGGCTATGGTGGAGGAAGGGGGATCTTGGACTGGAAATAGGCTGTGATTAGGGGGGCTAGGACTGCAAATGGGCTGTGATGGTGCGGGGGGACTCGGACTGCAAATGGGCTGTGATGGTGCGGGGGGACTCGGACTGCAAATGGGATGTGATGGTGGGGGGGCCTAGGACTGGAAATAGGCTGTGATGGGGGACTTGGACTGGAAATGGGCTGTGATTGGGGGGGGGGAGCTAGGACTGGAAATGGCCTGTGATGTGAGGGCTAGCACTGGAAATGGGCTGATGAAGAGCTGGAATAGGACTGGAAATGGGCTGATGTGGGGCATGGGAGAATGGGACTAGAAGGGAGTGGATGCTGGGTGGGTCTAGAACTATAAGGGAATTGATTTGGGGGGAGGACTAGAATGGATGGGGAATGAGAATGGAGAGGGGAAAAAATATTTTGTGTGGAAGAAAAGTCTATGATGGGCTGGGTATTGGGAGAGTAAGAGGGGCTTGAGAATGGAAGGGTGAAATTTAAACGGATGATAAAGGAATAAGGAAAGAATTGGGGGAAAGAGCAAAAGGGAAACAATCAGTATGTTAAAGCAGAAATAGAGAGAGAGAATGGAAAACATCTGAAAGAGAAGAAAGGACAAATGGATAGCTCGCAGAAGACACGAAGAAACCAGAAGAAAGTGACTGGAGCAATTGCAACTGAAAAATAAAACGCCCAAACAGAAGGTAGAAAAATACTTTTTATTTTGAATTTATTAACTGGAATATGTCTGGTCTGGGAAGTGTGTATTGCTAACATCTTTGCGTTTTTGTTTAGTGCAAGAGGAAATTACTTTATAGTTTTATTTCTCCAGTGTTGTACATTTCATGTTTGGATTTTGGGGTTCCCAGTTTAATTATTATCTGACCAAGGAAGTTAGCCTACACGTATCCTCGGTAATTTTTGTGGGTGGGGCTGGGGGCGGGGCAGGGGTGGGACTAGGGGTGGAGCATGGCGAGCCACAGGTGTCGGGTTTTTCTCGGTGAAAAAGTTGGCAACCCTATCAACATTAGAGTCTATCTGCATATCTTCTGCTTCAGGACTAACAGCGTTTATCTGCAAAATGTTACTGTGGGATTTCAGATAACTTCCCTCTATAAGCTCAGGTGTTTTCCCTTTACACACCTCAAACAGTAAGGGTTTAAAATACCTGTTGCTCGGGAGTTTTTTCTTTGGTTCTCCTCTAATCCTTGGCAGCTATAAGGGAATGCTTTTGTGCTGGGCTCCCACCTGTGCAAACTGTGAAGGCTTCCTTCTGACTGAAGGGTTCCCTGCTCTCTCCGTTCCAGCCAATTCCTGGTCACAGGGCGTGCCTTCCCTCCTCCTAGTCTGCTGGCTTTTCTCCCAGACCTGTAGGTAATTTCTTTACCCGGTATCCAACTCTCTGGGGCTTCTGAGCCTCTCCCAGCACGTCTTACAGGAGTTCTCTCCTCTCTCCTGTCTTTGCTGTCCAGGACTCCTCTTTCTCTGCTTCCACGGCTCCAACTGCCATCCGAACTGCAATTACCACTCCAGCCTATACTCGAACCTGCTTCTCCTTCTCCTGCCTTAACTCCAAATCACAATCTCCCACTCCAACTGCTCCTGGGAGCTAATGACGGGGTTTTATAATTCTGTTCCCCTGGGCTTGGCTCTGCCCTCAACCTGAACAGGTGTGATTGATCAAGCTCTAAGCTTGCTGCTGCGTCAGAGCTTGGGCGTGTCAGTTCAGCTCCTGGCTTTCTCTGTTACCTTTTCTTTGTAAACAGTGAGCCATGTGTTCTAGTTAACTGTCAGTTTTAAAGGTGGAATCTTCCTTTCTCTCTATTTCCATGGGCTCCGTAGGGGTCTCTACATCACACAAATAGAATGCTAGGTATCATAAGGAAAGGAATGGAAAATAAAACAAAAGATATTATAATGCCTCTATATCGTTCCATGGTGAGACCGCACCTTGAATATTGTGTGCAATTCTGGTCGCCGTATCTTAAAAAGGATATAGCATTATTAGAAAAGGTTCAGAGAAGAGCCACCAAAATGGTAAAGAAGATGGAAGGATACTCCTATGAAGAAAGGCTAAAAAGGTTAGGGCTCTTTAACCTGGAAAAGAGACAGCTGAGGGGAAATATGATAGAAATCTATAAATTAATGAACGGAATGGAATGGGTAAACGTAGATCGATTGTTTACGTTATCAGAATATAGAAAGACTAGGGGACATGCAATGAAGCTACAGGGTAAACTATTTAAGACTAATAAAAGAAAATATTTTTTCACTCAACGTGAAATCAAACTCTGGAATTTGTTACCAAAGGATGTAGTAAAGGCTGTTAGTGTAGCTGTGTTTAAAAAAGGTTTGGACAAGTTCCTGGAGGAAAGGTCCATAAACCATTATTAAGAAGGGACCCAGGATATCAATGCTTGACCCAGTATAAGCTTTGTGGAACCTGTGTCTTTTGGGGAAATTGCTAGATACGTATGACCTAGGTTGTCCACTGTTGGAAACAGGATACTGGGCTTGATGAACCTTGGTCTGACCCAGTATGGCATATCTTATGTTCTTATGTGAGGTCGCACCAGAGACTTATATAGAGGCACTATCACCTCCTTTTTTTCTGCTGGCCATTCCTCTCCCTATGGACCCAAGCATCCTTCTGTCTTTCACCATCATCTTTTCTACCTGTTTAGCCACTTTAAGATCGTCAGACACAACCATACCCAAGTCCCACTCTTCTCTTGTAGACAGAAATACTTCACCCCTACACTGTTCTGCTCTCTTGGATTTTTGCAGCCCAAATGCATGATCCTGCATTTTTTAGCATTAAATCTCAGCTGCCAAATTCTTGACTATTCTTCAAGCTTAGCTAGATTCCTCCTCATGTTATCTACTCCTTCCTCATTGTCTACTCTATTGCAGATTTTGGTATCATCTGCAAAGAGGCAAACCATACCCGACAGCCCTTCTGGAATATCACTACCAAACATGTTAAAAAGAATTGGACCAAGGACAGATCCCTGCGGCACACCACTAGTAAACTTTTTCTCCTCAGAGAGAGTTCCATTTACCTGTACCCTTTGCCTTCTCCCACTCAACCAATTTCTAACCCAATCAGTAACTTTAGGGCCCATCCCTAAAAATGCTAATATGAGAATTGGGCCTGTTAAGAGAAGTACAGCCACACAGTAAAAGTACATGGGCCTGAACCACTGAAGCACCAAACATGTTGTTTCCCAACCCCAGCAAGTACCTGAATAGCTCAGCCCTGTGATCTAAGAAGTAGACCTTGGCCAGTATCCTGAATGGCATATGAATGGTTTGCAAATTCCTATGAGGCCCTCAGTCCATTCTGTAACAGAAAATCACTTATGGAAACTATGTCTAGGATGGTGACTAAAGAGAAATAGTATCTACCATGGTGAATAAACAAATTGTCTCGATGGTTAGGACCAGTGCCCAAGCTTCTGAGGTACTGGAAGCAGTGGACAACATACTGGACTAGTAAAAGACCTTGCTTATGGGAGTGGCCAAGTGGCACCAGCAGGCATGTCATGAAGATCGGCGTTTACCATCCCAAACGGATACAAAGGGAAGGAAGTAGATATAGAAATAGATCCTGTGAGCAAAAAAATGGCTTACATACTTCTCTCTAGCAGGAAAAAGCATGGTACCCTAAGAAACACTAGTTTCAAGAGAGATAAGTCTCCTGCTTTGATTTAGTCCTCCTTTTCCGTTTTTCTTTAAGGGTCCGATGTTCCATAATTGCTGAAGAAGAAAGATCTAGGGCTAACTCTTGCAGGAGAATATCTGGTAGCTGGAAGCCCTCCATGAAAATAGTAAAGGTCTATGATGAAGGACTTGCTTATAAGAGAGATTTGCAGCATTGTTCAGAACCCAAGTATACAAGGAGATTTGTTTTCTCTCTCTCTTTTTATTCCTATTTTGTTTATGTATGTACATACTATTTGAATATTACAATTTATTATATTTATTATATACATGTAGTTTTAAAACTCTGGCTCCCATTAAACCTCAACATCATGGGAAGTATGAAGTTTATTGAGGAGGGAAAGTGCAATAGTTTCTGTGCTGTGACCCGAGCAAGGGTAAAGGCCATGGGTAGCATCAAGATGGGAGGATAGTTGAGCAAAAACCATTTTTTCAAGGGCTTTAGAGAGAAAGGGGAGGGTAGAGATGGCACACCAGTTGGCCAGAATGGAAGGGTCAAGAGAGGATTTTTTGAAAATGGGGCGGATAATGGCATGTTTCCGGAGGGAGGGGAAGGAACAAGAAGCGAGACTAGAGTTGAAGATAGTGAAGATGAATGGTAAGAGAGCCAGGGAAGGTTCCAGAAGCCAAGAGAAGAGGATAGGATCAGAGGGGCTGGAGGTCTTACAAGAGGAAGAAAAGGTTTTGAGAAGCTCAGTAGAGGTAATAAGACCACAAATGGGACAGAGCAGAGGTAGAAGGGGGGGGGGGGAGTAGAAAGAACAAGAGGAGAAGAAGGGTTGTTAGGGGGGAAAGGGGGGAGGGCAGGTGGGGAAAAAGCAACGGAGGGTAAGAACCTTGTCCGCGAAGTGGGCGGCAAGCAAAGAGGGGTCTCGGCACAACAGGAGGAAGGACAGGACAGCAAGAGGAGTGAAGGGACAACAAGGAGCGGAGAACAGAATACAGCTGATGGGATGAGGAGGAGACCAGGTTGGAATAGTAGGGCAGCTTGGCGGAATGGATAAGGGAATGGTAATGAGAATGACAGTGGTGGAAGTGGGCCAAGGAGTCAGAGTAGGGGTGTTTACACCAAAGATGCTCGGCTCAACGGAGGTGGGTTCAATGAAGGTATAGTCCAGAGTGATACCAAGGGTGACGGGGAGAAGATGAAGGGGAATGAAAAATGGGATAAAGAGGGGAGGGGGATCAAGATCATCAAGGGCAGAGGTCAGAGCTGAGTTCCAGGTATGAACTTGCAGATCAAGAGGAAGGGAAGCAAAGTCAGTGTTGCAAAATTGATCAGAAGAAGGAAACTGTTGAAGGGTTGAGGGGAGAATACCTCTACGCCTATTTTATAAAGAAAAGTAGAGGTTACTTTTCTTTAGAAAATACTAGCATAAGTGGCATAACACACTACATTTCAGGCAAGGACATTTACACCTAGAGCTGGTGCAAATGCCCGCACCTACATTTTGCAGGTACACTTTTATAATCTACCTGTGTATCTGCATGCTCCACCCACATTCTGTCCAAACTCTTCCCATGTGCACCCCCACCGGCAAAGTATGCTGGTTGGTATTTTATGAGAGGCTATTCCCACATACTGAAAACTTTGGAAAATGTTTCGGGAAAGGCGCAGAGTTTACTTGAGACGCTGATAGATCATATCTGAGCTTAAATGGGAAGATGGATTCTCAGCTGCTGAACATGGTGGGGAAAAGGCTCCAGCAAAACACCGAACAGAGCTACTGCGAACCCTGGAGACTCAGAGGGCTTGTGTACAGTGCATCTGTTTATACTGTGCACTGATTATACCCTGAGGGAAAGGCTGTTCTTTAAAAATGTGCTGGTTGAATGAAGTGTACCTGTGTATGTCACAGTTCCTTCAAGTTTCCTTTGTACTGTATGTTAAGTATGTAGTTTACCTCCAAGGGATTTTAGCTGGTGTGTAAAAAATGTCAGTAAGATTAACAAAGAGCTCGATTTATAGCAGTTTTCCCTCTTCCTCGGCACAGTATGGGAAAAAAGCCTTTGGTTAATCAGGCACTTATTGTTTGGACATTCTGTGACTTTGTTTTCTCTCAGATGGTAAGACGTCACAGAGAATTGCAACCACAAAATAGTTTAGAGGGAAATCTGTACATGTTTAATGAATATGCAAGAGATGAGCAGAAACTGCTGAAGAACTGGAGCTATAGGATAATAAATATGAATAATAATTAAAATGAATATAATCATTTAAATCCCATTTAGGATACCAGTAAGGCTTCCAATCCCGTTGTTGTTGTGTGCCACTCAGTCAATGCTGACTCTTGGTGACCCATCCCCTAGGTTTTCGTGGCAAGATATGACTGGAAGTAGATTGCCAGGTCTTCAGGGTTGCCAAGTTACCCATTTCCAGGAGTGAGATTTTAAACCAGTCCTGGATTTCTGACCATCTCATTCTGATGCATTATGGGACCTGCAGCACTGATGCCAATGGGTAAAATCAGGGACTACAAATACCATACTGCACTGTAATGAAAATTTAAAACCCGACATGGCTTTAAATCTCACTCCTGGAACTAGGTAACTTGCAACTCTGGGTCTTTCTTCCACACAGTAAAGCCTACAGCACCTGGTATTCCAAGGTGGTCTCCCATCCAAATACTAGCCAGGACCAACCCTGGGGGCAATCTTATAAAGCATGTTTTATACAGGGAAAGAGGCACTTATAAAATCACACAGCTGCATATATCTGTGGAGGAGTACTTTAGTGGTCAGAGCAGTGAGCAGAGAACTAGGGTTCAAATCCCACTTCTCCCACTGATTATAGGCCTTGTGATCTTGGGTAAGCTAAGTAACCCTCCATTGCCTCAGGCACAAATGGAGATTGTAAGTCCTCTGGGGACAGTGAAATATCTACTGTTCCTGGATGTAACTCATTTTGAGCTACTATTGAAAAGGTGTAAGTTTAAATCCAAATAAATATAGCTACTGGTAATTTTTTGAAAACAGCCCTGCTTATGCTGCTGCCAATTGTAGAAGCAGTTTGGACTATCAGACCCCTCAATGTTTGTTTTCTTGTGTCATTTATTATTTTTATAATGGCTAGTGGCTCTGGTGGCTCTGGACCTTTTGGCTGATAACAGCCCCAGAGTGGCACGCTAAGCCAATCCTGGGGTTTTACTCCGTCATCTCTAAGTATTGTGGGATTCAAAACTATAACTAGGGGTGTGTAGACTCGAGGCCTATCTGTGTGAGGCACATAGAATGAGCTTTCAGTGACCACCAAAACTTAGCAGAACTATTATTACAGCCCACTTGGCAAAGAGATGCTGCCTGCTCAGGGTTACCAACCTAATGAAATACTATTTTTTCCTGACAATCTTCCAGGTTGTTATTGCCAACCTTTAATACTGATACAAGTTTTTCAGTCACCATTTTGCACACCGTGAACTATTATACTGCAAATCATACCTTCATGAACAGAAGTAGGGTGATTGTCCTATTTACCTATTAGTACACTTTAATTGTGGTTAGAAAAAAAGAGAAACTTAATAAAGGAAAATCAGGTGATACCTTTTTATTGGACCAACTGAATACCAATAACTTGGTCCAATAAAAAAAAGCATCGTCCGATTCTCCTTTTATGAACTGAGGCAGAGTCCAAGATTCCCAGGTACTGCAAGCTACCCTTTGCTTACTTGTTCAGCACAGGGTGCTAAATTCCCTAGCGTCAGCACTGAGATGTGAGGAGAAGAAGAATACCAGATGAAACTGGTTTAGTGTCATTACTGATTGACGGCTCGAAAACAAGTGCAACAATGCGCTGTTAGAAATGTAACATAAAAGAAGGGGAACCTAAGACCAAGTAACAGCAAAAGTGAGCAATCGGGCCAAACTGCTTATGCTGACGGTGACGGACACGGTAGCAGGCTGAGGGCAGGGAGGAGCCGCTCCGCTCCGCAGCTTTCCTGTCACTTTCCCCAGAAGGCAGTGTGCAGTTCCTGGGAACTGGGGAAGAGCCGCGCTGCTTCTCCGATTGGCTGGGTGGCGGCGCGCGGGCCCCACCCCCTTCCTATCGAGCTTTCTTGGAAGGCGCCGGGTTCTCGTGAAGGGGGCGGGGCGTTTTATTTCAGAAAGTGATCTCATGCCGTAGGATCGAGAGCAGCTTGTTCTTGAAGTGTTTGATTTTCCCTTTCACCTGACTGAAAGAAAGAAAGAAAAAAGGAGGGAGAGGACGTTTACTTTTAAAATTCCTTTTATGATATCGAAGTATAAAATGGCCAACCGAGACACTATTCACTTCTGCCCCATTTCCACTATGGCAACACCATGGAGGGGGTAAAGGGGTCTAGGGAGAAAGGGAATATTGGGAGAGGAGGGGTCCAGGAGCATTACTACGTTGTTTTCTAGTGATAGTGAACTGGTGGTGGAGGTGGGGTGAAGGGATTCAGCGGCAGCGTTGTTTTTTTTTTTGGGGGGGGGGCGGGTTGGTTTCGGTGGTTTTCTGTTTGGGGAATTGAAGGTGTTCAGTGGTGGGGTTAGTGCTTTTCTGGTTATTGAAAGCATTCATTTACTGTTGTTTCCTCCTTTTTTCAATGTGATGTTGATTTATTTAATTTCTTAAAATGAAAGAACAACTCCCCCCCCCCCCCATCAATGGAAAGGAATGAAATGATAGAAAAGAGAAAACAATGAAAAATGTTTCTGTGTACACCCCAAAGGCACAGGCAGCACTAATGCATATTTCTCTTTCTCACACAGAGGGCTCCACCAGAGAACAGGTACAGCCACTGCAAGCTTTTCTCACACACACACAAAGCTCATCCAGGGAACAGATACAGCAAGAACAGCTTGGGTGAAGGCTCCCCTCACACCCAGTCCTCCTCCACAGATTGCATAGTATAAGCATCCCCTTCCTGCTGCACATTGCTCCATTGCAGCTACAGTGGAAGCTTCCTTCACACCTGGAGCTGCACTGCAGAGGCCGTGCAGGCTTCTTCATATTGTTCTGCCAGTGTGCCCCATGCTCGGGACGAACCAGTATCCAAGGGGAAAAGAATAACTCAGCCTCCATGTCTGTGACCTCTGTGCTGAGATTGCCAAGAAGGCTGATAGTTTTGATCATGGATTATTGGTGCAGTCATCTGTCAGTATAAGTGAATACTCAATATAGGGTCGTTCTTCAGAGTGTGGGAATACCAAATAAATATAGCTGAACACTCCAAATATCCTCAATGGTAGTCAGTATTCACTGATAAAACACTGGCCCTACTCGGCTTCAATCCACAAACTCGATTTTTTCAATTTTAAATGGGTCTCAGACTAGTGGACCATGAGCCATGTTGCAAAGCTCATATGTCCCGTTTGCATCAATGACCCAGGTGAATATATATCAAAATTCAATAAAATGGAACATATCTGGATGAAATGCCTTGTCACAATGTTGCCAACACAATTCCCCAACGCCAACAAAAAGTACTGCTATCGCGTTTCACTACTCGTTTCTTCAGGGGTTTTGGTTATCGAAAGCTGTGGCAATCTGTGATAGTTCCACGTCTTGCAAGCATATCTGTGGTGAAACAAAGTAGTGCTTTAGGCTGAGACAACAATACTGTCTATCCTTAAAATATGTATCAACTATATCTCAGAGTTGCTAACCTCCGTATTTCAAGATGAGGAGACCTGATGCTGCCCACGTCTGTAGATCGCTGACATTCTTACTCGCTGTGATCCCCGACTCCCAAAAAGACGCCGCGCATGCGGAAACACGTTAGCTCCCAAACTTAAAAAAGGAAGCTCCGCTGACGTCACTCACGAAAACGTCATTCAAAAGCAACTACTACCAAAACACCTCCCATCACCACTAAACGCCCACTTATTTTTCAAATAGATGGTTACCGAAAGCTACTATACGTTGTCAAACAACGTAACTTCACCATACACACGCTCCCCAATCTATGTAGCCATTGAGACCTCCGGGCTCTACCATACCAAGTTCAAAAATCCACCTTTGTTCCCTGACAATGAGCCACTGATCGAGGGACTTGCCCTTTGCCCCCCTCTCAATCCGCTCAATACAGAAACATCTAAGATCTTCATCGAGGGACTTGCCCTTTGCCCCCCTCTCAATCCGCTCAATACAGAAACATCTAAGATCTTCAAAGGCGTAGGAAAAAACCACCCGGGCGTTCAAGATTCGTATGGGAGAGCACAAGAGCCGGATTAAACATAAAGTTGTGGAGGCCCCAATAGTACAGCATTGTCTCACATTCCAACATGCCTTTGAAGATCTTAGATGTTTCTGTATTGAGCGGATTGAGAGGGGGGCGAAGGGCAAGTCCCTCGATCAGTGGCTCATTGTCAGGGAACAAAGGTGGATTTTTGAACTTGGTATGATAGAGCCCGGAGGTCTCAATGGCTACATAGATTGGGGAGCGTGTGTGGGGTGAAGTTACGTTTTTTTGACAACATATAGTAGTTTTCGGTAACCATCTATTTGAAAAATAAGTGGGCGTTTAGTGGTGATGGGAGGTGTTTTGGTAGTAGTTGTTTTTGAATGACGTTTTCGTGAGTGATGTCAGCGGAGCTTCCTTTTTTAAGTTTGGGAGCTAACGTGTTTCCGCATGCGCGGCGTCTTTTTGGGAGTCGGGGATCACAGCGAGTAAGAATGTCAGCGATCTACAGACGTGGGCAACATCAGGTCTCCTCATCTTGAAATACGGAGGTTAGCAACTCTGAGATATAGTTGATACATATTTTAAGGATAGACAGTATTGTTGTCTCAGTCTAAAGCACTACTTTGTTTCACCACAGATATGTTTGCAAGACGTGGAACTATCACAGATCGCCACAGTTTTCGATAACCAAAACCCCTGAAGAAACGAGTAGTGAAACGCGATAGCAGTACTTTTTGTTGGCGTCGGGGAATTGTGCTGGCAACATTGTGACAAGGCATTTCATCCAGATAAGATATGTTCCATTTTATTGAATTTTGATATATATTCACCTGGGTCATTGATGCAAACGGGACATATGAGCTTTGCAACATGGCTCATTGTCCACTAGTCTGAGACCCATTTAAAATTGAAAAAGTCGAGTTTGTGGATTGAAGCCGAGTAGGGCCAGTGTTTTATCAGTGAATACTGACTACCATTGAGGATATTTGGAGTGTTCAGCTATATTTATTTAGTATAAGTGAATAGGCAACATAGGCAGTTACTTAGGGCAACACAATTAAAGGGGTGACAAAAGCCCCCTTCTGCTGCTGCTTCTCTTTTCTCACTTCTGACTGTTGCTCCTCCATACCCCAGGTACTACTCTGGTCTTCTGATCCCTGGTGGCTTTGGTTCCTCCAGCCACATTCAGCCTCTGCAGCAGAGCCCAGCAGTGCTGACTCCTTCCTGTTCCTTAACTCTTTAACCCTGGGAGTACCGATGGGGTCAAAAGTGACCCCATTGCAAGTTTCACAACGCGTATCTCGGAAACTAGTTGTTTCTAGAATGCAATCTTTTTATGACTTTTCACATGTCAATATTCTCTTTATATTGTGCCATGAGAGGAATAATTTTCATCCGCTAGGTGACACTAGTGATGAATTGCAGCACAAAGTACCAGTGGGGTCATTTTTGACCCTAATTGCTTACGTCCGGTTTGGATCGTGATACAATTTGCAGTTTTGTGAATTTTTTGATCTGACAAAGGTATTTATCATTAATTATGTATCATTTATTTTTTGTACTCTTATTTTATGAAAATTACACATTTTCTGTAATTGATATCATACGTTCTCTCATTATTTCCGATGAAATCTAAAGGCTTTCAGCTCATTCATCATGATTATTGTACACCTATAGTAAAACTGCTTTGCGCTTTATTCAACTTTATCTTTGTTTATTTATTTTAGGTTATTGTTTATGATGTCAAAACGAAAGTATTCAGCTGCCCAAGTAAGAGAAATATTGCAACGAGATGCTGACAGTGACGGCTCTGAGTCATCTGATGATGTAGCATATTCAGCAAGCGAAGAAGCTTATCAGCCAAGTTCGGGCAATAAATCTGATGATGATTCAGATGGCGACAGCAGTTGGTCGCCAAGTGAATGTGAGACTGATGTTGAGCTGGTAACATCGCCTGCAGCAGAGTCAAGTTACAGGTCGAGGCAAAGGTCGAGGCTGTGCTGGACGGGGAAGAAGGCAGGAGTCCTCGGTGTCAGTATCATCTGTGAGGAATCTTAGTTGTGATCATAGAGGAGCTAAGAGGTCATCAACTATAAGCACAAATGTTGCCATTGAAGCCTATGTATCTAAGGATGCCACATCATGGAATAGGAAACCTATAAAGCAAGCTGCTGGAAGATACGCCAGAGCTAATGTCATGCCCGTACAACAAGGTCCTACAAGGTATGCTGTACGAAATGTGATGGCCCTCTCGCAGCATTCCACTTGTTCATGAGGAAGAACTTATTGAATGAAATCATGATGTGGACTAGCAAACAAGGAAGACACATTTATGACGACACTGGAAAGATTTGACAGACAGAGAATTTCAACTTTTTCTTGGACTTCTGATCCTCTCAGGCGTGTACAAGTCACAAAATGAATCCATAGTTCAATTGTGGAACCTTGAAGATGGTCGTTCTGTTTTCGGCAAAAATATGGCCCGTAACCGTTTTCTGCAAATTTCTTGTGCTCTCAGATTTGATGATGCAACCAACAAACGTGAACAACGAGGCGTGGATAAGCTTGCTCCAATCAGACACGTTTTTGATACCTGGGAAGCAACTCTAAGTGACGCCTTTGTTCCTGGTGAAAATGTTACCGTGGATGAACAACTGCTTACATTTCGTGGCCGTGTTCCATTCAGACAATATATTCCCAGCAAACCTGAGAAATATGGCATAAAGCTATGGATGTTGTGTGACAGTGCAACGTCATATGTTCTGTGGCTTCAAGTATATACAGGAAGGGAACTTGGACAAAACAGGGAACAGAATCAGGGTGAAAGGGTTGTGCTGCAACTCACTGAAGGATTGATGCGATCTGGCAGAAATGTTACTGTTGACAATTTCTTCTGCAGTTTATCCCTGTCATGGAAATTGCTAGAAAAACAAATGACACTTTTGGGGACAATTCGAAAGAACAGAAAAGAATTACCTCCAGAATTTGTAACAGCAAAGGGCCGAGAGGTATTCACTGTTTGCCTTCGCGATGACGCCACTCTGGTTTCCTATTGCCCGAAGAAAGGAAAAGTGGTTGTTCTTCTGAGCAGTTAGCATGATCAAGAAGAAGTAGATAACACACATCCAGACAAAAAAAACACGCATGATCTTGGACTATAATTCTAGTAAAGGTGGAGTAGATATGGCAGATCAAATGTTGCGCACGTATACCGCACAATGAATGACAAGACGCTGGCCAGTGACAATCTTCTACAACATGTTGGACATCAGTGCTTTGAACGCCTTCATTGTCAGAAATTGTCTGTGTCTCATGCAAATGACTGTAGTACTTTACTGTGTTCATCAAGTGCATGCAAAAACTGCTTTCATGGCAACTCTTCTTCATGTAATTTTATTATAAAGCATTACATTTCAAAACATTTAACCTTCACATAATAAATAATTAATCTGGAATAATATTTTGTCTGTTTATTTTAAAATGTTCATGGTTAACAATTAAAATTCGTCGTGGATTCATTTATGACCCCAACGGTATTCAGTGTGGGCAAAAAATCTCGGTAATTCCAGGGTTAAGATGGTAGGGAATGGAACACGGTCATTTTCTAAAGTAAAAAAATAAAGTACCAAGTTGGGGCTGGATTTAAGATTCGGGCTCCCATAAGCACGATTATCCAGCAGATCCCAGAGAGTGAAGGGATGGGGAGAGTATGTCTGAAGTCCTAAAGACTATAGAGCCAAAGGAGGAGTAGAGTAAGGCTATAGTTATAAGTGGTGCCCCTTTGAAGCAATATATGCACATGGCCCTAAAGTAAGAAGAAGTATTTGGGTATGGTGACTTCAAATTTGGCATTCTAGGCAGTTGCTTCTGTTGCCTATTCCTAAATCCCGGCCTGGCCAGCAGTGGAGGCCTTCAACTTCTACTCCAGCAAGCTTTGCTGGTAGGGCACTTAGACAAATTAAATGGAGGTCTAGGGCATTTTCTGTGGAGTTGTGGAAGGAAGATGCATTGGAACAGTCCCGGAAGAATTTAAAGACCTGGCTTTTTCCTAGGTGAGAAGTGAGGACGGTCTCTTCGCAGTTAATGGGGATTTGTGTTGTTTATTTTATAGATTTTAGGGGTCGGTAGGCAGGACTGGCCCAACCATTAGGCACATTAGGCGGTTGCTTAGGCAACAGCTTCTGAGGGACAGCAAAGGGCAGGGCATTCAAAACTAAACAATAGATTCTGACAGCCGGGGGGACATAAGGCTTAAGGTTTGCCTAGGGCATCAACAATTTGAACCACTCTGGGACCGGCTCCGTTGGTAGGGTCTCATATTATTACATTTTATTTCATATTGTTTGCCGCTTCAATGACTGTGAAAAGCCAGTAGGGGCATATTCTAAAAGAACCAAGGTAGAGCCCTTTCCCCTCCTTACAAGTGTTCTGGTAGTGCTCAAGCATAACAAATTTAAATTTGCTTCCAGATACCTTGCAGTGGCCCTGACAGCTAGATATGATTAACTTAAGTTATATGTAATGGACGGCTTTGAAAGGATAACAATGTTTGGTCCCTAACTAGTGGCAGAAATTCAAATTATGGGCCCCTAAGCAACACTTTTGAAAGAGCCCCGAGTGGGGGAGGTCCACCTCAGAAGATTTGGGAGTAGCTGCAAGTGGGCCTCGTTCTGCTTTGGTGTCCCCCTACATTGAAGGGACTGCTTGGGCAGAGTTTACGCCACTGTCCCTAACCTAGTAACCTGAACACGAATTGGCTCAAAGGCAAAAGAAATTCTGGACCACCCTGCAACTCCACTGAGCCATGGTTCTGCTGTCAGGTTCTCTACATACAGTATTTACTCCCAGTCCCCACCATTAGCTGTTTCACTGTCATCCTTACTAACTAACCATCCCTTTGACATGGATACCCTTCCCCCCACCCCCACCCATTAGGGCTTCAGGCAGATGAATGTAACCCAGTGAGGAAAGCTTTCACTTTTGCAGGTTGATGGAGCTGGAGGTTTGAGGCAGACACTTTGCATCATTCCCAGACTTTTTTTCTTCCTGTTTCTCCAACTTCCCCTCCTATTGATAGCTGACTTATGCTTTTATGCCCTCTGGTGGCTAATGGGGCAGACTGAGGCATTGCCATTGGCTGCCTGCCAGAATGATGACAGCATGATGCAATGGGCTGCGAGCCTCACTGTCACAGTACTCCCAGCCCATGCTGGTTTGCTTGCCTTTCTGCATGGACGCGCATACTACTGACCACTGGTTTTAAGGATCGCTTCTTATTTATTTTTATTTTTGAATATGAATCAGTTTTAATGGATTCCTGTCTAATTAAGTGTCGTCAAATATGAAAAGACACTAGCAGAATTGTCTTTTTATATTTGATGACATTATGACTACAAAAAAAAATGCCCTGTGTGCCTTTGAGTCAGTGCTGGCTTCTGGTGACCCAGCAGCTCCTGGGTTTTCTTGGCAGTGTAACTGGAAATAGATTGACAGGCCTTTCCTTTGAGGCAATGGAGGGTGAAGTGACTTGCCCAAGGTGTGGTAGTGGGAATCAAACCCTGGTCTCTTTATTTATTTATATTCTCTTATATACCATGCTATTCTGCATCAGTGCGGTTTACATTGAACAAATTGAAATTACATTGAACAGGGCCAGGGCCGGATTTACCTTGAGTGAGGCCCTACGCCAACAAAAATTGTGGGCCCCCAGCAGGGGCGGCCCAAGGGGGGTGCGGACCTCATTTGCATAAGGGGCCTCATTTGCATAAATATTTGCATAATGTTACCATATACTAACTTTTAGTAAACGTGCCTCTTAATGAGTGTATGGATAAAGAAAGACTAAAAGATTTCTACATTACTATAATCCAGTGCCAACTGCCAGACACATTAGGAACTACTACAAACACTGCCCATAGTAAACCCGCCGTATCCTAACAGCACTACCAGGACTCACAAAGCACCATACTCTACCAATCAAAAGGCAACACTGCAAATATTAAACCAATACATTTCAGAGAACAACAATACATGACCTACTGGGGAAAGAGAACAAGTGGCAATGTCAAATAGGAATTATATAAACAGAACACCTCAGCTCAGTTACACATGCAGAACATAGACCATCACCAAACAAGTAATCACAATTTAGAAATAGGAAGACAATAATTAAACTGGGAATCCCAAAAGCCAAACTTGGAATGTACAACACTGTAGAAATAAAACTATACATTAATTTGCTCTTGTACTAAACAAAGCGCAGATGTTAATGATGCACATTTACCAGAGCTGACATATTCCAATTAATAAATTCAAAATAAAGAGATATTTTTCTACCTTTTGTGCATTTTTTTCAGCTGCAATTGCTCCAGCCACTTTCTTCTGGTTTCTTCGTGTCTTCTGCTAACTCTCCATCGTCTGCTGTCCATTTGTCCTTTCTTCTCTCTTCTAGATTTTTTTCCATTCTCTCTCTACATCTGCTTTAACATACTAATCTTTCTCCTTTTGCTCTTTCCTCATTCCTATTTCATCCACTCAAATTTTACCCCTCCATCCTCAATCCCCACTTACTCTCCCAATACCCGGCCAATTGTAGATTTTTTATCCCTCCCACACAAAATATTTTTCCCTTCTCCATTTTACTCTTCCAGCCCCATCCCATTCTAATCCTCCCCCAACATCAGCTCCCTTCTAGTTCCAGCCTCACCCAGCATCCATTCCCTTCTAGTCCCTGCATCAGCCCATTTCCAGTCCTAGCCATCCATCAGCCCATTTCCAGTCCTAGCAACCCCCCAACCCAATACCAGTCCTAGCCCCCCCATCACCCCACTTACAGTCCTTAACCCCCCATCACCCCATTTTCAGTCCTTAACCCCCCATCACCCCATTTTCAGTTTAAGCCCCCCCTATAACCCATTACCAGTCCTAACCCCCCATCAGCCCACTTCCAGTCCTAACCCCATCAACCCATTTCCAGTCAGCCCCCCATAGCCCATTGCCAGTCCTACCCCCCCATCAGCCCACAGCCCATTACCAGTCTTAACCCCCCCCCCCAAAGCCCATTGCCAGTTCTAAGCCCCCCCAACAGCCCACAGTCCATTACCAGTCCTAACCCCATCAGCCCACCTCTAGCCTTAACCCCCCCCAGCCCAGCCCAGCCCATTTCCAGCCCCAGCCCCCCAATAGCCCATTACCAGCCCTACCCCCCCCAGTCCATTTCGAGCGCCAGCCCCCCCTATTGCCCATTACAAGTCCTACCCCCCCCATAGCCCATTACCAGTCCTACCCCCCCCCAAAGCCCATTGCCAGTTCTAAGCCCCCCCAACAGCCCACAGTCCATTACCAGTCCTAACCCCATCAGCCCACCTCTAGCCTTAACCCCCCCCAGCCCAGCCCAGCCCATTTCCAGCCCAATCCCCCCAATAGCCCATTACCAGCCCTACCCCCCCCAGTCCATTTCCAGCCCCACCCCCCCCAATAGCCCATTACCAGTCCTACCCCCCCCCATAGCCCATTACCAGTCCTACCCCCCCCCCGGCCTAAAGTAAAATTTAATTTAAAAAAAAAACCTGGTGGCTGCCGCCGCGGGGCCCCCTCTGCTGCCGCGGGGGCCCCGTCTACAAGCTGAAGCCGTCGGGTCGGGTCGGGTCGGGTCTCTCTCCCTCCCTCGCTGCAGGCTGCAGGCTGCGAGAGATATCTTCGCGTCTCTCGCAGCCTGCAGCGAGGGAGGGAGGGAGGGAGAGACCCGACCCGACCCGACCGGACCGCTTCAGCTTGTAGACGGGGCCCCCGCGGCAGCAGAGGGGGCCCCGCGGCGGCAGCCACCAGGTTTTTTTTTTTAATTGAGTTTAAAAAAAACAACCTGGTTCTTTTTTTGTGGGCCCCTGCCGGCTGTGGGCCCTACGCCATGGCGTACATGGCGTATACGTAAATCCGGCCCTGAACAGGGCATTATAACTTGGAGATAACTATTTTACAGGGAACATGGGCTATGGAGGGTTAAGTGGCTTGCCCAAGACCACAAGGAGCATCTGTGGGACTAGAAACCCCAGTCCTTCCGGCCCAAGGTTGCTGTCCTCTAGTGGGATTTGAACCCCCAACCTTCCAGCCTGAAGTACCTTGCCCCAACCACTAGGTCACTCCACTCCTTGCTACCAAGCCACTGATCTAAACACTAGGCTACTCCTTCACTGGATTCCACTGACTACACTGGAATCTATTAATACTGATCTATGTTAGAAACAATAAATAAGACTTTTATTAGTCAGGCAGTTTTCTCTTTACCCTTTTTGGCTTCTGCTTCAATCATAATTAGCCTCATCTAGGTTATGGCACCAAGAGCCTTCATTTCTAACTAGCGAGGTTCTTCTCCCTATTTATTACTGTCTTCACTTTTAGTCCAATAGTCCAATGTGACTGTCTTTAATCAGAAGTCACAGACTGCAGCTCCTTATGGATCCTAGTACTGGCATGCTCTGAGTCTGGCCACTAGGTGTCACTGTTGCAAATAGCTCAGGCCCCCTCACCCCATAAACTGTGAATGATACTTCTATCCCATGTCCAGACCTAACCAAGGGGAAGAGCATGGGCTGAGGAAGTGAACCTTGAGCTTCCACTTAATCACTGGACTGGCCCCATCATTGATAGGTCTCATCCACTGTTACTTAAGCTTCCCATTTTCCACCTCACACAATGATTGGCTTGTTTTTTTCAGTCCTACAGTTTCCCCATCATAAGAACCTTTCTCTGCTGCCCTTGAATCCATGCATGAGTACTATTGAGCTCTAGCTGCCAAAGTATATCTGTTGGTCAGATAAGGTCTATTGTATAGAGCTCACATCTTTCTCAGAAGCCCATTATCCTTTTAGCAATAGTGCCTAATCCAGGTCACAAGTACCTGACAGGATCCCAAACGACAGACAGATTTCATGCTGCTTACCGTGAGTCTAACTTAATAATGGTTTATGGGCTTTCCTCCAGGAACTTGCCCAGCACCAGATAAGGGCTGCTGTGTCAAATGATATAGAAAAGCAAACCAAGCCCAGTGAGGTATGGGAGGAGTAGCCTAGTGGTTGGGGCAAGGTACTTCAGGCCGGAAGGTCAGGGGTTCAAATCCCACTAGAGGACAGCAACCTTGGGCCGGAAGGACTGGGCTTTCTAGTCCCACAGATGCTCCTTGTGGTCTTGGGCAAGCCACTTAACCCTCCATTGCCCATGTTCCCTGTAAGTATTAGTGTATGTGTCTCATATCCCCGCTTGTTAAATGTATCCCCCAATTGTGTTGTGACCGCTTTGATTGAAGGATAAGGCGGTATACAAAACTGTCTAAATAAATCATGCCAATACTCTGTACATTGCTTGCCCTCCCCTTTCATGTGCATATGACCCTGACTACCGGTAAACAAGGTAGAATACTCTGTTTGACACTACGATACAGAAATTTATAATTATATACAAAATGTAAATAGTTACAACAATTAATGCACAGTTATCTGTATAAAGTTAGAAAGTTATAAAGTTACTAAATATTATCTGTATAAAGTTACTAAATATTATCTGTATAAAGTTAAAAAACTATGTTCCATGTAATGTATACATTAGTGTACAAATTTGTTTACTTTGTTCCATGTAAACCGCCCCTGATCTCTGGAAGGGGCGGTATAGAAGAATTAGATAAATAAATAAAATAAATAAATAAATATAGGGCCCAGTATTTGAAAGGCTTAAATGGGGATATTCATGGTTAGTGCCGTTGAATATACCCTCCTAACTTCCCTATGCATCCTGATGCTATCCAGTGTAGTATTGGGACATGTCCGGGATGTTCCGGGGCTGAGCAGAGGTGGCAACAAGCACTAACTGGGCAGCAATGATATTGCATGCTGCTGGTTAGCAGTCTGCGCCTTAAAGATAGGCAAGGATTAAGGCGCAGGAGCTAACCAGACAGTATGCAATATCACTGCTGTCTGGTTGGCTACTGCGGCTTCCGGTGTCTGAAGCGATCCCCGGATATTCAATGCCGGGGCTGTATATGACCCCCTGCATTGAATATCTGGGGTTAGGGGTCAGTGGGCAGGGCTATGTGCCGTAGGGGCACATAGCCTGCCCAATTCAATATTGGGCCCTTCCACTTTATCTGGAGCTTTGGTCTGTCTCTTCCTCCATCCATGATGTCTGCCATTATTTGGGATATCTTCCTCATTAATAAAACCTGACTTCACTTTTGATTTCTTTTCTCTTCTCAAGGCAGGATTGACCCTAGGTGCTTGCGGGGCCTGGAGCAATTCATTTGAGAAGGGATCCCCTCCCAAAGACTGAACCAGAGCTATTATGAAGTGGGAAGGGGTTTTCCCTGAGATGTTCAGGAGGAGGAGGAGAGAGAAATTGTACCTCTTGGTCTGTCTCAATGTTCAGAGGTGTTACTAGGCACGTCAAAGATCTGGGCCATAAAAATTACAATGAGCATCTTAATTCAGCCTCCCCAGATCCTCTAAAATCACATTATTGGACAATGCAGTTTTTTAATATTAAACTTTAAATGATCTCTGTCTTAATTTTCCATTCAGCTATCACCAGGGAGTTGCCATATATGATCTATGGGGTGGTAATGGTAGGAATCCCCCATACATAGAGCAGGAGAGCATAAGTACATACTGCCATACTGGGGCAGACCAAAGGTTCATCAAAACAGATATCAGATAACCCTGCATTGTATTTAGTTTCCCCTATTTCGCCAAGTTGTACTTCCTGTTAAATGTAATGACCAGACACGTGTAAACTGTCGGATGTTTTCTGTTCAATGTAAACCGCGCTGATGTCTAATAGTGCGGTATATAAGAATTGTTAATAAAATAA
Organism: Ichthyophis bannanicus; assembly: GCA_033557465.1. Classification (NCBI taxonomy): domain Eukaryota; kingdom Metazoa; phylum Chordata; class Amphibia; order Gymnophiona; family Ichthyophiidae; genus Ichthyophis; species Ichthyophis bannanicus. The sequence goes on from CM066046.1 coordinate 43,494,387, forward strand.
TAAAATAATAATAAATAAAACTAGTATCATGTTTCCAGCAGTAGCACTAGCCAATCTGGATCACAAGTACATGGCAGGAGTCTGAAGAGTAGATAGATTCCATGCTGCTAACGCTTAGAGATAAGAAATCCATCTCCCTAAGTCTACCTTAAAAAATGGTTTAAGGTAATGCTTTTCAAACTTTCATCCTGTATGACCCCATTTTAACAACTGCAAATTCATGTGACCCCCAGATGATGATGGAATCAAACTAGCAGATCTCCAGCCTCCGACCCCTCCCTCCACTCATCTAAAGTGGAAAGCAGTGGAAACAGCAGCAGCAGTCAGCACAGGGTCCCTTGTGTCAGTGTGCAGTGTGTGCTTACAGACCCCAGTACTCAGCACAGGTTTCCATCCTAACAGGAAATTTATCCAGAAGGGGCAAGGGCCCATGAATATTCACTGGCTCACGCGCCACATTAACTATTTATTATTTGTATAGCGCTACAAGACATACGCAGCGCTGTACAGACACAAGTGAAAGACGGTCCCTGCTCATCGGAGCTTACGATCTAGTCAAGACAAACAGCACAACAGCTGAGGACAAGGACACATCTAGGTGCGTGGCAAGGAAACACATAAGGGACCAAGCGGCTCAGGATCCAAAAGTGACCTCAAAGAGGTGAGTTTTCAGCCTGGATTTGAAAAGGGCCAGAGATGAAGCCTGATGCACAGACCCAGGTAGTTTGTTCCAGGCATAAGGAGCAGCAAGCAGAAAGGACCGTTCTGGAGTTGTCAGTAGAAGAGAAGGTCACAGATAGAAGCGATCTGCCAGAAGAGTGGAGTTCCCGAGGATGGGTGTAGGGAGAGAGAAGAGAGGAAAGGTAGTGAGGAGCAGCAGAATGAGTCAGTAGGAGAAGTTTGAACTGGATATGGAAACAGATAGGGAACCAGTGAAGCGACTTGAGAAGAGGGGTTATATGAGCATATTCAGGCTGGCGGAAGATTAGCCGCGCATCTGAGTTTTGAACAGACTGAAGGGGAGAGAGATGATTCAGAAGGAGACCAGCAAGGAAATAGGTTGCAATAGTCTAGACAGGAAGTGACTAAAGAGTAGGTAAGTATCTTAGTAGTGTGTGTAGAAAGGAAGGCCAAATTTTGCTAATGTTATAGAGAAAGAAGCGACAGGTTTTAGCTATCTGTTTCCAAGTTGGTGCCTTTGATGATGGAATCACCAAGTAGTAGTAGTTTTCTGTTCCTTGAGTCTTTCTTCATAATTGGTGCTTTATCAGGAGATTGGGCATTGACTATCTTCTTTAAGGGCCCTTGAGCTTCCCTGGCTTGGGCATCCTCTTTAATCAAAGCAGAGAAGGCACTATGCAGTGATATCTCTTGGTGTACAGGGTGTTTCTGCATTACTGGATGTAGTCTACCAGAGCCCACTGTGATCCATTTCTTCCTGGGATGTTTGAGTCTCTGTGGGAGTGGCAGGGGTCTTTGTTTGGTTTGTATCCTAGAAGAGGTGTGTTTCATTGCAGCTACGTCTTCCCTTAATAGAGTCAATTCATTTTGTATGGCTGCCAACTTGAGGCATATAGGGCAAGCTCTTAGGTTCCAGATGATTTGTCTCAGAATGAAAGCACCACAGTTATTGCACTGAATACAAGACATGTGTGATCGAATTAAGAGGATAGATGTCAACGTATATGACCGCTATATAAGTAATGCAGCCCGGGAGTGGGTGGGGCGAGGGGTGTGGGGGGGGGAACCTAAATGTCCTTGGCCAGCAGGCCTTACCTGAACCGAGGGCACCTTTAGATTTCAGATTGGAGGGCTACCCAAGGAATGCAAGCAGATTATTCCCAGAAGTGAATGTAAAACCAGAAGTTAACTTAGCTACACAAACCACCAGGATAGGTAAACCCAATTAAACATTATATATCAGCTACACAACCAACAGGATAGGTAAGAAAATAGGTAAGAGATACCAAGCTGCAAGTTAAAGTTATTATTTCCTTGGTTACATTAACTTGAGACTCACAGCTTGTTAAGTTACTATGTTATACTGCTTTGTTCCACGAAAACCATAACATTAAGCCTAACATTACATTTGCTTTAATATGTTACTTATGAACTGCCTTGACTCTGAGATAAGGCGGTATATAAAACCAGTTAAATAAATAAATAAATTGATTACTGTAATGTTTTACTTGTTAGGATATTGCAAAAATGACTCTTTCACTTGTAATATGTTCGGAATGTGCTAGCAAGGTTTTTACCATTCAGAATTTCTTCGGAATTTGTACTGGCTTCCAGATGACTTTCACTGACAATTTAAATGACTGCTACTGGAGTTTAAATTAAAAAAAGAGTTGTGTCCTAAATGTCTTTGTGCTCCAGATCAAATGTTGCATTCATCTCAGAAGGGCTTATTATCAGTTCTGAGTATTATCCAGGTGACATTGTCTTATGAGTTACAAATTGACCATATGATTATACCTTCCTAGTTGTGAAACCCATTGCTAGAGGAACTGAGGGCTTAATGCAGAAATCCTGCTATACAGCCCCACCCTAAAGCTCTACTGCAGGGTTTCTAATGTAAGTTTAGCACAGAGTTTTTACTCTGCACTTTTATAGGAGTAATGAGAGTGCTTAGAATAGGACTAAGGGAAGGGTACCACAGTAGCTCCTTCAGCCCTTTGGATTTTAAGGGTTTGGGATATATTAAACAGAATGGTATGGATAGTTATCTTAGTTTTACATGGGATGTAACTGTGTTATTGTTTTAATGTAATGTATATTGCTTTGGATTATTAGAAAAAATTGATTAATAAATTTAATTAAATGAAACCAGAGAGATAGAAAACAAAACAGGAAGAGAGAAAAAAAAAACACTTTGAAGCACATTTTGCAATGGGATGTCCAAGTGCAGTCTGGGACATCGAAGTCAGAACATCTGAAAAAAAAGCAGGCACGTGCAACTTCAGGCATGATTTTGGATACGTGGATGTGCCTGATACGGACATCTATCAAACGTCTATATAGGCATCCCCAGAAAAGCATTTTTAGAACCAAGACATCTAATAACATAATGGATAGAGTAGTAGCAGGCTGACCAGGATTCAAATCCCAGTGTGGGCCTTTGTGATCTAAAGCTAGTCTCTTAATTCTCTATCTTCTCTACACTCTGTATGTTTTAAGGTGAAAACAAGCACTTTCCTGATGCCTATTCGTGCCTGAGGCAGGTATAAACATGGACGCGCCTGCAGACATCTCTGATGTTTCTGGGATCGAATGGGGATGGACACGCCTCCGCCACACTTCTTCCCTATGTGGACATCCCTGCACAGGAGATGTATGTGAACATCATTTGTGGAATGGCTAGAGAGTCAGCAAATCAAGCCAAAGATACATTTGGGCTAACAGAGGGAGGAGTGGCCTAGTGGTTGGGGCAAGTTACCTTAGGCCAGGAGAGTCAGGGGATGAATCCCACTAGAGGACAGCAATCTTGAGCCAGAAGGACTAGGGTTTCTAGTCCCATAGGTACTCCTTGTTGCCTTGGGAAAGCCATTTAACCCCACATTGCCTTAGGTTAAGGTCAACATTATTGGCACCCTTGCAGTTCAACCACTTAGGGGCATGTTTACTAAACTGCGGTAACATAGCAGCAGCTACGTTAAGGCGTGTTATGTAACATTAAGGTGTGTTAACATAACATAACATTAACACGCCTTAACGTTACACACCGCGCCTTAACGTTTCTGGTTGCGGTTAGTCCTGTAAAGGATGGAGAGAGAGAGGAGAGAAGGAGGTCAATGGGCAGGGAGTGGGCGGAGTGAGGCCCCTTCCACACTAACGTGAAGAAATTAAGGGCTGAATCCTAACACAACTGAAAACCTGGCGTTAGCACACATTTGCAAGAGAAAGAAAAAATTTCAGTGTCAGCAATGTACAGCATAGGCAGGGAGCCCCAGAAACGTGATAGTAGTGCTCCATTTGCAGCAACAGCATAGTGCCCTGGTATGAAAGGCCACTATGGTGATGGCACAAATGGGGCATGGGGGCTGCAGGTGGAACATGCAGTGGGGGCTACTGGGGCACAGGGTGGACTAGGCGGTTGCCGAGGTGGCACATAGGAATGCAGAAAATGGAAACCAGCAAGACAGCAACTGACCAGGGTCAGACATGCCCATGAGTCTGTGGCCCACAGTGTCCCATCCAGGAGACATTACCCAGCAGGCAACCCAAAGGGAGCATAACATTGACAGTCAGTGCCTGGGGAAGCATGGACATCTATGTAGACACCCCTACCCCAGAACCCACACCTTAGGCAGCCACCTACCTGCCCCCTGGATGGCCTGGGATGGCGCACCACCGGCACCGACAGCATATGGTCATGGCGGCATGGCAGAGGGGGTGGTTGATTGTGCTGGAGGGAGCAGTGGCACCCGCCTGCAGTGGACCTAGGCCATGCCCTGTACCAGTATGTGGTGTGCAGTGCAACAGAAGAGGTCTGGCCGAGGAACATAAGGGTAGCCCCAGGAACCACTGTGCTGCTGTGGCAACAGTGTGGTGCAGTACACTCAGCCAGCATGTTCAAGAGCAGAGGTTCAGGTCCCATCTGTGGATCCTGCAGAGCATCTCCCCATAGTTTTAGCCCACAATGCAGCCACAACTACAACATGGGCAAACCCCAACGCAGTGGTGCACACAGGTACGGACACCCACTCACAAGGGTTCCACTATCCACAGCTTCATGGAGTGTCAGGCTGTTGGCCCCAGCACAGAGCTGCAGTTATCACCAGAGCACTACTACTGCCCCCTGCACAGATTAGCAATGTCAGCACTGTGATCAGGACCAGTGCAGCAGATAGGGTTGTCAACCACCTCCATCTCTGCACAATGCTGAGATAGGTGTGGGAGTGTGCGTATGTCTCTCCATTGTTTTGTGTCTGCCAACACCTCACTGAGCCCACATTGCTCATACTGCTTCCAGTGTTAGCCTGCAAATGTGTATGATGAAGAGCAAGGTATTGTGGGTATGGCCCAGACAGGGTGGATTGGCCAGGATGCATCTGCACAGGGTGGAGGGCAATGGCTGGGACACTGTAGTGCTAAACCACCACCTGCATGGACAGGGTGGCCACAGCACGTCACACGGGGGGGGGGGGGGGGGTGTCACTCTCACTCTGACCGAGCAGTGACCATGGCATGTCTATGTTCCCACATAGTGCCACACATTATTTGTTTCCAGTGATACATGTGTGTTCCTGGTTTTGGGGCCCAATCATGGAGCTACCTGCTTGGTGTTTATGCTGTGCATCCCACCTCTGGGTGCACATGGTTCCCCTGTGAACATGTACTATGGACTGGTTAGTGGGCTGTTTGCCTGTGCATGGTGGGAACGCCTTGTAAGATGCTGCAAGTGCAGTCTGACTGTGCTGTCTGTTGATGAATGGCAGACCGTGGTGTGGGGCAGTTGAGCCTTCCCCTGCCTACCCCAAGCATCACTGCTGGTCTGCAATGGTCACAGGTATGGCACTGGCCCAGCAGCCCTGGAGGGCTGTCATCCACCAGCAGGACTGTGGTTGCTGGTGCTGCAGCCATTCTGCAGGGTGCAAGCACCTGTCCCACCACACCCTCATTGACAAAAGGGGTGATTGAGGCCCCTTGGGGTATATAGTGGTAGTGCTACATAACCCTCATGAGTCTAGACACCCCACTGCCCTGATAACAGGTAGCCATAGTAGCCAGACCTTAACACCGGGTATGCACTAATCTAGGTGGTATCTGGTCCCACAGGGACCACATGTGACTGCAGAACTCAGCTGGAACAGATGTACCATTGGTTGCACTGCTGGGAACACCTGTCATACACTGGCAGTGCTGGGGATGTGCAGCAGGACCAATCTCTAGTATCACATGTACTGTGGATCTAGTGCTGGGCGCCCATCCTATCCCTCAGGGTGAACATGGAACCTGCACAATGGCATGGTCTGTAGCTACTCTGTGCCAGTATCACATAGTCAGTCCGTCTTACCACGCTTCAGTACCGGAGAGGTGCAGACCCCATTTGGTGGTCAGCTGTAGGCCGCTGTTCTGCATGTACAATGCATCATGGGTGCTGGTGGGGTTACCCTATCCTGGCACACAGAGCAGATGGTTTGTGCAGTGACCTGCGGTCCTTCTGTACCCAGCCATTGCTGTGCAACAGGCCATAGAGGTATAGCCTACTGGTTAGTACACTGGCATTCTAGGTGGAGGTCATGGCTTCAATTCCTCATTGTTCCCTCCTGTCCAAAGGCAGATGTTTTGTTTGCCTGTGACAGTCATATCTTTGCAGATCTGTGCTGCCAGCCCATAGTACCCTCACCACAGTTGCCAGCAAGCATTATAAGGCTCCTAATTAGGCACAGTACAAGGAACCTTATTGGGCACAGTACAAGGCACTTTATAAGGTACCTTATCAGGCACGTTGCAAGGCACTTTACAAGGCACCTTATTAGGCACAGTACAAGGCACATTAAGGCATGTGCCTTGTACTGTGCCTAATAAAGTGCCTTATAACGTGCCTTATAACGCGCGTTACCTGACATGGCTTGCCATAATGATGCCCTGCCCACGCCTTTATATGGGCATCTGCACCTTTACCGTGGAACCTAACACGAATGACATTACCGCAGTTTAGTAAACATGCCCCTTAATGTCTATTATTTCCTAAAAAAAAAAGTGGCCAGTGAAATGGCTTTGTACTATATATGCACATAAAAGAATCAAATAAAACAAGACAAATTTTAAAAAGGAAATAGTATAAAAACTGGGACATTGCCAGGACATAATCATTATCCTAACCCATAAACCCAAAAGTGTTTCCCACAAATCAATGGAAACCGTTATCGTGAACTGTTTTGGATCTACACTTTGGATTCTTTGTCACCTGCGGGTTTAAACTCCTCTCCGGATTGGTGGAGTATTTTGTAATTCCCGGTTTTTGGGGAGTGGTTAGTTGTACTGGTTTCCATTGGTTCTGGACTGGTCATGTGATCAAGGCATGGAATTTAAAGAACACTGTTTTCCGGGTTTGATTAGAAGCAATGAAGTTTGAGGAAGAACCAAGAGGATCTATGGTTCGAAACACAACGTTGGGTTACTAGTTCGTGGTATGTCCAAGATACAGTTGCTTTCATGGATGTTAATTGGAAAGTCTGAAGGAGGATATCAGGAAAAAACAATTGTGAGTTGAGCAATTAAAGCTGGAGTATTAGCGTTCTCATTTGATCAGCTGTTGAGCAGTGGGGGATGGTCTCGATTCCTTTCCTGTGATTGGCAACCTTTCCAGCGATTCACTTTCTATAGAAGAGACCTCTTGACCAGCTAAGTGACTTTTTTCTTAGAAGTATAAAAAAATATTTAAAGCCTGAAGGAGAATTTTACTGGTGTGTACTAAGAGGTTAGTGTCTCCTTAGCACTTGTTGGGGTTGCGTCCCCATTTAAAGAAAAAAAGAAACATCACACTGCAAGAAGAAACAAGTTTTTCTTTAAGGTGTAAGTTCTGACAAAAATATATTAGATTTGAGGACATAATTATTGGCACCCTTATAAACAATTCAAATACGTTTGAACAGAAGAACCACTTTCCCATTGCAGTAAAATTAGATGCACCTGTGATCAATTGTCAGTACTCACATGACTTGAATCAACTATTGAATGATGGCTCTAATGTTTAAAATTATTACATTCACTCCCTGTTCCATTTTCACAATGGTGAAGACAAGAGAGTTGCCTGAGATCATCAGAAAAGCCATTATCATCAAACATCAAACTTCAAAGGGATACAAGGCCATCTCCAAAGACCTTGGGATGTCTGTGTCTATAGTTTGCAAAGTTATTGAGAAGTTTTCTGTCAAGAACCTCCCATGATGTGGTGGGAAGAGGAAAATGAATCTAAGAAATCTTTGAAGGTTAGTGCAAACTGTTGGAAAACACCACATAAAACATCCAAAGAGCTTAAGGCTGGCCTGGAGAAATCTGGAGTAGTGGGGATGATGGGAAATTCGGCTCTGTTAAGCCTGCAGGGGCAGATGGGAAATTTCCCATCAGCACCTGCGGGCTTAACAGAGCCACGAGGGAGACGCTCTCCCTTCGCGGATCTGAAAGCCATTGCGGAGAGGTTCAGCCGGCAGGGGGGCCCCGTGGGACACTCGATTCTGCCACGGCGGCAGAAGCCAGTTTTTAGTTTTAATTTTTAATTTTCCCTGGGCCGAGGGGGGGGGGGGTTAGGACTGGTAATTGGCTGTGGGCTGATGAGGGGGTTAGGACTGGTAATGGGCTATGGAGGGGGTTAGGAGTTGAGGTGGGCTGATGGGGTTAGGACTGGTAATGGGCTGTGGGCTGATGGGGGGATTAGGACTGGTAATGGGCTATGGGGGGCTGTCTGGAAATGGGGTGATGGGGGTTAGGACTGGTAATGGGCTATGGGGGGGTTGGACTGGTAATGGGCTATGGCGGGCTAAGACTGGAAATGGGCTGATGGGGTTAGGACTGGAAGTGGGCTGATGGAGAGTTAGGACTGGTAATGGGCTATGGGGGGCTTAAACTGAAAATGGGGTGATGGGGAGGGGTTAGGACTTGAGGTGGGCTGATGGGGTTAGGACTGGTAATGGGCTGTGGGCTGATGGGGAGGGGTTAGGACTGGTAATGGGCTATGGGAGGGCTAAGACTGGAAATGGGCTGATGGGGTTAGGACTGGAAGTGGGCTGATGGAGAGTTAGGACTGGTAATGGGCTATGGGGGGGGCTTAAAATGAAAATGGGGTGATGGGGGGTTAGGACTGGAAGTGGGTTGATGGGGCTAGGACTGGTAATGGATTGGGGGGTTGCTAGGACTGGAAATGGGCTGAGTGGAAGGGGAGGCTTGAACTGCAAATAGTTGATGGGGACGAGGAATTGGAATGGAAATGGGCTGACTGGAAGGGGGGGGGCTTGAATTGCAAATAGCTGACGGGGAGGGGGGCTTGGAATGGAAATGGGCTGTGAGGGGAGGGAGATAGGACTGGAAATGGGCTGAGTGGGGGAAGCTAGGACAGGAAATGGGCTGATGGAGCAGCTAGGATAGGACTGGAAATGGGCTGTTGGGGGGAGCTAAGATTGGAAATGGGTTGTGGTGGGGGCTTGGATTGAAATGGACTCATGGAGGGGCTAGAACTGGAAGTCGGTTCATGGGGGGCTTGGATTGGAATTGGGCTGAGTGGAGTGGAGCTAGGATTTGACATGGGCTGATGGTGGGGCTAGAAAATGACTAGAAATGGGCTGATGGGGGGCTGGGATTGGAAATGAGCTGATGGACTCGGATAGGACTAGAAATGGATGGGGGAGCTAGGACTGGAAATGGGCTGATGGGGGGCTAGGACTGGTAATGGGCTGATGCAGGGACTACAAGGGAGCGGATGCTGGGTGCGGCTGGAACTAGAAGGGAGCTGATGTTGGGGGAGGATTAGAATGGGATGGTGCTGGGAGAGTGAAATGGAGAGGGGAAAATATTTTGTGTGGGAGGGATGAAAAATCTACAATTGGCTGGGTATTGGGAGAGTAAGTGGGGATTGAGGATGGAGGGGTAAAATTTGAGTGGATGAAATAGGAATGAGGAAAGAGCAAAAGGAGAAAGCTTAGAATGTTAAAGCAGATGTAGAGAGAGAGAATGGAAAAAAAAACTAGAAGAGAGAAAAAGGACAAATGGACAGCAGACGATGTAGAGTTAGCAGAAGACACGAAGAAACCAGAAGAAAGTGGCTGGAGCAATTGCAACTGAAAAAAAATGCACAAAAGTTAGAAAGATATCTCTTTATTTTGAATTTATTAACTGGAATGTCAGCTCTGGGAAATGTACATCATTAACGTCTGCACATTGTTTAGTACAAGAGGAAATTAATTTATAGTTTTATTTCTACAGTGTTGTTGTACATTCCAAGTTTGGCTTTTGGGGTTCCCAGTTTAATTATTGCCTTCCTGTTTCTAAATTGTGATTCCTTGTTTGGTGATGGTCTATGTTCTGCATGTGTAACTGAGCTGAGGTATTCTGTTTATGTAATTCCTATTTGCCATTGCCACTTGTTCTCTTCCCCAGTAGGTCATGTATTGTTATTCTCTGAAATGTATTGGTTTAATATTTGCAGTGTTGCCTTTTGATAGGTAGGGTTTGGTGCTTTATGAGTCCTGGTAGTGCTGTTATGATACGGTGGGTTTGCTATGGGTTCTAAATGTAAACCAGAAATACATGATTCCCCAACACTATATCACCAATAATACCTCTTAAAAAATATTTTACCCATGGACTCCCAAGTCAACTATAACTCCAGACTCTAATACCGACAAAAAAATTGGTATTAGAGTCTGGGGTTATAGTTGACTTGGGAGTCCATGGGTAAAATATTTTTTAAGAGGTATTATTGGTGATATAGTGTTGGGGAATCATGTATTTCTGGTTTACATTGGGTTGATTTCCAGGGGTGTAGTAAGTAGGATGGGTTCTAAATGGGCAGCGTTTGTAGTAGTTCCTAATGTGCCTGGCAGTTGGTACTGGATTACAGTAATGTAGAAATCTTTTAGTCTTTCTTTATCCATACATTTATTAAGAGACATGTTTACTAAAAGTTAGTGTATGGTAACATTATGTAAATATTTATGCAAATGAGGCCACTTATGCAAATGAGGCCCCGCACCAAATCTCCGCACATGGCCCCGCACCCCCCTTGGGCAGTCCCTGCATACAAAAGGTTGCAGGGGCTAGCGACACATAAATAACTTTCTGGGAATTAGAATTTGAAAAATCTGTAAGGAGAAATTTCTTGCCTGAGACAGGGTGTATAAAAGGGTCCTTTGTAATCCAAGCATGTGTGCAGATTGAACAACGACCACATTTTTAGTGACCTCTCACCTTAGGTGTGACTCGTGGGACAGAAAGGACTGATGGAACCAACAAATTAGCAAGGCTGGTGTTATGTTCCACCGTGAGTTGGTTTGTGCTGAACATGGCAAGAATAGAGAGAATATGCCACTCATCTTTGAGAATTTTAACTATATTGAGGGACAAATTAGAAAAAGTAAGGGGACAGACCAATCACTATTCTACAAGTGAAGCCCTGCAGGAGCTCACAGTGGCTGGAAGCTTTAGCTCACTCATAGGCCCGAAGATGCAGTCTGAAGGATAACCCTTATCCTGGAGCGTTCTGTGTAAGTCTTGGGCATGTCTCTCAAAGTCCAAGACTCTTAGAAATTGGCTAGTTGGTAAATTCTGTTGAGAGAGCAGGTATGGAAACTGCTATAATGAAGCAAATGGTTTCTGTCTGATGGTTTTCTATACAGATCAGTTGTAAACCCGCTCTCTCCTTTTTTAACTAGAATGTCCAAATATGAGACACGCGAATAACTAAAAGTAGATTCAAACTGCAGGTTCGGGTTCAGAGAATTGATCCAGGTAAAAAGGTTTTTTAGGCACACTTCCTCTCAATCCCAAATCATTAAGATATCATCAATATATAGTTTCCAGAGTTTGATATTTGACTGAAGTCTGTGACATCAAGGAACTTGAACAGGAAGGCATATGTTGTTGTTGTTAAGTGCCGTCGAGTCGGAGTCGACTCATGGCGACCCTCTGGATAGCTATCCTAAATTGTGTTCGGTCTTGAGTCAGGCGGCTCATTGTTGACAGACTGGTACCCGTAGCTGCTGTTATTGTATCCATCCATCTCATTGCTGGCCTTCCTCTTTTACGCTGACCTTCTATCTTGCCAAGCATGATGTCTTTCTCTAATGATCTCTCACTTTGCATGATGTGTCCAAAGTATGAAAGTCAAAGTCTTGTCATCTGAGCTTCTAAAGAAAGCTTAGGTTTGATCACCTCTAGTACTGACTGGATTGTTCTTTGGGCAGTCCATGGTATACACAGTATTCGCCGCCAGCACCATAATTCAAAGGCATCAATTTTCTTCCTGTCTATCTTTTTCACTGTCCAGCTTTCATATCCATATGATGTTATTGAAAATACCATGGTTTGAACAAGTCGAATCTTTGTATGGAGAGAGACATCTCTGCTCTTGAGAATCTTATCTAGGTCTTTCATAGCCATTCTGCCAAGAGCAATGCGTCATCTGATTTCTTGACTGCTTGTTGCTTCTTTATTGATAGTTTATCCAAGTAGGTTAAAGTTGTTCACGATTTCAATTTCTTCTCCTTCAATGATGAACCTGTTGATTATGCCAGTTGTCATGATCTTTGCCTTCTTTACATTAAGGTGCAGGCCCATTTTGAAACTATGTTCTTTGAATGTGAGAAGCAAATGTTTCAGATCATCTTCACTTTCAGCCAGTAATGTGGTATCATCAGCATAGCGAAGGTTGTTGATGAGTCTTCCACCAATCTTCACACCTCTGTTGTCTTCATACAATCCTGCTTCTCTGATGATTTGTTCTGCATATAAATTAAACAGGTAGGGGGAAAGTATGCAGCCCTGTCTTACACCTTTGCTTATTTTAAACCATTCTGTTTCTCCTTGTTCCCTATGAACTGCTGCTTCTTGATCAATGTACAGATTGTGCAAGAGTACGATCAGGGGTTCTGGTATACCCATGCTTCTTAATGTGGCCCAGAGTTTCCCATGGTTTACAAAGTCAAAAGCCTTGCTATAGTCGATAAAGCACAAATAGATATCCTTTTGGTATTCTTTAGTCTTTTCAAGGATCCATCTCACATCCGCAATGATGTCTCTCATTCCTCGCCCTTTCCTGAACCCTGTTTGCACTTCAGGCAGTTCTTGTTCCAGGTATGGTTGTAGTCTATTTTGAATAATCTTCAGTAGAATCTTGCTGGCATGTGGGATCAGAGCGATTGTGCGATAATTTCTACAGTCAGTTGGATCACCTTTCTTTAGTATTGGTATAAACAAAGATCTTTTCCAGTCAGTTGGCCATGATGTTGTCTTCCATATTTCTTGGCAGAGCCTTGTAAGTACGGTAACAGCTGCATCAGACTGCTGTAATACATCTATGGGAATGCTATCAATGCCTGTTGCTTTGTTCTTTGATAAGGCTTTCAATTTTATTTATTTAGTATACATTTGTATACCGCTACTTCCAGCAATCAGCAGCGGTTTGATTACAGATTGGAAATTGTCAAATCATGACAGGAAATTTTTGAGGTATAAACACATTGATTAGACAGGAAAGCACAGCACACAGAGAACTATTTTACAGGGAACATGGGCTATGGAGGGTTAAGTGGCTTGCCCAAGACCACAAGGAGCACCTGTGGGACTAGAAACCCCAGTCCTTCCAGCCCAAGGTTGCTGTCCTCTAGTGGGATTTGAACCCCCGACCTTCTGGCCCGAAGTACCTTGCCCCAACCACTAGGCCACTCCTCCACTCAATGCTGCTTTAACTTCTTCTTTCATCACCAATGGTTCCCGATCATAAGGTATAGGCTGAAACGGCTGTTGGTCCACTTGATCTTTATCATATAAAAACTCTGTATATTCCTTCCACCTTTCTTGATCTTCCCAGCATCATTCAACATAGAACCTTGAGCATCTTGTAATATTCCAATTCGAGGCTGGAACTTTTTCTTTAACTCTCCTAGCTTTAGGAAAGCCGATCTTGTTCTTCCTCTAATAGTTTCTGCTTCTATTTCCTTGCATGCGTCATTGTAGTACTTTTCCTTGTTCTGTCTTGCTGCACGTTGGAAATCTCTGTTGAGTTCTCTTATTGTCTTTCTTTCTCCTCTGGCTTTAGCTTCTCTGCGTTTCTGGGCAGTTTTCAGAGTTTCTTCCGTCATCCATTTTGGCCGTTTTTGCTTTTTCACCTTTTGTAGAGACTTCTCACTTTCTTTCAACACAACCTTCTTGATGTCATTCCATAACTCTTCTGGAGCTCTGTCATTTGTATCTAAAGCAGCAAATTGATTTTTCAGGCAGTCTTTAAATTCCAGTGGTATATTCTCAAGGTCATATTTTGCTTAATTCATGAGTGGTTTGCTCTTTTTCAACTTTAACTTGAGTTTGCATACTAGTAGTTGATGATCTGTACCACAGTCAGCTCCAGGTTTTGTCTTTGTTGATGTTATAGAACTTTTCCATCGTTGACTTCCACAGATGTAGTCAATTTGATTTTTATATAATCCATTGGGTGAAGTCCATGTGTACAGTCGCCGCTTGTGTTGATGGAAGAAGGTGTTTGAGATGAATAGATCGTTGGTCTTGCAGAATTCTATCAGTCTTTCTCCAGCTTCATTTCTGTTGCCAAGTCCATGTTTTCCAACTACTTTGCCTTCTTCTTTGTTGGCTGATATTCGGGTAAACCCAGTCTGCATACCAATGTTCTCTAAAAACTTATTTTTGTTGTGAGTTGATGTTTACTGTGTTTAATTTGATTCGCTTTTGGTAGAGTTGTCAAGTTATCCAGTTCCATGAGTGAAATTTTTAGCCAGTCCTGGATTCTGAGCCAATCATTGCAATGGGGGCCATGTGCCAGAACTTGTTTTGGAACCTGCAATCCTGGTCACTAAATCCAGCTGTTGGGCATCACTGGAATGATGACTGTAGAGCCCCCACCCTAGGGGTGGTGGATGCTGCCCCCTGACTGACCAGAGAGGTGGAATTAAACCCAGCTCTGCTGTGTGGCAGTGTAGAGCATAGCCACTGTGCCACCTGGCTGACCTAGCCTTTCATTTCTAATGTAACCCTTAATTGTTATATGATTTAAGAATTAGACACTACTATATTTTATATACAAATAAACTATTTTAGGGACTAGAAGTAATAATTGGCTCCCATCTAGAGACTAGGGGGTAGATTCTAACCCATGTTTAGAGGGATATATGTTCAGATTGGATGTATATCCCCGCTAAATGCCAAGGTGCCGATTCCCCCCACAGAGGTCCCTGCACGTACAGAAGATATGTGCTGGGAGCTCTGTACAGGGGAAGAAAGTGGGCCAAGGAAGGAGTGAGGGTGGGCTGGAGGCGTGACCTCCTACCCCGGACATTCAGGGCCAATTCCGAGGTCAGCCCTGTATGTCCGGGGTTGGCCATTTGGACAGGGGACATTCTATCTCCCGAGATGGAATAAGTCCCCCTAGACAGCCAACACTCTCTCTGGGCAGGGAAAGGGAGGTCAGGGGGTTCCCTGCAGCCCAACCCTAGCCACACCAGGCCAGATCAGGGGTTGGGTTGCGGGAAAAGGATCATTTCGGGGTCTGACGGGGATCATGGCTCCTGCATGGAGCTGCAGTGCCATAGCAACAGGATGCCACGATACCGCGGCTCCATGCAGGAGCCTGGTTGGCTAGTTGGGTAAGTGGCTGGATGTCTGGGGGCCCAGAATCAGGGCACGGCCGGCTCATCCAGGCCGAGTGCACCTGATTCTAATCCTGCAGGGATGTGTACAGCTCCCGCGGGATCAGAATCGGATGCAATTCTGGCCCGTCCAAATTCTGGACGTCCGGACGGGCCAGAGACGCCCACATCTGAATTGGCCTCCATGTGCATAACCTTTTCTAGACGTCTCTCTTTTTTATATAATCTTGCCAGTTTACCCTGTAATCGGTAGCTCCGTGTTCATATTTACTGTGGAATACAATGTAGTAAAATGCAGTAAATTATGCTTGCCAGAAGACTTTGCTCTCTTAAGGGGTGAAGACCTCTGGCATGATACTCTAAGGGGCACCGTGACCATCCTGTCACAGAATGTTAAGCAACTCATTCAGGTCACTATGTACAGAGAGAAATAAACAGGGGAATTCTGAATGATTAACAGAGATCAAACATGTGCACCGAGTGAAAAGGAGGCTCTGGACAAAAAAACTTAGTCAGTGACTGTAAAAGATGGTGTAGGAGACGAGAGAAAAGGAAACAGTTGATAAAGCAATGCAGGTCCAGACAGCTTTGCAGTAAAAATTCCCATTAATGACATCCCTGCCATCAAGCAAACATAATTAAACGGTGTTAATGGATCTGTCCAGGTCATCCACAGTGTGATGGAAACTGTTGGAGGGGAAATACAGACAAGGGTGTACTGGTGAACAAAGGACAAAGAAGCCCCCTGGATGGCATATAGATGTCATGATGGTGGGACAGATTACCATTTTTCCAAGGTCCAAAAAGAGGATACTTCCAGAATATGAGCTCTGCTTACAGCTAGCATACATATTTATGTCTACCACCCAACAGGTACAAAAACAGTAACATAGTAAATGATGGCAGTCGGCCCAGTAAGGTACTTTTTACCTTGGGTTGTAACTGCTGTTCTGTGCAGGTTACACCCACTCTGCAACTGTTTTGAAGTGTAAAAGTCATTTAAGTTGTGATTTGAGCAGGAGCGGATCCTCTGTGTTTATCCCATGCTCTTTCGATTCAGCCACTGTCCTGTCCCCACCAACTCCACTGGGAGGCACTCCAGACGTGCCCCACCCTTTCTAGGAAAAATTACTTCCTGATGTTGCTTTAAACTTGACCTCATTGTAGCGTCACTTCTTTTTTGTAAATGTTTGTTATTTATTGCATTTTCGAGGTTATACAATCAAAGATTATACATGAAAACTCAAGAAAGGTATTTAAACAAAAAACGATCAGGAATAACATCCAACAAAAAGAAAGGCATTTATATTCGCTACTTATTAATCCTAAGAAGAGGGGAAGAAGCCATGAAGAAACCCAAAGTGGTTCTATTTAGGAAAGAAAGTTGGGAGAAAGATGCAAATTCATCCCCTAGGAAATGCTCATACAATCGGCCATCACAAATTTAAACTGCATGTACAGAAAACGAATTCTATACAGCAGATCGACTTCTGAATTCTACAGCTATCTTGAGATTTTTAGCATTTACAGGAATATCTCAAGAGGATAAGAGTTAGAACCTCTTTGTGGTGTTTAAGACATTTTTTTCTTCTCTCCTGCATCTTGCAACATGTCAGGGTATAAGCAAAATTTTGAGCCAAGAAATAAGGAAGATCTTTTAGAACAAAAATAGCCATAAAACATGACTATGATTTTGGGGAAAAACAAAGCTCTCTGAAAGCGTTTCTTCATACTGATCTTCAATGATGGATTTCTCAAAAGAGTTTGATTAATTTAAACTGTCCACTGAAATTCCCTCTTTCTGTCCAGAAACTCACTTTCATGCCTTAGTATAGTATACTTTAGCTAAAGGAGGCAGAGCAGATTCTGCAATAGCCAATATTTTCTCCATGTACTTCTTGAACATATCCAAGGTAATTATAATCACAATCCTTGGAAAATACAAAGCTCTCAAATTTAGTGCGCAAGTACCATTATCCAAATTTTCTAGCCTTCAATGTAACAGCTTGTCTTTCATCAATTCCCTCTGCACCTCTTGAATATGTTTGGAATCAAGCTGTATTTTTTCCAATTCTCTCCCATAGCCTTAACATGGCATTTTAGAAGGGACGTTTAGGAAACATCTGGGATGTCCAGAACAGAATGTCCAAAAACCGGGGGAATGGCAGCCGTACTTTCTGAAATTGCTCCGTCTCCATCCCGAAAAATGAAAGTCCCAATAACTTGGTCTGAAGACAGGTCCTGCATAGATAGCAGGCAAGGCCAGGAACATGCATGAGTGTAGGCCATTTTACAAATGTGGACGTCCCCGAAGTGCATGCTTGCAGCTGGGTACTTGTTCGCCCCAGCCTGGGTAGGTCAGAAGGAGGGTGTCTATGTTATGAGACTATCACATCCTGCCCTGCCATTTCAGATTCTCAGAAGTGTGGCGATAGTGGGCTTGTAATATGTTGGAGCATGTATTTCTCCATGGACAAACAGGATTGCGTCAGCCACACCTGGTGTCATCCTCCGGGCGGCGCCATAGGTGCGGAAGTGCTCTCCAGAGCTCAGAAACCTTTCTGAGCATGTACAGGTAGACCCCACCTCACCGGCCCCCCCCCCCCCCCGCCTGGCCAGTCTTTTTTCTTCCGCCTTGCCAGCAAGACGGATCTGCTCTCCAGCTACACTTCAATACAGAATTTCAGAGGATATCCAATCTACAAGATACTATCCAGTCTACAAGAATATGCCCAAACCGGGATTCAAGAAATGTACTCACTGCAAGAGGAAAATGAACTGCACCGATACACACGATCTGTGTGTCCAATGTTTGGGAGCCGGCCACAGGATCGAGGACTGCATCCATTGCGCTCGGATGTCTCCGCGGGCCAGGAAACAGAGGACATAAGTTAAAAGAGTTCCTGGCAACTTCTTCTACTGCTCAACAGGCCCCTCCGACGGAGCTGGCTCCAACAACATCATCTACCCCGGCACGGGATGTGCCCGACAGGGCCTCCATCCCCGGCCGTGAGACCACTGATCTCCCGGCTCCCGCAGAGCCCACAGCGTCAGTCTTCTTCCTTCATCCTCCGACTTCTGCCACAACGCCCAGTGCTGCAGAGCCGGCCGCTTCCAGCTCCCATGGTCGGGCCCGGCAGAGTGAGCACACCTTCCATCATGACACCTCCAACGTGGCTTCTGGCTCCGCCCACCCTTCTGTGATTGGATCAGCGCGGAGCAGCCCGGGAACAACGCATCATCGCATGGACTGCCGCAATGATGCGCATCTCCAGTGACACAGGACCGCCTCCCCCTTCAGCGCAGAATGGCGGTCTCTCGGCGCGGCTCCACGCAGTGCCGATTGAGCCCGTTCTCGGCGCCGTCCCTCCTCCAGCCCAAGCAGCAGCGGCGGGATCACCAGACAGAGAGGCAGCAGCCGAAGACATCGGGACCACAGGGAGAGTAGGTGGCACAACCCAAGGCACCAGCAAGGTAAACGCAGCCATGCCCCCCATCGAGAAAGCAAGAGGAGGGACTGTTCCAAACACATCTGCCGAACAGATTCCTCCTCCTCCTCCTCCAGCCCCTGCCTCCGCCCCTATCATAAGAGATACAGGAACAGTTGCAGGACAAGTTCTTCTGACTCCCGTCACAGCCGCAGCCATAAGAAGCCCAGGAGCAGGAGCAGAACAGATTCGAGATGCAGGGAGAGGAGCAGGACTAACTCTTCTGCCATCCTCAGCCTTCTTACGCGCCTGGTGGACCAGTCAGCCCCTCCACCCACCGCAGCTGGGCTCGACACAGCAAGTTCCTTTCCCGTGCACCTCAGATAAAACACCCTGGGGCGTAAGACATCAGTGCACAGTGGGCAGGACCTCTCGGGGCGCAAAAACCAAGGGGGCTCATGCTCTGCCTCCCTGTCTCACCGGTCTCTCTCCCCGGACAGCACGGCAGACGGACAGGAGATTGAGGTAGTAGGCTCCACTTCAACTGCCCTACCACCCTCTGAGGAAGGTCCCTCCCTGGACGCAGTGGGCCAGCCCCCCCCCCACCGAAGATCTCACCTATCCTAAATTTATCTGCAAGGTGGTGGCCACCTTGGCCCTGGGTGGCCTGGATGCTTCGGCCCAACCCAGGCCAGAGGTTTTAAAATATCTCAACTCTCCGAAACCCTCTTTCACTCTCCCCATTCATCAGGAGCTGAGGGACAACCAACTACAGCTCTGGCAAACCCCTGCCTCCAGCCGCGCCTTCTCAAGGAAACTCGACAATAAGTATCAAGTCCAGCCCTTGCACGAATTTACGAAACCACAACTGCCACACCAGTCCATCGTGGTGTCATCTGCACTAAAAAGAATCAAGTCATCACGTACGCATTCTAACAACCCCCCCAGCAGGGACAACAAGCTCCTGGATGACATCGGCAAGAAAGTCTTTCAAGGAGCTATGCTCAATGCCAGGATTGCGGCCCATCAATTTCAACATATCCTCTTCCAGGATGCCCTCATGGCCGGGGTCAAGAGTGCCATCTCATCCCTTCCCAAGGAGACGCAAACATCCATTTCTGCTACCATCACGGACATAGCCGAGTGCAGCAAGCACCTAGCTAGCACGGCCTTCGACTCCTTTGATACATCCATCAGAACTGTGGGTACTGCCATTGTGGCCAAGAGATGGGCATGGCTAAGGGCTTCGGGCCTGTGAAGTAATACACACGACAAGATCGCCGATGCCCCCTGCTCCGGGGAATCCCTGTTCGGCGACAAAGTGATGGCCACAGTGAATAATATGAAAGAGGACTGCACCACCCTCCAAACACTAGCGGAGGACGGCCTGGAGCGCCGCAGTAACAACAGCTATCAGAGGTGTAGCTACCAGCTTAAGCCCTTCTACCCCTCCAGCAAAAAGTACGCATCTTAAAACTCACAGGGTAAGTGGCAAGGGCCCAGGTACAAGTACGATACTTACCAAGGCCCTGCACACCAACGACAGAACCAAAGGGAACGCAAGCAAAAGAAACCCAACAACAATCAAGGGGCCAAAACTGGGCCCTTCTTTTGACAGCAAACTACGGGCGCCCTCCCCCGTAGTGGGTCGCCTGACAAAATTCAGAGACACATGGAAAACCATCACCTCCGACAAATGGGTCCTGCAGATAGTCAAAGAAGGGTACCGCCTGCGCTTCCTTGCACCGCCCCTACAGCACTCCAAACCTGTCAGCAACACACTGCCCACCTACATGCACTCATGGCATGAGAAATCCTGCACCTGCTATTCTCTTGAGCCATAGAAGAAGTGCCTCGCGATGAGATAAATACTGGCTTCTACTCCAGATATTTCCTCATCCCCAAAATGTCAGGTGGGGTTTGCCCCATCCTAGACCTACGCAAACTCAACAAATTTATCACCAGGGAGAAGTTCAGGATGTACTCCCTCAACTCCATCCTACCCCTCATACAACACGGCGACTGGATGGCATCTCTGGATCTCCAGGAAGCGTATAACCATGTTCCCATCCCCACTTCCTGCAGGAAATACCTGTGATTCCACGTCCTGGGACGGCATTTCCAATACAGAGTACTCCCCTTCGGCCTGTCTCCGGCCCCACGAGTCTTCACAAAGTGCGTGGCCGTATCAGCAGCGCACCTCTGCAGGCAAGGGATCAGCGTCTTTCCCTATCTGGAGGACTGGCTCCTCACAGCGCCCTCTGCTACAAAGCTCCAGGACACACTGCATTGCATGATGTCACTCCTATCCTCCCTGGGGTTCGTCATCAACCTACAAAAATCACAACTAGAACCCTCTCAGCGCCTGGAGTTCATAGGGGCATTGATAGACATACGCTCCTCAAGGGCGTACCTCCCGGTACGCAGAGTGACTACCATTGTTTCCCTGGCCCAAGCGATGTCCACAAAACAGCAGACTTCCGCTCGTGCCCTTCTGCGCCTCCTAGGCCACATGGCGGCCACAACATCTGTCCTCCCCCTGGCAAGGATGCACATGCGCCACCTCCAGTGGCACCTTCGACAGCACTGGAATCAATGCTCCCAGCCGCTTTCCAAGCTTATTCCTGTCCCCCTCCACATCAGAAAGCAGCTCCAGTGGTGGATCTCGCCGACAAACCTCTCGGAAGGCAGAGACCTCCACCAGCAACAGCACCAGGCGGTACTCACCATGGATGCCTCCAACTTGGGGTGGGGAGCCTACCTTCTTTGCCTCAACACGCAAGGGGTATGGTCCGCACAGGAGAGAAAGTTTCACATAAACCTCCTCGAACTACACGCAATCAGGTACGCCCTACGTGCATTCCTACCACAGCTGTATGGGACTTCCATCCTAATCCAGACAGACAATCAGGTGGCGATGTTCTATATAAACAAACAAGGAGGAACAGGGTCACACGCACTCTGCAGGGAGCCGTTGGCGATCTGGTCCCTAGTGCTCAAGAACAACTGCAAGCTGCGAGCATCCTATCTCCCAGGGGACCAGAATACCCGGGCGGATCGGCTGAGCAGGCAATTACAGCCTCGCGAATCGACCCTTCTTCCCGAGATCACCAACAACATCTTCGGGCGATGGGGCACACCTCAGGTAGACCTGTTTGCCACAGAACGGAATGCCAAATGCCCCCCTTCTGCTCCAAACGCCAATCCGCCCGGAGGATAGCAGCGGATGCATTCGAAGTGTGTTGGGGGGAGTGGTCTCTGCTGTATGCCTTTCCCCCCTTTCCTCTGATCTCAGCGACCCTTCAGAAGGTCGTTCAGGACAAAGCGAACATCATCATCATAGTGCCCCGCTGGCCCCGCCAGATGTGGTTCACCCTCCTTCTGCGCCTTGCCAGCGAGCCCCCAATGCAGCTCCCACAGCGCCCGGATCTGATCACACAGAACGAGGGCACGACGCAACACCCCAACCTCGGAGCCCTCGCTCTTACAGCCTGGAGACTGAGAGGCTGAACCTCTCAGTGCTGCCACCAGAGGTGCAGGATGTAGTCCTGGCAGCCAGGAAACCGTCAACAAGAAAGTCTTATGGCCTCAAATGGAAGAGGTTCACCATCTGGTGCACACCTCGCGGCCTAGACCCAACCACTTGCCCGATGCCCTACGTCCTACAATACCACACTTCGCTCTCGGAGCTCAGACTCAAGACTCAGTCAGTTAAAGTCCACCTCACTGCCATCGCCGCACATCACTACCCAGCGGACAAGTTCTCTAACAGCTCCATATCATTGCTTCCCCTGGTCTCCAGATTCATGAAAGGCCTCTCAAACCTGAAACCTTCAGTCAGGCCTCCTGTACCAGCATGGGACCTTAACCTTGTTCTCCAGAGGCTCGCAGAAGCCCCTTTCGAGCCTCTACAGACAGCTGACCTTAAGTTCATGTCCTGGAAAGCCCTCTTCCTCGTAGCCATAACATCTGCACGAAGGGTTTGTGAGCTGCAAGCGCTCATGGCTCACCCACCTTATACTCAGCTTTACCATGACCGTGCCTTTCTACGCATTCACCCCAAGTTCATTCCTAAGGTTTCGTCCATTTTTCACATCAACCAGACTATTGAACTCCCCTCATTCTTTCCGAGCCGCACTCCTCAGTGGAAGAGGAACGACTACACACCCTGGACTGCGTACGAGCTCTTTGTATCTACCTCCACAGGACTGAACCAATCCGCAAGGGTGAGCAACTGTTTGTGTCCTTTGACCCAAACAGGCCAGGCAGACCAGTCACAAAAAGAACACTCTCCCACTGGGTCTCCGCCTGCATTGCCTTCTGCCTCGATCCGACCGGCACCCACAACACACCCACAGTGGGCCCTCACCGGCTCAGGGTGATGGCCGCCTCCCTGACTAACCTATGTTCGGTCCCCTTAGTCGACATCTGCAAGGCAGCAACGTGGTCTTCACCACACTCCTTTCAGAAACACTATTGCCTTGACCTCAGGCCGCACCCGGATGGCGCTTTTGGCAAAGCAGTGCTGACCGCGGCTCTGGAAGGCACCAATACTGCGCCCCCTCATGCCCCTTGACAGGGAGGCTACGGTTGTTGACACTGCTCCAAGTTGCCCTGTTGTTGCACAATGTTTACCCTGTATCTTGCACAACCATGTTGTTTAAAGTGTTAAAAGTTACATTGCACGTACTGCTTGATTATGCACTGTTCTTGAATGCGCACAATTATGTACTGTCTGCACAATTATGCACCTTATATGTTTGCACAATTATGCACCTTATCCTCGTATACGCACAATTATGTATGGTTTGCACAGATATGCACCTTGCTCGGTTGGAATAAAATCCCATTGTTCTGGCAAACCATGTCCTTTGGTAGATTCTGACTCCTTGTCTCCCAGGCCTCCTTCTCCACCTCAGCGCGTGCTCCGCACAGCTAGGGAGTCACCAGGTGTGGCTGACGCAATCCTGCTTGTCCATGGAGATGACGAAGTTACTTACCTGTAACGGGAGTTCTCCGTGGACAACAGGATAAGTCAGCCACATAATCCCACCCGCCTCCCCTTGAGAAGTTCGGCCTGCAGCCGGCACACGCCCCAGCCTGGAGGATCAGAGCTGGGAAAACACTGGCCAGGCGGGGGGCGGGCCTGTGAGGTGGGGTCTACCTGTACATGCTCAGAAAGGTTTCTGAGCTCTGGAGAGCACTTCCGCACCTATGGCGCCGCCCGATAGACGACACCAGGTGTGGCTGACTTATCCTGTTGTCCACGGAGAACTCCCGTTACAGGTAAGTAACTTCGTCTTACGGACAGGTTTCGTTGGCCAGGAAATATTAACTGCTGCAATGTAAGCACATTTTGCTCTCCCCACTGGAAGTGTTGCAACCATGAAACAAGCAGGTGGTCAGGAGCAGGTATAGGCATGGACGCCTCAACAACCAGGGTCTGATGTGCTTGTCATGTTCTGAAATTGCACCATGAGGTGCAACTCCCTTGCTCCGTCCAGGGCACACCCCCGTGCTACCTGGATGTTCTTGCACCAGGGATGTCTATATACCTGGCTCTATAAAATGGGTCTGGGATGTCTCCATGATTTGGATGTATTATGTGCCCATTTTCCAACGTTCAACTCACAACTAGAGCTTCTTAAATACCTCCCTTAGTGCCACCCAATTGCAAGGCTACTTTATTCTAAAAAGTACATATAGTGGAATTAACTTGAATCAAAGACTTTTTAAACTCTGAAATAGCAGCCTATAGAGTATCCAAAGACACCTGCTGAGGTTTCTTCAATACTTGAACAACCTGCCCCTCAACTGCTAGGTTGACAGCTACAGAGTCTCAAATAGCTATCTCTGATACACAGTTTACAGAGCTAATATTTGAGAGGTCACTTATCTGGGGTCCTTGCATATTCTTTGAGACTGAGGAGTGTACAACTTCTACTTCTAGCTGACCTCTGCGTTCTTCCCAGCTCTCTCCCAAGACAGTCGATAACCTCATGGATGACATCTCAACCTCTTTCTGGTCCGCCAGCCTTGAACTCACCAAACTGGGTGAGCCAATTCCTGGGGAAGAAGGAGTACCCTGTTCTTCTGGACTCAAAGATATTTCTTCGGCCAGGAGATTCGCTGCTTCAGGTGACTTTCCAACAGCTTTAACGGGTGACTGATAAAGTTGTTGTAGCAATTCTTTTTTGATGGTACGTTGACTATTTTGGGAAACTTCGCGCACTTGATAGAGCTCCAAACGGAACCTTCCTTTATGCTTGATGATTCATCTACCCATTCTGGTAGAAAACCTCAAACACAGCCTGGTGCTCACTGCCATACATCTTCTCACACAGGAGCTGTCTTGGTTCCCACCCATAGCTTCATTTTATGTCATCTAGTCTTATAGCTTCTGTATCTTTGAAAAAGGTCTGTTTGTTCATTAATACCTTTCAAGTATTTGAAGTTCTGTATCATTTCTCCTCTGTGTTTCCTTTCCTTTAGGGCATACATATTCAGGTCTTCAAGTCTCTTCTTACATGGTTTCTGGCACAATCACAATATCATTTTTGTCACTTCCCTCAGTACCGCTTCAAGTCTTTTTATATCCTTAGAGAGATTTGGCCTCCAAAGCCGAACACAGTGCTCCAAGTGAGCCTCGCCAATGACCTGTAAAGGAGCATTACTTCCTCCTCTTTTCGGCTGGTTAGGCAGCCTAGCATCCTTCTGGCATTGGCCACCACATTTTCATATTGTTTCACCACTTTGAGATCCTCAGATGCTATCACCCCTAGTTCTCTCTCCTGATCCATGC
Source organism: Ichthyophis bannanicus (assembly GCA_033557465.1). Lineage (NCBI taxonomy): Eukaryota > Metazoa > Chordata > Amphibia > Gymnophiona > Ichthyophiidae > Ichthyophis > Ichthyophis bannanicus. The sequence continues at coordinate 43,519,937 of CM066046.1, forward strand.
ATGTCAGCTTCTTGCTCCCTATCACATACTGCTCCTTTGGATTTCTGCACTCCACGTGTATTAAATCTTAACTGCCAAGCATTTAGACCATTCTTAGATGATTTCTGATGCTCTCAACTCCCTTGGGGGTGTCCACCCTATTGCAAATCTTTGTGTCATCCACAAAAAAACAAATTTTTCTTTCCAACCCTTTAGCAATGTTGCTTACAAAGATAATGAACAGAATTGGTCCCAGGACTGATCCTTGAGGTACTCTGCTTCTGATGTTTCTTTCTGAGTGAATTCCATTTACCACCACCTTCTGTTGTCTGTCCATCAATCAATTTCCAATATAGTTCAGCACTTTGGGCCGTAACTTCAGGTTGATCAGTTTGTTCATGAGCCTCCTATGAGGAACAGTACCAAAGGCTTTGCTGAAATCTAAGTAGATTACATAAAGCGCATGCCCCTGATCCACTCAGTTAAATAAATCAATCAAATTCATCTGCAATGATCTGCTTTTGGTAAAACCATGTTGCTTTGAATTTTGCAATCTATTGGATTGTAGAAAGTTCACTATCCTTTCCTTCAGCTGCTTCTCCATTAGTTTTTCAACCACCAAAGTAAGGCTTACCGGCCTATAGTTTTCCACTTCTTCTTATTTGTGAAGAGGGATCACATCAGCCCTTCTCCAGTCCCATGGAGTGTCTCCCATCTCTATGGGTCTATTTAGCAAACGTCTCTGAACTCTCTCAGTATCCTGGGATTTATCCCAGCTGGCCCCATGGCTTTGTACACATTAAGTTTTCCAAATTGTTTGTAAAACGTTTCTTCTATGAATGGTGTAGTATCTACTCTAGTCCCATATTTATCTTTGCCAGCCAACTGTAGTCCTTCTTAAGGATTTTCTTAACATTTCCATTTTTTTCCTCATCACTCCCTATACAGCGATCCTCGGCATCTTTCAGTCTTACAACGCCACCTTTAGCCTTTCTCCTCTCCCTGACATACCTGTCAAAAGTCTAATCACCTCATTTTACATCTTTAGCTAGTTTTTACTCTGCCTGCATCCTTGTCATCCTTATTTCTTCTTTGCCTCCTTGAGCTTTATCTGGTATTCGTTTTTTTGTGTTTCTTTTCTTGTGTTCTTCTATATTTTGTGAATGCTACCTTTTTTACCTTAATTTTTTTAGCCAACATAAGTAACCAAAATATTGCAACAGAGTGGTGGCTGAATGATGAAGACGTAGTTGTTGATCTCCTAGGTCAGGGGTGGGCAATTCCGGTCCTGGAGGCCACAGACCAGTCAGGTTTTCATGATGTCCCTAATGAATATTCATGAGATCTATATGCATCCACTGCCTTCCATTATATGGAAATAGGTCCATGAATATTGTGATGAAGCAGAGGCCAGTGAACCTATAGAGATAGGAAAAATCACTGATTCCTTTAAAGAAAGTGACAGACCTAAAGTGCATTTACTGCAAAGTGCAGCCAGAGGGAGCAAGCACAAAGTATCAGAGGGTAGGCTGACACACCCAAGCTTGGATGATACAATAACTAACTCAAGGGATAATCAGACACACCTGGTCAGGGTGAGAGAAACCCTAACTGAGAAGCAGCTTTATAGACATGGCTTAGACAGGACCGAAGGGGCAGCAGCAGACGCAGAAGAGAGAGGAAGGAGACGGCTTCGAGGAGAGAAGGAGAGGCAGTTGGATTTGCGGTCCTTACAGAGAAGGAACAAGTTCCAAGAGAAACAGTTCCATGGTGAAAAGCTCCAGGGAGAAGTCTTCAAGGAAGACAGAGAAAGGAGAGGGACCTGGAAAGTGCCTGGTAAAGAAAGTACCAGAGAAGCACAGCTCAGAGATCAGAGGTACCTGCATACTTCCTTTCCTGACTGTGAGCTACCAGGAGTTCAGAGGTGGGTGCACAAGACTCAGCCCCGGAGTTTGAGAAACACAACACTTAACCAGGAACTGTGGCCAAGCCCTAGAAAGGCATGGAAGCCAGAAAGCCGTAGGTGCAGTAAACACAGCTGGAGAGAGGTTTGGGAACCTGTACAAAAAGTGCTAACTAAAAGTCCTGTTACCTGTTTTCCAGACCAGGTAGAGCAAGGCTGGAGAGTTTTAGAGAGAAACTCTGAAGTGAAGCCAGAATTACATGAGGAAAGCTCAGGGCAAGCAGATATATTGTCTGAACAGGAGGAGATGCAAATAGACCCTGCTGAACCCGATTCATTGCTACCTGACTGTCTCATGGATTGTACACTTTGGGGGATGTTTACTAAAGTGCGGTAATCGTGATTAACGCGCGTAAAGTACGTTTAACGATCGTTAGCACGTCCGAACGCGCGTTCTGACGTGCTAACAATCGTTAAACGTACTTTACGCGCGTTAACCGCAGTTAACGATCGTAAACCTCCGCGGCGCGTTAAAACAGCGCAGAAGGTGGAGAGTGGGCGGAGAGAAGGGGTCAATGGGCGGAGAGTGGGCGGGGAGAGGCTCCCCTCATACTAATGCGCTGAATTTCTGAGCTCAATTCCAACGCGAATGAAAACCTGTCGTTAAAGGCATTTAAAGGGAAGAGAAACCATTTCCGTCAGCAATGTACAGAAAAACCGGGGAAACCCACAAAACGTGAGCAGTATGATACATGTGCACAGAACAAAATTTCACATAAAACGTTAAAAATGACCACAAGAAACATTTTAAAAAGCATAATTCAGCTGGGCAACAGTGATAGCAATGGGCAACAAGGAACAACACTCCCTGGAAAGCACCAAATAAAAAAGAAATGATGTGTGGAAGGGTCTACGCTCCGCAGACCCTTTCAAAGATCATTTCATTGTAATGGAGCTGTCCTGGGAGTGTTGTGTAATGTTGCCCAATGATATCATTGTTGCCCAGCTTGGTTATGGGTGTGTGCACCTTTGTCTGCATACAAGGTAAATGAGGCCACAGTAAACCTGTTGCAGAGCAGGGTTTCTGACTCGTCAGGCCGGTTTAACTAACTCCAGGGACTGCACTGTCTCTGTGGCCACAGTGTGGTGCAACAGACACAGCCAGTGCCTATAAGACCAGAGAGTCACAGGTTCAAATCCCAGCTGGGGCTCCAGCCAACCCAGTCCCCATAGTTTTACCCACCACTAAACAGTGATAGTAAAGACACTCCTTTATTGCAGAGAACATACGCATGGCCTATATTTTACTACACCAAACACAGACACCAGAAACAGGCACATTACCTAAAGCAGAGTCCCGCAAATGCAGTCCTGGAGGGCCCCACACCATTCCGGCTTCATGCTGCCTCTAATAAAGATGCCTGTGCTGCATAGCTATGCACCACCCCCATGGTATGCAGATGTAGCTCATGCATATTTATGAGGGACAGCATGAAAACCCAAACAGTGTTTGGAACACCAGGACTGGAGTTGGGGAACTCTGCCGTAAAGCAGCAGCCAATAGGGCCACACACCCACCCACAGGCCCCATTGGCCAATGCCTCCTGGAGAGGCAAGACATTGGGCCCTGCCTGTATCTCCCAATACTAGCAGTTGCATACCTTAGCAATGCCACCGTACACCTGGGTATATGGTACAGAGCTATCAAACGTTCCCTATGAGAACTGGCAGATATCATTTCCTACGTTAAGCACATTTTGCTCATTGAGCTCCACCATAACAATCATTCTGATGTCTGCGGTGTGTGCTGCAGGTCTGGTCTCTGACAGTGTTCACCACCCTGGGGAGTGACCCCCCAACAGCCTTGTGTACCATATCCATGCCTGTACTATGCCCATGACTGGTGTGGTGGGTATGGCTGCTGACCACCTCTATAGTAGCACAATGCTGGCATAGGTGTGGGGGTGGCTGTCTGTCTATCCAGTGTGTGGTGGCTGCAAACACCTTCCATAGTCCACACTGCCAGCAATGTTGCCAGTATTGGGCTGCCAATGTGCATAATGAGGAGCAAGGTACCATGGGTATAGGCCGGACAGGGTGGCCTGGCCAGGGTGCATCTGCACAGGGCATAGGGCAGTGACAGGCACATTGTAGTGCCCGGCCACCACCTACACAGACAGGGTAACCTCAGTATATCCTGCTGAGAGATCACTCTCACCCTGACTGTGCAGTGACCACAGCATGGCTAGGCACTCCCATGGTGTTATCTAGTATTTCTCTCATGTGATAAATATGGGTTTCCTTTTGGGGCCCAGTCATTGATGTATCTGCTTGCTGTGTATGCAGACATCTCCACTGGGCACTAGCAGACTGTTTGCAGCTGGTAGGTGTTGTGATGGAGTGGCTTGTGGGGTGCAGTGGCTGATGGCCTGCACCAGGGGAATATCAGATAGTGGTGGGGTGCAGCATACCATATCCAGGCCTAATGTCTGTTTGCTATTGTGTTATGGCTGTGTACAGAGCTGCATTGACTGCCCTGTGGGGTGTCTGTTCCTCAGCAGGACTAGGGTTAATGTTCCCCTCTACTGCCACATTTGCAGGGAGGTAGACTGTGGATCTTTTGATGGGAGACCCTGTTTGCCACCCTCAGCCCTGGGGGAGGGGGGTGGTGGTGGTGGTGCATGGGGGGGCTACACCTGACTGAAACAGACAGAGATGTCCAAGGTGGTCCTGCAGAAACTACCTATCTCACACAGTAACACTGCTTTGGACCTGCGCCATGGTCTCTTTCAGCCATGGACGGTGCTGTAGACCTGGTGCTGGGCGCCTCACTGCACCCTCAGGGTGAGCACAGTACCCGCACAATGTGACGGTGTGTAGCTACTCTGTGCCAGTACAACACACGGTCAGTACCCCCTACTAGGCCGAGGTGCTGTGGGGGTGCACATGGTCACTTCCCCCTACCAGGCCAAGGTGCTGTGGGGGTGCATTCCCCATGGTGTGTATCTGTGGACAGCTGATTTGCATGTGCAGTGCATCATGGGTGTGACTGGCACAATCCAACCCTGTGAAACCCCAGCACCTGCTCACAGGCTCTGACAAACCATAGGCCATCACACGTACATCAGCTAGCATAATGCATAGGTGCAAGACACCCTACAGAGTCTGTAATATAAGATGCCCACACTGGTAAAAAGACACGTACCCACGCACGATTGTACGTGCGCAGCCACGCACGTACCAACGTACGTGGCTAGGCACACTCCGAGGGTGTGTTTCTGACACCAATACTCAACGTAATGAAAAACATGCCTCCTCATTCCCTCTGTAATGTACAGGGTGATGCCTGGGACAGCCTTCTGCGTTAGGCACACTGGGGACTCAAACCCATGCTGCCTGTAACAGCGGTCAGTACCGTAACCATTGTGCTACAGCTCTGTTGAAGTGCTTTGTGTCTGTACGTCTTCTTACGATTAACGCGCAGTAACGCGCCACGGCGCCCGGTAACGCTCGTTAATTTTTTGAACACGCGTTAGTGGTGACGATGTACCGCCCATGTCCTTATTTGGGGTTTCTGTCACTACCGCGGCTCCTAACGCGAATTGCACTAACGCAGTTTAGTAAACATACCCCTTTGTCTAGCTGGGAGTTTGGAATCCTTGGCAGAAGTATAGCTCGCAGGGTATATGTTAAAATACAGTTTTGATAAGCTAAAAGAAGAAGCTTGCTTTTGTTTGCATGAACTGGTTTGTTCTAACACCTGCATAGCTAATAAGACTGTGAAGCACGTCTAACTTTTGAATTCTGTAAATACCTTTTTGAAAATCCTGAATGAGGTGAGAATCCTGTTTCCTTCGTTGAACCTTTGTTTGTGCATTATGGGAATAAACCCTATCCTATACCTTACACATGGTTTTCACAACTAATTATTTCAAGAAAGGGACTACTAGTACTAGCATGCATCTGGGCTAAGAAAAGTTTCACCCTTTGATGAAAACAATAATGTCCACCCTGACCCTTTAAGCATGTGGCTCGGGGGCTGGGGTTGTGACAATATTCATTAGGGACATCATGAAAACCTGACTGGTCTGCGGCCCTCCAGGACCGGACTTGCCCACCCCTGCCCTAGGTGCTGGGTTCAAGGCTCCTGTGGTGGACTGTTCCATCCTACTCCATATGCAAGTCCTCCTGTGCCCTGATCACTAGGAGACTGTTGCAGTACATTACTCAACCCCCTCCCTTCCCCCCACCCCCCCCAAATATGCCAGTAAGCTGACAAGTTACACATATTCAGTCAGTCTTATCCTGGGTTGCTTCTTCTTGAGCTCAGGGTCGGGCTGAGGGTTTCTGTCACCCTAGGGAGAGGCCCCTGCTGTACCGCCCCCCCCCCCTTTCATGCTGAGCTGCACTGCCACCCATGCTGCTGTTGATTCTGCCACCCGGTGGTGGCTTGGTGGCAGCAGCAGGCCATGTGCTTTGGCACACATGGCCTGCTGCTTCTGACTCCCCGCTGACACATCTTCAGGGGGTCAGAAGCAGCAGGCCATGTGTGCCTAAGCACCTGGCCTGCCGCTGTCACCAAGCTACCCCAGCACCAAAGGGGAGGGGGGAGAGGGTGGTGCAGCTTGGCATGCAAGGGGGTGGGAGGTGGCAGGTCATGTGTGCTAAAGCATATAACCTGCCATCTGCAGAGGTCTGCTGCCCTAGGCAGCCGCCAAGCCCATTTAATGCCCACACATATTTGTCTCAAGAACATATTTGCACATCAGTGCATGGAAATCTTTGCAAGAAGTGTCTCTGAAGTTGCATGACACAAGTAGAATCCCTTACAGTAAGGCCACCTCCAGGTTGTTTTTTCAAAGTTGTGCTCTGCAAAGAAGAACTATCAGTAATCTTCAGTGGTTCAAATTAAGATACATTGTTTTTTTGATTTCTCAAAATACTTCATCCATTTTTGATGTGTCAGCAGTTTTTTAAAACTCATCATCACTGCAATCTTTCACAGATTTAGTGATCAAAGAACTTGATATCATCTGTTTATTTATCAAAAACATTTCTAGCCTGCTCATCTGACATGCTAAGCAGCAACTCCAGCTAGAGCGCTTCACGTTATACATGGCTTTCGGTTGTATATACTTCCCCCCTTAATTATTAAATACGAGTCTACGCGCAAGTCAGTGTTTTTTGTAGCCGCCCCTTCACTTTGGAATTGTTTACCCATTTCAGTATGTACTGAGACAAATTATACAAGTTTTAGACATTTCTTAAGACTTTTTTGTTTGAATCTGCCTTTAACTTGCCATCTTCCTTTTAGTGGTCCTTTTTCCCACTGGGTATTGATATCTGGCAGCTCCCTCCCCCCTTTTTTTTCTCTTTTTCCCTTAAATTATTTTAACTTTTTGCCCTTCCCCCCTCCCCTTTTTGTGTTGTTCCCTTTGCACAATGCAGTTTTTAATTGTTTAGTTGTTTTTATATTCTATATTGTGTTCTTTTCTTTCATCCAATGGCGTTCCTTTTCTTTTATTTATTGTTATTTTTTTTTAACTTTCTAAACTGAATAGATTGTTTGTCACTTTTGCGGTATATCAAATAAACGAAACCATAACCATAACCACATTGAAAACACAAAAATAATAATCTGACAGTGAAACAGCATAAAAACATTACAAAAATGTCATTAAACTTCACACATTTCTTAACAGATGGTGGACACAAGCTTCCATATCAGTGCAATCTACATGGAGGAAGAAAGGCTCCACTCATATCTCCAAATATACTATGGGCCTGATTCTGAGATGCAAATAGCGGGGCTGAAAGTCCCGGTAGGACATGCACCCTGCTATTCGTTAGGACCGTATGCTACCTCCCTTTCTCCCTGTATGCACCGAGCTGCTGTGCGGGGAGAGCTGGATGGGGGTGGGAGGGGGCTGGGGTGGGTCAAGGCACCTAGATGTACAGGGCGATGGAGGTAAATCCGGCAGGTGAGGGATCAACATCTCTAAGGTGGAATAAGCAATGGCAAGCCCCCCAAAGCAGGAAGCATCGTCAGGTGAGGGTTGGGCGGTTGGGCGGGGGGGAAACCAGCTCTGTCTCCGTGTCCAGCCTTTGTCGCTCCTGCTGGGCGTCCTGGTGCCATGGCGATGGGATGCCATGGCACCAGCACATCAACAGAAGCATAGGGCGAGCTTGCCGTGCTGCTGTTAGGACATCTCCCACGGTGGATTCAGGGGTATGCCGGGCTGTCTCAGTGCTCAATCCAGCACCTGCAGAAACGTCTAGCTCCCATGATGCAGAATCAGGTACAATCCGAGCCCATCCAGTGTTTGGGCATCCAGACGGCCCAGATGTGCCCCTTTTAGGCTCAGGCTCCACACATGTGTTGTATAGATTTTGAACTATGTCACAGGCTATGTCATACTCTGCTTTTAGCTCCACCTTCTGCTTTTTGGGTAAGCATTCTTTCAGATTTCAAGGACAAGAAGTGCTGGGTCTCGTGAGCAAGAAGGTCATTGAACACCGAGTTCTATATTTTAATCACCTCGTCAATGGAATTCACCACTCTAGTTCTTCAATGTGGGCATGGAATACATTCACTAGAGAGTGCGCATGTGACAGGGATACATCTCGTTGAAGTCATCGTTATCAAATAATTCTTGAGCTGAGTAGTTGATTTGCCTTGGTAACATCTGTAGCACCCTTGTAAATGTAGAATTAGAGGACGTCCCAAGGGTAAGTGCTGGGAAAGGAAAGAACAAATACACTTACAGTAAACAACGATAGCCAGCATGTCTTAAATAGTGCAGTTTTCTTTATTTTTTCAGGACAGCACAGATGTAGAAGGCATCATGAAATTTCAGGAGAACTCTCTCAATATCCACATCAGGAGTGGAGGAGTGGCCTAGTGGTTGGGGCAAGGTAACCTGAAGGTTGGAGGTTCAAATCCCACTAGAGGACAGCATCCTCAGGCCAGAAGGACTGGGGTTTCTAGTCCCACAGGTGCTCCTTGTGGTCTTGGGCAAGCCACTTAACACTCCATTGCCCATGCTCCCTGTACATAAGAACATAAGATATGCCATACTGGGTCAGACCAAGGTCCATCAAGCCCAGTATTCTGTTTCCAACAGTGGCCAATCTAGGTCATATGTACCTAGCAGTTTCCCCAAAGGACACAGATTCCACAATGCTTGTATTGGTTCAAGCATTGATATCCTGGGTCCCTTCTTAATAATGGTTTATGGACCTTTCCTCCAGGAACTTGTCCAAACCTTTTTTAAACCCAGCTACACTAACAGCCTTTACTACATCCTCCGGTAACAAATTCCAGAGTTTGATTACACGTTGAGTGAAAAAATATTTTCTTTTATTAGTCTTAAATAGTTTACCCTGTAGCTTCATTGCATGTCCCCTAGTCTTTCTATATTCTGATAAGGTAAACAATCGATCTACGTTTACCCGTTCCACTCCGTTCATTAATTTATAGACTTCTATCATATCTCCCCTCAGCCGTCTCTTTTCCAGGTTAAAGAGCCCTAACCTTTTTAGCCTTTCTTCATAGGAGTATCCTTCCATCCCCTTTACCATTTTGGTGGCTCTTCTCTGAACCTTTTCTAAAATCGCTATATCCTTTTTAAGATACGGCGACCAGAATTGCACACAATATTCAAGGTGCGGTCTCACCATGGAATGATATAGAGGCATTATAATATCTTTTGTTTTATTTTCCATTCCTTTCCTTATCATACCTAGCATTCTATTTGCTCTCTTGGCCGCTGCTGCACACTGGGCCGAGGGGTTTAACATGGTATCCACAATGACGCCTAAATCTTTTTCCTGGGTGGTAGTTCCTAATGTGGAACCTTGCATCGTGTAACCATAGTTTGGGTTGTTCTTCCCTAGGTGCATAACCTTGCACTTGTCCATATTAAATTTCATCTGCCATTTTGATGCCCAGTCTTCCAGTATATCAAGATCCTCTTGCAATTTTCCACAATCCTCTTGGGTTTTAACAACTTTAAATAGTTTTGTGTCATCTGCAAATTTGATAACCTCACTCGTTATTCCACTTTCCAGGTCATTTATGAATATGTCAAAAAGCAGCGGACCCAGCACAGATCCCTGGGGTACACCACTATTCACCTTTCTCCATTGGGAAAATTGGCCATTTAGCCCTACCCTCTGCTTTCTATCTTTTAACCAGTTCCTGATCCACAATAGTACACTGCCTCCTATCCCATGACTCTTTAGTTTTGCCAAAAGTCTCTCATGAGGGACCTTGTCAAAGGCTTTCTGAAAGTCCAGATACACAATATCAACTGACTCACCTTTGTCCACCTGATTATTCACTCCTTCAAAAAAACATAACAGATTAGTAAGACAAGATCTTCCTTGTCTAAAGCCATGTTGGCTGTCTCCCATTAGGTCATGATAACCTCAAACAACTCTGTATTCTAAACTGAAAGTAAGATGTTCTAAACAAAAAGCTGTCAATATAGATAATAATGAGAGAGTATTTTATGGCAGCCCAGTGGTCTCAGTATCTCGAGGTATAAGTTGAAAACTGAAACTCATTACTCACGTGTGTCACATCAATGACCACTATCACTCCTGCTGCCTTTTTTTTATATATTTTTTTTAAAGTGATGAGTTAAAAATGTCTCTATTAATACGTATCTATAATAATTCGCTTAGCTTTGTTTGATGATGGATCGTAAACTTCTTTCACACCATTTCTGTTATGGCAACATTAATTCCATCCTTCGCTGAATATACAGTATATCGCCAATGTAACACCAATTTTTAAAAAGGGTTCCAGGGGTGATCCGGGAAACTACAGACCGGTGAGCTTGACGTCAGTACCGGGAAAAATGGTAGAAACCATCATAAAGAATAAAATTACTCAGCATGTAGATAGTCATGACCTAATGGGATTACAAATCCCAATAACAGTCTAGTTGTGCAGAGTAAAATCACGATAACCTCAAACAACTCTGTATTCTAAACTGAAAGTAAGATGTTCTAAACAAAAAGCTGTCAATATAGATAATAATGAGACAGTATTTTATGGCAGCCCAGTGGTCTCAGTATCTCGGGGTATAAGTTGAAAACTGAAACTCATTACCCACGTGTGTCACATCAATGACCACTATCACTCCTGCTGCCTTTTTTTTATATATATATTTTTAAAGTGATGAGTTAAAAATGTCTCTATTAATACGTATCTATAATAATTCGCTTAGCTTAGTTTTTAACTCATCACTTTAAAAAAATATATATAAAAAAAAGGCAGCAGGAGTGATAGTGGTCATTGATGTGACACACGTGGGTAATGAGTTTCAGTTTTCAACTTATACCCCGAGATACTGAGACCACTGGGCTGCCATAAAATACTGTCTCATTATTATCTATATTGACAGCTTTTTGTTTAGAACATCTTACTTTCAGTTTAGAATACAGAGTTGTTTGAGGTTATCGTGATTTTACTCTGCACAACTAGACCGTTATTGGGATTTGTAATCCCATTAGGTCATGACTATCTACATGCTGAGTAATTTTATTCTTTATGATGGTTTCTACCATTTTTCCCGGTACTGACGTCAAGCTCACCGGTCTGTAGTTTCCCGGATCACCCCTGGAACCCTTTTTAAAAATTGGTGTTACATTGGCGATCCTCCAATCTTCAGGTATTAGAGATGATTTTAATGATAGTTCACAGATTACTAATAGCAGGTCTACAATCTCATATTTCAGTTCTTTCAACACCCTTGGATGTATACCATCCGGCCCAGGTGATTTGCTACTCTTCAGTTTATCTAATAGTTGTAATACATCTTCCCGATGTATCGATATTTCCTTCAATTCTTCCGCACCTTTAAATACCACTTCAGTCATGGGTAACATCCCTACATCTTCCTCAGTAAAGACCGAAGCAAAGAATTCATTCAGAACATAAGAACATAAGAACATAAGATATGCCATACTGGGTCAGACCAAGGTCCATCAAGCCCAGTATTCTGTTTCCAACAGTGGCCAATCTAGGTCATATGTACCTAGCAGTTCAGTCTCTCCGCTATCGCCTTGTCGCCTCTTAGTGCTCCTTTAACCCCTTTATCATCTAATAGCTGTAAAATAGCTATCTCCAAGTTATAATGCCATGTTCAATGTAAACCAGCTTGATATCATGAAAGGCAGTATATAAGAAATGTTAAATAAAGAATGTCTGCACCATGATGGACACAGCTGTTTAAAATGTGTGCTGGGCAATTCACACCAATTAAAGTCCCTTTTTGCATCAACTTGTTTAGCTTAGCAATAATATTACTTCCTTTTTCCTCTTGTTGGAGTCCACCATTGTACTGCAGTTGTCACCATTAACTGCTACGCACTTTGCAAGCAAACCTTTTTTGTCAGAGTTTCTGTGCCATAGGGGGCAGTTTTAGAGACTGGTGCATAAGTGAATGCAGCCAATGTATTTCTAAATAGTGGCAATTTTGGAAAGGAAAAGTACTTTCCATTCCAAAACTGCCGGTTACATGCGTATCTAGAGGCAGCAACAGGTGTACATATACATCTGTATTTCTGCTGGAAGTTATATGCATACTCTTCTCAATTCTGCCCCTGGTAATACCCACTTTAAAAATATTTAAAAGAATGCATAGGGATTGATGCCTAAGCATACTTCTACACATGCTAAGAGAAGAGTTTTTATGCAGAAAAAGCACTGGGCATTGGTGAGCAGAGCCTAGAAAACAGCAGAATGCCTGAATATGTTTTTTACATTTCCAATCTTCTTTCAATTGTTTTTATTAATACAACACACTTTGTTATAATGTCCCATGTAAGCATGTATGTTTAAATTCTATTTTGAGTTCAATGTAAACCACCTTGATTTGTGAAAGGCGGTATATAAGCACACTTAAATAAATAAAAAATAAAAATTCCAAAGAAGAAAGGAATGATGTGAGCTGGATAAAAGATATAGAAAGATAGACACATAACGGCAGGAAAAGATCATATGGCCTATCCAGTCTGAACATAAGAACATAAGAACATAAGATATGCCATACTGGGTCAGACCAAGGTCCATCAAGCCCAGTATTCTGTTTCCAACAGTGGCCAATCTAGGTCATACGTACCTAGCAGTTTCCCCAAGGGACACAGGTTCCACAATGCTTGTATTGGTTCAAGCATTGATATCCTGGGTCCCTTCTTAATAATGGTTTATGGACCTTTCCTCCAGGAACTTGTCCAAACCTTTTTTAAACCCAGCTACACTAACAGCCTTTACTACATCCTCCGGTAACAAATTCCAGAGTTTGATTACACGTTGAGTGAAAAAATATTTTCTTTTATTAGTCTTAAATAGTTTACCCTGTAGCTTCATTGCATGTCCCCTAGTCTTTCTATATTCTGATAAGGTAAACAATCGATCTACGTTTACCCGTTCCACTCCGTTCATTAATTTATAGACTTCTATCATATCTCCCCTCAGCCGTCTCTTTTCCAGGTTAAAGAGCCCCAACCTTTTTAGCCTTTCTTCATAGGAGTAGCCTTCCATCCCCTTTACCATTTTGGTGGCTCTTCTCTGAACCTTTTCTAAAATTGCTATATCCTTTTTAAGATACGGCGACCAGAATTGCACACAATATTCAAGGTGCGGTCTCACCATGGAACGATATAGAGGCATTATAATATCTTTTGTTTTATTTTCCATTCCTTTCCTTATCATACCTAGCATTCTATTTGCTCTCTTGGCCGCCGCTGCACACTGGGCCGAGGGTTTTAACATGGTATCCACAAGGACGCCTAAATCTTTTTCTTGGGTGGTGGTTCCTAATGTGGAACCTTGCATCGTGTAACCATAGTTTGGGTTGTTCTTCCCTAGGTGCATAACCTTGCACTTCTCCACATTAAATTTCATCTGCCATTTTGATGCCCAGTCTTCCAATTTATCAAGATCCTCTTGCAATTTTCCACAATCCTCCTGGGTTTTAACAACTTTAAATAGTTTTGTGTCATCAGCAAATTTGATAACCTCACTCGTTATTCCACTTTCCAGGTCATTTATGAATATGTCAAAAAGCAGCGGACCCAGCACAGATCCCTGGGGTACACCACCATTCACCTTTCTCCATTGGGAAAATTGGCCATTTAGCCCTACCCTCTGCTTTCTATCTTTTAACCAGTTCCTGATCCACAGTAGTACACTGCCTCCTATCCCATGACTCTTTAGTTTTGCCAAAAGTCTCTCATGAGGGACCTTGTCAAAGGCTTTCTGAAAGTCCAGATACACAATATCAACCGACTCACCTTTGTCCACCTGTTTATTCACTCCTTCAAAAAAACATAACAGATTAGTAAGACAAGATCTTCCTTGTCTAAAGCCATGTTGGCTGTCTCCCATTAGGTCATGACTATCTATATGCTGAGTAATTTTATTCTTTATGATGGTTTCTACCATTTTTCCCGGTACTGATGTCAGATGATTTTAATGATAGTTCACAGATTACTGATAGCAGGTCTGCAATCTCAAATTTCAGTTCTTTCAACACCCTTGGATGTATACCATCCGGCCCAGGTGATTTGCTACTCTTCAGTTTATCTAATAGTTGTAAGACATCTTCCCGATGTATCGATATTTCCTTCCATAGTCCCTTTTTTTCCTTTAGAGATCTTCTAACCAGTTTATAGGACTTTTGGAGATAGGTGCAACATGAAGAAGGCTGTCTGAGCTGCAGAAATAAAGGAGTATGGGAGAAAGGTATGTGTTGGCTGGGGAATGCATGTCCTGAGTCAGGTCTGCAAAAGAGAAGAGGTTTGGGAAAAAAAGAAATCAAGGTACAACAGGTTTTGGAAAGTTGACCACCAGTGTTCTTCTTTTCCCAGGATTCTTTATGTCATCAATTTGATTGTATGGCCAGTTTCCTTTCATTGGAGGGTTACAGCAGATTTCTTTGTGTTACTGAGTTTATAATGTCTTTTGTGCTCTTGTGGCCTCTCCTCTATGGTGTGGCTGGTTTTGCTTATATACAATTGGCTGAAGCTGCTTGGAATTTCAGACTCTAGGGGTCTGGAACAGGAGAATGCGATCCTTCACTCATGTGAGTAAGGATGTCAGCTTCTGTGGTGTGCTATATACTGTTCTGATGTTATTCTTTTTAATCAGTTTACCAATGCGGTCTGTAACTCCTTTGATGTAGGAGAGCACCACAAATTTGTATTTGAGGTACAAGCAATTTGCACACACACTTAATTTTTAGGCACCCAAACAAGCCAAAATGTACATCTAACAGATGCAATGATACACTACATGGCCAGAGAGTTGGGTGCATTCCCCTCTCCGATGACATTGCCTGCTCCACTGATGAGAGTGGCACACAGGAGCATATTTCTGCTGCTGGACTGTTTCAGCAGTGCGTGTGGTGCAGCCTCCCCTTCTGACCTGGTGTCCCATGCAAACACCTATCTTTCCCATCCCTTGTCATGGCCTTCAATGGCTTCCCAGTTTTAAACTGCTGTTATGCCCTCACTTGGTTTGCAGCTTGTCGTGCTGTGAGGGCTTGTGTGCATCAGTGATGCTGAGAGCTAAACTATCGGTAGTTTAACAACTGGCATGGTCTCCCAAGATGGACAGGTCTCAGCTGAGGTGCCAGACCAAGACAAACCACCCATCTGGGCAACAGCAGAATGGGATAGTGTTGACGGCGGAGGATCACATTTCTGTGACAACAGCAACAACACCAAACTTAAACTGCGCGGAAGAAAGGTCCGGCAATCTACTTCCGTATCTTGCCATGAAAACCCAATGGATAGTTACAACAAAACAAATTGTGCTATAGTGCTGGAAGATGAGACCCCCAGGTCAGAAGGCACTTAACTAGCTACTGGGGAAGAGCTGAAGACTTTTCAGAGTAAAGCCAGCATTTATGATGTGGTTGTATCAAAGCCCTCGGGACGTCTGACTGCTGATGTAGCTGCACATGAAATGAGAGTCAGAAGCTGTAAAGATGTCTTACATATTGGAATATGGAATGTACGAAGCATGAACCAAGGGAAGTTGGAGGTGGTGAAGAATGAAATGGAACATGTACAACTTGATCTGTTGGGTGTCAGTGAACTGAAATGGACTGGCATCGGGCACTTTGCATCAGATGATCACATGGTCTACTGTGCTGGAAATGAAAGACAAAGAAGAAATGGTGTTGCATTTATAATAAAGAAGAAACTTGCAAGAACTGTAATGAAATACAATGCAGTCAGCGAACGCTTAATCTCTATTCGTCTACGAGGAATGCCTATCAACACAACTATAATTCAAGTATATGCTCCAACAACAGCTGCAGAAGGGAATGAAATTGAAGAGTTCTATGAACAAGTACAAGCTGAAATTGACAGAACATGCAAACAGGATATCCTGATAGTCATGGGTGACTGGAACGCAAAAGTTGGCAACAAAGAAGACAAAGTAGTTGGAAAATATGGACTTGGCAACAGAAATGAAGCTGGAGAAAGACTGATAGAATTCTGCAAGACCAACGATATATTAATCTCAAATACCTTCTTCCAGCAACACAAGCGGCGACTGTACACATGGGGGTATGTTTACTAAAGGGCGCCATTTGCGCTGCTGTCACATTATCACACGATAAGGCGCCTTATCGCGCGATAATGGCTCTTTACCAGGCGATAAGGCGCCTTATCGCGCGTTAACGCGCGCAGCGGCGCAAATGAGCGCTGAAGGTGGAGAAAGGCTCCTGGAGGGCGGAGGAAGGCTCCCCAGGGGCGGAGAGAGAGGGTCAATGGGCGGAGAGTGGGAGGGGAGAGGCTCCCTGCACACTAAAGCTGTGCAATCCGAGGCCGAAAACTAACGCCAGTGAAACCCTGGCGTTAGAGCTGATTTAAAGGGAAAAGAAACCATTTCCGTCAGCAATGTACAGAAAAACCAGGGAAACCTACAAAAAGTGATATGTGTGATACATGTGCATGGAACAAAAGGGCAAATAAACAGTGAAAATGAACAGAAGAAGATGTAAAAAAAAAAAACCCAAGCTGGGCAATAGTGATATCAATGGGAAACATCAAAAAACACTCCCAAGAAAGCTAAAAAAAAAAAATATGAATTTTGGAAGGGTCTATGCTCCGTCACCATACAAGGTGAATGAGCCCACAGTGAAATTGCGCTGAGCAGGGTTTTCCTCTCCATTGGACAGGTTTCCTATGGCGTGCACATGTTCTGCAACAGCAGGGCAGGCATGTCGGAACGGGCAACTGGACAGATGCTGGAAAAGGGGACACAGAGGGCTGCAGGCGGCACATGCTGTGGTGCAGCTGGGCCACAGTGCGGACTAGGGTGATGCCTAGCTGGCTCATAGGAATGCTGAAACAGTAGAGCAGCCAGACAGCAACTGCTGAGGGCCCAGCATGGGCACGAGTGTGCTTCCCACGGTGTCACAGGGGATAGTACTCAGCAGGTACCCCCAAAGGCACGGAACATTGGCAGGCGGTGCTGGGGGGAAGCGTGGACAGCTATGCAGGCACCCCTACCCCAGAACCCGCACCATAGGCAGCCGCCTACTCGCACACTGGATGGCCTGAGACTACGCACCACCAGCACCACCAGCAGAAGGGCATGTCAGCATGGTGGCAGAGGGGTACTGGTGGTGGAGGGGGCAGTGGCAGCTGCCCAGAGCAGACCATGGCCTAGCCCTGTTTAGGTGGGTGCCGTGCGCTACAACAGACAGGCTCTGTCTGACAAACAGTCATGGTATCTCCAGGGCATGCACAGTGCCCGTGGCAACATGGTGATGCAGTGAACACAGCCAGTGTGTTCAGGAGCAAAACGTCACAGATTCAAATCCCAGCTGTGGTTCCTGCCAACCCAGTCCCCATATTTTACCCACTACTAAAACGTGGTAATACAGACAGAACCTTTATAGCAGATAACAGAAACATGCCCAATATGCCTACATTTTACCCTACAGAGCACAGACAACATAAACATTCGCATTACCTAGAGCAGAGTCTCCCAAATGCAATCCTGGAGGGCCAAACACCATTCAAGTTCCATGCTGCCTCTAATAAACACAGCTGTGCTGCATGTCTATGCACCGCCCCCATGGTATTCAGATGTATCTCAGGCATATTCATTAGGGACAGCATGAAAACCCGAACAGTGTTTGGCCCACCAGGACTGGAGTTGGGAACCTCTGCCCTAGAGCAGCGGCCAACAGGGGCAGACACACCCTCACCCACAGGCTCCATTATCCAAAGCCTCCTGGAGAGGCAGGATGTTGGGCCCTGCGTGCATCTCCCAATACTAGCACTTGCATACCTTAGCAATGCCACCCTAAACCTGGGAATACAGTACACACCTATCAAAAGGTTGCTATGATTACTGGCAGATAGCAATTCCTAAGTTAAGCACAATTTGCTGATTGAGCTGCATCATAGCAACCTTTCTGATGTCTGTGGAGTGTGCTTCAGGTCTGGTGTCTGACAGTGTTTACCACCCTGGGGAGTGACCCCAACAGTATTGCGTACCATAGCCATGCCTGCACTGTGCCCAGGACTGGTGTGGTGGCCAGGGCTGCCAAGAGCCTCTATATGTGCACAATGCTGGCATAGGTGTGGGAGTGTGTGTTTGTCTATCCAGTGTGTGGTGTCTGCCAACATTCCTCAGCCCACACTGTTGCCAGTGTAAGCCTGCAAATGTGCATAATGATGAGCAAGGTACCATGGGTATAGCCCGGACAGGGTGGCCTGGCCAGGATGCATCTGCACAGGGCATAGGGCAATGGTTCGGACATTGTAGTGCCCGACAACCACCTGCATGGACAGGGTGGCCACAGCATGTCCTGCTGGGAGGTCACTCTCACCCTGACTGAGCAGTGACCACGGCATGGCTAGGTTCCCCCATAGTGCTTTGTAGCATTTTTCTTTATGTGATATTTATGGGTTCCTTTTTGGGGCCCAATCACTGACTTATCTGCTTGGTGTGTATGTTGATATCCCAGTTCTGGGTATATGCACTATGGACTAGCTAGCAGATGGTCTGCAGTAAATATGTTTCTGGCTGGAGGCTTGTTGCTGGAGAATGTCAGATAGTGGTGGGGGACAGCTGAGCATCTCCAGGCCTTCTGTCTGCCTTGCCTTATGGATGTGTACGGCTCTGCAGTGACTGCCCTTTAGGGTGTCTGTTCCCCAGCAGGACTGGGGTTGATGGTCGCCACCATTGCAGGGAGGTAGAATGTGGATCTGTTGGTGGGAGATCCTGTTTCCCACCCTGAGCTACAGAGGGTGTGTTGGGTGGTGGTACATAATCCACCTATGGGTCCAAACATTCTTCCTCCTCCTCCATCATGTGACCATGCCACCAACACAGGATATGCACTATTCGGGGTGCATCATAGCCCATAAGGACTAAATATGACTGAGAAATACAGATGGACACAAATGTATTCTATATGTGTCTGCAATAACTACCTAATTACACACACTAGCACTGATGGGGACATGCAGCACGGCGTATTTCAGCTATGAAAGGTGCTGTGGACCTGGTGCTGGGCGCCCCACCTCACCCTCAGGGTGAGCACAGTACCCGCACAATGTGATGGTCTGTAGCTACTCTGTGCCAGTAACACACACGGTCAGTACCCCCTACCAGGCTGAGGTGCTGTGGGGGTGCACACGGTCAGTTCCCCCTACCAGGCCAAGGTGCTGTGGGGGTGCATACCCCATCTTGTGATCATCTGTAGACTGCTGATTTGCATGTGCAGTGCATCATGGATACGGGTGGGTTAACCCTATCCTGGTAACCACAGCAGACAGTTTGTGTGGTGACCTGCAGTCCTTCTGTAGCCAGACGGGGGTTTGTTAGTAGCTGTAGCCCACTGGTTACCTCACTGCCTGCAGAGCCAGAGGTCATGGATTTGATCCCACAGTGGGATTATTTGATAGGGCAGTCTGAGGCATTTTCTTTTTTAATTTAAAATAGTGCTGCCAGCAAAACCACCCTCACAGTGCTGTAGCCTTAAGGTGCCTCATAAGGCGCCCTCTAAAGCGCTCTATAAGGTGCCCTATAAAGTGCCCTATAAGGTGTCTTATAAGGCGCCCTATAAGGAACATTATAAGGTGCCTTGGCGGACAGTGCACTTTATAATGTTCCCTCTGGAGTGCCTTATAGGGCGCCTTATGCGGCACCTTAGGTTACGGCACTGTGAGGGTGTGTTTGCTGGCAGCTCTAATTTAAATTAAAAAAGAAAATGCCTCAGATTCTTTATCTTTATCTTTATTGACAACATTTGATATACCGCCTAGGCATGAGGCATTAAAGCGGTGAACAATGAAAAATTACGGGCTGCAGGAAGATACAGGGAGAAAGGAACGCCATTAACTTGATAGGAAAACGATAGAAAAAGCAGGGAGAAAATTAGTGTAGGACAGAGGAGAAGGTTCAGACAGACACTACAGGAAGAAACACAAGGAGGGGAGTGGGTGAGTGGGAAAACCCATGATGATGGATGATAAAAATGAGCAAGTTATGAATGACTGGAGGAAGGAGGAGGAAGATCAAAGGCCCTATCAAATAACCTCACTGTGGGATCAAACCCATGACCACTGGCGCCACAGGCAGTGAAGTTACCAGTGAGCTACAGCTACTAACAAACCCCTGCCTGGCTACAGAAGGACTGCAGGTCACCACACAAACTGATTTAAAGTAAAGGGTAATGCCACAGACAGCCTTACTCATCGGACCCACTGGGGATTGAACTCATGACCCCTGTTTCATCAGTCAATGTATTAACCATTGTGCTACACCTCTGTGGCTGTGTTTGTAGGTCAGCGCACCTAATTAAGGCTAACGCGCATTAACGTGCCACGGCTCCCTCTATTGCATGAAAACGTACCTTATCGCACGATAACCCTAAATGCTACCTTAAGACAGGAACGCCCACTACCTTATATGGCATCCTGCACACTAACGCCGGCTGCACGTTAAGACTGCTTAGTAAACATACTCCATGGACTTCACCCAATGGGTTGTATAAAAATCAAATTGACTACATCTGTGGAAGTCAATGATGGAAAAGCTCTATAACATCAACAAAGACAAAACCTGGAGCTGACAGTGATACAGATCATCAACTACTAGTATGCAAACTCAAGCTAAAGTTGAAAAAGAGCAAACCACTCATGAATGCAGCAAAATATGACCTTGAGAATATACCACTGGAATTTAAAGACTGCCTGAAAAATCGATTTGCTGCTTTAGATACAAATGACAGAGCTCCAGAAGAGTTATGGAATGACATCAAGAAGGTTGTGTTGGAAGAAAGCGAGAAGTCTCTACAAAAGGTAAAAAAGAAAAAACGGCCAAAATGGATGATGGAAGAAACTCTGAAAATTGCCCAGAAACGCAGAGAAGCTAAAGCCAGAGGAGAAAGAAAGACAATCACAGAACTCAATAGAGATTTCCAACGTGCAGCAAGACAGGACAAGGAAAAGTACTACAATGATGCATGCAAGGAAATAGAAGCAGAAACTATTAGAGGAAGAACAGGATCGGCTTTCCTAAAGCTACGAGAGTTAAAGAAAAAGTTCCAGCCTCTAATTGGAATGTTATGAGATGCTCAAGGTTCAATGTTGAATGATGCTGAGAAGATCAAGAAAGGATGGAAGGAATATACAGAGTTTTTATATGATAAAGATGAAGTGGACCAACAGCCGTTTCAACCTGTACCTTATGATCGGGAACCATTGGTGATGAAAGAAGAAGTTGAAGCAGCATTGAAAGCCTTATCAAAGAACAAAGCACCAGGCATTGATAGCATTCCCATAGAAGTATTACAGCAATCTGATGCAGCTGTTACCGTACTTACAAGGCTCTGCCAAGAAATATGGAAGACAACATCATGGCCAACTGACTGGAAAAGATCTGTGTTTATACCAATACTAAAGAAAGGTGATCCAACTGACTGTGGAAATTATCGCACAATCGCTCTGATCCCACATGCCAGCAAGATTCTACTGAAGATTATTCAAAAGAGACTACAACCATACCTGGAACAAGAACTACCTGAAGTGTAAGCAGGGTTCAGGAAAGGGCGAGGAACGAGAGACATCATTGCAGATGTGAGATGGATCCTTGAAAAGACTAAAGAATACCAAAAGGATATCTATTTGTGCTTTATCGACTATAGCAAAGCTTTTGAATGTGTAAACTATGAGAAACTCTGGGCCACATTAAGAAGCATGGGTATACCAGAACACCTGATTGTACTCTTGCACAATCTGTACATTGATCTAGAACAGGGGTGGGCACCTCCGGTCCTGGAGGGCCGCAGACCAGTCAGGTTTTCGGGATATCCCTAATGAACATGCATGAGATATATATGCATTAGAGATATCCTTCCAGCCTGACTGGTTTGTGGCCCTCCAGGGCTGGATTTGGAGACCCCTGCCTTACACCTCTGTCATTTAAGATTGTGAGTGGGCAAGGTACAGATGTCCTAGACATCGAAAGGGTATATAGAATGTGTCACATTCCTCCTCGATTCTCACCACCACCAAAAAGTTGTCTAATAGACAATTTTTTGGTGGTGGTGAGAAGTGAGGAGGACTGTGACAAATTCTATCTAACCTTTTTGATGTCTTGGACATCTGCACCTTGTCCACTCACAATCTTAAATGACAGAGGTGTAAGGCAGGGGTCTCCAGATCCAGCCCTAGAGGGCCACAAACCAGTCAGGTTGGCAGGATATCTCTAATGCATATATATCTCATGCATATTCATTAGAGATATCCCGAAAACCTGACTGGTCTGTGGCCCTCCAGGACCAGGTTTGCCCACCCCTGATCTAGAAGCAACAGTTTGAACGGAACAAGGAGAAACAGAATGGTTTAAAGTAAGCAATGGTGTAAGACAAGGCTGCATAGTTTCCCCCTACCTGTTTAATTTATATGCAGAACAAATCATCAGAGAAGCAGGATTGTATGAAGACAACAGAGGTGTGAAGATTGGTGGAAGACTCATCAACAACCTTCGCTATGCTGATGATACCACATTACTGGCTGAAAGTGAAGATGATCTGAAACATTTGCTTCTCACAATCAAAGAACACAGTCTCAAAATGGGCCTGCATTCATCACCGAAGAAGAAGAAATCAAAATCATGAAAAACTTTAACCTACTTGGATCAACTATCAATAAAGAAGCAACAAGCAGTCAAGAAATCAGACGACTCATTGCTCCTTGGCAGAATGGCTATGAAAGACCTAGATAAGATTCTCAAGAGCAGAGATGTCTCTCTCCATACAAAAATTCGACTTATTCAAGCCATGGTATTTTCAATAACATCATATGGATGTGAAAGCTGGACAGTGAAAAAGATAGACAGGAAGAAAATTGATGCCTTTGAATTATGGTGCTGACGGCGAATACTGTGTATACCATGGACTGCCCGAAGAACACACCAGTCGGTAGTAGAGGAGATCAAACCTAAGCTTTCTTTAGAAGCTCAGATGACAAGACTTCGACTTTCATACTTTGGACACATCATGCGAAGAGAGAGATCATCAGAGAAAGACATCATGCTTGGCAAGATAGAAGGTCAACGCAAAAGAGGAAGGCCAGCAATGAGATGGATCGATACAATAGCAGCAGCTACGGGTACTAGTCTGTCAACAATGAGCCGCCTGACTCAAGACTGAACACAATTTAGGATAGCTATCCAGAGGGTCGCCATGAGTCAACAACAACAACATCAAAGATAACTCAGGTATGACTAGGAGACTGGAAGCAATTTAGAATATTCTGAAAATTAAGAACTTACAGACAATTAAGTTTTCTAAAATTCAGTCTGTCTCAGTACAAAAATGGTTTAAGAATCATTAATTTTTTTTCTAGTGCCATCAAGTCAGTGCTTCATCAGGTCTTGGATACGGCCTGATGAAAGGTGAAGAAAGACCGAGACCTGAAACACGGCGCCGTGTCGCTACCTTTATTTGTCTTTGTTCTGAAAAGTTAGCCAGCCAATTGTTTGCCGTTTGAAGGGAAAATTAATCAATGGTTTGGAAAATACATTATGAACAGAATTATCGCCATGGATAAGAGGATATAATGAAAAAGAGATTTTTGTTCTTGACAAGATGACTGGACATATGAAGTTGTGGATTCGCCTTATAAGATAAGTGGGCGTATTTTTAGTTGTTCCTATTGGGGATTCATTGAGTGTGAGTTCCCTGGTTTTTCACGGTTTAAGGTGAAATTAAGAATTACTCATTAAAATGAATAAAAGGACAGTTTTTGCTACAAGAGTGATTAATTCCTCAAGGCAAACAGTCCGACAAAAGTTTATTGCTGTAGTCTGAGTGAATAGTAATGGGTTTTGATAGGGGATTGGTATATATAGCTAATAGTTTACATTCCCTAGGGTTTGTTATAGTGCTGATGCCTGGCAACCCAGCTGCCTCTGGGTTTTCATGGTAGCAGATTACCAGGCCTTGTTTTCCAAGGCAATTGAAGAGGGATAGGGAAGTGACTTGCCCAAGGTCACAAGGAGTGCTAGTGGGAATCAAACCCTTGATCTCTTAGGTATGAGGCAGTTGCTCTAACCATTAGATTACTCCTCCACAAGAATTAGCTTGTTGTTTATTAATTCCTAGCCACTGCTTGTTAAGATGGTACAGTATTGTCTTCCAAGTCTAAATCCTGCCCAAGAAAATATACTTCTCTTTTTCTGATGCAAGAATTAGAGATCCATTTAGAATCTGGTGTAGTAAGAAAGTTACTTTGATCATATTTTTTTTTGTTTTGGAGCTGAATAAAGAATGGGTTATACAGTTTTGCTATTAACATGTAAAAAAAAAGCTGTGTGGCTGAAGGTCAGTTTTTATCCTGATTTTACTTAAGTAACTCAATCAAGAAAACAATTCTTGAACTAGTGCCACAAGGTTCTTAGAAGAGACATCAAATGTTTTTTAGGCTACCCTGCCTAGTGCAAAGTCAAATTCAGGCAACTAGAGCATAATTTTTGTATCTACAGTTCTCCAATCTTAAGGGTATGTTTACTAAACCGTCTTAATGTTACCGGCGTTAGTTGCAGTCTTACTGTGATGAATGCCATATAAGGAAGTGGGTGTTCCGGTCTTAAGGTAACATTTCGGGTTATCGCGCGATAAAGTCTGTTATCGCGCGATAGAGGGAGCCGTGGCACGTTAACACGCGTTAGCCTTAATTAGGCGCGCTGACCTGCACTAGTAGCAAAAGAGGTGTAGCACAATGGTTATTACATTGACTGCTGATACGGTGGTCATGAGTTTGATCCCTCAGTGGGCTCAGTTAAAAAACTGTCTGAGGCAATCCCTTTTCCTGCTTGTAACTGGCAGACACATCCCAACAATTTGCACTGCCAGCCAAAAAAGCCTCACCCTAGTGCCGCAACCTAATGCACCTTTTAGGGCGCACCATAAGGCACATCATAAAGCACCACGTCATCCAAGGCAGGTCATAATGTGCCCCAGAGGGTGGCAAGAAAGGTTGGCACCCTCCAAGGCAGCATATAAGGCACCCCATAAGCTGGCAAAACCTAAGGTGCCGTGAAAGATGCCCCAGGGATGCCAAGGTGACACAAGAGATGGTGCCCAGGGGCACAAAGTGCCCCAAAGTCACAAGCATGAAATGTATGGCTCAAACACTGCACAGAGCACCAAGGAAAGGCAATGAACAAGTGATGGAAGGAAGTAGATGACGGAGCTCATGGACCAGCCAAATCTGCGTGCAGCCCATGTGGCAGCAGGCAAAGTGGACAAACATATCGGGGGCAGCTGTACCGATGTACAGGGTGATGGTAATGTACAGTGCAACAATGACAGTGTGTGGCAGAGGATGGGGATACGTGTCCACCAGAGGAGGTAGAGGTGGCAGGATAAGTGCAATGACAGGAGGACAGAGGAGAGCAGTGCCATGCAGAGCAGACACAGGAGAGGCAAGCATGAAGAGCCGCAATGCAGAAAAGTGTGCCAGTGCAGGACATGGGGTAGCAGCCTACACACTAGGGCAGGATGCCACACAGCTGGCACACACACATAGACGGACAGAAGGATGGATGGCAACAGTGATGAAGGTATAATGTGGCGGCAGCACAGATATGACTGTTACACGAATGAAACATAGTTGTGTAGGACTGCCATAAAAAAAAGGGGAACAGAGAGGAATCAAACCCATGACCTTTGCTACTAAAGTCATTGCATTAACCATTGTGCTATATCACTATCAGTGCTGTTGCACCAATGGATGGCTACAGAAAGAGTGCATGTCACCATAAAACTGTCTGCTGTGGCTACCAGGATAGGATAGAACCAACACTACCCATAATGCAAATCACATGCAGAACAGCAGTCTACATCTGCTCACCAGATGGGGTATGCACCTCTACAGCACGTCAGCTTGGTAGAGGGGCATGACCGTGCGTGTTACTGGCACAGAGTACCCACAGGCCATGCCAATGTGCATGTTCTGTGCTCACCCTGAGGGTGAGGTGGAGTGGCCAGCACCAGGTCCGCAGTACCCGGGTTGGTTGAGGTGGGCTATGCTGCAGCTCTCCATCAGTGCCAGTGTGTGACAGGTATTTGTTGCAGACACCTTTAGGAGGTCTTTGTGTCCATTTATAATTGCCAGTCATGTAAGGCCCTGGTGGGCCATGACACACACAACATAGTGCTTATCCACTGTGCTTGCTATGGTTGCCTGTTTAGGGAGCAGGGGTGTGTCAAGGCTCACATGGCAACAATGTACTTAACAAACCGCTGTCTCTGGGGCAGGGTGGGGGACATGATCTGCCCCCAACAGACCCGCACTCTCACCTTTGCAAGGTGGGGCAGTGGAGGTACATGAGGACAGGCTGTGGGACCAGCAACCCCAGTCCTGGTGGTGAACAGACAGCTGCTAAAAATCTGCACTTGGGACAGGGCCACTGGCAGATAGGTAGTGGGCCCAGTCAGCTCAGCTGCCCCCCCACTACAATCTGACATTCACCAGCAGTGAGCAGTAAGTGTGCACCTGCTGCACCCTGCAAGGTGGTGCAGCCATACAGATGTTAACTACAGACAGTCTGCTAGCTAGTACATAGTGCATGCTCCTGGAGGAACTGTCTGCACCCAAAACTGTGATGTCAGCACACACACACCACACAGGTATGTCAGTGATTGAGCCCCAGAAACCCCCCCCCCCCCATAAATATCACTTGAGAGAAATACTGTACAGCACTATGGGGGAACCTAGCCATGCCGTGGTCACTGCTCAGTCAGGGTGAGAGCGACCTCCCAGCATGACATGCTGTGGCCACCCTGTCCATGCAGGTGGTGGTCAGCCACTACAATATCCCAGCCATTGCCCTATTCCCTGTGCAAATGCATCCTGCCCATGCCACCCTGTCCAGGCCATACCCACAGTACCTTTCTCCTCATTATGCACATTGGCAGGCTAACACTGGAAACAGTGCAAGCAATATGGGCTCAGTAAGGTGTAGGCAGCCACAACACACTGGATAGACAGACACACACTTCCACACCTATGCCAGCATTGTACAAATATAGAGGTTTGTGGCAGCCCTGGCCGCAACACCAGTCCTGGGCACAGTGCGGGCATTGCTATGGTACTCAATACTGTTAGGGTCACTCCCCAGGGTGGTAAACACTGTCAGAATCAATAACTGAAACACACTCCACCGATATCAGAAAGGTAGCTATGATGAATCTCTATCAACAAATTGTGTTTAACTTAGGATTTGTTAGCTGACATTAATCATAGAAACCTTTTGATATATGTGGAACATGTTCCCAAGTTTAGGATGGCATTACTAAGGTATGCAGGTGCCAGTATTGGGAGATGCTGCTCCGCGCAGGGCCCAACAGCCTGACTCTCCATGAGGCTTTGGATAGTGGAGCCTGTGGGTGTGGGTGTGGGTGTTTATGCCTCTGTTGGCCGCTGCTCTAGGGCAGAGGTTCCCAACTCCGGTCCTGGTGGGCCAAACACTGTTCAGGTTTTCATGCGGTCCCTAATGAATATGCATGAGATACATTTGCATACAATGGAGGCAGCGCATACAAATGCAGCACAGCATATTTATTAGGGACAGCATGAAACCTGAATGGTGTTTGGCCCTCCAGGACTGCAGTTGGGAAACTGCAGACGTTAAGACGGTTTAGTAAACATACCCCTTAGTTTTATTTTAAGATCCTTGCAGCATGCTGCAAATGATTCCTTTTCATAATTTGCCATTAGCTCTCAAAACGTACATGGGCCTTTCCTGAATACACTTTATACGTCTCCACAGCTAATGACGCCCCCCCCCCGTTCCATCCCTCTCAGACTTGTTCTGAGATCCCCGTGTTAGTGAGATAAACGTCAATGGGCACTATGCACTCGTAGATGTTTTCGGCAGATAAATGTCCCCAGCACATGTACAAACCCTTATTCGGGTTCTGGAATGACCTCCTTAGTGGATACTTTTCAAAAGCATCTGCAGGAAAAGCAACACTTTCCTAAAAAAATAAGCTTTCATAAAATTGCATGTCCAGTTTTTACTTTTTCCAAGCAATGCAATATTTTCTGGATTATTTGGATCAAGATTAGGCTTCTTCAGTAGTGGTGTGCCTATTCAGCTAGTGCTATAATGACTGTACATATTTCATTACTTTAAGGAGATATTAATAATCATCTGTAATGAGCTTACACATCCTTCCTTAATAAGCTTAATAATATGAGCCATGGATGGATTTACCTGAGACATGGATGGATGTGCTGCTTGTAGTGTAAGACTAACTTCACCCAAAGCATGGGACAAACACAGAGGCGCTCTAAAAGAAAAAAGGAACTATTGTAGTAATTGATATGGAAGGGCAGACTAGATAAGCCATGTGGTCTTTTTCCGCCGTCATGTTTCTATGTAACTTAACCCGTTTTGGACCAGCGTATGTTTTACATACATAAGGTTTCCATACTTACTACTCAACTGTTTACTAATTAATGGTTATAAATTTAATGGAACTATGTTTAGCTATTATCGTTATGTCAAAAAGTGTTATATACAGATTTTTTTCTGAGATCTAGTTAGTTTAATAGGTATTCGAAGTTTGCAAATGTGTGCTAACGCCAGGTTTTCAGTTGCGTTAGGATTCAGCCCTTAATTTCTCCACGTTAGTGTGAATGGGGCCTTTCCCCGCCCACTCCCCAGCCATTGACCCCTTCTCTCTGCCCTCTCTCCTCCCTTTACTGGCCTTAATGGAGCCGGGAACGTTAAGGCGCGTTAGGTGCCGTTGGGGTGCCTTAACGGCACTTAACGCACCTTAACGTAGCTGCTGCTACGTTAACGCAGTTTAGTGAACAGGCCCCTTAGTGTCAGAGTTATTGGTACGTATATCGGCCTTGTATGTTTTTCATATGCTGGGCTAATATGTTGTCAAAACTAATTCCTGTCAAGCATTCTGTTCTAGATGTTTCAATGGTGCAATATTGAGGCACTGCATCAGAAGTGTTTTCACGTGTGTCATATTCCGCTGTCAGAATGGACTGTTGACAAACTATATCATATCATAATAAAGTGTTTTAGAGCTGATTTAAAGGGAAAAGAAACCATTTATGTCAGCAATGTACAGCAAAATCAGGGAAACCTACAAAAAAGTGATAAGTGTAATACATGTGTACGGAACAAAAGTGCAAATAAACATTGAAAATGACCCCCAACAAAATATAAAAAAAACATAACCAAGCTGGGCAATAGTGATATTAATGGGAAACGTCAAAAATCACTCCCAAGAAAGCTCCAAAAAAAGGATATGAATTTTGGAAGGGTCTACGCTCCGTCCCCATACAAGGTGAATGATCCCACAGTGAAATAGCGCTGATCAGGGTTTCCCTCTCCATTGGACACGTTTCCTATGGCATGCACATGTTCTACAACAGCAGGGCAAGCATGTCGGAATGGGCAACTGGTCCAACAAAGGAGCACTTCACTACGTTATGCAAAAGACACCCAGTCTATAATACGTGGTGATGAAAACAAAGGATACTTTATTTGTTACTTTAAAAGCCTGAGAGCCAGACACAGGCCGTGTTTCGTATTTTCACTTCATCAGGGGATAC
Organism: Ichthyophis bannanicus; assembly: GCA_033557465.1. Classification (NCBI taxonomy): domain Eukaryota; kingdom Metazoa; phylum Chordata; class Amphibia; order Gymnophiona; family Ichthyophiidae; genus Ichthyophis; species Ichthyophis bannanicus. Next base: position 43,549,956 of record CM066046.1, read on the forward strand.
AGGTTCGCTGTCTTTCGCATAACGTGGTGAAATGCTCCTTTGTTGGACCAGATCCGCAAGCATGTTCTCTCCGTGGAAGGATACTCTCAGTTTTGGAGATGAAGCACTTGAGAAACTATTACCTAAAGAATCATTGATAGACTCTTCTGAAGAATCTGTGGATGATATATGGCTACAATGGGAGAATACAGTTTTACTCACACAGAAGATGGTAAAGGAAGACATACATGCAGCTTATCTCCTAGAATGCTGCAAGGCTAAGATAATTCCAAGGGGGCTCAGAATGAATAAGGCTCCAGGACTTTATCGTAATGAAGAAGGCTTTGTACGCTGCTGGAATGCCATTTTAAACAAGTGCTCCCTGGATTTAATGATTTTATTAATTACAACAGCCAATAAGAAATCGGATTTGTTGAGAGTAGAGATTGACGATAAGTTGAAAGTACTGAAAGGGTGTGATACTAATTTTGGAAAAACTAATGTAGAATATGAGAAGAATATTCAGCTTTTTAAGAAAGAAATGAAAGGAATTAAAATTGACAAATTTAGAAGAGAGGAAGATAATTATAGGGTAGGCTATGTGTACCACTGGTGCAAAAAAGTTGAAAATGAAAGAATATGGATCAAGAAGAAACCTTCAATATTTGACTATAAGGAAGATGCAATAGAGGATGATGATAGAGAAACTGTGCATGAACATAAGAAAAAACGGAGCAGGAGTGAGTCGGTAGACCATATAGATGCGTCAGCATCTCTTTTTTCCTCTCAAGAGAGGCCTAAGCCACAAAGAACAAGGGAGCAGAGTAGTAAATTGAGGAATAATAATAATAATAATCATTTTTTAAACATGGACGCATTGTGGAAAGGAGGTGGTCGCGACAGGTCATACACACGACCGCCAGAAAGAGACCAGGACAGACAATACGATTATCCCCGAGAACAGAGATACAATCAAAACCATCAGTACCCAACTCGGGGGAGGGGGAGAGGGAGGGACCGCGGGAGACAGACAACAGACAGATCACGAGAACGGTGGTACTAAATGACAATATATACAACAATGTCATAAATATATCTGACTATGACTTGACCTCGGATGAACTTTCAGTATTAAACAAGGGGTTGTCCTTTGTCCCAATTAGGAAACCAGATCCGTTTGAACTTGAAATAGATTTATACAAATTCTTCCGGAAAATACGTATAAAACAATTCTTTATGGAACAACAGACAAGCCAAATAGATAGGTCGATTATTAGTAAGAAGTCCTCTTGGGTCCCCCCTCCCCATACAGATCCCATTATCGAGACATTTGAGAAAGTAGTTTTGAAAGAAGTAAGAAAGGTATGCACACAGTCACGGAAAAAATATTTTAACCTCACGAAAGGAGAAAATGAGGCACTTAAGGCATTACAAAAAAATGATAAGATAATCATAAAACCGGCAGATAAAGGAGGGGCAATAGTAGTATTGGACAAAACTAGGTACATTGTAGAAATAAATAGACAGCTGAGCGATCGGTCCTTTTATGTCCGGTTAGATGATGACCCTACGGAGACATTAAAGAAAAGTATAGATAGCCTGATAATCACAGCATTCGAAATTGGTTATATTACTAAGAAAGAAAGAGACTTTTTGATTGTACCTGCACCTATTATTCCGACTATATACGTGAATCCAAAAATACACAAGTCCATGATAAATCCTCCCGGTCGCCCTATAGTATCGGCGATTGGGTCCCTCATGGAACCTATTTTGAAATTTTTGGATGTGCTGCTACGCCCATTTATAGTTCAGATGTGGTCTTATGTCAGAGATTCTACCCACGTCATTGAGATTTTGTCTAGATTTTGGGAGCCTAATGTTAACATCATACTAGTTACGTTAGACGTAGAGTCATTATACACGAATATTCCACAGGCAGAAAGTCTAATAATTATGGAGGAATATTTGTTGAGAAGGACAGAATCTAAGCGTATCCCTACAGCGTTCCTCATGGCTATAGCAAAATTTGCCTTATGTGAAAACTACTTCTGTTTTAGAGATATTTTTTTCAAGCAGATAAAAGGGGTAGCCATGGGGTCATCAATGGCACCAGATGTCGCCAACTTATATATGTTTAAATTTGAAGAAACATTTTTGAAGGAGCATATATACAAAGATAACATCAAACTTTGGATACGCTATATAGATGACATCTTGATCCTTTGGGATGGAGACGTTGACAGATTAGGGGATTTTAACCTGTGGATTAACAGTCTAGATGTGAACCTGAAATTTCAGATCACATATGACGTACAACAAATACCATATTTAGATTTAGTCATCAGGAAGGAAGATAAACAATTCACTACCACAATGTATAGAAAACCAACAGACCGTAACCATCTGCTGCATTTCGATAGTTTTCACAACCCAGCTTTAAAAAGGAACTTGCCAGGAGAACCTGCACTACATTACAGGATTTTGAAGTACATGCTGGGTCAATGAAAGATAGGTTTACAGTGAGAAAATATCCTGCACAATACATTGATCAAGCATATTGTAGAGCTAAAAATACGCCTTGTGATACACTGCTTCAACAGCATAAAGGGAAGAAAGACATAGGATTGGTCTGTCCTTTGCTATATTCGGTCTATTCAAACAGGTTACAAGAATTTTGAAGAAAGAATGGTATCTCATTCAGACACTACCAGGATTTGAAGAGACTGCAATTACAGTAGCACATAAACATAACGTCAACTTAAAGAATATGTTAGTGCCGTCAGCACTAACTGAACGGAAATTTCTATCTAAGTACAAAGGCCAATATCAATGCGGACGATGTTCCGTGTGCACGCATGTGATGCCAGTGCGAGATAGGTTTATACATCCCACCACGCAACAAACATTCAGGATAGAAGATTTTTCAAATTGTGAATCATCTCATGTAGTGTATGTTATACAGTGCCCCTGCAACAAGATATATGTGGGGAAGACAATTAGGAGCGTGAGAGTGTGGATTATTGAACACAAGAGTTGCATTAAGAGGGGTGCGATTGAGAAACCGCTTGTAGCGCACTGGCAAGAGATGAAACATCGAGTTAATGATTTAAAGTTTTTCGTGATAAAAAAAGCTAAACTCAATTGGAGGGGGGGTGATGCCGATAAGATGCTACAGCGGTTAGAACAGAGATATATTTTTCAACTAGGGTCCCTGGCCCCACATGGTTTGAATATGGAAAGAGACCTGTCAGTATTCCTGTAGGTCATTGAGTCCTTTACATGATATTTTCACAGCAATGAGTTTCTATGAAGTATAAGTTATAAAAGAGACGGCAGTTTTCATTACAATATATGAGCCACCTGTATTATTAAATTTTAATACAACAACCTATACCAAAATAGGTGATCTGTCAGTATTTTTTGTAGTTTACTAATTCCTCTTCATGACACCTTTACAGAGAATAGTTTGGATGTACTATAGGTCAAAAAGATGTTAGTCTGTATTATAATAGATCAGGCCAATTGCAAGTTTACCTATTAATGTTAATGTTATAATTTTAAATAAGGTGATATAAGTTGATTATATAATGGACATGACCACCATATGGAGTACATGCAGGTTTATGATAATATAGGTGGTCAGTGTTTCAACTCATTCAAATGCCTAATCTCTGCTTAGCAACTAGTGACGTAGATGATAATGTAGCAAGATACGTCATTTTTCCCGCAGCTAACAAAAGCGCAAGTGCGGGCGTTTTTGATGCAAAATATCCTTTACGCAGTAGACGGCAGTTCTTCTCCATTCAAGATCTCCTAGATATTGTGACAGTAGGTGTTGTTGTCAAGGGTTTAAAAGACTTCAACGCATTGGGATTCATAGTTGAGGGTTTTAAAATAACAGTATAAGATCAGGTTGCGATATAGTATGTAATGGTTCAAAGGGAATAATGAAATGGTATCTAGTAAGTAGTTCCCCATTAGGATACTGTAGCGTGCATTTAAGCGTATAACATGTTGTTCAGGAGTAAGAGTCTTTTTGTTTTCGCTTGAGGATATGCTCGAAAAAGGTCCAATTAATTTAGAACGGACTCTCCGTGGTTTATGGTAATGGATGATCGTTTGGATATGTGAGGTTTATAATACTTTGAGGTCTGAGAAGACAGTTTTTTGATTAACTGATATGATCAAGGTCTCCAAAAATATGTTTGTTCAAGAACTTGAGTCCTTTGAAATGTAACACCTTGTGTGTCCAAGACTCATTGTTATATTCGGCACTACAACAATAAGTACTCTAAAGCAAGAAGGTTTTTAATTTAATAATGCTACAGCATGCCATTTTACCGCGATTAAAAATAGGAAGGCTTTTATTTAAATCATGTCATAACGCGATTAAAAACAAGAAGGCTTTTATTTAAACCGTGCCGCTGAATGCTAATATAATGCGATTTAAGTTATAGGTTTATAATATATTTTCGCTAATTAGAATGTCCACAATAATAGTTCAATATGAGATTAATAAGTCAGTGCCGGAAAACATAAGAATGATGTCACCTGCTGTTAAAAATTGTTTCCACAAAGCGTGGGGTTACTCATAGAGTAGACAAGAAAGTATAGTGGCAGTAGTTTCAATTACCAGCTTTTAGACTTAAGGGGATTCTTTCTACATCAAATATTAAGTTTTATATGTAAAGTATTTTTCATTAATAGATTTAACGTTTTATATTTCTTATAGAGAGGAAGCAGTTACTCATCTTTTAAAGTGAATCAAATTCTCAGCTGTGCATATTTGAACATAGACATGGGTATGGTATCCTTCGGTCACAATTTTTAGATATATACATTTTTAAAAAAATAAGCACATTTATGAGATTTCACATTGAGGTTAGATAGAACTGTATTTATGATTTTAATACTCGTAAGATAGCCAGTTGTATTTGTTTTTATTACATATATTAAGCAAAGAGAACTAATTTTAGGTAATTCATGATTGTATTTACACATATCAGCAATTTTTGACTGGTCCCACAATTTTATTCTACATGGTCTTATAAATTTATAGTTTTATTTCTCTTATATATTTATGATTTTAAGTCTTGTGGTTTGAAACGTTGTATCATCAATTCAACTATCATCGGTTGTTCTACACACTCACTCCCTGCTCCTCCATTTATATATATTTACGGTGGTTACACATAGCATGATTTTATACATGTGATTTTATATATACATGTGTTATTATACACCCTTTTCACATTTCGATATGGATATTTAATTTATTGTTTAGTGTTTATGGTCTTATTGGTTTTATATGTTTTTAACATTTTTTTATTATTAATAATATTTATCTAATGCTCTTAAGTTTTATTTTAAATGTATTATAGTTTTTAGGGTTATTTATTTGCAGTGAACCTGTATCCCCTGATGAAGTGAAAATACGAAATACGGCCTGTGTCGGGCTCTCAGGTTTTTAAAGTAACAAATAAAGGGGTATGTTTACTAAACTGCGGTAATCGTGAATAACGCGCGTAACGTACGGTTAACGATTGTTCGCATGTCATAACGCGTGTTCTGACGTGCGAACGATCGTTAACCGTACGTTACGCGCGTTAACCGCAGTTAACGATCGTAAACCCCTGCGGCGCGTTAAAACAGCGCAGAAGGTGGAGAGTGGGCGGAGATAAGGGGTCAATGGGCGGAGAGTGGGCGGGGAGAGGCTCCCCTCACACTAACGCGCTGAATTTCAGAGCTCAATTCCAACGCGAATGAAAACCTGCCGTTAAAGGCATATTAAAGGGAAGAGAAACCATTTCCGTCAGCAATGTACAGCAAAACCGGGGAAACCTACAAACGTGAGCAGTGTGATACATGTGATCTGAACAAAATAGCAAATAGAAATGGAAAAAGACCACAACAAAATCCTAAAAAACTATAATCCAGCTGGTCAACAGTGATATTAATGGGCAACCATAAACAACACTCCCAGGAAAGCTCCAAAAAAAGAAATGAGTTTTGAAAGGGTCCATGGAGCGTAGACCCTTCCAAAAATCATTCCCTAATTTTAATTATGAGCGTTCCTGGGAGTGTTTTCTATGGTTGCCCATTAATATCACTATTGGCCAGCTTGGGTATGTTTCTATCCCCTTATTCCGAGGTCATATTCGGGGTTTATGTGCACCTATGTCTCCATACAAGGTGAATGAGCCCACAGTAAAAATGTGCAGAGCAGGGTTTCTGACTCTTTCGGCCAGGTGTCCTATCTCCAGGGACTGCACTGTCTCTGTGGCTACAGTGTGGTGCAGCGGACACAGCCAGTACCTGTAGGACCAGAAAGTCACAGGTTCAAATCCCAGCTGGGGCATCTGCCAACCCAGTCCCCATATTTTACCCACAACTAAACAGAGATAGTAAAGACACCCCTTTATTGCAGAGAACATAGGCATTGTTCAAACACCAATATGTTACCCTACATCACACACATACCATAACAATGGGCATTACCAACAGCCAAGTCCCCCAAATGCAGTCCTGGAGTGCCACACCTCAATCAGGTCATATGCATTTTCCAAGATAAGGACATGTCAGCATGTTGGCGGAAGGGTACAGGTGATGGAGGGGGCAGTGGCTGCTAGTCACAGCAGACAGTGGCCTAGCCATGTGCAGGCTGGCACGTCCACAGCAACAGACAGGCCCTGTTGGATGTACAGTGATGGACTTCCCATGGAATACACCATATCTGTGGCAAAAAAGTGGTGCAGTGCACACAGACAGTGTGTGCAAGAACAGAAGGTCACAGGTTCAAAGCCCAGCTGGGGCTACATCCAATCCAGTCCACATATTTTTCCCACAACTGTACCGTGATTGTAATGACAAACCTTTGTTGCTGAGAACATACGCATGGTTAATACGCCTATATTTTACCCCACCGAGCACAGACACCATAAACAGGCGCATTACCTAGAGCAGAGTCTCCCAAATGCAGTCCTGGAGGGCCACACACCATTCAGGTTCCATGCTGCTGCGAATAAAGATGCCTGTGCTGCATATCTATGCACCACCCCCATGGTATGCAGATGTAGCTCATGCATATTAATCAGAGACAGCATGAAAACCCGAACAGTGTTTGGCACACCAGGACTGGAGTTGGGAACCTCTGCCGTAAAGCAGCAGCCAACAGGGCCAGACACACCCACACCCACACCCACACCCACAGGCCCCATTGGCTAATGCCTCCTGGAGAGGCAGGACATTGGGCCCTGCGTGCATCTCCCAATACTACCACATGCTTACCCTAGCAATGCCACCCTACACCTGGGTATACGGTACACACCTATCAAACGTTTCCTATGAGTACTGGCAGATAGCAAGTCCTACGTTAAGCACAGTTTGCTCATTGAGCTCCATCATAACAATCTTTCTGATGTCAGCGGTGTGTGCTACAGGTCAGGTCTCTGACAGTGTTTACCACCCTGGGGAGTGACGCCCAACAGTATTGCGGACCATATCCATGCCTGGACTGTGCCCAGGACTGGTGTGGTGGGCAGGGCTGCTGAACTCCTCTACAGTAGCACAATGCTGGCATAGGTGTCGGAGTGTGTATCTGTCTCTACAGTGTGTGGTGGCTGCAAACTCCTTCCACAGCCCACACTGCCAGCACTGTTGCCAGTATTGGTCTGCCAATGTGCATAATGAGGAGCAAGGTACCATGGGTATAGCCCAGACAGGGTGGCCTGGGCAGGCTGCATCTGCACAGCGCATAGGGCACTGACTGTGGCATATTAGTGCCCGGCCACCACCTACACAGACAGGGTGACCGCTGTATGTCCTGCAGGGAGATCAATCTCACCCTGACTGTGCAGTGACCACAGCATGGCTAGGCATCCCCATAGTACTACATAGTATTTCTGTCATGTGATATTTATGTGTTTCCCTTTGGGGGCCAGTCACTGACTTGTCTGCTTGTTGTGTATGCTGCCATCCCAGTCCAGTTCTGGGTGCATGCATTTCCAACAGGAACATGCATTATGGACCAACTAGCAGACTGTTTGCAGCTGGTATGTGTCTCGATGGAGAGCCTTGCAGGGTGCAGTGGCTGAAGGCCTGCTGCAGAAGAATATCAGAGAGTGGTGGGGTGCAGCTTAGCATATACAGGCCTAATTTCTGTGTGCTATGGCTATGTAGAGAGCTGCATTGAGTGCCCTGAGGGGTGTCTCTCCCACAGCAGAACCGGGGTTGATGGTCCCTTCTACCGCCACCATTGCAGGGAGGTAGAATGTGGATTGGTTGATGGGAGACCCTGTTTACCACCATAATCCCCCTAGGGGTCCATAGGGACTACACCTGACTGAGACAGACAGATATCTCCAAGGTGTTTGTTCAGAAACTACCTATCCCACACATTAACACTGCTGTATATGTCCAGTATGGCTTATGTCTGCCATGGATGGTGCTGTGGATCTGGTGCTGTGCGCCTCACTGCACCCTCACGGTGAGCGCAGTACCCGTACAATGTGACGGTGTGTAGCTACTCTGTGCCAGTAAAACACACGGTCAGTACCCCCTACCAGGCCTAGGTGCTGTAGGGGTGCACATGGTCAGCTCCCCCTACCAGGCCGAGGTGCTGTGGGGGTGCATTCCCCATGGTGTGTATCTGTGGACAGCTGATTTGCATGTGCAGTGCATCATGGGTGTGACTGGCCCAATCCAACCCTGTGAAAATCCAGCACCTGCTCACAGGCTCTGATAAACCATAGGCCATCACACTTACATCTGTTAGCATAATTCATAGGTGCAAGACACCCTAAAGAGTCTGTAATATAAAGTGCCCACGCTGTTAACAACACACGTACCCACGCACAATTTTACGCCCGCACCAATGCACGTAGCCACGCCCGTACCAACGCATGTAGCCACGCCCGCACCAATGCACATAGCCACGCCCGCACCAACGCACGTGGCTACGCAAAAAAATTTGTTTAGAAGACATGGATGCAATGTCGAGGAAGCCTGCATTCAATCAAAGGGAGCTCTACCTGCTCACAGAGCTATTCTGCCTCAGAGAGAGACGCCTATTCCCAGGATCATCCAGAAGGCAGAATCTGGCCAGGGTCAGAAGGGCATGGGAGTGCCTCACAATTAGGTACAACAGAAGCTCTGACTACCCACGTGAGGTAAGTTCATGGGAACAGGCACCCCAACCTAGGATGTGCAGAGGAACACCATGTAACCAAATCAACAATCAACTATGCACTAACAGGGACTGCAAGGTGTCTCCGCATCCAGCTGGGAGTTAGGTCTGCCCTACCCCTCAAAACAGAATTCCCCTGGCCACAGGGGGTACCTGCAAACATCGTAGAGGTGAATTACAGACCACATTGTTATGGTATGTGCCGCTGTTGTAGCCTCAATGATGTGCCCTATCCACAGAGGACCACAGGCCCATCACAGATGCCAAGAGACACACAGGGGTCTGTCACCTGGCCCTGTCTGCGATCATAAGGCCAACACACATCCCAGGATACAGCAGGCCCCACCTCAGGGGCCATCCCTCGTCCTGGTGCAATGGTATTTGTCCCTGTTAGTGAGTAAAAGACATAACTATAGCCCAAGGATGCTGCAGGCCCCAAATGAGGGCTCCATCTCCCATCCTTGTGCTATAGTATCTGTCCCTGTCAGTGAATACAGGATTCAGCTATAGCCCAAGGATGCTGCAGGCCCCAGATGGGGGCCCCATCCCTCGTCCTTGTGCTATGTTATCTGTCCCTGTTAGTGAGTAAAAGACATAACTATAGCCCAAGGATGCTGCAGGCCCCAGATGGGGGCTCCATCCCCCGTCCTTGTGCTATGGTATCTGTCTCTGTCAGTGAATACAGGGTTCAGCTATAGCCCAAGGATGCTGCAGGCCCCAGATGGGGGCTCCATCCCCCGTCCTTGTGCTATGGTATCTGTCTCTGTCAGTGAATACAGGGTTCAGCTATAGGCCAAGGATGCTGCAGGCCCCAGATGGGGGCCCCATCCCCCGTCCTTGTGCTATGGTATCTGTCCCTGTTAGTGATTACAAGAGACCAACCATAGCCCCAGGACGCAGTAGGCCTCACCTCAGGGTTCCATAGCCCATCCTGGAGCTAAGGTGGATGCCCCTGTTTGTGATCACAAGGGCAAAGTATATCCCCAGGATGCAGCAGGCCTCAACTCAGAGCCTCACCCCCCATCCTGGTGCAATGGTGGATGCCCCGTCTGTGAGCACAGGGGCGAACCATATTGCACACAGAGATATATATGTGTTGCGGAAGAGACCCCAAAAGGGTGTCTGTCTGATAATGTCAATATGTGTTTTCACTCCAATAGGTGGAGGATCTCCACAAGAAGGCGCGGGAGCTACGTGCACGGTACCCTCGCTTCGTAGCACGGGTACAGAGGGAGCGGATGGCCCAACGAGATGGTGAGTGATGTGACATGGCCCTGTGGGGCAATGGTTGTCAGGACCACAGGATGCATGTGATTGCCGTGTCTGATGTGTGAGCATAGAGATGACACGTGTTCCCCTGTCCCACAGCAGATGCACATGCTGCCGTTGAGCCTGTGGGGCCAGATGCTGCAGCGGGGCCGGAGGAGGAGCAGGGTGACAATGGCCAGGAGGTGGAGGAGGCCCCGGTGCCCATGGAGGCAGACAATGGCGGGACGCACGAGTCTGCGAATGCTGCAGCCAACACCGAGGGGGAGGAGGGGGACGGGGAGGAGGAGGTGGAGGTGGGAGCGTGGGAGATGGAGGTATTTAGGGTGGTTGGAGCAGGGGAGGAGGTGGGGGAGGGTGAGGCGGCGGAGCTGGTGGGAGGGCAGAGGGTGGAGGGGTGGGTGCAGGCGGAGGGGGAGGGGAGGGGCTCTGCGGGGGGGGGGGGGAGGGGGTGCCAGGGGCCAGAGGGGGAGGGGGATGGGGTGGGTACGTGGATGGGTTTTCTGGCTGTGGCATCTGCCCATCGGCATGGGCTGCCACAGGGCTATGGGGGCGCCAGCCACCTGCTCCATCGTGCTGGCGATACTTCCCCCCTGGATGTGGGCCTGCCACACATAGCCGCTGACATGCACACCGTGGATGCAGCCACACAGACACGGGGAGACCTGTGTCTGTGTGGCTGCATGTGCGGGCTGCACGTGGCAGCGGCTGTGCATGCGCAGGTACACGCCCAGAGGCAGCACGCACTCATCATGGGGCAGGTCCTAGCAACCCTGACCATGGTGGCTGACCGGCTGCACTTGCTGGAGGAGTGGGTAGCTGGTGGTGCGCCTGATCAGCCACCATGTGACAGGGGTCCCCGGGGTGTGTAGCGTGCGGATGCGCAATGCACACCCGCCCTGTGACAGCCCATGCAATGGCCTGCCACAGTCACCGGGGACAGCAGGGATGGCTGACAGCAATGTCGGCATGCTGTGCAATGGCAAATGTGCCAACAAATGATGATTGTAAATAAAGGTTATCATTGTTACCAGTCAACTGTGGTGGCCAGATATCCCTCCTTGCTATGGGTCAGTGTTGTGTGATTGACACATGTGGGCACCCACATGCGTGTCCGTGTGAGATACAACGGGAGGATGCAGGGTACTGTACCCGTGTCATGGGTGGAGCGATATTATGGGCATTACATGGGCCAATGCCACACATGGCCAAACGCACACACGTTAAACAGTGCCTAGGGTTCAGCTGTGGTGGAACATGCAAGGCTATGTGCAGCATCTGTGATGGGCACAGACCAGGGTGGATGCTAGCATGGACACAGCAAGGGGGCTAATGGACACTGAGCTGTCAAGTGCACAGGGCTAGGGGTGGACAGAGTGGACATGGCCGCAGGGGGACATGGGCTGGCTCTTTAATTTGGTCCATTCTTTGTGGATTGCATTTGTTGGGAGGTGTTTTTTGTATGAGGCTCGGGGGTTCCACTGCATTAAGGGTGACTGTTGTCAATCGTCTATCGAAAATAGATAAGATTAAACATAACACAGGACAGCAGTTCTGTCACTGATCCCTGCTACCACATGGTCAGTCCCTCCAAACATGTGCTTGAGGGGCATCTCTTAAGGGTCAGGATATTATGCAAATTGCCAGCTGTCAGTCTCAAGGGAAGAGCCTCACCTGTAGTTGGCAGGTGGGAAAGCCTACACATGTGCTGTCATGTGTGCTATAATGAGGATTGTCCAGAAGCCACAGGGACAGGTTTCGGAAACAGTAGGATATATAACAGAATAGACTGGCAGTTAGACTGTCAACCCAAATGTGCCTGTGCTACGGTCTATGGCCATGAGAGGGCAGCTTGTAGACTCAGTAGTGCCTGTCAATGACTGAGGGTATGCAGTACATATTTCAAAGCTATGGTAGCAGTTCGGGTAAGTATAGCTGCTGTGCTTTGATTTCGTTGGCGTGGTCAGAAACCTGGATATGTGCAGTCCTATCCTGTTCACATAAAAGATGGCAAACCAAAGTGAAAAGGGCATAGCCATCCCATTTCTGTCCGAGTGCCCTCAGCAGCTCATGTGTCCCTCCCAGGACCCTATGAGGCCAGATCTATTCATTTCCTGGAAACAACCTCGGCCCATGCCATATCCTAGCTCCCCTCCACCCAGCAAGATACCAGTCTGCCCCCCCCCCATGAGCCCATGTAACGGTCCTGCACCTCCATGGGTCCACTGTATGTCAAACCCCACCACCATGCATTTTCAATCTGAGCTAGCCCAAACCGCCCAAGTCCAGTCCTAACCCCATCAGCCCATTTCCGGTCAGCCCCGAATAGGCCATTGGCAGCCCTCCCCCCCCCCAATCAGCCCACAGCCCATTAGCAGTCCAAACCACCTCCCCATCACCCATAGCCCACCTCATGTCATGCCCTTTCCCCCTCTATAGCCCATTACCGGTTGTAAACCCCCCCCCCCGGCTCACGGGAAACGTATGAGGAATACAGATGGCGGCTGCAGCTTCTGGGTAGTGTGTGCCTGCTGGTGTGCGCCCAAAAGCAGGTGGGGCATCCCATGCTGGCCACAGCAGGGTCGGTGCCTACACCGTCTGGCAGAATAGTTTGCATCGGGCTGGCCCCAGGGACAGTCATGGGTGGGCTGTGCGTAATATGGCCCCCCACAAGCAACACAAGAGACATGACATGTGCTACAGCCGCTTGTGTGGTGGTTTATTTCCCCCTCCCCCTGCCCCTGCCATGCCTTGCGCGGCCCCTCCCACCCTGTGTTGATGGTGGGTCTGCTGCCGCCGTTGCTACTGCTGCTGCCGCTTCCGCTGGTGGTGGTGGAGGTGGTGGTGGTGGTGGCGTCGGCCCGATGTGTGCCGCAATAATCTCAAGGCTCGTAGCCATGCTTTGCGCAGCTGCAGCCAGTTTCTGCACCCCCACCAGGACCCCTGACAGTGTGCACTGATGGCGCCGTTGCGCACGGCATTGGCGGTGCTGTTCCCTCAACCCCGCTCGCAGTAAATGCCGTATACCTGTGGAGACAGCAGGCAGTGCATTGTAAGACTGGAAAACATCCACCACCTCTGCAGAGGCATTGACACCAGAACACAGTTTGACACTCACCCTCTGCATCCCTCTGTGCTGCTGCTGAGTGTGCCTGCATTTGCAGTATGACTTCCGACACTGCGGACAGCGCCGCTTCTCTGGTGCGCTGGTCGGCCTCAGCAGCCACCTCCCCCGTGGCTTCATTGGTGGTCGTTCATCTTCCAAATGCAGGCTGTGTGACAGTTCCGATGTCCTTCCCCAGGGGGGTGGGGGGAACACCTGCTCCCACCTGGCACACCTCCGGCACAGGGTCCATGGGGGTGCACGGCCCTGGCTGGTTGTCCCCTGGTGCCTCCTCTGTTGCATCAATGGAGCATATGTCACCTGTAGGCCAGAATGTTACATAGGTAATATGAGGCATGAATGCCTGTCTATACCCGTCCCACTCCCCTAAGGGCACATGTGTGTGGGTCAGCCACATGGGTCTTGGCAGGGGCCCCTCCCTCCCTCCCCCCTTACCTATCTATCCATGCTGGGGGGCCCTTTGCCCTGCAAGTTCCACTGTCCCCTCCCCCCTTGCATGCTGCCACACACCCCATGCAGCCCCGTCACCGCTTTCAGCCCTGCAAACACAGCCCATGTTAGACACAGGTGCATTGTGCTGTCCTGTCAGCCACGTTACCACCTGTGTGGCCGTGCTGCCTCCGCCAACCCTGCACCATCTCCCCTGCAACACATTATCAGCCTCTGCTGGTACTGTGGGCCTGTCCTCCTTGCCACCGCACCCATCCACTGTGCTGTGGCGCTCCCTGCCCACCATGGACATGTCCCCCCCATGGGTCATGGGCCAGAAGCTGGCCATATGCCTGTGCCACCCCCTGGGTCCTCATATTGCCAAATCATGCCACCCATACCCCACCCCACCCTTGGCCACCCCCACACATGTGCGTTTGCAGTCTCACACTGCTGCAGCTCACTCTCACACTTACCAGCACTTGGATGCGCTGTGTCCAACTCAGGGGGCAGGCCATGGATATACATAGGCCCTAGTCTTTCTGCCAGGCGCCGCTCCAGTTCAGTCAGGTTGGCGACCTGTGCTGGGCCCCCTCCAGTGCTTTGTGCCCCTCTCCTCTCCCTGGCAAGCTCATTACGGATGTTCCATTTAATGTCACAATATCTCTTGCGGAGGCTCTCTACATCCCGATGTGGGCCATCAGTGGTTGCCACCTCCGCCTGCACCTCCGCCCATGCCCTGGCACATGTGGCACCTGTTGTTGTTGAGCTGTGTTGTCCGAACAGTATATCATAATGCTCCAGGATGCTTGCCAGGAGGAGATCATTCTCCTCCTGGCTGAACCGCACTGCTCTCTTGCGCACCTCCTCTGGAAGTGTGGGTCTGCGCCACCGTTGCACCATTGTGCCAGTGGCCTGTTCACGTGGGTGTTGCTGTAGGCCAGATGGGCCTGGCCTCTCACCATCATCTGCAACTGTGTCCATTGCTGGTGTTTGTTGCAGTCCAGCATGCTCACATACCTGGTTGGTGGGCTCCATACCGGATGTGTGCTGAGGTGTGTGCCATTTTGTCCTCCCTAGATATATATAGATATGTTTTGGGTGTGGCTCTGGGTGCGTTGCATACGCGCATTGCGTTCGCGCATTGCGTATACGCGTTGCGTTTGCGCGCAGCGACGCGCTTTCCCCCTGCGCACGCATGGACGTGATGTGGTTATGTACCCTACGTGCCTTACTGTGCATGGTTTCCAGCTTTTTAGTATTCCTCCGATTCAGCCCTCGGTGCACACACTACACGCGCCCTCCTCCTACAATCCAGTTTTGTGCTGGTAGGTAACACAAATGTTTTCTGCATAGTGCGCGTATATTTGATTTTCTGCACGCTACCACGCGCGTTGGATGATGGTTACGTTTTCATGACGCACATTACATGGGACGTGCGTTGCGTGTACGTGCGTGTGAACACGGTTGGCGTCCCTGTAACATCTTGGCGCTTTCAATATTTGGAAAGGGGTATACCTCGCAGTAGCTTTACACCATGCTGTGTCACAGGGGAACACGTCGATGGCTTTTGTCGGGTGCAATGCGGGAGAACGCGCGCTCCTGCGCGCGCTACGTTCCTGACGACAGGGTGTTGGCTGTGATGGATGTTCCTGGTTGACCAGGTGTGTATCGTTATTGTAATCTCTGTGCCCACCCCGCAACCTATTTCCCAACCACCTGTCCTCCATCCTGTGTCTATCATGGCTCAGACTGTGAATGCAGGTGGTGCAGTCGTTGCATTGCTGGAGCGAGCTGGGCTGCGCTTTCCGGAAGAGGGAGATGATGCTCCTGGGGCTGCGGCACTGGGCATGGGTGCTATCCCGATGCAACTCAGGCCTGCAGCTGTGGGGGGTCCACAGGTGGTGTGGGGGAACAACGGTGCCGTAGGCGTGCTGAGGGGCGGCCCCGCCTGCAACGCCTCTACAGGCCCAGGGCCATGCTCCAGGACATCAGGGAGGACCAGGTAATCTCCCTCTACCGGCTAGACACAGGGGCTATTAGGGAGCTCTATGAGGATCTACGACCTGACCTCGAGCCCCTGACTGCCCGGTCACATGCTATACCGGGATTGGCCAAGCTCCTTGCTGCCCTACATTTCTTTGCCTCTGGCTGTTTCCAATCCTCAGTGGCCGCAGTGGGTGGGATGAGTAGGCCAACGTTCTCTCGCTGCCTCCACCAGGTACTGTGGGCCATGGTCAGCCGGGTTGGGAATTACATTGCCATTCCCAACAGTAGGCAACAATGGGTGGCCCTGGGACAGGCATTCCAGCAGATTGCAGGGATACCACACGTGATGGGCGCAATAGATTGCACACATGTTGCCCTCGTCCCGCCACGTGACAGGGAGGTTGTGTACCGCAACTTCAAACACTTCCATTCCCTCAATGTGCAGGTTGTCTGTGATGCAGGTATGTGTATCCTGAATGTGGTCCCGTGGTTCCCAGGGTCAGCCCATGACTCCTATATCCTGCAGAACTCAGCACTGTTCGGCCAGTTTGAGGCCGGGCAATATGAGGACTATGTCCTGCTGGGTAGGTATTCCCCACATCCTACATGTACCTACCATATGTGTTTCGCGGGGGCACCATTGTCACCTGTGTCCTCTGCATGCATGACATTGTGGTATTGTTTCCTGGTGCAGCCTATTCTGGGCTTGACACTACGTCACACCCTGTCACCTGGAATGTGGTCACATACCTCTGTGCGGTACCACACGTCTCACTGCCTACCATGTGTGTTCTCAAAAGTTGCTTCAGGTGTCTGGATAGGACTGGCGGGGCCTTACAGTATGGACCCATGACTGTGGCAAAGATCATACTAGCCTGTTGCATCTTCCACAACATTGCTCTCAGGCACAATGTTCCAGTCGATATTAATGAGGATCTCAGGGTGGATCCTGTGTGCCCTCCTGCACCTGGCCATGGTGACACACATGCGGGGATGGCGGCCAGGCAACATCTGATCGAGGAGCTCTTCTCCTGTAAGTTCTGCTTGTGCTGGGGACGTGTCTCTGGGTTTGCCATGTGTGGGCAGGTGTATGGCTTGTGCAGCACTACCGTGACATGTCTCGATATGTCTGATGTTTTTTTGCCTCCCCAGGATGAGCTTCTGTGTTCCGGGCCCCCAGGGATTGGCTGACCATACTGCCCGATGCTGTGCTGCGGGTGGGGAGTGTGTGTACATCACTGCAACATGCAGGTGACTCGGATGAGTTGGCATACAGTGAGGTTTGCATTGCTGTCATCACGGTTTGACACATATATGTTGATTCCTCTCCACTGCTCCTATGGTGCTGCACATGTCTTTGGCCCACTATTCCATCACCCTTAGCTTCCGTTTGTCACACATGTGGCCATTACCTGTGCACATCTTGGGAGTCTTAATGGTGTATCTGCTGCACATAATGACAGGCTGTGTGTGCACAGGGCATTGTATTGTTTGAGAGCATGTGGAACACTCACTGCCATTGTGGCATTTGCAAGATGCGTGGCACTCATGCATGTACTGTGATGGGGGTCTCCACTTGTCGGTGATTGTCGGGGGTCCTGCCATCTGCACCTTCTGGCATGCATACCTTGTCTCACAGTGTATGTCTCTGTGTCTGCTTGACCTGTCTACATGACCGATCATTCTGCGCCACCCTGCCTATGTGTGTTTCAGGGATGTGTATGGCCACCTCTCCAGTGATGTTCCCTCATCCCTCTTTTCCCTTCTGCTTGTGGGCTACTGTACATTGTGGGCATGTGTCATATATTCTTTTCAGACTTGTCTCAGGTTTGCTGGTGGACCGATGTACGTCAACATTTTGTTTCCGCACAACACAACGCACCTTGGACATGCTGCACTCACAGCTACCCATGCGGACATGGTAATGTCCGCAGTCCATTGATGTCTGCAGCCTCTATTGGGGCTCTTTGTGCTCTTGCCTGACACGGACATTCCCAGTCAGGCCACAGCTCTACCTTTCAGGTAGGCCTCAGCTTCCATCCTCTGGGACATACACCACGTGCTGATACTGCATTTGGCCTGTTGCTATCATCATGTCTTCCATTGTTATCTCTGTGCGCCACCACTGCTGGACATGCTCTTGACCCCTGGGGTGCCTGTGTGTCATGTGCATTTACATGAACATATTGGGATGGTGTCCTGGTCTTCAGAGACATCTCCTGCAGTGGTCCATGTGCACTGTGCTCAGTGTTGTGGCCATGTCATGTGGTGCTATCTATGCATTCTGAGGTGAACTCTTTCTATCTCACTGTCTCCTTTCAGACCTACAGGGGCTGTGGGTTGGTGTGCCATTCCCTTACCTGATATCTACATCTTTTCACACAGGACACAGACAACATACATGACACATCTACTGCACTGCATCTGGAGATCCCGTCATCCATATGTGCGTGGACACAGCACCCCTGTGAGACTGTCCCTGGATGTTGTTGCCACAGGGAGATGGGCCTCTGCAATTTGGACACAGGCCTTTTTTTCAAACTCATTGATGGCCTATTTTGATTGTCACTGGGGGGACTGGGCCACCGTTGCTGCCATGAACTGTCTGGGTGTTTTGTTTCTTGCAGTAAGGGGGGGGGATGAGCTGTACATGGATATGTAGCCCTGATACGTCAATGTTGACATGGCATGTTGCCTTGTCACTCTGCATGCTTTCACCAGGTTCTTTTGGTGGCTGGGGATGGTGACTGCTGTGCATACGGTGGGTGCGAACACTGTGGGGACATGTCGTGGTGAAGCCCTCCACATCACATATTACTGTCTGTTTGTGACAGCTGATGAGATGCGGCATAGGATTTGGGGTGGCACCAGTGGGGGGTGGTCAGGGTGTGTAGGCTCCACGGGCAGCAACAGGTGGGTGGCCTCGCAAAATGGATTGGGTGTGTGCTGGCGACGTTGGCTGCCACATAGGCCCCATGTCTTTCTACAGGTCATATGGTGCACCGGGATGCAGGATACAATAGCTGCTTGGGTCTGGTGACTGCCTTTTGAGGACGGATGTTTGCACTTTACTTGTTTTGGATATTTGGGATATTGGTCACCCAATTTCATTGCCACTCGGGAGCTTGCCAGTTTGGGCAACACCTGGCATTTATCTTTTCCTTCCTTGTTTGATGCTTACTTGCCCATATGCTGTGTGCAGCCCCATCACATCTCCGCCCATCCTTCCATGGTTGAGCTGTGCATGTCAGTGTGGCCTGTTTGCAGCCTGTGTGCCACATTGTCTGGACTAATTGTAGTTTTCCTCCTGGGGTGGGGCATGTGACTGGGCTGCCTGTGTATTGGGACCGCTGCTGCCGGTTGGTCTGGGCCACATCACTGATCTGGTTGGTCATTCACATGCTCCTCTTTCAGTCCATTGTCCTTGACCACAGCCCATACACATGGCTTTCCATTGGCCTGGCCCCTTCCAGCCCTCATGTGTCACTCCCCTGATCTATTGCATGTTGTTTACACTGCATTATATTTCCTGGTGTGTGTGTGGACCTGTTCATATGTGCCTCCCATCCCACCTGTGGACTGTGCTGTTGGCTGTGGACCCCTGCTCTACATGTGTACTGCATCTTGGTTACTCTTTGGGGTGCCCTCACCTGACACACAGCTGTAGTTTTGTATGGTGACATGCTGTGGTCCTGTCTGCATCCATTTCTGTGTGCCTAATGGTGTTATTGTAGTCAATTTATTTCTGCAGTGCTTTCCATCCTAGAGGTCATGGCTTTGCACTCTCTCTGTTATCCTGTTTTGATGCCTTTCCTGCACTGGTACCTGTGGTCGCTGTAACAGTCATCTCTTGGCTTCTATGTCCTGGCCGCTCTTATCATCCTCATCACAGTTGCGGCCCATCCTTTGGTCCATCTATCTGCATCAGTGTGATGTGAGATGTCCTGTATGTTGCTGTGCACTGTCACCCCGTATCCTACACTGCTACCCTTGTCTGCATTGCATCTCTTTGTGCTTGGCGGGCCTGTGCCTGTTCTGCATAGCAGGCCCACTCCTCTGGCCACCTCCACCTCCACTGGGGGACACATATTCTCCTCACCTGCCACACACTGTTTTTCTAGTACTCTAGGGTGCCAACACCCTTTGCTGTGTTGCTGTTGCCAAAACCATGTTTGTCTGCGCTGCTGCCAGACACATGGGATGCCCGCAGGGATGGTGGTCCAGTAACTCCCTACTCTCCCTCCGTCAGTCACCTGTTCATTGTCTTTACTGTGGGTTCTATGTGGTGTTCGTACTACATCTGTCTCTGTTCCATGCAGGTCCTGCAGGTCCTCCAGACGCAACTTGCAGTCCCTAGGGCACACTGACCTTGGCCAACATACCCTTTTTGGAGCACCGTGCCATATGGTTCTATGGGCCAGGGTTCCATCTGCACTCTCTCATCCCTGTTTACCTCTTATTGCACTTAGCTTGGGACACCCTTCTAGGCACCGTACTGGTCACCTTTTCAAGCTTCTTCTTGGGCACACTGTTGGGCTACTGTCTTTTGCTGCTCTATGGCAGTGACGCACAAATTCATTTCTCCCTTCAGGGCCAGGCGCTGTGGGGGTGCCTGCCCCCTCCTATGTTCATCTCGGGACTGCTGATGTACATGTGCAGTGCACCATGGGTATTGTTGCATACACCCATATCCTTAACCCCCCAGCAGGCACTTTGGGTGGTGACATGGCGCCCCTCGGTGGCCAGTCAGGGGGTTATTGGTTCTGGTGGTACAGACATCTGCATATTCTTTCTCCACATATTCATAGTATGTTCAGGTTTGCTTTTGCTCTTGCCAGTGGCTTTAAGTTTTAGGAAAGAGGTCTGTGATGTTATTGGGCCTTTTATATTTGGTAATGATCTTGGCCTTGGTCTTGATTGTGTTTGCCATATGCCCTTGTTTGCTGAGACTTTGGTTTGTTTCATTGACAGGCATTCTTTGTATGTACGTAGTGCAACTGCTGTGGATCTGGTGTGGGGGTTTTGGGCATTTCACAGTTCTGCTCCATGAGCTGGCCACCTCATTATTGGGACTGTGTTATTTGCACTAGCAATATGGGCGAATAGTTACTTCAATGCCTGTGGGGGCCCCTAGGTCATGGGTTTCAGCCCACAGTGGATTGTTTGGTGGCCCTTTGGGGGGCATTTTGTAATTTTCCTTTACATTGGTGCTGACAGCAGCACCACCCTCACAGTGCAGACTCCTCACAGTGCCTCATCGGGAACCCTATCACATGCCCTATGGGGCGCTCTGTAACACGCCTTATAGGGTGGCCCTGGCAGACAGTGCACATTTACCTTTACCCTCTGGTGTGCCTTGTAGGGTGCCCTATGCGGCACCCTCGGGTTATAGCCCTGTGAGTGTGTGTTTGCCAGCAGAACCTGTTAGACGTACAAAACAAACTGCTTCTGACATCACTGAATTGGTGTAGGGGTAATGTTGCAGACTCATCCACAGATACCCCTGCCTGGCAGGGACACATTGTAATGGGGAAAAGATATCCTGTGATAGAAAAACAGAGGAACCTATGAGCAATAGGGCTGTTTCTAGCAGGAAGGAAGATATCAGGACACCCAGTTGCCAAGAGCAACACAAACATTCCCAGCCACGAGGGAAAGAACCCCGCACAGCTGATAAGCAATCCCCAGCTCATAGCTCTAATAGCTTTCACCTGGGAGGGGGAAGGGCTGGATTAGAGCCTCAGCAAACGTATAAGGGACGTTCACTAGAGTTAGTGGGAAGCAGTGGCAGTAGGAGGAGCAGGAGCTTTGGCTTTGGTAGCTCCAGAGAAAGCAGCTCAGAGAATTCAGAGAAGCCAGCAACAGGAAGCAGGAAAGACGTGGTGAATCAGAACCAGCTGGAGTCTCTGTGCAAGCTGAGGTCTGAATCTGGAAAGCAACGTCTGCCCTGGGCTGGTAGGAAAACTCACGTGTGTGACTCTGATTCTGAATGGGAAAGAGAAAGGCAGCTAACAGCTAATAGAGTTAATTGGAGGAGAAAGGCACAGAAACCTTTTAACCAAACCTCAAAACCTATTCCTTATGGTGAAGGCATTCACAAGGAGAAAGTACCAGTCAGGATAACTGGAAAGTATTTGCAAGCTTCAAGAAAGGGAGAATATACGGTGCCAGACATTTGTATGTTGGAAGAGGGTGCTGAGCAGCCTGAACATAGAGAAAAGCCTCTAAGGTTTAAACCCCTTCTAAAAGGAGCAGTGCACAGACTTTCTCTTGCCTCAAACCCTGAAGGTAGGCCAATTAGCCAATGTAAAGCTGGATACAAGACTTTCTCACGTAGGAGTTATAAGGGACATAACTCTCATTACAATTATATGCCAAGATATGGTGATACAGACCCTTACCTGCTAGAGGAGATAGTAGGGAGGTCACGGGAGCTGGCAGAGGAGAATAATCTGCCAACACTCTATAGGCAGCAGCAGAGTGGTACAGATGATAGTCAGATTGAATCAATGATAATTGATCCACCAGAAACAGAATTATCTGACAATCAGATGGACTGTTCATTGGCTGTATTAAGTGATGTGGTTTCACTGTGCTGAAGAGATACAGTTGTGGAAATAATTTAACTGCCTGTTTAAAAGTACAAGACTTTACTTTATCCTATCCTTTTTGCCAGAGTGTATGGCTTATGTTTCTTTATTACCTGTGTTTGGAATCCGTCCCCGGGAGGGGAAATAAAACCCTGTCTTGACCTTAACCATTCGTGCCTCAACTACCTTATTGCAAAGGAGCCCAACTACAACCTTTCAATAAAAGGTCCCCCTGCAGCCCAACCAGTACTCTAACGCTACAGGCGGCCCAGGGTGTGACAACATTCACTTGATACAGGGCCCAGAGTTGGGCCGAACAATGCATGGCGTGGTGGCGTTTTCTGCTGGAGTACGATGGCAAGACAATTGGGTTCTTACCTGCCTTGTTTCCAGCACGGTTAGACGTTTTGTTTCCTTTATTACATGATTTGTGGATATATTTGACTGTACATTTCTCAAACCCGTTTCTGGCTGCGAATTCACACTATTTTCTTCTTTTGAGGGCTGAGGCTCTCTTGATTAAAAGGGCCCTCCCCATGTGGGGAGGTGGGCATTTTCTCCCACCTCTCAGGTTGGTTGTGGCCGACAAAAGTGGAGGATATCTCTGGTTTTAACAGAGTGGTGACTGGTTATACATATCCATGACTATGGTTTGTGGAGGGTAATGATGCAGGCAGCTTTAGTCCTTAGACCCATAGGGGGAATTGAACTCACAAACCTTGCAACATCTGACAGTGTCTTAACCATTGTGCTACGGATCATGCTGCCTTAGGGGGGCACCTTTTCTAACTTCTTATGGGGCACCCTGTTGGGCTACTGTCTGTTGCTACTATGTGACAGTGGTGCACACAGTCATTTCGCCCTACCGTGCCAGGGGGCTGTGTGGGTACATACCCCTTCTTGTGTTCATCTCTGGACTGCTGATCTGCATGTGCAGTGCACCATGGGTATGCTTGCATTGAGACAGATCCTAGCCAACAAAGCAGGCGGTTTGGGTGCTATCCTGATGCCCTTCAGTGGCCAGCCAGGGGGTTGTTAGCAGCTATGGGGCTGCAGCCCAGTGGTTCCTTCACTGCCTGTGGGGCCAGTGGTAATGGGTTGAAACCCACAGTGGGCTTATTTTATAGGGCTGTCTGCAGCATTGTATATTTTTAATGCACATTAGTGCTACCAGCGACAGCCCCTCAGCGTAATATAACCTTACAGTGCCTCATAAGGCGCCCCATGCGGCACCCTATCTGGCGCCCTTTAGGTTGCCTTATAGGGTGTTCTATAGGGGACATTTTGGTGTGCCTCAGCGGACAGTGCACTTTATAATGTAGCCTGTGTAGTGCATTATGGGGTGCCTTCTGCGGCACCTTCGGTTACCCCACTGTGAGGGTGTGTTTCTGGCAACACTACTGAACGTAAAGAAAAACATGCCTCCTCATTCCCTATGTAATGCACAGGGTGATGCCTGGGCCAGCCTTCTGCATTAGGCACACTGGGGACTCGAACCCATGCTGCTTGTAACAGCGGTCAGTGAAGTAACCATTGTGCTACAGCTCTGTTTCAGTGATTTGTGTCTGTACGCCTTCTTAAGATTAATGCGCGGTAACACGCCACGAAGCCTGTAACGCTCGTTAGTTTTTGGAACGCGCATTAGTGGTAACGATGTACCGCCAATGTCCTTATTTGGGGTTTCTGTCTCTACCGCGGCTCCTAACGCGAATTGCACTAACGCACTTTAGTAAAATACCCCAAAGTATCCTTTATTTTCATCACCACGTATTATAGACTGGGTGTGGAATGGGCAACTGGACAGATGCTGGGAAAGGGGACAAAGAGGGCTGCAGACGGCACATGCTGTGCTGCAGCTGGGCCACAGTGCGGACTAGGGTGATGCCTAGGTGGCCCATAGGAATGCTGAAACAGTAGAGCAGCCAGACAGCAACTGATGAGGGCCCAGCATGGGCACGAGTGTGCTTCCCACAGTGTCACAGGGGATAGTACCCAGCAGGTACCCCCAAGGGCACAGAACATTGGCAGGCAGGGCCGGCCCGTCCATTGAGCAAGAATGTTTTTTGCACAGGGCCCCGCGTTTCAGGGGGCCCCGCGCAAAAAACATTCTACATTAGCACAAGCACATTAAACAAAACAAAATGGCTGCTGCTGCCGCTCCCGCCGTGGCAGCGGCAGAATCAAATGTCCCGCCGTGGGGCCCCGCCTGCCCGGCAGAGCCTCCCTGAGCTCCTGAGTCCCTCCTAATGCGCGGGCTTTCAGAGCCGGGAGAGCTTCTCTGACCTCTCACGGCTCTGTTAATCTCGCCGGGGCTGATGGGAAATCCCATCAGCCCCGGTGAGATTAACAGAGCCGCGAGAAGAAAGGGAAACTCTCGTGGCTCTGAAAGCCCACGCATTGGGAGGGACTCAGGAGCTCAGGGAGGCTCTGCCGGGCAGGCGGGGCCCCGCGGCGGTACATTTGATTCTGCCGCTGCCACGGCGGCAGCGGCAGCAGCAGCCGTTTTTCAAAAAAAATCTATCAGGGCTGATGGGGGGAGGGGGGTTAGGACTGGTAATGGGCTATGGGGGGTTTAGGACTGGTAATGGGCTGTGGGGGGCTAAGACTGGAAATGGGTTGATAGGGGGAGAGGGTTAGGACTGTAATGGGCTATGGGGGGGTTAGGACTGGTAATGGGCTATGGGGGGGCTAAGACTGGAAGTGGGTTGATGGGGGGAGGGGGGTTAGGACTGGTAATGGGCTATGGGGGGGCTAAGACTGGAAGTGGGCTGATGGGGGGTTAGAACTGGAAATGGGCTGATGGGTTAGGATGTAATGGGCTATGGGGGGGCTAAGACTGGAAATGGGCTGACGGGGGGGGGTAGGACTGGTAATGGGCTATGGGGGGGCTAGGACTGGAAATGTGCTGATGGGGGGTTTAGGACTGCTAATGGGCTATGGGGGTGCTAAGAGTGGAAATGGGCTGATGGGGGTAATGGGCTATGGGGGGGCTAGGACTGGAAATGGGCTATGGGGGGCTAGGACTGGAAATGGGCTGATGGGGGTTAGGACTGGTAATGGGCTATGGGGGGGGGGCTAAGACTGAAATGGGGTGATGGGGGGCCTTAGGACTGGAAGTGGGCTGATGGGGGGCTTAGGACTGGTAATGGGCTATGGGGGTGCTAAGAGTGGAAATGGACTGATGGGGGGTTAGGACTAGTAATAGGCTATGGAGGGGGGCTAGGACTGGAAATGGGCTATGGGGGGGCTAGAACTGGAAATGGGCTGGTGGGGGTTAGGACAGGAAATGGGCTATGGGGGGGCTTAGGACTGGTAATGGGTTATGGGGTGCTAAGAGTGGAAATGGGCTGATGGGGGTTAGGACTCGTAATGGGCTATGGGGGGGCTAGGACTGGAAATGGGCTATGGGGGGGCTAGGACTGGAAATGGGCTATGGGGGGCTAGGACTGGAAATGGGCTGATGGGGGTTAGGACTGGTAATGGGCTATGGGGGGGCTAAGACTGAAAATGGGGTGATGGGGGGGCCTTAGGACTGGACGTGGGCTGATGGGGGGCTTAGGACTGGTAATGGGCTATGGGGGGGGGCTAGGACTGGCAATGGGCTGGGGGGTGGCTAGGACTGGAAATGGGCTGAGTGGAAGGAGGGCTTGAACTGCAAATAGCTGATGGGGACGGGGGCTTGGAATGGAAATGGGCTGAGTGGAAGGAAGGCTTGAACTACAAATAGCTGATGGGGAGGGGGGCTTGGAATGGAAATGGGCTGTGAGGGGAGGGAGCTAGGACTGGAAATGGGCTGAGTGAGAGGGGGCTAGGACAGGAAATGGGCTGATGGAGGGCTAGGATAGGAGTGGAAATGGGCTGTTGGGGGGGCTGGGATTGGAAATGAGCTGATGGAGGGACTCGGATGGGGGAGCTAGGACTGGAAATGGGCTAATGCGGGGACTAGAAGGGAGCGGATGCTGGGTGGGGCTGGAACTAGAAGGGAGCTGATGTTGGGGGAGGAATAGAATGGGATTGAGTTGGGAGAGTGAAATGGAGAGGGAAAAAATATTTTGTGTGGGAGGGAAGACAAATCTACAATTGGCCGGATATTGGGAGAGTAAGTGGGGAATGAGGATGGCGGGGTAAAATTTGAGTGGATGAAATAGGAATGAGGAAAGAGCAAAAGGAGAGAGATTAGTATGTTAAAGCAGATGTAGAGAGAGAATGGAAAAAAAATAGAAAAGTGAAGAAAGGGCAAATGGACAGCAGACGATGGAGAGTTAGCAGAAGACACGAAGAAACCAGAAGAAAATGGCTGGAGCAATTGCAACTGAAAAAAAATGCACAAAAGGTAGAAAAATATCTCTTTATTGAATTTATTAACTGAAATATGCCAGCTCTGGGAAATGTGCATCATTAACGTCTGCGCTTTGTTTAGTACAAGAGGAAATTAATTTATAGTTTTATTTCTACAGTGTTGTTGGGCTTTTGGGGTTCCCAGTTTAATTATTGTCTTCCTGTTTCTACATTGTGATTTCTTGTTTGGTGACGGTCTATGTTCTGCACGTGTAACTGAGCTGAGGTATTCTGTTTATGTAATTCCTATTTGATATTGCCACTTGTTCTCTTTCCCCAGTAGATCATGTACCATTGTTCTCTGAAATGTATTGGTTTAATATTTGTAGTGTTGCCTTTTGATAGGTAGGGTCTGGTGCTTTGTGAGTCCTGGTAGTGCTACGGCGGGTTTGCTATGGGTTCTAAATGGGCAGTGTTTGTAGTAGTTCCTAATGTGCTTGGCAGTTGGCACTGGATTATAGTAATGTAGAAATCTTTTAGTCTTTCTTTATCCATATACTCATTAAGAGGCATGTTTACTAAAAGTTAGTGTGTGGTAACATTATGCAAATATTTATGCAAATGAGGCCCCACACCGAATCTCCGCACATGGCCCCGCACCCCCCTTGGGCCGCCCCTGTTGGCAGGCGGTGCTGTGGGGAAGCGTGGACATCTATGCAGGCACCCCTACCCCAGAACCTGCACCATAGGCAGCCGCCTACCCGCACAATGGATGGCCTGAGACTGCGCTCCACCAGCACCATCAGAAGACGGGCATGTCAGCAGGGTGGCAGAGGGGTACTGGTGGTGGAGGGGGCAGTGGCAGCTGCCCAGAGCAGACTGTGGCCTAGCCCTGTGTAGGTGGGTGCCATGCACTGCAACAGACAGGCCCTGTCTGACAAACAGTCATTGTATCCCCAGGGAACACACTGTCTCTGTAGCAGCATGGTGGTGCTGTGCACACAGCCAGTGTGTTCAGAAACAGAAAGTCACAGGTTCAAATCCCAGTTGTGGTTCCTACCAATCCAGTCCCCATATTTTACCCACTACTACAACGTGCTAATACAGACAGAACCTGTAGTGCAGATGACGTAGACATGCCCAAAACACCTACATTTTACCCTACAGAGCACAGACACCATAACATGCGCATTACCTAGAGCAGAGTCTCCCAAATGCAGTCCTGGAGGGCCAAACACCATTCAGGTTCCATGCTGCCTCTAATAAATGTGGCTGTGCTGCATTGCTATGCACCGCCCCCATGGTATGCAGATGTATCTCATGCACAGGGCCGGATTTAGCTATACGCCATGTACGCCATGGCGTAGGGCCCACAGCTGCAAAGGGCCCACAAAAATTGAAGTAGTTAGGCTTTTTTTTTTAATAAAATAAAAAAAACCCTGCTGGCTGCCGCGGCAGCATGGACTGACCCGCGGGGGCCCCCTCTGTAAGCTCGGTCCCTCCCTCCGTGCCTCCGTGTCTCCCTCCGTGCAGGCTGTTAGAGACGCGAAGGCAGACTGTCTCCTTCTGCCTTCCCGTCTCTGTTAAGCCCGCAGGGCTGATGGGAAATTTCCCATCAGCCCCTGCGGGCTTAACAGAGACGCGAAGGAGACAGTCTGCCTTCGCGTCTCTCACAGCCTGCACGGAGGGAGACACGGAGGCACGGAGGGAGGGACCGAGCTTACAGAGGGGGCCCCCGCGGGTCAGTCCATGCTGCCGCGGCAGCAGAGGGGGCCCCGCGGCGGCAGCCAGCAGGTTTTTATTAAAAAAATAAATTTTACTTTAGGCCGGGGGAGGGGGAGGGGGAGGGGTAGGACTGGTAATTGGGGGGGCTGGGACTGGGGCTGGAAATGGGTTGGGACTGGGACTGGAACTGGGCTGGGACTGGGACTGGAAATGGGTTGGGGGGATTAAGGCTGGAGGTGGGCTGATGAGGAGGACTGGTAATGGGCTGTGGGCTGTTGGGGGGGGGGTTAGAACTGGTAATGGGCTTTGGGGGGGTTAAGACTGGTAATGGGCTGTGGGCTGATGGGGGCTGTCTGGTAATGGGCGATGGGGGGGGCTAGGACTGGAAATGGGCTGGGGGGGTTAAGACTGGAGGTGGGCTGATGGGGTTAGGACTGGTAATGGGCTGTTGGGGGGGGTTAGAACTGGTAATGGGTTTTGGGGGGTTTAGACTGGTAATGGGCTGTGGGCTGATGGGGGCTGTCTGGTAATGGGCTATGGGGGGGCTAGGACTGGAAATGGGCTGGGGGGTTAAGACTGGAGGTGGGCTGATGGGGTTAGGACTGATAATGGGCTGTTGGGGGGTTTAGAACTGGTAATGGGCTCTGGGGGGGTTAAGACTGGTAAGGGGCTGTGGGCTGATGGGGGCTGTCTGGTAATGGGCTATGGGGGGGGGGGGTTAGGACTGGAAATGGGCTGGGGGGGGTTAAGACTGGAGGTGGGCTGATGGGGTTAGGACTGGTAATGGGCTGTGGGCTGATGGGCTGATGGGGGGGGGGGTTTGGACTGGCAATGGGCTATGGGGGGCTGACTGGAAATGGGTTGATGGGGTTAGGACTGGAAGTGGGCTGATGGGGGGTTAGGACTGGTAATGGGTTATAGGGGGGGCTTAAACTGAAAATGGGGTGATGGGGGGTTAGGACTTGTATTGGGTTGGGGGGTTGCTAGGACTGGAAATGGGCTGATGGGTGGCTAGGACTGGAAATGGGCTGATGCAGGGACTAGAAGGGAATGGATGCTGGGTGAGGCTGGAACTAGAAGGGAGCTGATGTTGGGGGAGGATTAGAATGGGATGGGGCTGGAAGAGTAAAATGGAGAAGGGAAAAATATTTTGTGTGGGAGGGATAAAAAATCTACAATTGGCCGGGTATTGGGAGAGTAAGTGGGGATTGAGGATGGAGGGGTAAAATTTGACTGGATGAAATAGGAATGAGGAAAGAGCAAAAGGAGAAAGATTAGTATGTTAAAGCAGATGTAGAGAGAGAATGGAAAAAAACTAGAAGAGAGAAGAAAGGACAAATGGACAGCAGACGATGGAGAGTTAGCAGAAGACATGAAGAAACCAGAAGAAAGTGGCTGGAGCAATTGCAGCTGAAAAAAATGCACAAAAGGTAGAAAAATATCTCTTTATTTTGAATTTATTAATTGGAATATGTCAGCTCTGGTAAATGTGCATCATTAACGTCTGCGCTTTGTTTAGTACAAGAGCAAATTAATGTATAGTTTTATTTCTACAGTGTTGTACATTCCAAGTTTGGCTTTTGGGATTCCCAGTTTAATTATTGTCTTCCTGTTTCTAAAATGTGATTACTTGTTTGGTGATGGTCTATGTTCTGCATGTGTAACTGAGCTGAGGTGTTCTGTTTATATAATTCCTATTTGACATTGCCACTTGTTCTCTTTCCCCAGTAGGTCATGTATTGTTGTTCTCTGAAATGTATTGGTTTAATATTTGCAGTGTTGCCTTTTGATTGGTAGAGTATGGTGCTTTGTGAGTCCTGGTAGTGCTGTTAGGATACGGCGGGTTTGCTATGGGTTCTAAATGGGCAGTGTTTGTAGTAGTTCCTAATGTGTCTGGCAGTTGGCACTGGATTATAGTAATGTAGAAATCTTTTAGTCTTTCTTTATCCATACACTCATTAAGAGGCACGTTTACTAAAAGTTAGTATATGGTAACATTATGCAAATATTTATGCAAATGAGGCCCCTTATTCAAATGAGGCCCACACCCCCCTTGGGCCGCCCCTGCTGGGGGCCCACAATTTTTGTTGGCATAGGGCCTCACTCAAGGTAAATCCGGCCCTGCTCATGCATATTCATTAGGGACAGCATAAAAACCCGAACAGTGTTTGGCTCACCAGGACTGGAGTTGGGAACCTCTGCCCTAGAGCAGCGACCAACAGGGGCAGACACACCCGCACCCGCAGGCTCCATTATCCCAAGCCTCCTGGAGAGGCAGGATGTTGGGCCCTGCGTGTATCTCCCCATACTAGCACTTGCATACCTTAGCAATGCCACCCTAAACATGGGAAAACTGTACACAGCTATCAAAAAGGTTGCTATGATAACTGGCAGATAGCAATTCCAAAGTTAAGCACAATTGGCTGATTGAGCTGCATCATAGCAACCTTTCTGATGTCTGTGGAGTGTGCCTCAGGTCTGGTGTCTGACAGAGTGACCCCAACAGTATTGCGTACCATGGACATACCTGCACTGTGCCCAGGACTGGTGTGGTGGCCAGGGCTGCCAAACACCTCCATAGTTGCACAATGCTGGCATAGGTGTGTGGAGTGTGTCTGTCTATCCAGTGTATGGTGTCTGCCAACACCCTCCACAGCCCACACTGCTAGCACTGTTGCCAGTATTGGCCTGCCAATGTGCATAATGAGGAGCAAGGTACTATGGGAATAGCCTGGATAGGGTGGCCTGGCCTGGCCGCATCTGCACAGGGCATAGGGCAGTGGCTCGGACATTGTAGTGCCCGGCCACCACCTGCATGGACAGGGTGGCCACAGCATGTCCTGCTGGGAGGTCACTAGCAGTGACCACGGCATGGCTAAGTTCCCCCATAGTGCTATATAGCAGTTTTTTCATGTGATATTTATGGGTCCCTTTTGGGACCCAATCACTGATTTATTTGCTTGGTGTGTATGCTGACATCCCAGTTCTGGGTACACACATCTTCTCCAGGACTATGCACTATGGACTAGCTAGCAGACTGTCTGCAGCTAGTATGTGTCTTGCTGGAACACCTTGCTGGGTGCAGCGGCTGGAGGCATGCTGCTGGAAAATGTCAGAGAGTGGTGGGGGGCAGCTGAGCATTTCCAGGCCTACTGTCTGTCTGCTATTGCTTTATGGCTGTGTACAGCTCCGTATTGCCTGCCCTGTAGGGTGTCTGTTCCCCAGCAGAGCTGGGCTTGATGGTCTTCTCTACTGCTGCCATTGCAGGGAGGTAGAATGTGGATCTTTTGGTGGGTGATCCTGTTTCCCACCCTGAGCCCCAGAGGGTGGGTTGTGTGGTGGTACATAATCTGTCTACGGGTCCAAACACCCCCCCTTCACCTACATCATGTAACCATGGCACCAACACAGGAGATGCACTATTCTGGGTGCATCATAGCCCAAAAGGGCTAGACATGACTGAGAAATACAAAAGGACACAGATGTAACCTAGGTGTGTCTGCAGGAACTACCTATCACACACAGTAGCACTGATGGGGACCTACAGCATGGCGTATTTCAGCCATGAAAGGTGCTGTGGACCTGGTCTGGGTGCCCCACCTCACTCTCAGGGTGAGCACAGTACCCGCACAATGTGATGGTCTGTGGCTACTCTGTGCCAGTACTACACACGGTCAGTTCCCCCTACCAGGCCGAGGTGCTGTGGGGGTGCATACCCCATCTTGTGCCCATCTGTCGACTGCTGATTTGCATGTGCAGTGCTACATGGGTACAGGTGGGTTAACCCTATCCTGGTAACCACCGCAGACAGTTTGTGTGGTGATGTGCAGTCCTTCTGCAGCCAGCCAGGAGTTTGCTAGCAGCTGTAGAGCTGTAGCCCACTGGTTACTTCACTGCCTGTGAAGCCAGAGGTCATGGGTTCAAACCCATGGTGGGGTTATTTGATAGGGCTGTCTGAGGCATTGTCTATTTTTAATGTACATTAGTGCTGCCAGCAAAAACACCCTCAGAGTACTGTAACCTTAAGGTGCCTCATAAGGCACCTTATAGGGCGCTTTATAAGGCACCCTATCAAGTGCCTTATAAGGTGCCTTATAAACTGTCCTATAGGGGACATTATAGGGTGCCTTGGCGGACAGTGCACTTTATAATGTGCCCTATGGAGTGCGTTATGGGGTGCCTTATGTGGCACACTTAGGTTACGCCACCGTGAGGGTGTGTTTGCTGGCAGCACTAATCAAAATAAAAGTAAAATGCCTCAAAAATCACTACCTAAATGTAAAGGGTGATGCCTCATGCATTAGGCACACTGGGGGATCAAACTCATGACCCCTGTACCATCAGTCACTGTATTAACCATTGTGTTACACCTCTGTTTCTATGTTTGCATGTCTGCGCGCCTACTTAAGATTATTGCGCGTTAACGTGCTTAGCGGTATTTCGCCCGATAATGTGCGCAGCGCTCTTTATCGCGCGATAATTCCATTTTGCTATGTTAAGACTGAAACGCCCACTCCTTTTATGGCATCCTGCACACTATCGCCGGGCGCACGTTAAGACTGCTTAGTAAACATACCCCTATGTGAAACTTCTATTTTCTGCAAAGTTTTAATATTTTTTATTATTGCCAGTATTTCATAGTTGTCTGAGTGTATCAAATCTAATAAATCATCCAGAACAGAGAAAGAATATGTGAGCTGTCCAAAACGGGTTAACATTGCTAAATGCAGTCCATTGCATATGCCTGAAAATCTCAGTCTTTGCAGATTCCCTTAACTCGCTTTCCTCTTCTGATCTTTCACGAATATTTAAAATTTTTATTGAAAAATATTTTGCAAAAGTCTCACAAGCTAAAATTGCCTCAGTGACTGTATTAAATTAACAGGAAGTTGCGAAAGATTCTTCATAATTTTAAACAGTTCTTTAGGGTGACTGAACAGTTAATGCAAAGTAATAAATTTTTGCATTTGAAGTCATAAACGTTTTCATGAGTTCTATAAATCTCTTGGCGTTGTTCCATGATTTTCGCCATGCCTCCTTCAATTGCCTGGCCTTTCATTTAAGTTCTCGCAGTTTTTCTGATTGCCAGGCTGCTGGTTTAATTTGTTTGACAAGGCAAACTTTTTCAGAGGCCAATTAATGAAATGTTATCTTGAATGTACTGTTCCATATAACTGCCAGTTCTTCCAATGGCTTTTCTATCTTTGTTTAAATGTTTTATATGATCTAAAATTTAGTTGCATATGCTGTTAGCAGTTCAAAAGGTTTCATATATTGTATTTAACCTTTGTGCTGCAAAAATTGTACAAAGTTTGTATCAACAAATACTAGGTATTCATGACCTTAAATGAATCCTTAAATTGAGGGCCAAAGGAAAGTGACTTGGAAAATGAACAAAGCAAACCTGACCACACCTGTTTGGCATTAATGAATGACTGCCTCAGGGGTTTCTCTATCCTTTTGAATACTTTGTATAATCCTACTTGTGGAAATATTTATTACAATTATGCCATGCCAGAACTTGCTTAGACACTCTGGTCTCAGATGCTTCAGACCCATTGGTGTAAAGGAAACACCACTGATCCAAGTGGTCTCAGGGCATGTTTAAGAAGAGTTATAGAGATGCTGTGTAAATTATATACAAAGGACATCAATTCCTTAGTGCACATTGCTTTCATTTGGGGGTCTAAAACCAAAGTGCATACAAAATCTATTGTATCCTAGGAACTGATTCCTAAACCTAGGAATCTGCACACACATAAGAACACAAGAGTCTTGAAGGACTACCAAAAGGGACTGATACTGCTGGAAAGAAATATGCACTTGTAAGTATTTACCTACTGGGAAATTCTCTAAATCTTGGGGAAGAGGGAATTCTTTGGGTTAAAGCGGATAAATCTGTGTATTTTAGAATTCAGTGTCAGTCAGGGCTTAGTACTACCAGAGAGCTTTTCATTTAAATCAAAATTAGAGTATCGCTTAGCATAGAAGGTAGAATAGGGTAAATATTCTTTGAATACAAAGAAATAGTTTCTAGAGACCTTTACAAAGAGGCCTTCTGGTTAGGAGGTAAGAGAACTGTAAATTTGTTTTAAATAGGTGTTAAAGCCAAGTGGCAGATCAAAGGGGCATTTTGAAAGACTCCCTCTAACAAACCAAGGACTGTGTGAATCACCCAAGAAATTGTTAAGACATTACTTTTAAAGCACAAGTCAGGCCACTGTGTAGCAAGACAGTGTTCTCTCCCCCCTCCACCACTTACCATGACTCCCACACACCCCAGGCATAATCTTAGATTTATAGGCTCATAAACCTATTAAAGGGAAAGAGGTGGTCAAATTCACTTTCAGGTTCAGCTGTTTATCATTAACAGGAATAGATTAATTAAGGCCCTGAGATTAATTAATCTTGAGGTGAACTAAGTCCCTGAAACGTTGTAGGTATAGGTATATTGGTACAAGTATACCTAGAAACTTCAATTAAGTAAGCAACTTAAATATCTAAACAAATCCTTAAAATTAAGATGCAGACAGTAGTCTAGCCTCGAGATAGGGGCTATCCAGTCTTTTGCATTGAGTGTCACATGTACGATTTTTTCCCAGTTGGTGAGAGGTCTTACATGTGCACTAGGTGCAAGAAGTTCTTTGCTCTCAAGGAACGAGTCCAATCTCTGAAGGCTAGAAAAGCAGAGGAGGTAAGGAAGACAGAGAGGTATATAGACGAGACCTGCAGGGACATAGTACTGAAGTCCCACCTCCAGTCTGGCAGCCTCTCTTTTGCCATGGAGGAGGGAGGTCACGTGCGAGCATTGCCTTGGTATGGCAGGAAGTGATCCTGTAGCTATGACATGCCCTCCAGGTGATTCTAAAACCCTATCAAACTGAAATAGTTTCTCTAGGGTATAAGTGCCCATGAGGGATGGGTTAGGATGGCAGTTATAGTTGGCGATTCGATCATTAGGCATGTAGATAGCTGGCTGGCTGGTAGACCTGAGGATCACCTGGTAACATGCCTATCTGGTGTGAAGGTAGTGGACCTCATCCGTCACCTAGACAATGTTTTAGATAGTGCTGGGGAGAAGCCTGCTGTCTTGATACATGTTGGTACCAATAACATGGGAAAATGTGGATGGATGTTCTGGAGGCCAAATTTATGCTTTTAGGTAAGAAGTTGAAATCCAGAACTTCCAGGGTAGCATTCTCAGAACTGCTTCCCATTCCATGGGCAGGACCCAAAAGACAGGTAGAGCTCCAGAGTCTCAATATGTAGATGAGATGATGGTGCAAGGAAAAGGGGGTTTGGATTTGTTAGGAAATGGGCAACATTCTGGGGAAGGGAAGGGCTTTTCTTAAAAGATGGGCTCTACGTTAACCATGGTGGAACCAGGCTGCTGGTATTAAACCTTAAGAAGGGGATAGAGCAGCATCCTCCTAAAAAGCAGACCGCCGAAAGCAGCGTGCTCTCTCTGCCATCCTGCACCCCGGCCACCATCAAGCTCTCCCGGCGCGGATCGAGCAGCCGGGGAACAAGAGAACCGCCTCCATCCTCCACTGCCCAATCGGGGCAGGCAGCATCCTCCTAAAAAGCAGACCGCCAAAAGCAGCGTGCTCTCTCTGCCCTCCTGCACCCCGGCCACCATTAAGCTCTCCCGGCGCGGATCGAGCAGCCGGGGAACAAGAGAACCGCCTCCATCCTCCACTGCCCAATCAGGGCAGGCAGCATCCTTCTAAAAAGCAGACCGCTGAAAGCAGCGTGCTCTCTCTGCCATCCTGCACCCCGGCCACCATCAAGCTCTCCCGGCGCGGATCGAGCAGCCGGGGAACAAGAGAACCGCCTCCATCCTCCACTGCCCAATCGGGGCAGGCAGCATCCTCCTAAAAAGCAGACCGCCGAAAGCAGCGTGCTCTCTCTGCCCTCCTGCACCCCGGCCTCCATCAAGCTCTCCCGGCGCGGATCGAGCAGCCGGGAACAAGAGAACCGCCTCCATCTTCCACTGCCCAATCGGGGCAGGCAGCATCCTCCTAAAAAGCAGACCACCGACAGGCGGGCCCGCGCCTGTCGGGCCCGTGCCTGAGGGCCTCGCCAGAGGGCCCTTTGGCGTGGCCCTTAGGCGGGGCACCAAAATAGAGCCGTCAACTACCCGCCCAAAGTTCAGCAATGATGAGCGTCTAACCAGCCATCGTCGATGGAACCTACACAGCCTGCACCGAGATGCTTCAAAAGGTACCCATCTCACCACAGTCACATATTACCATGAACGCCATCATCCTGGGCAATACTATTATCGCTCATATGCTCCAACTTAGCCAAGAACTCTAGTGTAAAACCGCACTTACTTGCAACCGTTACTTTTTGATGCTTGCATGTTGTAACACATAATTGTTAACAAAATTTGCTACTGCCTCAGCTACGGTCCTATTTCCTAAATCCTCGCTAAATCTTAGCAGTACCATATGTTGCGACAGTGCCTGTTTGTCACGCATTTCATCTCAAATTGTTACTTTAGCATTCATTGTAACCTTGCCTATTACCACTATAGCATTCAATGTAATTGTTATTGTAGCATTCAGTGTTATCCTTGCCTATTTACCACTATAGCATTCAATGTAATTGTTATTGTAGCATTCAGTGTTATCCTTGCCTATTACCACTATAGCATTCAATGTAATTGTTATTGTAGCATTCAGTTTTATCCTTGCCTATTGCTATTGTTCCCTCCTACTACGAGCTGCCCTTTCCCACCACCTCTGCAGACAAAAGTCCTAATCACCTTGTCTCTTCCTTACACAAGCTATGACAAAAGTCCAGCACTGACACTTAGCGTTTCACAAGGTTCCTACATAAGCTGTCACCTTACATAAATACATAAACCACCATATACAAGCACCATGCAACTCACCGTACCCTCCATGTCCATCATATTAGCCCTATTGGCCTCCTGGGTCCCCACCTTGACCCACACACTAAACCCCGGTACCAACTATATCCCTATCCTCCACTACAACGCAAGGAGAGGTTTTGAAACCCCTCACCACACTACTACAAAACCTTATACACGCCAGTCACACCTTCTACATATCCCACTACAAACCATTAACAACATCAAATCCGAAAAACGCACTCAGCACACCCGTCTTAGATGCGCACTTGCGAATGCCCGATCTATACGATCAAAATGGCCCATAGCCATCGATCTTATATCTCACCACAACCTCGACCTACTAATGATAACTGAAACATGGTTATCTTCATGCGACAACGTCATCCTTAACCAGATGACACCCCCAGGATACTCCTTCTTCGCTTGTCACAGAGCCAATCAAAGGGGAGGTGGTACCCTCATTATTGCCAAATCTTCACTCCAATTTAGACTAAGTAGTACCACAAGTACAACTCACCTTGACACGCTCTCTATAACAAATGACACCTCTACCATCAACCTTTTATACCGAGCTCCCACGCCATCGCCAGATGACCTTCCTTCCATAATCAACATTGCTGGTAACCCCACCAATCCCCGCTCCCTAAACTGGTTATTAGGTGACTTCAATCTGCCATCCCTACATGACTCGCACTCATCAGCCTTCCTTGATGCAATGAACCAACTTGGCTATAGCCAATTAATTGATGCTCCCACCCACAACAAAGGAAACAAACTTGACTTGATTTTTGCACCCCACGCTGCTATCAACTCCACTGAGAACCTGTTGACCTCAATAACACCCATCCCTTGGTCAGATCATAACCTACTTCTCTTTGAATTACCCAACATTCACCCCAGCAACATTTGTAAAAATACTCAGCGTAACATTAGAAACACGACTGCACGATATCAACCTTTTGATAAGAATGAAGTCCTTGAGAAAATATTGCCTCTCCTCACCAACACCTCTACAGACCCTGACGATCTAGTATCAAACTGGAACAATGCGCTCAAGGAGGCTGCACACCAACCAGCCAACACCAAGAAACAATCAAGACGCGAACATGCACCTTGG
The DNA here is from genome assembly GCA_033557465.1 of Ichthyophis bannanicus. Taxonomy (NCBI): domain Eukaryota; kingdom Metazoa; phylum Chordata; class Amphibia; order Gymnophiona; family Ichthyophiidae; genus Ichthyophis; species Ichthyophis bannanicus. Next base: position 43,588,521 of record CM066046.1, read on the forward strand.
TACCCACAAGATTTACGAGACTCTCTAATCCAGCTCCGTAAACTTGAAAGACATTGGCGCCATTCACGGACACCTGAGGCTCTATGCACATACTCTGCGCATCTACAAGCTCACAGACAAATGACAATGGAAAAGAGAAAGCAACACCACTCTGAAACTCTAAAAAGATCATTGAACAGGCCACGTGACCTATTCTCCATTGTGAGAACACTCACAGGCGACCCTACCCCTCCCCAAGACCAAATGCCTCACCCACAAATCTACTCAAACTACCTTCAGTCTAAAATAATCCAAACCAACATTAACACTTCCCCCACACCCTCCATCCCTGCAGACCTCATCCCGCAACCAACTGCGCTGTCACAATTCTACGAGGTCTCCACCAAACAAATCGAAGAAATCATCTCTTCTATCAACCTTACCACAGCACCTAATGACCCATGTCCCTCCAGATGGATTAAAGAGTTGCGATATACCCTCAGCCCAACCATCAGCAGGATCATCAACCAATCCTTTATAAAAGGCTCCTTCCCACAAAGCCTGAAATTCACATCAATCCGACCACTGTTAAAAAACTGCAAACTCGACCCATCTAAAGTCGAATCATTCAGACCCATATCAAGCATCCCAGTGCTGGCAAAAATTACAGAGAAGGTAGTTCAAATACAAATTCAACAGTACATCGACACTGCAGCTCCACTGGACCATTCACAACATGGATTCAGAGAAGCACATGGGATAGAAACCATCCTTACTACATTATTCAACAACCTAGTCATGGGAATTGATGATCTACACCAAGGATTCATCCTTATTTTTATGGACATTGCGGCACGTTTGATTCTGTGAACCACGAGACACTACTACTCCGCCTCAAAGACAAAGGTATACAAGGTATGGCTTTAGCATGGTGCAGGTCATATTTGAGCGATAGGTCACAACAAGTCAGGGTAGGATCCACTACATCCGATCCATTCACACTCAAACAAGGAGTCCGCCAAGGTTCATCCCTTTCATCTCTCATGCTTAATATATATATGCAACCCATCTGCGATTTAATCCGCTCTTTCAATATTCAGTGCTTAGCATATGCAGATGACATCCTGATGTACTCATCCTTCAAGCTTGACCAACCGGATTTCTCAACAATCACAAAATGCTTCAATGCTGTTTCCGAATGGCTCCTCTCCCAAAACCTGCGCATTAATCACAGCAAGACTAATGTCCTTTTTGTCACTCGTAATCAGAACTTCATACCACCGCCATCCTTGCGAGTCAACAACTATGACCTCACAGTCAAACCTACCATCCGGTACTTGGGCATCATCCTCGACCAAAAGCTGGACATGGCACCGCATATCAAAAACATTACTAAATCTATCTACCACAAGATACGGTCATTACGCCACCTTCGATCATTACTGGACCCCTCCGATTTCCGCTCAATCTTCCAAGCACTGGTAACCCCCCACCTTGACTTTGCTAACATTATCCTCCTTGGACTCCCACAAGCAACATTGAATCTGCTTAGGTTAGCCATGAACTCTGCAGCAAGAATACTTACCGGAACATCTAGATCGGAGCACATAACTCCAGTACTGATGAGCCTACACTGGCTGTCTTTACACGCCAGAATCATATACAAAGCCCTCGTTCTAACCTTCAAGGCCTCAAGAAATCAGCCCCCCACCCCACTTACCAAGCTCATCCAGCCCATTCCACCAAATAGAAACAGACGCTCGTCATGTATGAACAAACTAGAAGTGCCTAAAACAATCACGAAATGCTCAAAGACAACAGCCAATAGAGCCTTCTCACTATTTGTACCAGGAGCATGGAACTCCCTCCCCCCAGAAATCCGTTCCATTACTAATATCATTTCGTTCAGAAAGGCTATCAAACATCATCTGTTCTTAAAATACTATTCTAATCTCATCCCCCCCCAGCCAATCCCAAAATAATACACGTCTTCACCAAAACCCACGCTTAACACAACCCCAACTAGAAAATTCAATAGCCTGACACTCCTCCTGTTACCTATCCATTCTTCACACTACAATCCCTAACCATGCCCTTCATATGATGTTTAATCTTCTTCTTTAAATAACATTGTACATAGTTTTTCTCCTTGTTATCCAAGTTTGTATCCCTTGTTTATTGTAAACCCAATGTAACTTGTTACATTGTTGTATGTTTTGTTCCAGTGTAAACCGCACTGATTGTAATAGCGCGGTATATAAGAAATGCAAATAAATAAATAAATAAATAAAATAATAGGGGAAAGCCGACAGTCGCCCAAGAGCACATGGTTCGGAAGGAAGTATTCTTGAAAAATTCTAGCAAAAGAGAGAAGTTAGGGCATCTTGATAGGGCGGTTCCAATAAAGATTAAAGTAACTCAGATGCCTTTAAGTACAGAGCAGACAGAGCTGAAAGATTCCAAATTACCCTTGTCAACTGATATTGTTAATATAAATAAAATGCAAGCTCTAAAATCCCTTTATGCAAATGCTAGAAGCCTAAAAAATAAGATGGGAGAGCTAGAATAAATAGCACTAAATGAAAGGTTAGATATAATTGGCATCTCAGAGATCTGGTGGAAGGAAGATAACCAATGGGATACCGTGATACCTGGGTATAAATTATATCACAATGACAGGGTAGATCAAACTGGTGAAGGGGTTGCGCTCTGTTAGAGAGGTCATTGAGTCACAAAGGATAAAGGTTTTGCAGGAAACAAAACACACTGTAGAATCTCTCAGGATAGAAATTTCATGTAACATAGTAGCGTAGTACATGATGTTAAATAAAGACCAACATGGTCAATCTAGTCTATCCAGCAAGGTGGCAAAAGTAGGTGCACCTGCCGCTCCATGCAGGTCACCTCTTCCCATGCCTTTGTTTTTGTTTAGGGGTGTGCCCACCACTCTGTGCAGGTCATCCTTATTTGTTTAGCTATATGAGATAGTTAAGTTTATTTTGATTTTATCCTGTTGCTATAAAGGGATCCACTGAGTCTATCCCATGCCATTTTGAATTCTGTCATTGTATTTGCCCCCACCACTTCTAGCGGGAGGTTATTCCAAGCATCCGCCATTCCACCACCCTGTCAGTGAAAACGTATTTCCTGACGATGCCTTTCAGTTTACCCTCTTCAAGGGCATGTTATGTCCTCTAGTTTTATAGTTTCCCTGTCTTTGAAAAAGGCTTGTTTGTTCATTAATACTCTAAGTATTTAAAGGTCTGAATCATATCTCACTTGTCCCTCCTCTCCTCCAGAGTGTACATATTTAGGTCTTCAAGTCTTTTCTCATACGTCTTCTGACGCAGGCTCCAAATCATTTTGGTCACCTTCCTCTGAACCGTTCCCAGTCTTTTTATATCCTTTGTGAGATATGGTTCCAGAACTGAACACAGTATTCCAAGTGAGGCCTCACCAGTGACTTGTACAGTGGCATTAGTACCTCTTCCTTTCTGCTAGTAATTCCTCTCTGTATGCAACCCAGCATCCTTCTGGTTTTGGCCACTGCCTTGTCACACTGTTTCGCCACGTTGAGATCCTCAGAAACAATCACTCCGAAGTCCTTCTCCTGGTCCATGCACACCAACCACTCACCCCCTATTGCATACAATTCCCTTAGACTTTTGTATCCTAAGTGCATGACACTGTACTTCTTCACATTAAATCTTAACTGCCAAGCATTAGACCATTCTTCCAGCTTTTGTAGATCTTTCCTCATGTTATCCACTCCCTCAGGGTAGTCCATTCTATTGCACATTTTTGTCATCTGCAAAACAGACATACTTTTCCAATATCACTCACAAATACATTGAACAGTACCAGTCCCAAGACCGATCCATGGAGCATGCTACTAATCACCTTCCTTTCATCCGAGTGAGTTCCGTTTACCATCACCTTCTGTCATCTGTCAGTCAACCACCTTGGGACCCATCCCCAGGCTGTGCAGTTTATTGATAAGCCTCCTATGAAGAACAGTATCAAAGGCTTTGCTGAAATCTAGGTAGATCACATCCATTGCATGCCCTTGATCTAGGACAATCAGTGGGACACTGTGATATCTGGGTACAAACTATATCATAATGATAGAGCAGATAAGATTGGTGGAGGGGTTGCACTCTATGTTAGAGAGGGCATTGAGTCACAAAGGATTTTGCAGGAAACAAAATTCACTGTAGAATCTTTATGATTGGAATTCCATGTAAAAAAGGGGAAGGGGGAGGTAATGGCAGTGGGGGTATACTATGGACCGCCTGGCCAGAATAAACAAATGGATGATGAAATGCTCAAAGAAATCAGGGAAGCTAACAAAAGTTACAGCTCAGTAATAATAATGGGTGATTTCAATTACCTCGGTATCGACTGGGTCAGTGTCATGGCAGGACATGCTAGGAAGATAAAGGGGTATGTTTACTAAACGGCGCACAAGTGCGTGGCGCACAATAGCGTGCGCTAAGGTACCTTAGCGCACGCTAATGATGCATTTTTGTGCCCCGCACACGTGCGCGCCGCACTAACGGGCCCGCTCAGGTGCGCAGCGCACAACTGTGCGAGAGAGGCGTGGAAAGGCTCCGGGAGGGCGGAAGAATGCTCCCCAGGGGCGGAGGGAAGGGGTCAATGGGTGGAGAGTGGGAGGGGAGAGGCTCCCCGCACAGGAGCGGGGCTGAAATTCAACTAAAAATATACCGCGAGTGAAAACCTCGCATTAGAACCGATTTAAAGGGAAGAGAAACCATTTCTGTCAGCAATGTACAGCAAAACCAGGGAAACCTACAAAAAGTGAGCAGTGTGATACATGTGCACGGAACAAAAGGGCAAATAAACATTAAAAATGACCCTACCAAAATATAAAGAAATTATAATTAAGCTGGGCAATAGTGATAGTAATGGGGAGCATCAAAAAACACTCCCAAAAAAGCCCCAAAAAATAAATATGAATTTTAGAAGGGTCTACGCTCCTTCCTCATACAAGGTGAATGATCCCACAGTGAAATAGCACTGATCAGGGTTTCCCTCTCCATTGGACAGGTTTCCTATGGCATGCACATTTCCACAACAGCAGGGCGGTCAGGTCAGAATGGGCAATCGGACAGATGCTGGGAAAGGGGATACAGAGGGCTGCAGGCGGCACATGCTGTGGTGCAGCTGGGGCAGAGTGCGGACTAGGCAGATGCCTAGGTGGCACCTAGGAATGCTGAAACTGAACAGCAGCCAGTCAGCAACTGATGAGTGCCCAACACGGGCATGAGAGCGTGTAGCACAGTGTCACAGGGGATAGTACCCAGCAGGTACCCCCAAGGGCACGGAACATTGGCAGGCGGTGATTGGGGGATGTGCGGACAGATATGCAGGCACCCTTACCCCAGAACCTGCACCATAGGCAGCCGCCTACCCGCACACAGGATGGCCTGAGACTGCGTACCACCAGCACCACCAGCAGAAGGGCATGTCAGCATGGTGGCACAGGGGTACTGGAGGTGGAGGGGGGCAGTGGCAGCTGCCCAGAGCAGGCCATGGCCTAGCCCTGTGTAGGTGGGTGCAATGCACTGCAACAGACAGGCCCTGCCGGACAAGCAGTCATGGTATCATCAGGGAATGCACTGTCTCTGTGGCAACACGGTGGTGCAGTGCACACAACCAGCGTGTTTGGAGATAGAAGGTCACAGGTTCAAAGCCCAGCTGGGGCTACTGCCAATCCAGTCCATATATTTTTCCCACTACTAAACCGTGATAGTAAGGACAAAACTTTATTGCTGAGAACATACGCATGGTTAATACGCCTATATTTTACCCCACCGAGCACATACACCATAAACAGGCACATTACCTAGAGCAGAGTCTCCCAAATGCAGTCCTGGAGGGATGCCTGTGCTGCATATCTATGCACCACCCCCATGGTATGCAGATGTAGCTCATGCATATTCATGAGGGACAGCATGAAAACCCGAACAGTGTTTGGCACACCAGGACTGGCGTTGGGAACCTCTGCTGTAAAGCAGCAACCAACAGGGGCAGACTCACCCACACCCACACCCACAGGCCCCATTGGCCAATGCCTCCTGGAGAGGCAGGACATTGGGCCCTGCGTGCATCTCCCAATACTGGCACTTGCATACCTTAGCAATGCCACCCTACACCAGGGTATACGGTACACAGCTCTCAAACGTTTGCTATGAGTACTGGCAGATAGAAATTCCTACGTTAAGCACAGTTTGCTGATTGAGCTCCATCATAACAATCTTTCTGATGTCTGCGGTGTGTGCTTCAGGTCTGGTCTGTGACAGTGTTTACCACCCTGGGGAGTGACCCCCAACAGTATTGCGTACCATATCCATGCCTGTACTGTGCCCAGGACTGATGTGGTGGGCAGGCCTGCTAAACCCCTCTATAGTAGCACAATGCTGGCATAGGTGTGGGGGTGTCTGTCTGTCTATCCAGTGTATGGTGGCTGCAAACACCCTCCACAGCCCACACTGCCAGCACTGTTGCCAGTATTGGCCTGCCAATGTGCATAATGAGGAGCAAGGTACCATGGGTATAGTCCAGACAGGGTGGCCTGGCCAGGATGCATCTGATAGTAATGGGGAGCATCAAAAAACACTGGCACTGGCTGGGACATTTTTGTGCACGGCCACCACCTACACAGACAGGGTGACCTCTGTATGTCCTGCTGGGAGATCACTCTCACCCTGACTGTGCAGTGACGACAGCATGGCTAGGCACCCCCATAGTGCTATACAGTATTTCTGTCATGTGATATTTATGGGTTTCTTTTTGGGGCCCAGTCACTCACTTATCTGCATGTTGTGTATGCATTTCCACCAAGAACATGCACTATGGATTAGCTAGCAGACTATTTGCAGCTGGTATGTGTCTTGATGGAGTGCCTTGCAGGGTGCAGTGGCTGAAGGCTTGCTGCAGGAGAATATCAGATTGTGGTGGTGTGTAGCTTAGCATATCTGGGCCTAATGTCTGTCTGCTATTGTGTTATGGAAGCATACAGAGCTGTATTGACTGCCATGTAGGGTGTCTGTTCCCCAGCAGGACTGGGGTTGATGTTCCCCCTCTACTGCCACCATTGCAAAGAGGTAGAATGTGGATCTGTTGATGGGAGACCCTGTTTACTGCCCTCAGCACAGGAGGGTGGTGGTACATAATCCTCCTAGGAGTCCATAGGGGCTACACCTGACTTAGACAGACAGATATATCCAAGGTGTTATCTGCAGAAACTACCTATCTCACACATTAACACTGCTTTGGACCTGCAGCATGGCCTATTTCTGCTATGGAAGGTGCTGTGGACCTGGTGCTGGGTGCCTCACTGCACCCTCAGGGTGAGCACAGTACCCGCACAATGTGACGGTGTGTAGCTACTCTGTGCCAGAAAAACACACGGTCAGTACCCCCTACCAGGCCGAGGTGCTGTGGGGGTGCACATGGTCAGTTCCCCCTACCAGGCCGAGGTGTTGTGGGGGTGTATACCCCATCTTGTGTTCATCTGTGGACAGCTGATTTGCATGTTCAGTGCATCATGGGTACGGGTGTGCTAACCCTATCCTGGTGACCACAGCAGACTGTCTGTGTGGTGACGTGCAGGCTCTCTGCAGCCAGCCAGGGGTTTTCTAGCAACTATAGAGCTGTAGCCCAATGGTTACTTCACTGTCTGTGGAGCCAGAGGTCATGGGTTCAAACCCACAGTGGGGTTATTTGATAGAGCTGCCCAAAGCATTATCTCTTTTTAATGTACATTATTGCTGCCAGCAAAAACACCCTCAGAGTACTGTACCCATAAGGTGCCTCTGAGGGCGCTTTATAGGGCGCCCTATAGGGCACCTTATGGTTACCGTCCATATAAGGTGCACTATACATTATCCTGTGCCGCAACTTATAGGGTGCCCTATAGGGGACATTTTAGGGTGCCGTGGCGGACAGTGCACTTTATAATGTGCCCTATGGAGTGCCTTATAGGGTGCCTTATGCGGCACCTTCAATTACGGCACGTAAGGGCGTGTTTGCTGGCAGCAATTAATAAAATAAAACTAAAGTGCTGCAGGAAACAAGATGTACATTGCGAAGCTGATGCCTCAGCCAGCCTTACGTATTAGGCACACTGGGGAGCAAACTCATGACCCCTGTATCAGCAGTCAGTGCCTTAACCATTGTGCTCCACTGCTGCTCCTCCTTGCATGTCAGCGCACCTACTTATGCTTTTCATTCCTTAAACTGCACAGTACTGCCATCAAAAACAGTACTCTCACCTTGCGGTACCTCATACGGCACCCTATAAAGCACCCTATAAGCAACATTCAAGGGTGCCTTGGTGGACAGTGCACTTTAAAATGTGCCTTATGGGGTGCCTTATGTTACCACGCTTTGAGAGTGCGTTTGCTAGTACAGATAATTAAAATAAAACTAAAATGCCTCCTAAAGCAATCTTCCCCATAATAGGTACTGCCTAAGCCAGCCTTGTTCATTGGGCACTGTGGGGGATTGAATCCCTGATCCATTGGTCAGTGTCTTAACCATTGTGCTGTGGTTCTGCTCTTGTGCTGGCACATCAGCGCGCCACCTTATGCCGCCCAATATTACAATGCCTCCTAAAGCAATAGCACACCGCCTTATGCACATCAGCGGGCCGCCTTATGCCCATCAGCGCGCCGCCTTATGCCGCCCAATATTAAAATGCCTCCTAAAGTAATGCCTCAGCCAGCCTTGTTCATTGGGCATTGTAGGGGATTGAACCCCTGATATCTGCACCATTGGTCAGTGTCTTAACCATTGCGCTGTGGTTTTGTTCCTGTGCTTGCACATCAGCGCGCCGCCTTATGCCGCCCACTATTAAAATGCCTCCTAAAACAATCTTCCCCATAATAGGTAATGCCTCAGCCAGCCTTCTTCATTGGGCACAGTGGGGGATTGAATCCATGATCCCTGCACCATTGGTCACTGTCTTAACCATTGTACTGTGGCTCTGTTCCTGTGCTTGCACATCAGTGCGCCACTTATGCTTCCCGCGCAGCTTTCTCATGCGCTAATGTGCAGAGCGCACTTGAGCGCAGCGCACATTAGTGCATGTTTAATCCCGGTTTTGCTTTTTTCAGCCTGAAACGCCCACTCCTTATATGGCATCCGCACACTAGCGAGGCCCGCACATTACCGGGGTTTTAGTAAACAGACCCCAAAGTTTCTAGATGAAATAAATGACTGTTTCTTGGAGCAGCTGGTTCATGAACTGACCAGAGGAGATGCCATTTTAGACCTAGTCCTTAGTGGAACACAAGATTTGGTGCAAGAGATAAAGGTGTTGGGGCCACTTGGCAATAGTGATCATAGCATGATCACGTTTGATTTAATAAATGGAGGAAGGACGGTAAGGAAATCCACAATATTACATAAGAACATAAGAACATAAGACATGCCATACTGGGTCAGACCGAGGTCCATCAAGCCCAGTATCCTGTTTCCAACAGTGGCCAATCTAGGTTATACGTACCTAGCAATATCCCCAAAGACACAGGTTCCACAATGCTTGTACTGGGTCAAGCATTGATATCCTGGGTCCCTTTTTAATAGTGGTTTATGGACCTTTCCTCCAGGAACTTGTCCAAACCTTTTTTAAACCCAGCTATACTAACAGCCCTTACTACATCCTCCGGTAACAGATTCCAGAGTTTGATTACACGTTGAGTGAAAAAATATTTTCTCTTATTTGTCTTAAATAGTTTACCCTGTAGCTTCATTACATGTCCCCTAGTCTTTCTATACTCTGATAGCGTAAACAATTTATCCACGTTTATCCGTTCCACTCCATTCATTAATTTATAGACCTCTATCATATCTCCCCTCAACCGTCTCTTCTCCAGGCTAAAAAGCCCTAACCTTCTTAGCCTCTCTTCATAGGAGTAGCCTTCCATCCCCTTCACCAATTTGGTGGCTCTTCTCTGTACTTTTTCTAATAACGCTATGTCCTTTTTAAGATACGGTGACCAGAATTGCACACAATATTCAAGGTGCGGTCGTACCATGGAGCGATACAGAGGCATTATAATATCCTTTGTTTTGTTCTCCATCCCTTTCCTTATGATACCTAGCATTCTATTTGCTTTCTTGGCCGCCGCTGCACACTGGGCGGAGGGTTTTAACATGTTATCCACAATGACTCCTAAATCTTTTTCCTGGGTGGTGGTTTCTAATGTGGAGCCTTGCATCGTGTAACTATAGTGTGGGTTGTTCTTTCCTAGGTGCATAACTTTGCACTTGTCCACATTAAATTTCATCTGCCATTTGGATGCCCAGTCTTCCAATTTATCCAGATCCTCCTGCAGTTTTCCACAATCCTCTTGGGTTTTAACAACTTTAAACAGTTTTGTGTCATCTGCAAATTTGATAATCTCACTAGTTATTCCCTTTTCCAGGTCATTTATGAATATGTCAAAAAGCAGCGGACCCAGTACCTGGGGTACTCCACTATTCACCTTTTTCCATTGGGAATATTGGCCATTTAGCCCTACCCTCTGCTTTCTATCTTTTAACCAGTTCCCGATCCACAATAGCACACTGCCTCCTATCCCATGACTTTTTAGCTTTGCCAAAAGTCTCTGATGGGGGACTTTGTCAAAAGCTTTCTGAAAGTCCAGATACACTATATCAACCGACTCACCTTTGTCTACCTGTTTATGCACACCTTCAAAAAAACATATCAGATTAGTAAGACAAGATCTTCCTTGTCTAAAGCCATGTTGGCTGTCTCCCATTAGGCCATGACTATCTACATGCTGTGTAATTTTGTTCTTTATGATGGTTTCTACCATTTTCCCTGGTACTGACGTCAGGCTCACCGGTCTGTAATTTCCTGGGTCACCCCTGGAACCCTTTTTAAAAATTGGTGTTACGTTGGCGACCCTCCAATCTTCAGGTATTGCAGATGATTTTAATGAAAGTTCACAGATTACCAATAGCAGGTCTGCAATCTCATATTTCAGTTCTTTCAACACTCTGGGATGTATACCAGGTGATTTGCTACTATTCAGTTTATCAAATAGTTGTAATATATCTTCCCGGTGTAGCGATATTTCTCTCAATTCCTCTGCAGTATCACCTTTAAATACCACTTCAGTCTTGGGTAACATCCCTACATCTTCCTCATGTTACCTTTTAACTTTCAAAAGGGAGACTATGGGGTATGTTTACTAAACCGTCTTAGGGGTCTGTTTACTAAATCGCGTTAGTGCAGTTCGCGGTAGGAGCCGCGTTAAGAAGACAAACCCCCAAATAAGGAGATGGGCGGGACCGCGGAAGACCTAGCGCGCGTTACGAAACCAACGAGCGTTAACTGGCGCGTTACGAAACTAACGAGCGGGCCACCGCGCGTAAAGCATAAGTAGCCACCCAGACATACAAGACTAATACAGAACTATAGCACAATGGTTACTGCAGTGACTGCTGATACGGGCAGCATGGGTTCGAGTCCCCAGGGTGGCATTAGCAGAAGGCTGGCTGATGTAGCACCCTGTATATGACACAATGAGGGAGGGGGCAGCGCCAATTATATTTTATTTCCTGGATGTGTCGGAGGGATGCAGGCAAACACACCCATATATCAGATAGTGAGTGAGGGGGCATGTCTATGTTTGCTGTCCGTATGGGGTGTAAGTAAACACACCCACACATTATTCACTGAGTGTGGGGGCATGTATATGTCTGTTATGTGTCAGAGGGTTGCCAGCAAACATCCCTGACCCATACAGAGCTGTAGCACAATGGTTACTGCACTGACAGCTGATACGGGCAGCATGGGTTCGAGTCCCGGGCAATGGCCTGTATATTGGAAGGGGTATTGGCCTGTATATTGGAGGGGGATTGCTGAGGCTTTTGGACGGGACATTGCGTATGCGAGCCGAGCTACGTGCGTTGTTGCGTGTGCAGCGCCGCGCGTACCATTGAGCCCGGGGATCTTTTCTTTTATGTGTGGGTACGTCGGGGTTTCAGCAGTGTGGGCATCTCATATATTACAGACTCTGTAGGGTGTCGTGCACCTATGCTTTCTGCTACCAGATGTACGTGTGCTGTCCCATGGTTTATCAATGGCTGCGAGCTCGTGCTGCGGTTTCAGAGGGATTGAATAATACAGTCACCCCCATGATGCACTGCACATGCTAATCAGCTCTCCACACAGGCACACCATATGGAATGCATCCCCACAGACTCTGGACATGGTAGGGGTAAATTGTCATGTGCACCCCCACAGCCCCTTGCCCTTATAGGGGGTACTGACCATTTGTTGTACTGGCATTGAGGACCTGCCCAACACCACATTGTGCGGGTGCTCTGCTCACCCTGAGTGTGCAGTGGGGCATCCAGCCCTAGGTCCTCAGCACCGTCCATGGTGCAAGTCCACAGCAGTGTTACTGTGTGAGATAGATATTTTCTGCATGACCACCTTGGACATCTCTGTCTGTTTGGGGCAGGTGTAGACCCATGCCCCACTGCCCCCCCTCACCCCTGGGTGGCAAACAGGGTCACCCATCATAATCTGCACATTCTACCTCCCTTGGAAGGTGCCAGTGGAGGGGGGACATTAACCCTAGTCCTACTGAGGTGCAGACACCCCACAGGTCAGTCACTGCAGATCCAGACACATGCATGCCACAGGAGCAATCTGACATTGGGACTTGGTAGAAAATGACAATCCCAACCACTATCTGTGATTCCCCTGGTGCAGGCCAACACACCCTGCAGGCCACTCCATCACATCACCTACCAGCTGCAAACAGGCTGCTAGTGACCAGCAGAGATGCCTGCACCCAGAACTGGGGTGCCAGCATACACAGCCAGCAGATACATCTGTGACTGGGCCCCAGGGGAACACCCATATTTATCACATGAGTGAACTACTATGTAGCACCATGGTGGAGCCTAGACATGCTGTGGTCACTGCACATTCAGGGTGACACTGAGCTTGCAGCGGCATCTACCGTGGTCACCCTGTCTGGGCAGGTGGTTGCCTGGCACTACAATGTACCTGTCACTGCCCTTTGCCCTGTGCATATACACCCTGGCCAGGCCGCCTTATCCGACCTCTACCCATGGTACTTTGCTACTCATTATGCACATTGGCAGCCCACTACTGGCAACATTGCTGGCAGTGTGGCCTGTCGACAGTGTTTGCAGCCACCACACACTGGCTGGACAGACAGCCACCCCCACACCTATGCCAGCATTGTGCTACTGTAGGGGGGTTCTGCAGCCATACACACAACACCTGTCATGGGCACAGTACATGCATGGATGTGGTACGACATACTCTGGTGGATCACTCCCAAGGGTGTTGGACACTGTCAGGGGCCAGACCTGCGGCACACACCACAGACATCTGACTGCTTGTTGTGGCGCAGCTCAATGTGCACAATGTGCTTTACATAGGACATGAGTTCTACATTTTATCATTGGCAACTTTTAGTGCATGTGTACCATATACCCATGTGTAGGGTGCCATTGCTAAGGTATGCACCTGCTAGTATTGGGAGTTGACAGCAGGGCCAATTGTCTTACCTCTTCGGGTTTCATTGGCCAATGGGGCCTGTGGGTGGGTGGGTGGGTGTCACTGTTAGCTGCTGCTTTACGGCAGGGTTTCCACAACTCCAGTCCTTTCATTCAAGGCACTGATCGGGTGTTCATGCTGTCCCTCATAAATATGCATGGGCTACAACTGCAGACAAGGGGGGGGGCATAGTTATGCAGCACAGGTATCTTTATTGGGGGCAGCATGGTAACTGAATGGTGTGGGGCCCTCCAGGACTGCATTTGGGGGACTATGCTCTGGGTAATGCGCCTATATCTGGTGTGGTAAAATATTGGCGTTTTGTCCATGCGTATGTTCTCAGCAATAAGGGTGTGACCATTACATCACAGTTTAGTTGTGGGGAGAATATGTGGGCAGGATTGGCATGGCCCCAGCTGGGATTTGAACCTGTGACATTCTGGTCTTAGAGGCACTGGCTGTGTCTGTTGCACCACACTGAGGCCACAGGGACAATGCGATCCCTGGAGATGGGATACCTGGCCTGACAGGTCAGAGACCCTGCTCTGCACCATTTTACTGTGGACTCATATAGCTTGTATGGAGGCAATTTGCACGTAACCTCACATACAACCTCGCATGAGGGGGCAATCCCCCATTACCAAGCTGGCCAACAATTATATCATTGGGCAACAATACACGACACTCCCGCGAATGCTCCAATAACAGGGGATGTGTTTTGAAAGGGTCTCCGTAGCGTGATCCCTTCCAAGTATCTTTTCTGTTTTTGGTTTCGCTTTCCAGGGAGTGTGTTTTTTATTGTGGCCCATTGCTATCACTGTTGCCCAGCTGACTTGTGATGTTTACAGTTTTCTTTCTGCTATTTTCCACGTTTTATCTGTGTTTTCATGCTGTCCCTCATACATATGCCTGACCTACATCTGCCTACCATGGGGGTGGGGCATAGCTATACAGCACAGGCATCTTTGATGTGACAGCATGGGACAGGAATGCTGTGGGGCCCTCTAGGGCTGCATTTGCGGGGCTCAGCTTTCGTTGCTGTGCCTGTTTCTGGTGTCTGTGTTTGGTGTGGTGTAAAAATAGACCATGCCTTTGTTCTCTGCATTAAAGGTGTGTCTTTACTTTCACTTTTTAGTGGTGGGTAGGACTATTGTGACTGGGTTGGTGGCAGTCCCAGCTGGTATTTGAACCTGTGACCCTCTGGTCTTACAGGCACTGGCTGTGTCCATTTCACCACACTGGGGCCACAGAGATGGTGCTGTCCCTGGTGTTAGTATGACCTGCCTGGCTGGTCAGGGACTCTGCTCTGCAAAAGGTTTACTGTGGCCTCATTTCCCTTGTATGCAGACAACGGTGCACATACACCTCAGGGGACCTCACAGAAGGGACACACACCCATATCCGAGCTGGGCAACAATGATATCATTGGGAGACATTATACTACACTCCCAGGTCAGCTCCATTACAGTGACTTTCCCTTTTAGAGGGTCTGCGAAGCGTGAACCCTTCCACATATCATTAAGTTTTTATTTTGTGCTTTCCAGGGAGTTCTGTTCCTTGTTGTCCATTGCTATCACTGTTTAACTGCTGATTTATGCTTTTAAAGGGGTTTCCTCTGGTCATTTTTATTGTCTTCTGTGACATTTCATTCTGTGCACATGTATCACACTGCTCACGTTTTGTGTGTTACCCAGGTTTCTCTGTACATTGCTGACGGAAATGGTTTCTCTTACCTTTAAAGATGCCTTCAACGGCAGGTTTTCATTCGCGTTGGAATTGAGCTCAGAATTACAGCGCGTTAGTGAGGGGGAGCCTCTCCCCGCCCCCTCTCCGCCCATTGACCCCTTCTCTCTCCGCCCACTCTCCACCTTCTGCGCTGTTTTAACGCGCCGCGGGGCTTTACGATCGTTAAGCGCGGTCAACGCGCGTAGTATGACGTTACCGGTTGTTGGCGCGTGTTTACGCGCGTTATACTGCACTTGCGGTCGTTAACGTCATACAACGCGCGTTATTCACGTTTACCGCGATTTAGTAAACAGACCCCTTAATGTTGCTGGTGCTAGTTGCAGCGATAATGTGAAGGATGCCATATAAGGAGTGGGCGTTCCGGTCTTAAGTTAGCAATGGCGGGCTATCGCGTGATAGAGGGCGCATGTCCATTATCGTGCAATAGAGGGAGCCATGGCATGTTAATGCGCGTTAACCTTAACTTCGCGCGCTGACCCACAAACACAGCAGCAGAGGTGTAGCACACTGGTTAATGCAATGACTGCTAAGACAGGGTCATGAGTTCAATCCCTCAGTGGGCCCGATGAATAAGGGTACCCAAGGCAATTCCTTTTCCTGCTTGTAACAGTCAGACACATTCCAACAATCTGTGCTGCCAGCTAAAAATACCCGCACCCCAGTGCCGTAACCTAATGCACCTTTTAGGGCGCACCAGAAGGCATATCATAAACCACCACGTCAGCCAAGGTGGGTCATAATGTGCCCCAGAGGGCGGCACGAAAGGTTGCCAACCCCCAAGGCACCATATAAGGCACACCATAAGCTGTCAGAATCTATGGTGCCACCAAAGATGCCCCAAGGATCTATATGTGATGCAAGAAATGGTGGCCAAGGGCAGTAAGGTGCCCTAAGCTGACAAGCCAGAACGTTATGGCCCAAATCCAGATGTAACCCTAACACTGCATAGAGCAACAAGGAAAGGCAATGTACAAGTGATGGAAGGAAGTAGGTCTTGAAGGACTAGAAAGGGGGACTGTTACTTCTGGAGAGAAATCTGCAACTGTGAGTATACTTCTGGTAATTTTCTAAAAAGAATTCTTTGTATTAAAGCTACTTAATCTGTGAACCCACTGTTTTTTGTTGGATCAGTTAGGGCCTAGTAGCAGCAATTAAAGTTTGAATTTAAAACACAGTGGAGAACTTTCTGGTTACATTTCATACCCAGCAGAGAGCTTGTAGTTTAAATTTAATAGTCACTCAGGGCCAAGTAACAGCAAAGTACTTTTAGTTTAAATTTAACACACAGAAGAGAGCTTTCTGGTTACATTTGGAACCCAGAAGAGAGCTTGTAGTGTACATTTAATAGTCACTCAGGGCCTAGCATCAGAAAAGTACTTTTAGTTTTAAAACACAGAAGAGAGCTTTCTGGTTAAATTTAGTACCCAGCAGAGAGCTTGTAGTTTAAATTTCATAAGAAGTTAGAGCCTAGCAGCAGCTAAGAGCTATAATTTAAATCAAATCAGAATTTAGCTTAGCACAAAAGGCAAAACAGGGTCTGTACTCTTTGAGCAACAAATAAAGTCTTCTAGAGACCTTTACAAAGAGGCCTTCTACCTAGGGGGCAAGAGACCTGTGAAACCTTTTCAATAGGTGTTAACACCAGGTGACAGATCAAAAGGCCATTTTGAAAGACTCCTCCTATCCAAGCAAGGACTGTTAATTACCCAGGAAGTTGGTCACAGCATTACCTCAGCAGCAGAGGCATAAATAGCTCAACCAGAGCTCTGTGATCCTCTGTCTTGAAGGACTAGAAAGGGGGACTGTTACTTCTGGAGAGAAATCTGCAACTGTGAGTATATACTTCTGGTAATTTTCTAAAAATAATTCTTTGTATTAAAGCTACTTAATCTGTGAACCCACTGTTTTTTGTTGGATCAGTTAGGGCCTAGTAGCAGCAATTAAAGTTTGAATTTAAAACACAGAGGAGAACTTTCTGGTTACATTTCATACCCAGCAGAGAGCTTGTAGTTTAAATGTAATAGTCACTCAGGGCCAAGTAACAGCAAAGTACTTTTAGTTTAAATTAACACACAGAAGAGAGCTTTCTGGTTACATTTGGAACCCAGAAGAGAGCTTGTAGTGTACATTTAATAATCACTCAGGGCCTAGCATCAGAAAAGTACTTTTAGTTTTAAAACACAGAAGAGAGCTTTCTGGTTAAATTTAGTACCCAGCAGAGAGCTTGTAGTTTAAATTTCATAAGAAGTTAGAGCCTAGCAGCAGCTAAGAGCTATAATTTAAATCAAATCAGAATTTAGCTTACCTCAGCAGCACAAGACAGGGTACTGTGTAGCAGCCCTCTTTTAATAAGTGTTATTTCCCTCCCTCCCCTGGGATAATCGTAGCTTTTTAGGTACTTACACATCTTAAAAGACAGGAGGTGCTTTCAGGTGAAGCTCATTACCCAAATCAGTCATACACTAAGGACCTGAGATTAATTAAGCTTCAGGTGAACAAGGTATATTAAACGTATTAGGTATAGTTTTATTGGTATAAATATCCATAGCAACCCATAGTAAGTAAGAACTTAAAGATCTAGACACAAACTTAAAACTAAGATGCAGACAGAAGTCCAGCAGCGGGATGGGGGCTTTCCAGTCTTTTGCATTGAGTGTCACATGTATGATTTTCTCCCAGTTGGTGAGAGGTCTTACGTGTGCACTAGGTGCAAGGAGCTCTTTGCTCTCAGGGAACAAGTCCGTTCTCTAGAGGCTAAAGTAGCAGACTTGGAAAACATAAGACAGACAGAGAGGTACATAGACGAGACCTACAGGGATATAGTCCTGAAGTCCCACCTCCAGTCTGGCAGCACCCCTGTTGCCATGGAGGAGAGAGGTCACGTGACAGGAGAGCATCACCCTGGTGTGGCAGGAAGTGATCCTGTAACTAGGACCTGTCCTCCAGGTGATATAAAACCCTCTCACACTGAGGAAGTTTCTCCAGGGCCATGTGCCCATGAGGGAAGGGTTAGGACAGCCGTTATAGTTGGTGATTCGATCATTAGGCATGTAAATAGCTGGGTGGCTGGTGGACATGAGGATCGCCTGGTAACATGCCTGCCTGGTGCGAAGGTAGTGGACCTCACGCGCCACCTAGATAAGGTCTTAGATAGTGCTGGGGAGGAGTCTGCTGTCTTGGTACATGTCGGTACCAATGACATAGGAAAATGTGATAGGGAGGTTCTGGAGGCTAAATTTAGGCTTTTAGGTAGGAAGTTGAAATCCAGAACTTCCAGGGTAGCATTCTCCGAAATGCTTCCTGTTCCACGCGCAGGACCCAAAAGGCAGGCAGAGCTCCGGAGTCTCAATGCGTGGATGAGACAATGGTGCAGAGGTGAGGGTTTTGGATTTGTTAGGAACTGGGGAACATTCTGGGGAAAGGAGGGGCTCTTCCGAAGGGATGGGCTTCACTTTAACCGGGATGGAACCAGGCTGCTGGCATTAACCTTTAAAAAGGAGATAGAGCAGCTTTTAAACTAGATATTAGGGGAAAGCCCACAGTCGCCCAAGAGAGGGCATTGACTCAGAAAGTTCATGAACCCACTGCTCCAAGAAGCAGTCATTTATTTCATCTAGGAGCTTTATCTCCCTAGCATGTCCTGCCGTGACACTGACCCAGTCGATACCGGGGTAATTGAAATCACCATTTATTATTACTGCGCTGTAACTTTTGTTAGCTTCCTTGATTTCTTTGAGCATTTCATCATCCATTTGTTCTTTCTGGCCAGGCGGTCGATAGTACACCCCCACTGCCATCGCCTTCCACTTTTTACATAGAATTTCAATCCATAGAGATTCTACAGCAAATTTTGTTTCCTGTAAAACTTTAATCCTTTCTGACTCAATGCCCTCTCTAACATAGAGCGCAACCCCTCCACCAATTTTATCAGCTCTATCATTACGATATAGTTTGTACCCAGGTATCAGAGTGTCCCACTGGTTGTCCTCCTTCCACCATGTCTCTGATATTCCAATCATATCTAACCTCTCATTTAGTGCTATATATTCCAACTCTCCCATCATATTTTTTAGACTTCTAGCATTTGCATACAAGCATTTTAGAGACTGTATTTTATTCATATTAATTTGGCTATTGGTAGACATGGGTAATTTGGGATCTTCAAGCTCTGTCTGCTCCATACTCGAGGGCATTTGGGCTACTTTACTCTTTTTTGTAACCTCTCTGCTTTTGGTAGTATCCTTCAAGGATACATTCTTCCGAACCATCCGCTCTTGGGCGACTGTCGGCTTTCCCCTATTATCTAGTTTAAAAGCTGCTCTCTCTCCTTTTTAAAGGTTAATGCCAGCAGCCTGGTTCCATCCCGGTTAAGGTGAAGCCCATCCCTTCGGAAGAGCCCCTCCTTTCCCCAGAATGTTCCCCAGTTCCTAACAAATCCAAAACCCTCATCTCTGCACCATTGTCTCATCCATGCATTGAGACTCCGGAGCTCTGCCTGCCTTTTGGGTCCTACACGTGGAACGGGAAGCATTTCAGAGAACGCTACCCTGGAAGTTCTGGATTTCAACTTCCTACCTAAAAGCCTAAATTTAGCCTCCAGAACCTCCCTACCACATTTTCCTATGTCATTGGTACCGACATGTACCAAGACAGCAGACTCCTCCCCAGCACTATCTAAGACCTTATCTAGGTGGCGCGTGAGGTCCGCTACCTTCGCACCAGGCAGGCATGTTACCAGGCGATCCTCACGTCCACCAGCCACCCAGCTATCTACATGCCTAATGATCGAATCACCAAATATAGCGGCTGTCCTAACCCTTCCCTCATGGGCACATGGCCCTGGAGAAACTTCCTTGGTTCGAGAGGGTTTTACATCACCTGGAGGACATGTCCTAGTTACAGGATCACTTCCTGCCACACCAGGGTGATGCTCTCCTGTCACGTGACCTCTCTCCTCCATGGCAACAGGGATTCTGCCAGACTGGAGGTGGGACTTGTCAGACGGCTGCCTGGATGAGAATCTTCACAGTCTTGGCAAGTGCATATATCTATATGATTTGCAAGGGATTGTGGGCAATGCAGTTCATTCACACCAGACACAGCTGCTGACAATAATTTAGTTGTGCTCAAGTGTTAAAGCCAATAAGAAATTTATTTATGGGGTTATTTCTCCCAACACAGATATGCTTGGTAGCACATAAATCAGGTTACTTGCTTTCAGTGTTAAACTTGAAAAAAAACAAAATCAGGAAAACAACCTTTAAAGTTGTCAGGCATTAGCTAATGTTTTCTTAGCATATATCAAACAACAAACCAAAAGCCACAAAGAAAGAAAAAACTGTTCTTCTCAGGTTAACTTCTTGTATCTTCCCACATAGATTCAGAAGTGATTCTCTCCTAGCTCACAAGCAATTAGGTAAGGCTCAATTGCTAGCAGTTATCCAGCTGAAACCCCTTAGCTGGCTTGCTTCCTACTGCGTGGCTAGAAATCCTACACAGGAGCTTTTCTGAGTAGATTAAAGAACAAGTTTGTATTTCTTTGTGATGGTTGCTGTACTTTATAACAGAAAATCACCAAAGGAGTTTAGACAGAGAGCAGTCCATGTAAACAGATTCTTCATCTGCTATCACCCCCTCTTCTTCAACAAGCATGGGTTCAATATCATGGATTGGCACAGATGAATCTCCCAAGGAAGCACTTTCAGGAGAATACTTGTTTCCCTGCTGTCTTTCAAGGTTATAGCTAGGGCATAGATCAGTGTTCATACCTGAGCTTCCATTGCTGTTAGAGTTCCTCTCTATATAGCCTGGCCAGTATGTAGTCCAGTTCTTATGTCCAGCCTTCCAATCCAGATCCCTGGACACTGGATCTCTCTTCACATACCTTCTGGCACGGGTCTTAGGGTCCCCTCCACGTGCAGCCGTCTCCCTCACAGGTAGCGTCTGGAGATTCCTAGCTCTGCAGCACCACTCCTCCGGCCTTCCCCAGTCCAATGGTGTATGCTGGCCGTTGGAATGCCTCCCAGTATACGTACTGCTCCGGACTCTTCTAGACCTCTCAAAGGCTCTTCTCTTCCTTCTTCCAAAGGGTTTCCTGCCCTCTCTGTCCGTCCGGTTTGGCTTCTGCCTCTGATGATCCTTCAGATGAAACTGATGATCAAGCTCAAGCTGATTCTCAGGATAAGGATAATTCTCTGTAGAATAAACTCTACCCTTATTCTGCTTAGATGAGTGCTCCTCCCTAACACAGCGCAGCTGTGCTGAATCAGGCCCTGCCCTTTGAGATGAGTGCTTAGGGATTACCTCATAGCCCTCCTGATTGAACACACGTCTCCCCACTTCAGCTCCTCTAATGGCTGTTGGGAACCTGGTGCATTCTGGGACTGGTAGTCTTTTATGGCAAAATTCTGTTTTCTTATTTCTACCAGAACTGACAGGTTGCTGGTTCAGAGTCACTTCACCTTTTCTATAGCTCCTTCCTGAGCTATGATAAGCTTCCTTATCACAGACTTCAGGACTATATCCCTGTAGGTCTCGTCTATGTACCTCTCTGTATTTCTTATGTTTTCCAAGTCTGCTACTCTAGCCTCTAGAGAATGGACTTGTTCCCTGAGAGCAAAGAGCTCCTTGCACCTAGTGCACACGTAAGACCTCTCACCAACTGGGAGAAAATCATACATGTGACACTCAATGCAAAAGACTGGAAAGCCACCATCTCGCTGCTGGACTGCTGTCTGCATCTTAGTTTTAAGTTTTTGTTTAGATCTTTAAGTTCTTAACTTACTAAGGGTTGCTATGGATATTTATACCAATAAAACTGTACCTAATACGTTTAATATACCTTGTTCACCTGAAGCTTAATTAATCTCAGGTCCTTAGTGTATGATTGATTTGGGTAACGAGCTTCACCTGAGAGCACCCCCTGTCTTTTAAGATGTGTAAGTACCTATAAAGCTATGATTATCCCAGGGGTGGGTGGGTGTTGGGGAGGGAGGGAGGGAAATAACACTTATTAAAAGAGGGCTGCTACACAGTACCCTGTCCTGTGCTGCTGAGGTAAGCTATATTCTTATTTGATTTAAATTATAGCTCTTTGCTGCTGCTAGACTTTAACTTATTAAATTTAAACTACAAGCTCTCTGCTGGGTTCTAAATTTAACCAGAAAGCTCTCTTCTGTGTTTTAAATTTAAACTAAAAGTACTTTGCTGATGCTAGGCCTTGAGTGACTATTAAATTTAAACTAAAGCTCTCTGCTGGGTTCCAAATTTAACCAGAAAGCTCTCTTCTGTGTTATAAATTTAAACTAAAAGTACTTTGCTGATACTAGGCCCTGAGTGACTATTAAATTAAAACTACAAGCTCTCTGATGGGTATGAAATGTAACTGGAAAGTTCTCTTCTGTGTTTTAAATTTAAACTTAAACTGCTGCTACTAGGCCCTGACTGATTTAACAAAAAATAGTGGGTTCACAGATTAATTAGCTTTAATAGAAAGAATTTCTTTCAAAAAATTCACAGAAGTATATACTCACGATTGCTGATCTCTCTCCAGAAGTAACAGTCCCCTTTTGTAGTCCTGTAAGACTGAGGATCACAGAGCTGTGGTTGAGCTATTTATGCCTGTGTTGCTGACGTAAGCTGTGACCAACTTCCTGGATGATTAACAGTCCTTGCTTGGATAGAAGGGTTGCTACTGCATGTTGAATGACATACAGTGAGCTGGCACTGCACCACAGGACCAGGAGGGTCACCAAGGAAGCCCTGTGGATTGAGAATCACAAGAGAAACATACATGTCATGTTGGAGCTGCGCAACACACACAGCACCTTCATGTTTGCAGCTCTCATACCCCCCAATATCCTTTAAGGACTGGCTGTTCTCCATCACACTGTTCCGACTCAAGTCATGCTAACGTTCTCACTGAAGTGTGTGTGGCAAAATGCAAGGGCCCCTACTCTGTCCATCCCCATCCTGACCTCACTGCTGCCCCCAAAACTGTTGAACACAACCATTTCCTCCCTACTGTGTGCCTGCTCGTCTCTAAGGCCTCTGTACTATTCTGCGCCCCCCATATCTCTCGCACTGCCCCTTAAGTGTGTTTTCTGGAGGCGCTATGTCCTCTGCTACCCTGCTGACAGTACCTGTACCACAGGGATATATCCAGGGGCATCTTCCCTTCCCTTCCCTCTCCCGATATCCAGTTCCTTGGTGTGGCTATCTCATCCCATGACCTACATTACCAGCTGTGTGTTTCATCTACGCAAACTAGAGAGACAGTGGCGCAGAACCTGATCTGCTGAAGCACATTGCGCATACAACTCCCACCTGTTAATACAAAGAGAGAAAATAATGGAAAAGAGGAAGCAGCACCACACAGATATTCTAAAACAATCTTTAAATAAATCACATGATCTGTTCAATATTGTAAAATCTTTAACAGGTGACCCAGTTCTAGCACATCCGCATATGCCCCAACCACAGGACTA
The DNA here is from genome assembly GCA_033557465.1 of Ichthyophis bannanicus. Classification (NCBI taxonomy): domain Eukaryota; kingdom Metazoa; phylum Chordata; class Amphibia; order Gymnophiona; family Ichthyophiidae; genus Ichthyophis; species Ichthyophis bannanicus. The sequence goes on from CM066046.1 coordinate 43,612,311, forward strand.
CTCTGACTACCTCCAATCAAAGATGATCCAGACCAGTATTAACTCAACCTCCTCCAACACCACCATAATGCACACTGTGCCACAGCCAACACCATTTCTCAAATTTTGTGAAATATCCACCAAAGAAATCGAGGACACTATTGCCACAATCAACCTCACCACGGCACCTAATGATCCCTGTCCAGCCAGTTGGATAAAAGAGCTACGATGCAACCTAAGCCACACTCTGTGCAAAATACTAAACCAATCATTATCAACAGGATCCTTCCCTCAGAATCTCAAACATACATCAATCAGGCCTTTACTAAAAAACAGTAAACGCGACCCATCCAAAGCCGAATCCTACAGACCAATCTCCAGTATCCCCCTACTTGCCAAGATCTTTGAAAAGACTGTTCTGTGTCAGATCCAACAGCATATCGACTCTGAAGCACCCTCGACCCATCTCAACATGGATTCAGGGAAGCACATGGTGTGGACACCATCCTAACGACTCTCTTCAACGACTTAATCACAGAACTTGACAACATACACCAGGGTTTCATCCTCATCTTCATGGACATTGCAGCCGCATTTGACTCTGTGAACCATGAGATTCTGCTACAACGACTCCAAGATAAAGGGATACAAGGCACTGCTCTACAATGGTGCAAATCTTACCTGATTAACAGATGGCAACAAGTTAAGACGGGTACCTTGACATCCGAGCCTTTCCTTCAAAAACAGGGGGTACCCCAGGGTTCATCCTTATCAGCACTGTTGTTTAACATATACATGCAGCCCATCTGCACCTTGATCCGTTCCTTAAACGTGAATTGCCTTGCCTATGCAGATGACATATTGCTATACATCCCATGCAGGACTGACCGGCCTGACTTTTCACCCATTACAAGATGCTTTAAAGTAGTCGCTGATTGGCTTCTCACCCAAAACCTATGAATTAATCACAGTAAAACTGATGTTCTCTTCATCACGAGAAATCAGACGTTCACCCCACCTCCAGCACTACAAGTCGAAAATCTCAAGCTCAAAACTAAAACCACAATTCGCTATCTAGGCATCACACTAGATCAGCGACTTGACATGATAACACATGTGAAAAACGTCGCAAAAGCTGTATATCACAAGATTGGAACATTACGCCTCCTTTGACCACTCCTGGACTTCACTGACTACCGGACTATATTTCAAGCCCTAGTTATCCCACACTTAGACTTCGCCAACATCATCCTCCATGGGCTTCCACAGTCAACTCTAAATCCACTCCGACTTGCCATGAACTCGGCCACTAGAGTACTTGTAGGTGTGTCAAGGTCAGAACACATTATGCCTGTGATGAAGGAGCTCCACTGGCTACCCCTACAAGCTTGAATCCACTACAAGGCACTCGTCATGACATTCAAAGCACTGAGGAACCAGCCACCCTCACCCATCAGTAAATTAATCAACATCATGCCTGACAACAGGATCAGAAGATCTGCAATGCGGAATGCATTAGAAATCCCTAAGATAATGACAAAATGCCTAAAAGTAACAGCCAATAGGGCTTTTTTGGTTTATGCACCCACATCCTGGAATGCCCTGCCCTCCGAAATTCGATCTATCACGAGCCTTACCCTATTCAGAAAAGCGATAAAATACCACCTATTCCAAAAGCACTACCCAGAATGCAACCCAGGGAAACATGTAATAGGCCCCCCGACTCCCCTCCATATCTGCCCCAATACTTTAAGCCAACAAGAGAATAGATAATCTGTGCTTCCCTTGGCTTAAACCTGTGCCATCAATCCTACTCGATGGTGAATATTCTGTAACTTTGTAAAATGTGTTGTAAATAGTTCTCACCCAAGTTCTCACCCAAGTTATTACCCTGTTCATTGTTCATTGTAAGCACAATGTGTTTTGTTACATTGTACTATTGTTTTGTTCGTTGTAAACCACACTGATCTTAATAGCGCGGTATATAAGAAACGTAAATAAATAAAATAAATAAATAAATAAATGAGCTGCAAATATATCTCTCTACGGCTGAGCTATTTCTGCAAAACCACACACCGATGTCTGCTTGCCACATGACATTGCTGGCTGCATGTCACCCCACTGCGTGAAATGTACAAGGGCAAAGAACAGATATCCCAGATTTCCAACTAAACCCTCCCCTCCCAGTAGAGTGTCTGTGTATGGGTGACCACACCTTCCGTTCTCCACGGTCCTCAATGTAGGGGTTGTCTTGGACTACACTTTCCTCCTCTCCACACATACCCAGCTTGTAGCTGAGGCTTGGGGTATCTTTCTAGATGACAACAGCTATATTTCCCCAGTCTCCCCTGAACACACAACTACAACACAAACATACCCCTTAATCAGCTCCCAGCCTGCTTACTGTAATCTACATCTTGCTGATCTTCCTATGAATCATCTCTGTCTGCGTGGACATATGCAACACTGCACTGCATGGCCAATCTACTGTCAGACGCATAATGACAATAATGCGCCCCCTGTCATGACACCTCACAGGCTTCCTATCCATCTCCACATCCATGTCAAGGCCCGCCTGCTGACCTATACATGCAATCACACTGTGGCTTTGCAGTACCTTTCCTTGATGGTCCCAAATACCACCAATACAACTACTACTGAGCATGTATATGGTGCTACCTGTCATATGTAGCACTATACTGAAACAAGTAATACACAGCCCTTGCTCAGCAGAGCATACAATCAAATCAAACACCTCATATTACAAAATGTGAACCACACACGTCTAGGCAACTGGTCCCATCTATGGTCCGCTCACCTACTGCTGACCCCAGACTATACGCCTTTCACCTTTCTGCACCCAAAGGCTGGAGCTAACTACCTGTGGCTGTACAGCAGCGCTGTACCCAATCAGCTACAACTCATGTGTGACACCTTACCACCTTCCCCAAGCCTACAAATCATGACACACATAATCCACCTCCACCCGCTGTGGTACCTTGCTCACATCCTCTGTGTTTGAGTCCTGACTAGATTGTAAGATCTGATGGCCAGGCATTGTCTCTCATATGTCAGTGCAGAGTTGCATCTTACTGCTATTGTGATACAAATGTTCACCAGTAGTAGTAGTACCTTCACATGGATTCCCCCTCTTCATCAAGAGAGCTCTCTTTCCTCTCATTTCTTCAGGATCTCTCCCTCATTCAACATGTCACTATCCCCACTCATCGAGCTGGTCACACCCTTGACTTGTTCCTGTCCTCCGCTTCTTCCTCTCTAACCTTATCAGCTCCTACTGCCACATCTCTCCCATGGACGGACCATTTCTACCTCACCCTGTCCTGCTCCTTCTTAGGAGTCTCGTCCTCTCCTACTTCATCATCCCCAATGCGTTCTTCCCGAGCCCTTACCCCTCTCACATTGCAAAGATTTCCTTCTGTTTCTGAGCTTCTGCCGAATGATTTCTCACTCCTCTCACCTAATTCCCAAGCTGCTTTCTGGTCTTCCTCCCTCTCCGCTACACTCGATCTTTTAGCCCCTCTACGTCCTTGTCATTCCCGTCGGTGTCCCTCCCATCCCTGGTTCCATGGTGGTCTGCGGCTCCTACGTAGACACCTTCGACAGGCCAAGCGTCTCTGGCGCAAGGATCCTTCCCCCACCAATCTAGCTATTTTTAAATCTCATCACTCCTTTTACCGCACTCAACTCCACACTGCCAAACGTGATTTCTTTTCTAATGCCATCTTGCAGGCTCCCAACCAAACTCGTCATTTGTATTCCACCCTCCGTTCTCTTATCTCTCTACATACTCCCTTATCTACTACCTCTACTTCTTCTACCCAGTCTTCTCCATCGCCCACCCAATTGGCCTCCTTTTTCATCTCAAAGGTCACTGCCTTGAGAGTCTCGCTGCCCTCATGTCCTCCTCCTATCACCTCTCCCCCTCCTCTTCCCTCGCCTCCGCCAGTCTCTCAGCTTTCCCATTTCTGGGCCACTTTCTCACCCATCACTGCACCCAAACTTCATCACCTTATCTCTTCTTCTCGAAAGACCTCCTGCTCGCTTGATCCTATTCCTTCTTCTTGGCTCCTCACACCCTCCCTGGGTGCCCTTCCTTCTATCCTCACCATGTTTAACTCTAGCCTCTCCTCTGGGATTTTCCCTAAATCATGGAAGCACGCACTAGTTCATCCCCTCTTGAAGAATCCCTCCCTCGACCCTTCCCTTCCATCTAACTATCGTCCTGTCTCTAATCTCCCTTTCCTATCTAAGCTTCTGGAGAAGTTCGTTTTTGCACAACTTTCTCACCATCTTGATTCTATTAACTTTCTTCACCCCCGTCAATCAGGTTTACGCTCTGGGCACAGCGTTGACACCGTTCTCCTGGCTTTCACTAATTCACTGCATGTAGCTCACGATCGAGGTGACATTTCGGTGGCGGTTGCTTTGAATCTTTCAGCGGCATTTGATTTAGTCGATCACTCTCTTCTTCTTCACCGGCTCCGGGAAGCTGGTCTTTGTAGCACTGTTCATCACTGGTTCCACTCTTTTCTTTCCTCTCGCTCCTGCACAGTCCTTCCGTCCTCGTCTACTTTTTCCCCCTCCGATCCACAGTACCTCCCCTGTGGGGTTCCACAGGGTTCCGTTCTTGCCCCCCTTCTTTTTAATCTTTTTCTTGCCCCTCTTGCCCTTCTTATCCAACAGTCAGGTCTTTCAGCTTTTTTTTATGCCGACGACATTCTCTTACTCCATCACACCTCCCCTTCCTACCCTGACCTCACTCCTTTAAATTCTTGCCTTTCCTCTGTTGCATGCTGGCTCACTACTAACTGTCTCCATCTTAATCTTACTAAGACTCTTGCTATTTGGTTTACTCATGGTGATCCCCCCCCCTCTTTGGCCCCTTCTTTCTCCAACTCCCCAGTCCCGTTGGTTACCACATTTCGGTATTTAGGTGTTTACTTCGACTCAGATCTCTCCTTTCGTTCTCATATTTCCCATATTACCAAAACTTCCTTTTTCTTTCTCCGGCAAATTCGTTCAATTTGTCCTTTTCTTTCTCCCTCTGCTCTATCTACACTAGTGCTATCTTTAGTTATGTCACGGGTGGACTTTTCTAATGCACTATTTCTCGGCCTTCCTAAGAACCAGGTGGTAAGGCTTCAAAGGATACAGAACACTGCTGCACGTCTTGTCACATATTCCGCTCTTCGAGATCACGTCACCCCCTTACTTTTCAATCTTCATTGGCTGCCAGTTTCTTTTCGCTCACAGTTTAAGTTACTGACTCTTCTTCACAAGGTTTATCACACTGGTACTCCCTCTTACTTGTCTGACCTTCTATCTTTCCATTCTCCTCGGTACACACCCCGCTCTTTCCACCTCAACCGTCTGGCCCTTCCCTCCCCCTCCCACGCCCACCTCCAGTCTACACGTTTCTCTGCATTTTACTTTGCTGGCCCTGCACATTGGAATTCCCTCCCCTCTTCCCTCCGTCTGGAATCACAATTCACTGTTTTTAAACAAAATCTCAAAACCCACCTGTTTTCCATAGCTTTCAATGTTCCCTCCCCATTTGTGTGAGTCTTTTTCTACTGTACCTTTCTGCCTTTTGTATCTTGTCCTGTGTTCTCTGCACTTTACCTTCTGTCCTTTATAACATTTGTATATTTCCTTTTCCTTTCCGGTTCTGGCCAAAGTTTTATGTATTATGTTTTATGCGCTGTGTAACTTATGTATTTTATGACTTTTTTTATGTTTTTATTATTGTACACCGCCTTGATTGTTTGTGAAAGGCGGTTTTTATCAAATAATTAAACCTTAAACCTTAGTAAACACATACGTACTGTAAAGAAATGTATGTTCAAACATATGCAGAACTTACATGAGAAGACCTCCTCAATCACCCGCCGCCTGACTGCTGTGCCCTCATGTGTGTCACCATGGCCACGTACAGGAGGGCACGTAGGATCATCTTCCAGATCGTCATTAATTTGGACTGGGAGATCATGCCTGAGAGCAATGTTGTGCAGTATGCAACAGGCCAGAATAATCTGTGCCATAGTCATGGGTTTGTATTGTAAGGCCCCGCCGGTTCTAACCAGACACCTGAAGCGACTTTTCAAAACGCTAAAGGTGCACTCAATGACTAAGCGGCTGAAGGCATGGGCCTCATTGTACCTCATCTCTGCACGTGTCCGTGGTTGACGCACAGGGGTCAGCAACCAGGGGCGACACCCATATCCTGCATCACCTGCACAAAGAAATGTGATACGTTAAAGCAGGAGCTGATGTCCACACACATGGTGAAACAAAAGCACAAACAATTGTGACACAAACATATGACATCACATGATGGGACCCCACAACTCTGCAGCAGCGTTTGAAGGTCTGACACACAAAACAAGGAGTAGGTGTAAGGATTGCAATCAACATAATCTGTAACCATGACACAAATGCTAGCGTGCATCCTACCATGAAGACACAGCACCGTAGCAAGGAAGAGCTGGAGGGCCCCCCCCCATGTTAGATCATACACAGACAGATAAGACACACACACAACTAGGGATACACTCCAAAGACAGACATGTGCACATACGGTTAGTCAGAGGATCATCATGTGCATGTCAGAGATGCAAAATACCCACCCAGCAGTATACAGTCCTCATACTGTCCTGCCTCAAATTGTCTGAATAGTGCCGATTGATGCAGGATATAGGAGTCATGGGTGGACCCTGCAAACCTAGGGACCACATTCAGAATATGTATATCTGCATCACATACAACCTGAACATTCAGGGAATGGTAGTGTTTGCAGTTGCGGAACACTGCCTCCCTGTCTCTGGGCAGGACCAGGGCAACATGTGTGCAATCAATAGCTCCCATCAAGTGTGGTATCCCGGCAAATGCCTCAAAGGCCTGGTTCAGGGTACCCCACTGTTGCCTAGTGTTGGGAATGGCAATGTAATTCCCCACCCGGCTGATCATGGAATGCAGTACCTGGTGGAGACAGCATGAGAAGGTGGGGTGGCTCATGCCACTCACTGCGGCCACAGATGACTGGAAACAGCCAGAGGCAAAGAAATGTAGGGTACCAAGGAGCTTGACCAAACCCAGTATGGCATGTGACCGACCAGTCAGGGGTTCAAGGTTAGGTCTTAGATCCTCATAGAGCTCCCTAATAGCCCCTATGCTCAGGCGGTAGAGGGAGATGACCTGGTCCTCATGCATGTCCTGGAGCTTGGCCCTGGGCCTGTAGAGGCGAGGCTGGTGAGCCTGCAACTCTGCACGCCTCCTGCGTCATGCTGGCACAGGCCCTGCCTGGCCTGCCCCCACAGCTGCAGGTCTGTGTTGCAGCGGGACTGCACCCATGCCCTGTGCCTCAGCCCCATGGACACCATCTCCCCTGTCAGGCAACCGCAGGCCCTGCACACCTCTATGTGCACATACAGCAACCACAAAGCACACCATAGACTCAACCCCCTCACCTCCCCTAACCCACACAAACCCAGCCACTTACCTCACCCACCACTCGCTAACCCAGCCACACAACTCCACCAGCACTCACCAACCCAGCCACTCTCCACACCAAACCTGCCTCTGACACTGTCCTTGCTTCACCAACAACCAACACCGCACGTCTCATCTCCCTCGCCTATACAAACCCCTCAGTGTGTACCACGTGTAAGTGTGTAGTTATGGGTTTGTTTATGTCTGTGCATCCTTGCACGCATTGCACATGCGCATCAGCGCAAGCGTGGCCACTGCATGCAGGTCCGCATGTCCTTGCATGCGTTGCACATGCGCAGCAGCGCAAGCATGGCCACTGCATGTGTTGCACATGTGCAGCAGTGCAAGTGTGGCTACTGCACGTGTTGCACATGTGCAGCAGTGCAAGTGTGGCTACTGCACGTGTTGCACATGCGCAGGGGAGCTGCCGAAGGTGTGTGCGCGGCACCCATGTGATGAGTGCTGGTACATGTATGTGACATGAGGCCGGCCACATGCACGTAACGGCATGCAGCACATGCGCATGTCTCACGCTCACACATATGCACAGCACATGTGCACCATGGTGTTCCCACACACGCAACATCCGCAGCTCCCCTGCACATGTGCAACACACGCAGCGGCCATGCTAATGCTGCTGCACATGTGTAACGCGCGCAAGGATGCGCCGATGTAAAAAAACACATAAATACACATGCACATGTGGTACACGCTGAGTGGTTTGTGTAGGCGACGGAGAGAGAAGGCAAGGTGTAGAGCAGGCGAGCGTGAGGTCAGGATTATAGCAGGTGAGGAGAGGTGTGTTGAGGAGCAGCTGAGAGAGAGGGGAGGTGAGGAGCAGGCCAGAGAAACAGGAGGTGAGTGGAGGATCAGGCGGCAAGGAGAGGAGGGGAAAGGAGGTGAGGAGCAGGCGTGAGGCAGAGCAGAGGGGCCAAGGGGCAGGAGAGGGGAGATAAGGTGAGGACCGGGAGGGGTGAGGATGTGTGACAGGGAGGGAGAGGGCACAGAAGGCGGGGAGATGGAGCGACAGGACATGGCAGAAGGGGAGGAGGGGGGACACATGTGCTGCAGGACCCAGAACTGGCAGGGAGACATGGGCCTGAGGCGGGGGCTGCAGGCCCATCGTGTGTGGGGCAGCCCACCCAGGAGCCACCCAGTGCCAAACGTAGGCATATACCGGTGCCAGCCGAGGAACGTAGGAGGGCTGTGAGGTTCAGCCAGCAGGAAAACAACATCCTTCTTGTCAGTGTTTTGGAGCAGTATGAGGTGCTCTACGGCCAGCTGAGCACCAGCACCACTGTGGGCACACGTATACATGTGTGGGAGGAAATCCAGGAGGCCATAGCCAAGGCAGGGGGACCATCTAGGGACCTGGATAGCCTGAGGAAGAGATTCAATGACATCAAGTGTGGTGTCCATGCACACATGGTGGCCGAGAGGCGACATGCCATGGGCACCGGAGGGGGTGCACCCTTTGTCCCAACCCTGACACCCCTGGAGCAGGAACTGGCAGACTGTCTGGGTCCCATCTATCTGCGTGGACTGCCTGAAGTGCTGGACACTGCCCATCCACAGGCAGGTAGGTCAGAGATATGCAGCACACATACAGCTCACGGCCCAGCACATGCCGGCCATGGATGGGAGAGTGGGGGCCTATGTCATGAGAACACGTGTGAACCAGCACAGGCAACTGGGGGTCACAAGTCCAGCAAAACATGGCTGGGTAGGTACAGGGTGGTTGTGGAGGTACCTGGGGCTGTGTGCATGACAGCCACAGTACCGGACGTCGTAGAGCACTGCACAGGTATATGGAACTGGGGGTGGAGGCATTCTCTCAGCCAGGTGGGGTGCCCCCCCACTGTGCATGAGTGGGGAGGATGACCATACATACAACACCCTCCACCCCATGGACCCAGCACATGCAGCAGCTATTTGTACATGGTACATAGGTCACACAGAGCAACATACATCTGCAGCCAGGCACACACAACAATATGACAGGGGGACACAGACAGGAGGGACGTACAAGTAGGCCAGAACACATTGACCTGGGGGGACCCACGCACACCACCTATAACAGCAGTGACGTGTGTTTGCTATCACCTGTCCAGGGACATATCCCAGACCAGTGACAGAGGATGGTCTATCACACTGTGCTGGCGAGGTGCACGCAAGCAAGCCCCGACGACCACATCACCCAGATGTCAGACACATAACACTCTGTCATTGGCCAACATACAGTGGGGGACCCCCACCCACCCTCACAGGACATTGGGGTGCACATTGCCTCAGCCGTACCAACTGCACCTAGTCAAAACCACCAACCACCTGGGGTGAACACCTCCACAGGTACCGCAGTGCCACAGACACATTCCCATGACCCCCACCCACGGTGCAACCACATGCCCAGCAGCACACCAACCATCCCCCGAACCAGCCCACCACACACACTGAGTATGTGATAGCTGTTCACTCACACCACACAGTGGCTACCAGGGCGGCAGTTCCCACACACGTCTGGCTGACCCGGACGAATGCCTCAACACCTAACATGCATACCATCAGGCCAATGCATGCACATTGCTAAAACACACTATGACAGGCCACAATCCCACTGAGGGCTCCGACACACACCTTGGCCACATATAGCGCTGAGCCCACATCCAAGGTCACATGCACAGTGCATACCTAGTGCTGCATATAGAGTGCCCGGCATTTGCCGCACCAGCCACCCAAATACAAAAGCATATGTGTCACAGCTCCACCAGTGCAAGAGGCCGCCCCCCCCCATCAGGTACAGCTCACAGTATGCACATGTGCTGTCCCCATCGTAGGCGCAGTAACAGCAGGTACAGGCAGACACCACATTGCTGTTGGCGGGGATGTACTACACAGGTGTACATATGTGCCCTGTGCAAACTCATCTTTGCTGTGTACCCTCTTCCACCCCCCAGGTGACATCTGGGCCATGCAGGAATATGAGGAGGAGGATGTGCCGGCGCCAGAGGAGGTGGAGGGGCCAGAGGCTGGCGAGTCCGGGGACGCGGGCAGCACTGACGGCGAGACTCCCGGAGACAATGTGGTTGGCGAGGAAGAGGACAGGGCAGCGGATGCCGATGCACAAGTGGGGCCAGTACCAGCAGCACATGAGCTGTGGGGGACATGGAGTCGGAGGGGAGCCGCCCCACAATGCAGGTGCCAGGGACGTCAGGCACCCCACACACCGGCCTGGATGTCATCCTTGCTGAGCTGAGGGCCCATACTGCCTCATCAAGGCACGATGTGGAAGGTGGGTAACAGAATACACCACAAGCCCCCTGTGGGTTGACGTAACATCCATAATGACATTCCATGTGCGCCCCAATATTATGACACCATAGCACGTAGGTTGGTATGTTTTGTGGGGTCTGTGCCATGTGCACTCCCCCCCTTGTAGCATGGGTCGTCTGGTGTCATCATGTTGATGAGCTCATACATCGGCCCACTATTGACCTCCACATACCCCAATGAGATGTACAGTGGTACACACCTACCCCAGGTCACCTATACAGCTTACTCGGCAGATCCCACTCCCTGGGTAATGGTACCTAGCATAGATAGGTTAATCAGTACAGTGCATCAGGTTCAGAGCATAGAACGCCTCCAGATAGCTATCTGTGTGCCATGCATCCCCACGTTATCCGCCCAGTCCCATACGACCAGTGCGCAGATCAGGCAGTCACACAGTGCACTGCAACACAGTACCATGTGTCATATCTGTGACCTCCACGACACCTCAGCAGAATCACTTCCTGGCCTGAGGATGGACCATGGGACACACAGATGTAAACATGGTACTGCGTTGCTAGTCGCTGAATACATGGTGGCTCTGCAGACCGGTCTTTTGGGATACGCCAGACATGTGCATGGGTCATGGTGGGGGTTGCAACACATGTCTCACACATCACCTTGTGTCTCCCCACAGCCACTTGTCAGGCTCTGATGGCCATTCGGGAAGTGAACCAAACAAGTGTGAATGGATGGAAAGACAGAGTCCTTTATTGAACCATAGGCTGCCCGACACAGGCCGTGTTTCATCACCCTTCGTCAGGGGCTAACCAGGCATAAAAACTAAAATCATAAATAACAAATATTAAAACCATAAAAGAACAGACAAGCAAATGTACAAACCAACATTATATACAACAATAACATTAAAAACAATCAATATGCAAACTAATAAAGTAATAAAATAAATAAAAAACACCAAAAGTGCTCAGGAGCTAAAGACATCATAAGATCATATAAACACATGTAAATAAATAGATTAATTTACCAACCTCTGTTGAGGGCTCTTAAAAAAACTCTTACAGCATGCTTTTGTAAGAAAATCTAAATAGACATTGGTACTAAAAGGACACAAAAAGGATAGTTAAAAACATATTCCAAAAATTAGTAGCTTACAATTGCACATAAATACGTTAAATGAACAGGTTAAAAACATATTCCAAAAATCAGTAGCTTACAATTGCACATAAATACGTTAAATGAGCAGGTGGAACAAAGCGAGTGAGGAGGAAACGGACAGGTCATAATGGAGCTTAAAACTGTCAATGAAACTAAACCTAGCAAACTACCAATACAGGAAATAGATATTCCTAAAAGAAGCAGGAGTGAGTCAGGAAAACAATGTCATAAGAAGTGGCTGAAAAAAATGCTAATTGTAAATTACCATAACATATTATATCCATATAAATTTGACATTAAAAACTTGTGTTGAACAATGGGAGAGATCAATTAAAAGTGTATGGGCATAAGGAAGTATCATAGTACCATTAGAGGTGATGTTTTTAACTGCGAGATCGCGGTATACCAAAAAATAAAAAATAAAAATAGTAATGCTACGAATAACTCAGAAGGTAGTGAGTCAGGAAAACCTTGTCATAAAAAGTGGCTGAAAAAAATGTTAATTGTAAATTACCATAACATATTATATCCGTATAAATATCACATTAAAAACTTGTGTTGAACAATGGGAGAGATCAATTAAAAGTGTTTCGGCATGAGGAAGTATCATAGTACCATTAGAAGTGATATTTTTAACCGCGGGTTCGCGGTATACCAAAAAATAAAAATAGTAATACTGCATATAACCCAGAAAATAACCTATTGCGTTTTAGTTTTAGTTTTAGTCCAAAAACAAAGGACATGTGGTCCCAACTTAGAGAAAAACAATAAAAACATATAGGGGAAAGTATGGGAGCTGCCATCTACACCCACGATAGAAACAACTTTCAAAGACAATCCGAAGCATGAAAAGGTCAGACCAAACTGAAAATAGCCCCATGTAAAGTGTAAAACATTAAGTCTGTCGATGTTTTAGAAGAATCTCAAAAAAAGAACAAAATAATGCTGCTTGTAATGAGAACGACACTGAACACTACGGCATATGAATAAATAAACCCAAAGCTACAATGTAACTGTGTCATGTGATAAAAAGCAACCGTTTCACTAAAATCATATAAAACAAAAGGTGACCATGAGAGTAAACCATAAATAAGATGAGAATCAAAACCGAAGAGGTTACCTTGAAAAAGCTACAGTCTGAACCCATAAACCTGCAGCTAAGCAGAAAAGGACGCCAACACATGCGCTTATCAACTAAGAAAGGGGGCTGAGTCAACCGTACGGCAGGAATGAAGCTGAAGACCAGAAACCAGTCAAACTAAACGGATACAAAACTCAAAAAGGGAACATGTACATATATATTAAATTATGTAAACCGCTATGAAACAAACAAAACAATGTAATGAAGAATTTCAAAAAGATATATACAGAACTAGATCGCCGGGCCGATACGAACTCCATGAAGCAAGGCTAACGAAGATAGACCGTATGAAAATATCAATACATTAAATAAATAAATAAATAATTAAAATCTCAAGGGTATTGATAATCTCAAGTGGACAGGACATAGATACCCAACCAGAGGATGCCTCCTACTAAAATCACATACTTGAATCAATGAATGAAGGAAATAAATAAATAAACCACACCTAAAAAATTAAAAAGCGACAAACACATTTAAAAGGACCTGAAAACCAAATTAAGAAACAGGGAACACATTTGGGGAACCCTAAAACAAGGGAGCTATACAGTTAAATAAACCACAAGCAAGAAAACATTTAGAGGGGACTAAAAACTAAATTAAAAACCAAATTAAAAAACAGGGGACATAATGGAAGGACCCTAAAACAAGAGGGCTGTAAAGAAAACAGGGGCCGTACCATAGGGGGCCCAAACCACCTGCCTTGGGAGGACCACCCACTAAAGATATAACATGATGGGAAATCAGAGAAAAACTGACAAATCTTGATCAAGATTTAAACCATTCGGAGCCATAGAGTCCAAATGAAAGATGAACTCTTGCTCGAGTCTCATGATAGTTTTATTAATGTCTCCTCCCCTCCAGTTAACTTTTACTTTTTTAATAGCAAAAAACTTAAGATCCATAATGTTGTGTGAAGCATCCAACCAATGTTAAACTAAGGGTTTGTCAACCAATTGGCGTTTTATACAGCTCTTGTTTTCAACTATTCTTGTTCTTATCATGCGTGTGGTTTTCCCTACGTACAACTTTTTACAAGGACACTGTACAACATAAATGACATTCTTTGTTTCACAGACTAGCTGCAGACAGTCCGCCAGCTGGTCCATAGTGCATGGTCCTGGAGGAGATGCATGCACCCAGAACAGGGATGTCAGCATACACACCAAGCAGATAAGTCAGTGACTGGGCCTCAAAAGGGAACCCATAGATATCACATGAGAAAAATGCTATATAGCACCATGGGGGAACCTAGCCATGCAATGGTCACTGCTCAGTCAGGGTGAGAGTGACCTCACAGCAGGACATGCTATGGCCACCCTGTCTGTGCAGGTGATGGCCGGGCACTACAATGTCCGAGCCATTGCCCTATGCCTTCTGCAGATGCAGCCAGGTCAGGCCACCCTATCCAGGCTATTCCCACGGTACCTTGCTCCTCATTATGCACATTGGCAGGCCAATACTGGCAACAGTGCTAGCAGTGAGGGCTGTGGAGGGTGTTGGCAGCCACCACACATTGGATAGACAGACACACACTCCCCACACCTATGACAGCATTGTGCAACTATAGAGGTGTTGGGCAGCCCAGGCTACCACACCAGACCTGGGCACGGTGCAGGCATGGCTATGGTACGCAATACTGTAAGAGTCACTCCCCAGATTGGTAAACACTGTCAGACACAAGACCTGTAGCACACTCCAGAGACATCAGAAAGGTTGCTATGATGCAGCTCACTCAGAAATTTGTACTTAACCTAGGAATTGCTATCTGCCAGTAATCATAGCAACCTTTTGATAGATGTGTACCATATTCCCAGGTTTGGGGTGGCATTACTAAGGTATGCAGGTGCTAGTATTGGGAGATGCACGCAGAGCCCAAAGTCCTGCCTCTCCAGGAGGCTTTGGATAATGGGGCCTGTGGGTGCGGGTGTGTCTGCCCCTGTTGGCTGTTGCTTTACGGCAGAGGTTCCCAACTCCAGTCCTGCGGTGCCAAACACTGTTCGGGTTTTCATGCTGTCCCTCATGAATATGCATGAGATACATCTGCATACCATGGGGGTGGCGCATAGAAATGCAGCACAAGCATCTTTATCAGAGGCAGCATGGAACCGGAATGGTGTTTGGCCCTCCAGGACTGCATTTGGGAGGCTCTGCTCTAGGTAATGTGCATGTTTATGGTGTCTGTGCTCTGTAGGGTAAAATGTAGGTGTTTTGGGCATGTTTACGTCATCTGCAAGAATGGTTCTGTCTGTATTAGCACGTTATAGTAGTGGGTAAAATATGAGGACTGGGTTGGCGGAAACCACAGCTGGGATTTGAACCTGTGACCTTCTGAATACACTGGTTTTGTGCACTGCACCACCATGTTATCATGGAGATGGTGTATTCCCTGGTGATACCATGACTGTTGGTCAGACAGGGCCTGTCTGTTGCAGTGCATGGCACCCACCTACACAGGGCTAGGCCACGGTCTGCTCTGGGCAGCTGCCACTGCCCCCTCCACCACCAGTATCCCTCAGCCACCATGCTGACATGCCCTTCTGCTGGTGGAGCTGGTGGTGCGCAGTCTCAGGCCATCCAGTGTGCAGGTAGGCGGCTGCCTATGGTGCGTGTTCTGGCATAGGGGTGCCTGCATAGACGTCCACGCTCCCTCCCAGCCCCGCCTGCCAATGTTCCGTGCCCTTGGGGGTAGCTGTTGGGTACTATCCCCTGTGACACTTTGGAAAACACACTCGTGCCCGTGTTGGGCCTTCAGCAGTTGCTGTCTGGCTGCTCTGCTGTTTCAGCATTCGTATGGGCCACCTAGGCATCACCCTAGTCTGCACTGTGGCCCAGCTGTACCACAGCATGTGCCGCCTGCGGCCCTCTGTATCCCCTTCTCTGGCATCTGTCCAGTTGCCGTTCCAACATGCCCGCCCTGATGTTGCAGGACATGTGCACGCCATAGGAACCCTGTCCGATTCTGGGGAAAACCCTGAGCAGCGCTATTTCACTGTGGGCTCATTCACCTTGTATGGGGACGGAGTATAGACCCTTCCACGATTTATATCTGTTCTATGGAGCTTACTCGGGGGGGGGGGGGTTGATGTTTCTCATTGATACCACTATTGGCCAGCTTGGTTATTGTTTTTTTCCAGTTTGTTGGGGTCATTTTCAGTGTTTCTGTGCCCTTTTATTCTGTGCACATGTATCACACTTATCACTTTGTTTTGGTTTCCCTGCCTGGGCTGTACATTGCTGACACTGAAATGGTTTCTCTCCCCTGTCATGTGCATTTAACGGCAGGTTTTCATTCGTGTTGGAATTCAGCTCTGAAAATCAGCAAGTTAGTGTGAGGGGAGCCTCTCCCCGCCCACTCTCCGCCCACTGACCCTTTCTCTCCGCCCTCTCTCCACCTTCTGCGGTGTTTTACCGCACCGCGGGAGTTTACGATCGTTAACTACGGTTAACGCGCGTAATGTAATGTTAACGATCGTTTGCATGTCATTACGCGCATTATGACGTGCGAACGATCATTAACATTACATTATGTGCGTTGTTCACGATTACCGCAGTTTAGTAAACATACCCCTCTGTCGATGTTTTAGAAGAATCTCAAAAAAAGAACGAAATAATGCTGCTTGTAATGAGAACGACACCGAACACTACGGCATATGAATAAATAAACCCAAAGCTACAATGTAACTGTGTCATGTGATAAAAAGCAACCGTTTCACTAAAATCATATAAAACAAAAGGTGACCATGAGAGTAAACCATAAATAAGATGAGAATCAAAACCGAAGAGGTTACCTTGAAAAAGCTACAGTCTGAACCCATAAACCTGCAGCTAAGCAGGAAAGGACGCCAACACATGCGCTTATCAACTAAGAAAGGGGGCGGAGTCAACCGTATGGCGGGGAATGAAGCTGAAGACCAGAAACCAGTCAAACTAAACGGATACAAAACTCAAAAAGGGAACAAGTACATATATATTAAATTATGTAAACCGCTATGAAACAAACAAAACAATGTAATGAACAATTTCAAAAAGATATATACAGAACTAGATCGCCGGGCCGATACGAACTCCATGAAGCAAGGCTAACGAAGATAGACCGTATGAAAATATCAATACATTAAATAAATAAATAAATAATTAAAATCTCAAGGGTATTGATAAAAAGTACTGGTGGACAGGACATAGATACCCAACTAGAGGATGCCTCCTACTAAAATCACATACTTGAATCAATGAATGAAGGAAATAAATAAATAAACCACACCTAAAAAATTAAAAAGCGACAAACACATTTAAAAGGACCTGAAAACCAAATTAAGAAACAGGGAACACATTTGGGGAACCCTAAAACAAGGGAGCTATACAGTTAAATAAACCACAAGCAAGAACACATTTAGAGGGGACTAAAAACTAAACTAAAAACCAAATTAAAAAACAGGGGACATAATGGAAGGACCCTAAAACAAGAGGGCTGTACAATTTAGTTATTTCTGCATTTGAAATTGGTTATATTACAGAGAAGGAAAAATCATTTTTGATAGTAGACAATCCCATCATTCCCACGATATACATTATCCCGAAGATCCACAAGTCTCTAGAAGCTCCGCCAGGTCGCCCAATAGTTTCGGCTATTGGGTCCCTTATGGAACCTATATCTAAATTTTTGGATTTATTATTACGCCCTTTTGTCAAGGACATGTGGTCCTATGTCAGGGATTCTTCCCATGTTATACAGATTTTGTCAACTTTCAACCAGTTTAGTCCAGATCTTATCTTGGTCACTCTTGTAACCGGGTAGCTGGACCCGGCGCTCACCCTTCCAATTCTCCAAGCCCCCCCCCTCACTCTTTTTTCTCCCGCCCTCACTTTCAATAATTCCACAGACGACAATTCTTGGTGACAACTGGTCGCAGCTTTATTTCCAAAACAAACTAATTAACATTAAACAGAAATACTGATCCAACCAATCCCCCAATGGAGCGATGCGCTGCCAGCCGTGTAATTAGCAAAGCGGGCACGCCTCCGCTCCGGCCGTGGTCACCACCAACGGCCAAGTTCCAGCCACCCCATCTGACTTTGCCATATTACTAGCAAAAGTCTTCCAGGGGTTGTCTGGGTCGAGGGCACCCCGCCCCCTCCCCAAGTTGCCTAAGGCTCCGGACCCCGGACCTCCGGGATCCTGCCACTGGCACAGGGGACCAAATCTACCTGTGCCACCCCCCCCCCCCCAACAAGAAGCTGCGACCAGTGTGGCCTCTCATGCACAACACTCTCCAGTGCCTCCTGCCAATCGTTCAGGAGCAAATCCATTCCCACTGGAGATAAGTGCACCCCGTCCTCCCTATACAACCCGGAGCAGGCCACGTCCACCCAGGGATGCTGGACTTGACATCCCCCCTCTCACAGACCCATCTCCCAATTTGCCTATTGATCTTGATCAGCCCCCAGGACCATCGCCGCTGACCCCAACACACTGGCCTCGGGATGATGTCAGACCATATTAAAAACACCCCCTCGAACATGCGGAGCACTACTGCAAAGGTCTTCTTGGCGGCCCTGATCAACTGCTTGCAAGTCCAAGCAGCCAGATCATTGTCCCCCAAGTGCACCACCAAAATCGCAGGCTGGGTCCTGATGTGCTGATGGTGATGAAGCAAAGGTAGCAGCTGCGTCCACCGCAGCCCCCGCTCTCCCAGCCATGACACCGCCACCACCGCTGGATCCAGACCTAAGTTTGCCCCGCACGGCCACTGTGCTGCTCTCTGGCCAGCCCAAAAGACGAAGGAGTGCCCCAACATCCAGCAGCCCCGCACACACATAACCCCATCTGAAACAGAAAAGAACAGCATTAAACAACCCCCCGCCCACACCGGATACTCATAATCGCACATATCCTTCAAACGCCCTCGATCTCCACCTGCCGATACTCTGGATCTGCTCCCCTGACAAACCCACCGCCGCAGCACTGGTCACCGCCCCTATCCAAAAAGAGTGCGCCGAAAAACACCCTGGGTCTTCCCCGGTCCGCCGCAATGCCATGCGCAATACGGCAGTGAACTAAAACCGCGTAAGAGCTCTGGTGTCCTGGTGCACGAACAGACCCCCTCCGCAGTCCGGGCGCACCGCCAAATAAGCCCTCATGGCGGCTATCGGGCATGTAAGCCCGCCCGTTGCCCTCAGGACCACCCATAACCCTTTCCCCCTCTGGTCCGTTTTGGGCTTTGCTAACAACACTTGCATCCGCGCCTTCTCCATCCATACATGCTGCCGACGCAAACTATTCCCACTATCCACTTTTCCCGAATTCACCACCAATTCACCAACCCTAAATGCCCCAAAAAAGGCCAAACAAAACACTGCACGAAAGAGCGCGTCCTCATATGGCGACATCACCACCCCCGATAACTCTCGGCACAACCTCTCAAGGAGATCATGCGTTATTGGCAGTCGATGATCCCGCAGAACAGGATGAGAACGCCCCCACCCCTGGAGTAATCACCTGGCCAGCAACCCCCCACCAGAGAAGTCCAACCCCACTGCCCTGGCAAAGAACCCAAACCCCGCCAGATGACTTCGCCCCACCGATCTCGCGATCCCTTGCTCCTTCATCCAAGCAACATACCTCGCAAGCCACAGATCCGGCACCACCCCTCCGACCCATCCTATCCCACGCAAAAATGCTTGCACTCGCTCACAACCCCGCTGATAAGCTTCCCAGGTGCTATCCGCCACTGAGCTCTTCAAGAGGCACCTCATTGTTGCAGGCCACAGCTCCACAAGCTCCAGGGGACCAAGAACCCCTCCTCGTCTGCCTCCGGTGCCAACTTCCGAAAACGCTCCAGCTGCAAACGGGAAAGAGCATCAGCATTTTCATTAATATGCCCGGGGATATGCCACGCTTTCAGATCAATATTCAAACGCATGCATGCCAATATCACCCGTCGCATTAGAGACGCCACAAGGCCGCAGCGTGGCGAATAACGATTGACGACATTGACCACCGCCTCGTTGTCGCACCACCACAGCACTCTGCGGTTAACCAACTTGTCCGGCCATAACTCCAACACTACTAATATTGGAAAGAGCTCCAAAAACGTAATATTATGCAACAAGCCTTGGTCGACTCAAGCCTGCAGCCATCTGTCAGCACACCATGCCCCGCGAAAATAGATCCCCAGACCAACTCCCCCTGTGGCGTCCGTGTACAGCTGCAAGTCGTCACTGGATATCTCCGCCTCACGCAAAACGGACGTACCATTGAAATCCCGTAAAAAGACATCCCAGACTCGCAGATCCGCACGCATACCCGTAGATACCCAAATGCGGTGATGCGGCTTTCGCACACCCGACGTCGCGGCAGCCAACCGCCTACTGAACACCCGCCCCATTGGAATGACCTTACAAGCAAAATTGAGGGAACCTATCAGCGCCTGCAGCTCTTTTAACGTCAGTTTCGACGAGGCCAAGACATTGGCCACTAAAACCCTCAGCTTCACCACCTTCTCCCACGGCAGCTGCGCGACCATGTTCATGGAATCCAACTCGACTCCTAAGAAAGTAATCCTCGTTGTCGGGCCCACCGTCTTACCTTCCGCCAGAGGCACCCCCAACTCGCCCGCCACCTCAACAAAACCTCGCAACAGCTTGCTACAGCTCTCTGACTCGGCCCCTCCAACAAACAGGAAATCATCAAGATAATGCACCATCTCAGCGCTGCCTACTCGCTGGACCACCATCCAGTGCAGGAAGGTACTAAACTTCTCGAAGTAGGCCCAAGATACTGCACAACCCATCGGCATACACTTGTCATAGTAAAAGGCGCCCTCAAATTGGAAACCGAGCAACCTGAAAGCCGAAGGATGGACCGGCAACAAGCGAAAAGCGGATTCGATATCAACTTTCGCCATCAATGCCCCACGACCGGCACCCGAGACCAACTCCACCGCCCTATCGAAGGACGCGTACCTCACCGTACAAAACTCCCGTGGGATGGAATCATTCACCGACGCCCCCAATGGCGAAGACAAATTGTGGATCAACCAAAACTTGCCCGGTTCCTTCTTAGGGATTACGCCCAAGGGAGAAACAACAAAATTCTGAAACGGCGGGTGACAGAAAGGCCCCGCTATTCGTCCCAATTGCAACTCGACTGCTAACTTCTCACGCGCAACGGACGCCCAGCGCCGAATACTCGGGGAATTCCACGCCGCTGCACCCACCACCGCACCTTGAACTGGAATGACAAAACCAAACTGAAACCCTAACTGCAACGTTAACCTATCTTTCTTCTTCGGATACCGGAGAAGCCAACTGCACAGCACCGGCACCCGAATTGGAGTGGGGGCCACCTCGCCCATAGTACCCATACTTGGATCCCTGAACCGAGGGCGGCACGGTCCCTTTCTTAACGCATTTGGACGCTGAATGGGGGCCCCCACAGACCGAGCATGCGTGCCGGAACTTACAGTCCGGAAAAGGGCACGTTGCCCTATTAAACCTCCAACACACATCGCCCAATGCCCCCGGGACCGGCTTCGTCTGTCCGGGGGGGGGGGGGCCTGCCGCAAAAGGAACGATTCGCACCTCCTGAAGCCCCTTGCCCCACCTTTCCTCCACCCCCACCTCCCTCACCAGTCTTAACCGACATCTGCGTCAACCACAGGTTAATGTCTTGCGTCCCCCAAGTTAACAGCTTATTCTCCTCCATCTTGTCCCGGAATTTTTCGTCATAATTAAGCCACGACCAGCCCTCATGCGCCTTCGATGCTTCCAAAATAGAGTCGGCATATGACAACAAACCGCCATACTGCTCAGGGAAGTGATGACCCCAAACACTCGCCAACCGCAAGAATGACCTATCCCAATTGACCACGTTGCGTGAGACCTTACGAAGACACCCCGCCTTCTCATCCTCCTTCTGCTTCTTTTTGCTATCCCCGGAGCGCTTACGACCCTCGAGCAAGCAAAAAATTTTGATATACTTTCTTTTCGCAATCTTCCATCGTAACTTCTTTGGGAAGCCTTCCCATAATTCAGATAAAGCCACCAAGGAGGCCGAACCCGCGCCCGCCGATCCAGAAGCCCCCCCTCACATGCCGCCACCCGCCTACCAGTGTCATCCGATGAAGAATCAGAAACATCCGAAGATGACGAGGATGAAGAGTCAGAACTATGCCGGCGCCGACATGCGTGCTTCCTTTTCTTACGCGCTTCCCCGACTGCTCTGCACGTGACCTATGCCCCACGTTCTCGCCTACCTCTTCCCCCAATAACTCACCAAACATGCCTCCAACTGCTGCTCCGTCGGACCCAGCTGGCATCCCAGCATGAGGGTCCTCGATCCGCAGCTGCGCGCGTGCGTCCTGTGCCAGCTCACTCCCGTTCGCTGCTGACCCTGGCGTGCTGCTTCCGGGCTCCATGCTCCTCACTCTTGATGAATCCTCTGCAGGCAGCACACTCCGTGGCGACGCTAGAAATGGCACCTGTGGAGGCAAAAAGGGGGGACACAGCGGGGAGAAACCCGGAGACCACGACAGCTGCCATGCCGCCACCCAATCCATCCCCAACGAGCCTTGCCCCCCTGCCGACCACTGATCCCAGAGAGCTTGTTGCCCTGATGGCCCAAAACCGCCCGGCGCTGTCACATACCCGCTGTGGGAAACCCTACCGCTGCCCCCGCCACGAGATGGTCCAGCTCCCAGCCTACACCAATCCCAAGGACCCCAAGCGCCTGCTCCTCCCCCACGCCCTTGCTCCCACACACTCCCCTCCCCTGAAACCCCAGTAGCCCCCCATCGCTTGGCCCCACCCCACCCCCTACAGGTTCCTGTGGCACAATCACAGACCCCCCAGCCTCCCGAAGGGCCCGGACACCACGGCCTCGAGCAGCACGCCCCCGTCCGGATCCTCTCACTGCGACAGGGTGAGACTCCTGGCAAACATCTGGGCTCTGCCTGCAGCGCTTCCTCTCACCCTATTCCCCTGTCGGGATCTCCCCCCCCTGACAGACCCCCTCCCCCTTTGCCCCTTTTCTTGCCTAGCCCCGTCAACCCCATGAGTCCCCCGCCCCCCCCTGTGCGCTTCCCCACCATAATTGAGCCGCCCCACCCAACCCCAAATAATACCCCAACCCCATAGCCTGAGGAACCAAGTAGCAGAATATTTAATGTTGTGTCTGCCTTATTAGTTAGCTATTTTTTTTTAATTTATATGTGGGATTACTGCCCTTTGCCCTGCCTTCCGTTTTTGTTTTGTTTTGTTTGTTTTTTTTTAAATAAAAGCAGTCGTAAACCTACTCGCCTGCACTACCCTGCTCTCTGATGACCAATCGCTCCGAGGACACACCGGGCTCGATCGATGCCTCCTGCCCCGACCTTCTCGCTCCACTGACCACGCCGTCCAGGCAACGATCCTGCTTCCTGCCTCCTAGCAATGCCTCCTGCACCGACCTGCTTTCTCCAAAGATAACGCCGCACCCCAGCAACGATCCTGCCTCCTGGGAGCCCGATCGCATGTGCTCCGGCCACCCTGCAAACGCCGGAGCACATGCAGCTCCTGCAGCACCGATTGGCTCAGCTCCGCTCAACCTCGAGCGGAGCCAATCACTTTAAATGATGCGCGCAGCGTGCTTACGCTGATGCGCATCCTTTCCTCCCTGAACGCGCGTGCAGGGTCCCACGCCGGGCCGGGCGCCCGGTTACGAGCAGACTCCGGGACCCTGCCTGCGCCCTTTTACATATAGAGTCCCTGTACACTAACGTTCCACAGTTAGCTGCTTTACAGATAATAGAACAATTTCTTTTAAAGAGAACTGTACACAGACGTATGCCTACTGCTTTTCTCATTACGTTAGCACGTTTTGCTCTCTGTGAGAATTTTTTTTGTTTTAGAGATTTGTTTTATAAACAGGTTAAAGGTGTTGCTATGGGGTCTTCTATGGCCCCGGATATAGCTAACTTGTATGTGTTTCATTTCGAGGAGTCTTTCTTAACATCTCATCCTTTCAAATCTCACATTGCTCTATGGATACGTTGCATCGACAATGTTTTAATCCTTTGGAAAGGTTCTCTAGATACACTCACACAGTTTCATTCGTGGATCAATCAATTGGATGAAAATTTACGTTTTCAAATGACCTATGATTTTAATCAGATTTCCTATTTAGATATATTTATTAAGAAAGAACAGGGTTCCTTTTCTACCACATTGTTTAGGAAACCAACGGATAGGAATACTCTATTACATTATCAAAGTTTTCATAACCCATCACTCAAAAATAATTTACCCGTTAGTCAATTTCTGAGAGCAAAACACATTTTTACTAAGACTCAGGATTTTGGAAAACAAGCCCAGGATATGAAAGAAAGATCTTTGGCTAGGAATTATCCAGTTTGTTATCTTCATAAGGCATATGTTAGGGCTAGAGACACCCCCCGAGAAGAATTGCTCAAGGCCAAGACTCGCAATGAAGATATAGGCATAGTCTGCCCTCTTATTTACTCCTCTCACTCCAAATACATCATTAAGATTTTACAAAGAGAGTGGCACCTGGTACAAACTCTTCCAGCTTTTCAAGATCTGAAACTCACTGTGGCACACAAACGCAATATTAATTTACAAAATCTTCTAGTCCCCTCTGCCTTTACTGAAAAAAAATTGTTGTCAAAGTTTAAAGGACAATTTTAATGTGGCAAATGCTCAGTGTGTCTAAATTCATTGCCAATACGTAATTCTTTCATACATCCCTTTACTAACAAGATATTCTATATCAATGATTTTTCCAACTGTGAAACAAAGAATGTCATTTATGTTGTACAGTGTCCTTGTAAAAAGTTGTATGTAGGGAAAACCACACGCATGATAAGAACAAGAATAGTTGAACACAAGAGCTGTATAAAATGCCAAATTGGTTGACAAACCCTTAGTTCAACATTGGTTGGATGCTTCACACAACATTATGGATCTTAAGTTTTTTGTTATTAAAAAAAGTAAAAGTTAACTGGAGGGGAGGAGACATTAATAAAACTATCATGAGACTCGAGCAAAAGTTCATCTTTCATTTGGACTCTATGGCTCCGAATGGTTTAAATCTTGATCAAGATTTGTCAGTTTTTCTCTGACTTCCTATCATGTTATATCTTTAGTGGGTGGTCCTCCCAAGGCAGGTGGTTTGGGCCCCCTATGGTATGGCCCCTGTTTTCTTTACAGCCCTCTTGTTTTAGAGTCCTTCCATTATGTCCCCTGTTTTTTAATTTGGTTTTTAGTTTAGTTTTTAGTCCCCTCTAAATGTGTTCTTGCTTGTGGTTTATTTAACTGTATAACTCCCTTGTTTTAGGGTTCTCCAAATGTGTTCCCTGTTTCTTAATTTGGTTTTCAGGTCCTTTTAAATGTGTTTGTCGCTTTTTAATTTTTTAGGTGTGGTTTATTTATTTATTTCCTTCATTCATTGATTCAAGTATGTGATTTTAGTAGGAGGCATCCTCTGGTTGGGTATCTATGTCCTGTCCACCAGTACTTTTTATCAATACCCTTGAGATTTTAATTATTTATTTATTTAATGTATTGATATTTTCATATGGTCTATCTTCGTTAGCCTTGCTTCATGGGGTTCGTATCGGCCCGGCGATCTAGTTCTGTATATATCTTTTTGAAATTGTTCATTACATTGTTTTGTTTGTTTCATAGCGGTTTGCATAATTTAATATATATGTACATGTTCCCTTTTTGAGTTTTGTATCCGTTTAGTTTGACTGGTTTCTGGTCTTCAGCTTCATTCCCGCCGTACGGTTGACTCCGCCTCCTTTCTTAGTTGATATGTACACCTTAGAGGAAAGGCGGGATAGAGGTGATATGATTGAGATGTTTAAATACCTCCGTGGCATAAATGTTCAGGGAGAGAGCCTCTTTCAATTGAAAGCAAGTTCTGCGACGAGGGGACATGGGATGAGGGTGAAGGGAGATAGATTCAGGAGTGATATGCGGAAATATTTCTTTACGGAAAGAGTAGTGGATCCGTGGAATAGTCTCCCAGTGGAGGTGGTAGAGATGAGGACAGTAACTGAATTCAAAAAAGCATGGGACCAACACCGAGGATCTCTAAAGGTAAAAAGTGGACTGTTGTAGTTGTTGTTATGGAAGGACAGACTAGATGGGCCTTGTGGTCTTTTTCTGTCATCATGTTTCTATGTTTCTATGATAAGCGCATGTGTTGGCGTCCTTTCCTGCTTAGCTGCAGGTTTATAGGTTCAGACTGTAGCTTTTTCAAGGTAACCTCTTCGGTTTTGATTCTCATCTTATTTATGGTTTACTCTCATGGTCACCTTTTGTTTTATATGATTTTAGTGAAACGGTTGCTTTGTATCACATGACACAGTTACATTGTAGCTTTGGGTTTATTTATTCATATGCCGTAGTGTTCGGTGTCGTTCTCATTACAAGCAGCATTATTTCGTTCTTTTTTTGAGATTCTTCTAAAACATCGACAGACTTAATGTTACACTTTACATGGGGCTATTTTCAGTTTGGTCTGGCCTTTTCATGCTTCGGATTGTCTTTGAAAGTTGTTTCTATCGTGGGTGTAGATGGTAGCTCCCACACTTTCCCCTATATGTTTTTATTGTTTTTCTCTAAGGTGGGACCACATGTCCTTTGTTTTTGGACTAAAACTAAAACTAAAACGCAATAGGTTATTTTCTGGGTTATATGCAGTATTACTATTTTTATTTTTTGGTATACCGCGAACCCGCGGTTAAAAATATCACTTCTAATGGTACTGTTTCACTGTAAGCACAAATCACGAAATTGAGATGTGCAACTCTTATGTTCATTGTAAACCGCACTGATGTCGAATAGCGCGGTATAAAAGAGACTGCAAATAAATAAATAAATAATACTATGATACTTCCTCATGCCGATACACTTTTAATTGATCTCTCCCATTGTTCAACACAAGTTTTTAATGTGAAATTTATACGGATATAATATGTTATGGTAATTTACAATTAGCATTTTTTTCAGCCACTTTTTATGACAAGGTTTTCCTGACTTACTACCTTCTGAGTTATTCGTAGCATTACTATTTTTATTTTTTATTTTTTGGTATACTGCGATCTCGCGGTTAAAAACATCACCTCTAATGGTACTATGATACTTCCTTATGCCCATACACTTTTAATTGATCTCTCCCATTGTTCAACACAAGTTTTTAATGTCAAATTTATATGGATATAATATGTTATGGTAATTTACAATTAGCATTTTTTTCAGCCACTTCTTATGACATTGTTTTCCTGACTCACTCCTGCTTCTTTTAGGAATATCTATTTCCTGTATTAGTAGTTTGCTAGGTTTAGTTTCATTGACAGTTTTAAGCTCCATTATGACCTGTCCGTTTCCTCCTCGCT
This sequence comes from Ichthyophis bannanicus, assembly GCA_033557465.1. Lineage (NCBI taxonomy): Eukaryota > Metazoa > Chordata > Amphibia > Gymnophiona > Ichthyophiidae > Ichthyophis > Ichthyophis bannanicus. Next base: position 43,639,788 of record CM066046.1, read on the forward strand.
CGCTTTGTTCCACCTGCTCATTTAACGTATTTATGTGCAATTGTAAGCTACTGATTTTTGGAATATGTTTATAACCTTTTCTTTTTACGTATTTATGTGCAATTGTAAGCTACTAATTTTTGGAATATGTTTTTAACTATCCTTTTTGTGTCCTTTTAGTACCAATGTCTATTTAGATTTTCTTACAAAAGCATGCTGTAAGAGTTTTTTTAAGAGCCCTCAACAGAGGTTGGTAAATTAATTTATTTATTTACATGTGTTTATATGATCTTATGATGTCTTTAGCTCCTGAGCACTTTTGGTGTTTTTTATTTATTTTATTACTTTATTAGTTTGCATATTGATTGTTTTTAATGTTATTAAGTATTGTTGTATATAATGTTGGTTTGCACGTTTGCTTGTCTGTTCTTTTATGGTTTTAATATTTGTTATTTATGATTTTAGTTTTTATGCCTGGTTAGCCCCTAACGAAGGGTGACGAAACACGGCCTGTGTCGGGCAGCCTATGGTTCAATAAAAGACTCTGTCTTTCCATCCATTCACGCTTCAGTTTGGTTTGCTCTTGGTTCTGCGTGATTACTGCTTCTCAGTGTTGTACATTCGGGAAGTGAGCCAGCTGCCCACCACAGCTGAGACAATGGCAGCAGTGCTAGTGTATATTGCGGATGCCCAGGAGGCCATGGCTTGACGTCACCAGCAGCCAGCACCAGCTCCAGAGGCAGCACCAGCGGCTCCAGGACAGAGGGGTGGGTTGGCCCGTGGGCACCATGGACGGGGGTGGAGACGCAGGTTGTGAGGGTGGGGACGTGGTCAACAAATCTGTTACAATAAAAACATCATAACCTCGGTATACCTATGTGTACATCTCCAGTGTGTGCCACTGTGCTCCCCTACGTACCCTGCAACCCATGTTATCATCCTGGCCACATGTGCCACCGCAGTTCCCATAGGGGCGTGGTGTCTGCACTGCCACCAATCACCGCACATACGTAGTACCATTCCCTGTGTGCCAAGCACCGTGCCATGTAGGTGTCCTTCTACCTATGCATTTGGGTGTACCCTACCTCTCCCGTCGCCAAGCAATATATATATGGTGGTACATGTATGTTTTATGGATATGTCACTCTCTCACATCCCATATGCTCTGCATTACTCTCCGCACATGTGTGCCCATCCTCTCTGCCCACACCAGAGCCTACGTGGCTTCTGACACACATATGCTTGCAGGGGCACAGGCAGACAAAGGTATCTAACTACAATCAGCTGGTAACTCATCCCCAGCACCTGTAGTGCACCGTCACTCATCCTCCTGACCAGCACCCACCTGTCACGGCACCACCAGCTATCCCCCATGCAGCTCCTGGGTACAGCAGTCCCCCTTACCCTTCTGGACACATACCTGCTGCTATCCTTTTACCCTATTACCCCCCCCCCCCCGAGCATGGTGCATCAGATATGCAGCCTACACATCACAGGCAGCATTCATGTGACCATAGCTGTTGGGACACACTGCACATCGGCACAACACAGTGGCACCAGGGGACATAGACACCTACGCACATGGGCAGTTCCCACACCTGCGTGTGGAGACAGTCCATGTATGTTACCTGTGTCTCCCATGCATACACGTAGGGATTTACACACATATCCCATGCTCATGTCCAGTCTGTCTGTAAGGGAGACACGTGACCATTGTGCTGTATGTACAAACTTGTTTATTATAACAATTAAAATGGGTACACTGTACATGACACCCCATGTTCTGTCCCGGATGACAGGATAGCACAGGGCATGTGTGTGGGTGCCCCTGTGCTCCTTAAATGCTCCTGGGATGCCCATCAGGGGATGGCGGTCGAGATGCACTGACCATAGCAGCTGCACGCTGCATGTGCATCTCGGCAGCCAGCCACTGAATGGCACCTGTCAGCCACCAGATGGTGCGATCCTGGCTCCGCTGGCATTGCAGCACACCACCCACTGCCACATACAGGTCCCGCACACACCTGCCACCACATCCACACCAGGTGCCCGGTGTTTGTGTGGTGGCATGTGCGTGGGCCCTATCTGTGGCAATGGGTGGGGACGCTACTCCCAGGCAGCCACCATCGCCGCACACATGTGGCAGCTGGCAGGAACCCAAAGTGCCCTGTGTTGTCCTGTGTCCCCTCCCACCCACAGAGCTACCTCCCCCCTCCACACCCCCTCCTCCCCCCCTGACACCCCCACCCACCCTCTCTCTCGCCCACCTCCCTGCTCTCCTCCTCCTCCGCCCCCTCCTCCACCTCCCCCTCACCCGCATCACCCCCTGCCACATACAACTCACCCTCCCCTCCCTCCTGCCCCACCCTACCCTCTGCCCCCTCCATGTTGTCCTCTTCCTCTTTAGCCTCTGCCCCTCCTCCTCCTCCTCCTCTTCCACCTCTGGCTAGACTGGCACTGTGGGGCCTGTTCTGGGGGGCCCCGATGTAGATGGGCCCTCACCAGCAGCAGGATCCTCTGTGGGGGAAGACAGTCATTAGCACACCATCATGTGAGTCACATACCACATGTACATAGTTTGGCCTCCCACAGGCTGTTGGGCCACTGTGACATGCTGTACTGTGCTGCAGAGGCCGCAACACTCACCACCACTTTGCTCCAGTGCCCTTCTTTGGAGGCGCTACACAACTGCTTGGTCTTCTTCGGAACGATCAACTGTGTATACTGTAGAAATAAGTCGTTCACTTCTAACTCAATAAAAATGGGAGTGTAGAAAATACTTAAACTTAACAGTAGCAAAAAAGCTTAACGAAACTCGTCTATGAAGAAAAGGTCTCAGATTTATTCGGCATGACTTTCTGACTTCCGTCTTAGAAAGTGATATGCCTAATCGCATCAATGACCTTATGTATCTTCTCAACAGGTGAGCCAGTCCAGTACTTTAACATTTCCAATCATTGAAAAAACTTCTTTAATCAGCATATTAGGATATTCCAATTATAGCTCGACCGGACTCTCTGTTGTATAAAAGCTACTTTGATCCCGACGCTTGCCTCAGGTACCAATCCTGCGTTTCACGTCAATGGTTCCTCAGGGGATCCTATCTTTACTTTCATTATAATGCTGCATAAAAACAAAAATATTTTATTGTGACTTCACTACAAATCCTCCATACTCCATAACTACCTTAAATCTAAAAAAAATCATCAAAAAACCATCACAAAACCGGTCATTCACTTACCGCAAATGCTGCCTGCGTTCAATCTTTGAAACACGACCCTCTTCATCAAATACTCTCACAATCTTCCTCTCGGGTCGAGAAAAACGCCGCGCATGCGAAATGCTCCAAACATCCTCCATATTTAAATACCCCGCTGATTCCATCGTGATGGATAACTCCTCCCATCGTCCTCCCGTCCCGGGGATATCACTACGAACACCCTCTCTCTATAACAATTATACTCCTCACAGAAAAGCAACCTAACGCTAAGTGGCACAATAAACTATACCGATCGAAGGAACCCTCGAAATCAGTCAATTACTAAAACGCACAAAACAAAATCCTTATTGATCTTATTCCCCTTTCTACCTCCTCTTACTATTCTCGTAGGCTACCATCTCATTCACTTAAAGAAACAGGGGTCCCTCACCAACCGCTAGCAACATACCACCCTATATTGCTGTCTGTGGCCCTACAAACAGGCCGTCCAGTCTATCCCTGCATTAAGACCATGAGGCTCCACTGTGTTCAATTTATAAATCCACCGCTGTTCTTTAGTAATCAACACGGTGTCCAAAGTTCTATTACCTTGCCCCTTTTCTACCTGATCTATATATAAACAGCGGAGCTGATCAAATTCATGCCCCTTAAATATACAGTGCTGGACAATAGGGGCCTCCTTCACTTTACATTTTAAGCGACTTTTATGTTCCCTCATCCTTGTTCTAAAAAGACGTGTAGTTTTACCTATATAGGCCAATCCACAAGGGCATATAATCACATAGACGACATTACTTGAAACACATGTAGTAGCAAATTTCAAAAACACTGTTAATCCTGAATAATGAAATTCAGAAGTTGTTAAGGTAATGTCACAAATTTCACAAGCCCCACACGCACGATGGCCTTTCTCAACTAACTGTAGGGGGGCTACTGATGGACCGACCTCTGCTGGACTTAACCTTTCCTTTAAATTATGATCCCTCTGCCATACGCAACTGACTTTTTTTATCTATAAGCCCTGGAACCGCTGTTAAAACATTACTGTGTTTTTTAATCACTCGTTGAATAGCCATACTTAAGGGGGAATACTTAGTAATTAAGTTAACATTGACAGAATCGAAGTCCTCTCCCATAGGTGCGGACTTCATTTCCAATAATAGGCATCTACGATTGTATAATGCTCTATAATATGCTCTTTGCACTATTTTCCTAGGGTACCCTCTCTCCAAAAAATGCCTACGAAGCTGTTTAGATTTATTCTTATAATCGCTCCTATCCGAACAATTTCTCCTAAACCGTAAAAACTGGGAAAAAGGAAGACTCTCTTTCAAATGCTGTGGGTGCACGCTCTTAAAATGCAAAAAGGTATTCCTGTTGGTTGGCTTTCTGTAGACTGATGTCACCCACCCATCATGTCCCCTGGTGACCTGCACATCCAAATAAGCAAGGGTATCCCTATGGTGGATGTGGGTAAACCGTATATTGGGATCTAGCCGGTTAATCCACTCTATAAATGCTAATAAAGTATCCTCTGTGCCCTTCCACAAAAGAAATACATCATCTATATAACGTCGCCACTCTAAAATATTAGGGGCATACTTCGAAGAGACTAACCACTGTTGTTCAAAATGTCCCATATAGAAATTGGCCACCGACGGGGCGCATGTAGCACCCATAGCAACCCCTGAAATCTGTTGGTAGAGTATCCCTTGAAAAATAAAGTAATTACTAGAAATGGCCAGGTGAGCCAAACGCAACAAGAAATCTAATTTTCCTTTTGAAATGTCTCCTCGCCATCTCAACTCCCTCCGCACTACCTCTATAGCCGCGTCTTGCGGAATACTTGTATAGAGAGACACCACATCCAGGGAAACTAGAATGACATCCTTACTACGGGACCACTCATCCATCTCTCTTAATACATTCAAAAAATGGGTCGTATCTTTCAAATACGACGGGATACGTGTGAGTTGAGGCCTGAGAAAAGAATCAAGGAACACAGATAACGGTTCCAAAACACTCCCCCCGGTAGACACAATAGGTCTACCAGGGTGTTGCCACAGATTTTTATGGATCTTGGGGACAGTGTAAAACTTTGCTGTACTAGGATCTTGAATATTTAAATAACGAAACTCCTTATGAGTAATATATTTATCCTGCAATGCTCCTAAAGTAATACTCCTAATTGTCTTCTGCAGCTCTTCTCTTGGGTCCACCTCTAAAATTGTGTAGACCTTTGAATCCTGTAATTGGGACAAAACTTCAGATATATAATATTCTCTGACCATCACCACAACTGCCCCTCCCTTATTGGCTCGTCTTATAACTATATCGGGCCTCTTCTGTAGATCTAATAAAGCCCGATTCTCTTCTTTAGATAATATCGTATGTTTTAAAGAATTCTTTAAAACATTCTCATTCTTTAAAACATACCCACAATACCTTGGCCCTCATTATGCACAATGGCAGGCTAACGCTGGAAACTGTGCAAGCATTGCGGGCTCAGCAAGGTGTGGGCAGCCACAAAACACTGGATAGACATATACACACTCCAACACCAATTTCTGCATTGTGCAACGGTAGAGGTGGCTGCCAGCCCTGGCCACCACAGCAGTTCTGGGCACTGTGCAGGCAGTGCGATGGTACGCAATGCTATTAGGGTCACTCTCCGAGGTGGTAGACAGTGTTGTAAACACATATGGCAGCACACTCCACAGATATCAGAAAGGTTGGTATGATGACTCTCTTTTAGCAAATATTTTTAAGTTAGGATTTGTGATCTCACATTAATCATAGCATGCTTTTGATACATATATGGAACGTGTTTCCATGGTTCTGACTGCATTGCTACGGTATAGAGGTGCAGGTGGTGGTAGCTGCTGCTGCGCACATGGCTCAACAGCCTGACTCTCCATGAGGCTTTGTATAGTGGGGCCCGTGGGTGTGGGTGTTTGTGCATCTGTTGACCGCAGCTCTGGTGCAGAGGGTCCAGACTCCAGTCCTGGTGGCCCAAACACAATTCCGGTTTCCTGGATGTCGCTAATAAATATGTATGTATACATTTACTTATTTACATTCTCTTATATACTGTGCTATTCTGCATCTAGGCGGTTTACATTGAACAAACTGAAATTACATTGAATAGGGCATTATAACTTGGAGATAACTATTTTACAGGGAACATGGGCTATGGAGGGTTAAGTGGCTTGCCCAAGACCACAAGGAGCACCTGTGGGACTAGAAACCCCAGTCCTTCTGGCCCAAGGTTGCTGTCCTCTAGTGGGATTTAAACCCCCGACCTTCCGGCCTGAAGTACCTTGCCCCAACCACTAGGCAACTCCTCCACTCCATACAATGCGGGCATTGCATGTAAATGCATCTCATGGATATTTCTTAGGGGCATCCTGACAACCTGACTGGTGTTTGCACCTCCAGGACTGGGGTTGGGAACCTCTGCTCTAGGCAGTGGATATGTTTATGGTGTCTGCACTCTGTAGGGTAAAATAGTGGGACTTGGCCTGCAGGGGCCCCAGCTGGGATGTGAACCTGTGACCTTTTGCCTTTGGGCATACTAGCTGTGGGTACTTCACCACACTGGCAGGTCATTCCCTGGGGATCCCATGACTGTTCCTCAGACAGACCTTATCTGTTGCACTGCATGCCACCCACCTATACAGGGCTTGGCCATGCTCTGCTGTGGGCAGCTGCCACTACCTCCTCTGGCACCGGCACCCCCTCTATCACCATGCTGACATGCCCTTATGCCGGTGGTGCCCAGACCCATGCCATCCAGTGTGCCGCTAGGCGGCTGCCTATGGTGTGGGGTCTGTGGTAGTGGTGCTGACATGGACACCAGCACATCCCCCCGGCACCACCTGCCAATGTTCTATGCCCTTTGGGGTACTTGCTGGGTACTGTCCCCTGGGACACTATGGGACACACACTCGTGGCCATATTGGGCCCTGGTCAGTTGCTGTCTTGCTGCTTTTCCGCTTCTACATTCCTATGTGCCAGGTAGGCATCTGCTTAGTCCACACTGTGCCCCAGCTGGCCCACTGCATGTGATGCATGCAGCCCCCTGTACCCCAGTTACGCCATCACCATAGTGCCCTTTCCCACGTGCCCACTCTGCTGTTGCTGCACATGTGTAAGCCACAAAGGCAAGCTACCCCATACACACCACAGAAAACCCTCATCAGCACTATTTCTATGTTGGCACATTCACTTTTTGGGGGGACTGTGAATTGACCCTTCCAAGAGTGAGCTCATCCTTTTTCCTCTTTATAGGTTGTGTTCATTACCACTTGTCATTATTTGTTCTATTGGCCAGCTTGGTGTTTTGGATTTCAATTTTGGTTCTGGTCATTATTTATGGTTTGTGCCTTTTTGGTTGCTGCACATGTATCACTACTATCACTTTTCAAGGTCTCCCTGCCTTTGCTGTACATTGCTGACTGAAATGGTTTCTCTGTCCTGCAAATGTGCCTAGCGCGAGGTTTTCACTGGTGCTAATTTTCAGACCTTCATTTCACGGCGTTAGTGTGCATGGAGCCTCTCCCCGCCCACTCTCCACCCATTGACCCCTTCTCTCCACCCCTGGGGAGCCTTACTCCACCCTCTGCGCACCTTAATGCCGCCGAAGACATTATCGCACGATACGTGACGTTCTCGCACGGTAATGCGCCATTATCGCACGATAACGTCATGTATCACGCAATAATGTCGCAGCTGCGCCGTTAGTGCTGTTTAGTAAACATACCCCTATGATAAAATGAGGAAAATACATAAGAAAAAACTAAAAGGAGTAGTTGCAAAAGTTAAAGATTTACATCAAGCATGGATGTTGTTTAAAAATACTATCATGGAAGCCAAGACCAACTGTTTTCCATGCTTTAAGAAAAGCGTAAGGAAGTCCAAAAAAATTGCCAGCATGGTTTAAAGGTGAGGTCAGAGAGGGTGTTGTTGCCAAAAAAGCATCTTTCAGGAAATGGAAAAAGAAGCCAAATGACAAAAACTGGAAACAGCATAAGCACTGGCAAGTTAGATGCAAGGCATTGATAAGGCAGGCAAAGAGAGAATTTGAGAAGAAGCTTGCTGTGGAAGCAAAAATGTGTAATAAAGACTTTCAAATACATTTGTAGGAAAAATCCTGTGAGAGAGTCGGTTGGACCATTACATGATAGAGGAGTAAACGGGACACTAAAAGGGGACAAAGTCATAGTGGAGTGACTGAATGAATTCTTTGCTTCGGTCTTTACTGAGGAAGATGTAGGGATATTACCAATGTTCCTGCTAACCTGCGCTGGGTCCGCCACCAACATTCCTGCTGGCGGAGGACCCAGTGGAGATTAAAGAGAACATTGTGATGGTGCTGCAGCATGTGTTAGCAGGGTTTAACACACACCGCAGCACCCTCGCAATGTTCTCTTTAATCTGCGCCAAGTCCTCCGCCAGCATTCCTGCCGGTGGGGGGCGGGGCAGAGCGTCGATCACACTGCACCTCCCACCCGCAGGTAGGAATGTTGGTGGCAGACCCACCGCAGGTTAGTGGGAACATTGGATGTTACCCATGACTGAAATGGCATTTAAAGGTGATGCCGCAGAAGAATTGAAAGAAATATTGATACACCGGGAAGATGTATTACAACTATTTGATAAACTGAAGAGCAGCAAATCACCTGGATCGGATGGTATACATCCAAGAGTGTTGAAAGAACTGAAATATGAGATTGCATACCTACTATTAGTAATCTGTGAAGTATCATTAAAATCATCTGTAATACCTTAAGATTGGAGGATGGCCAATGTAACGCCAATTTTTAAGGAGGGTTCTATGGGTGATCCGGGAAATTACAGACCGGAGAGCATGACGTCAGTACTGGGAAAAATGGTAGAAACCATTATAAAGAACAAAATTACTGAACATGTAAATAGTCATGGCTTAATGGGAGACAGCAAACATGGCTTTAGTCAAGGAAGGTCTTGTCTTACTAATCTGTTATGTTTTTTTAAAGGTGTGAATAACCAGGTAGACAAAGGTGACTCAGTTGATATAGGGCCTGATTCAGTCCCGGACAACCCGGCCTTCTGTGCGCCCGGTCAGAACCAGATGCACAGAGTTAGATGGGATTATAATCCATGGGGCACGTCTAGCCCCATGAGATCAGAATCACGTTCAGGCCTGTATGTGCAGGCCGGGACCCTGATTCCGGTCAGCCTGAACATACAGGCCTTGCCCAGCTAACTCAGTCAAGGCTCTTGAATGGAACCGTGGTGCCATGGCATCTGGTTGCCATGACACTGTGGCTCCATTCAGGAGCCGCGATCCCTGGCTGCTGGATAAGACTCTTCATTCCCCGCAGCCCGACCCCTGATCTGGCCTCCCAAGGCCAGGGCCGGGCTGCAGGGAATCTCCTCTGCCCCCTTCCACCTTTGCTGCACCCCAGGTCTGCCAGATTCACCCATCTAGGGGAACTTAGGAATCGACCCTGTACGTCCGGGGCCACAGACCGCCCATTGCCTGCCCTAACTCTGTTCCCACAATGCCACTTTTCCACCACCCGTCTAACCTCCCGTACAACATACGGGGAAGTTAGTCGGGGTTGGGATGTCCATCCCCGCTATTCATGCCTCGGAATGACCAGTGTATCTGGATTTTCAGAAAGCCTTTGACAAGGTCCCTCATGAGAGACTCTTGGTGAAATTAAAAAGTAATGGGATAGGAGGCAGTGGATTGTGGATCAGGAACTGGTTAAAAGATAGAAAGCAGAGAGTAGGGCTAAATGGTCAATTTTCCCAATAGAGAAAGGTGAATAGTGGAGTACCCCAGGGATCTCTGCTAGGTCCACTATTTTTTAACATATTCGTAAATGACTTGGAAATGGGAATAACGAGTGAGGAAATCAAATTTGCAGATGACACAAAATTATTCAAAGTTGCTCAAACCCATGAGGATTGTGAAAAATTGCAAGAGGACCTTGATAAATTGGAAGACTGGGCAACCAAATGGCAGATGAAATTTAATGTGGCAAGTGCAAATTTATGCACCTAGGAAAGAACAACTCAAACAATGGTTACACAATGCAAGGCTCCACATTAGGAACCACCACCCAGGAAAAAGATTTAGGCGTCATCTTGGATAACATGTTGAAACCCTCCGCCCAGTGTGCAGCGGTGGCCAAGAAAGCAAATAGAATGCTAGGTATCATAAGGAAAGGAATGGAGAATAAAACAAAGGATATTATAATGACTCATCATTCCATTGTGCGACCGCACCTTGAATATTGTGTGCAATTCTGGTCTCAGTATCTTAAAAAGTATATAGCTTTATTAGAAAAGGTACAGAGAAGAGCCATCAAAATGGTAAAGGGGATGGAAGGATACTCCTATAAAGTGGGGCTCTTCAACCTGGAAAAGAGATGTCTGAGGGGAGATATGATAGAGGTCTATAAATTAATGGATGGAGTGGAACGGGTAAACGTAGATCGATTGTTTATGCCATCAAAATATAGAAAGACTAGGGGACATGCAATGAAGCTACAGTGTAGCCTATTTAAGACTAATAAGAGAAAATATGTTTTCACTCAACGTGTACCGGTAATCAAACTCTGGAATTTGTTACTGGAGGATATAGTAAAAGCTGTTAGTGTAGCCAAGTTTAAAGAAGGTTTGGACAAGTTCCTGGAGGAAAGGTCCATAAACCATTATTAAAGGGGACCTGGGAAATTCACTGCTTGCCCCAATGCAAGCATTGTGGAACCTGTGTCTTTTAAGGAAACTTCTAGGTATTTGTGACCTAGATTGGCCACTATTGGAAACAGGATACTGGGCTTGATGGACCTTGGTCTGATCCAGTATGGCATATCTTATATTCTTATGTTCTTAGTTCTCTAGTCACCCAGTCAAAGAACTCAATCAGATTTGTTTGGCATGATCAACCTTTGGTAAAACCATGTTGCCTCGGATCATGCAACCAATTGGTTTTGAGAAAGTCCACTATTCTCTCTTTCAGGAGCACCTCTATTACTTTTCCCGCCACCGAGGTAAGGCTTACTGGCCTGTAATTTGTCACTTCTTCCCTATTATCACTTTTGTGAAGAGGTACCATATCAGCCCTTTTCCAGTCTTGTGGAACTTCTCCTGTCTCCAAGGATCTATTAAAAACATTCTTTAAAGGCCCTGCAAGAACTTCTCTGAGCTCTTTCAGCATCCTGGGATGTATCCTATCTGGCCCCATGGCCTTGTCCACTTTCAGTTTTGCAAGCTGTTTAAACATACCATTTGTCTATCACAGGTAGTCCTTCTCCAGGATTTTCTTTAGTAAAAATAGAAATGAAGTATTTGCTTAGCATTTTCGCTTTTTCAATGTCACTTTCCATAAATCTGTTCTCGGCATTTTTGAGTGTTGCAGTTCCACGTCTGATCTTCTTCTTCTCCCGAATATACCTGAAAAATGTTTTGTTATCACGCTTTAGATCTTTAGCCATCTTTTCTTCTGCCTTTGATTTTGCTACCCTTATTTCTCTTTTTATCTCCTTTAGCTTTATCCTGTATTCTTTTCTGTGTTCCTCTGTTTGCGAACTTCTGAATTTTGTGAAAGCTGTGTTTTTTGCCTTTGTTAGAGTAACCACTTCTTTGGAGAACCAAATAAGTTTCCTTTTCCTCTTGTTTATATTTACTTTCCTTACATATGTATATGTTGCTCCTTTTATTGCCTCCTTTAGCTCATTGCAATTCCACTTCCCTTACCTCCTCTTACCCTGCCAACCTCTTCAGGTACTTGGCCATTTTTCTGAAGTCAGCTTTTTTGAAGTCTAACACTTTGAGCTTGCTGTGATTGGACTCTGCCTTGGTTTTTATCTCATATCATACCATGTGATGATCACTGCTGCTCACATAGGCACCCACTCGAACATTTGACATACTTTCTCCATTGGTAAGTACTAAATCCAGCATCGAACTTTCCCTGGTCAGTTCCATCACCATTTGTCTAAGCAATGCATCTTGGAATGCATCCACAATTATTTTACTTCTTTCCAGATTTGCAGAAGGAATACTCCAATCCACATTGGGTAGATTAAAGTCATCCAATATGATCACTTTCCCCTTCTTCGCTACCTTTGCAATATCAGTAATCAAGTCTCTATCTTTATCTTTATTTCATCTCTTGATTGAATGCCCAAGCAATAGCATCAGAACAGTTTACAATAAAATAAAAGGCTTCAGTTAGAACTTAGAGAAGAATGTCAATTTTAACCGGAAAGCCAAGGGGATAGAGCACACAGGTAAGGACAGGAAGCAAGCATAAGAGAGAAAGAAAAATCTGATAGGAAGGGCATGTAATCAGGTCAGAGGAGGGGAGCTCAAATGCAAGGTGGAAAAGATGGGCTTCTAGCATAGCTTTGAATTTGGTGAATGAATGTTCAGAATGGAGTGGGGCTGGAAGTGAATTCCATAGTGCCGGTCCATGGAAAAAGAAAGCAGAGTGTCAGGTTTGTTCAAAATGTGTGTGTGCAGGTGATGGAAGGACCAAACAATCATCGTGGATTGCACGGAGGACACGGGGAGGGGTGTACATGTGAATGAGGTCAGCGAGATATTGTGGAATGCCAGTGTGAATGACTTTATATACAGTGATAAGTATCTTATAAGTGTACTGGGATATGAGCAGAAGCCAGTGTAGGTGATTAAGAAGAGGAGTTACATGGTCAGTGTGTGAGGAATGGGTGAGGAGTCGGGCTGCCGTGTTTTGGATTAGTTGCAATCAGTGAAGCTGATATTGTGGTAGACCTGCTAGGGCAACATTGCAGTAATCAAAATGGGACAGGAGGAGGGATACCGTGTGTGTAGTCAGCGAGGGCACGGGGGGGGGGGGAAAGGACAGACTGTGTGTAATTGACGGAGTATGACAAAAGAACAATGTACATGTGAGGTGACTTGCAGTCCCACAAGCCATCCGAGCCCAATTCCCCCTCCTGCTCTCCCTGTATGTCCTGAGCATCTGGATGGGGAGAGCCAGTGGGGGGGAGGGGGTGAGGGGGGTGGGAGGAGGTGGGATCTGAGCCGAGCGGGAGTGGGCCAACCCGGAAGGACGTATAGGGCCGATTCAGGTCATGGCCCTGTACGTCATGCCGGGTCAAAGGGGATGTGCTGCTTATTCCACCTCAAAAGTAGTATAAGTAGCACAAATCCGGCGATCGGGCCCGGGGATCTCCCCCCGGGGCCAGGGCCAGGGCCAGGTGTGGGGGGGCCCCTGCCACCCGATCCAGGCCCTGGCAGGCCAGCCATGGGTCAGGCAGTGGGAAAGAGGGGGGCCGAAGCCGCGGAAGTCGGTGGTGCCTGCAGGAAGACATCCCTGCAGGTGGCAGGGGCACACCGGGCTGTCCACGGGCCTGATTCTGTGCACCGTGGGAACATTTTGTTCCCACAGTCCAGAATTGGGTCTAAACAGGCCCGCCTTCCTTGGGGATGTCTGGACAGCCCATATGTCCCCCTACCTGAATCAGGCTCCACACCAACAATTTGGTTTGTATTCCTGCTGACTGTAGAACCTGGGGGGCATTTAACTATCTCCTCTCCTTTGAACTTGTTCCCAAGTTGGTGCCTCTGATGGAATCTCCTAGTAATTTCCTGTTTTGTGATTTTTTTCTTCATATTTGGCTGGTTTTTGATATTCTCACAACTTCAAAAGACTTTACAAATCTAAGCTTTCTTTTGAAGTTGTGATGGCAATAGCAAAGTTAGAAATCTTAACTTTGTAAAGTCTCTTGAAGTTGTGATGGATACATAGGGGTATGCTTACTAAACTGCGGTAACGTTACATAACGCGCGTTATGTAACGTTAACGATCGTTAAGTAATGTTAACGCGTGTTATCGTTATTTAACGATCGTTGACGTTCCGCGGCGCGGTAAACACCGCAGAAGGTGGAGAGAGGGTGGAGAGAAGGGGTCAATGGGCGGAGTGTGGGCGGGGAGAGGCTCCATTCACACTAACGCACTGATCTGTAGAGCTGAATCCTAACGCGATTGAAAACCTGCCGTTAGATGCACATATGCAGAGAGAGAAACCATTTACGTGTCAGCAATGTACAGCCCAGGCAGGGAGCCCAAAATCTGTGATAGTAGTGCTCCATGTACAGCAATACCATAGTGCCAAAGTATGAATGGCCACTATGGTGATGGTGCAAATGGGGCATAGGGGGCCGCAGGCGGGACATGTAGCATGGGCAGCTGTGGCACAGGGTGGACCAGGCGGGCGCCTAGGTGGCACATAGGAACATAGACACCGGAGATCAGCAAGACAGCAGTTAACCAAGGCCAAACACAATCCACCAATATCTACCTGGTCCACCCTAGCCAATAGTCGCTAGGGCACAGACCTGACATCCCCCCAGCCATCCCGCCCCCATGTGGAGGGGACATAATAGTGGTAGGCAGTGATGGGGGGATTTGAGGATGTCCATGTATGCACCCCCACCCTGGAACCAGCTCCCTAGGCGGGCGCCTACCTACACAGTGAATGGCCTGGGACTGCGCACTACCAGCACCGACAGCAAATGGCCATGTCAGCTTGGCAGGGGGGCGTGTGCCCGTACTGGAGGGGGCAGTGCCACCTCCCTACAGTGGACCCAGGCCATGCTCTGCATCAGTACGTGGTGTGCAGTGCAATATAAAAGGTCTGGCTGAGGAAAAGTGCAGGTAGCCCCAGGGACTACCATGCATCTGTGGCAACAGTGTGGTGCAGTACACCCAGCCAGTGTGTCCAGGAGCAGAGGATCACAGGTGCAGGTCCCAGCTGTGGTTCCTGCAGAGCATGTCCCTATATTTTATCCTACAATGCAGATACAACAGCAACATGTGCAAAGCCCAAAGCAGCGGCGAACAGGGGTGCAAACACCCACTCACACAGGCTCCACAATCCAATGATGCATGGAGCGGCAGGCTGTTGGCCCCAGCATTGGGATGATGTTATCACCAAAGCACTACTACTACCCCACGCACAGTTTAGCAATGTCGGCACTGTGCTCAGGACTAGTGTGGCGGGCAGGGCTGCCAACTACCTCTATCTTTGTATAATGCTGCAAAAGGAGTGAGCGTGTTTGTATGTCTATCCATTGTTCTGTGGCTGCCCACACTTCACTGGGCCCAAAATGTCCCACTGTTACCAGCGTTAGCCTGATTAGATGCATAACGAGGAGCAAGGTATTCTGGGTATGGCCCGGACAGGGCAGATTGGCCAGGATGCATCTTCAGAGGGTGTGGGGCAATGGCTAGGACACTGTAGTGCCTGACCACCACCTGCATGGACAGGGTGGCCACAGCATGGCATGCTGGGAGGGCACTCACTCTGAATGAGCAGTGACCATGGCAGGTCTAGGTTCCCACATAGCGCTCTACACTATTTGTCTCCAGTGATATATTTGTGTTCCCCAGTGCTGGGGTTCCAATCACTGAGATACCTGCTTGTTGCACGTAGTTCCTGGTGGACCGTCTGCAGTTAGACTGTGCATGGTTGGAACACCTTTAAGGTACAGTCTGACTGTGCTGTCTGCTGGTAACTGGCAGACAGTGGTGGGAGGCAATTGGGGTTTCCTGACCTAACCCCAGCATTGCTGCTGGTCTGCCACTGTCCCAGTCATAGGTATGGCTCTGGCCCACCAACCCTGGAGGGCTGTCTCGTACAAACAGGATGGAGGTTGCCTTTCTGGGGGGGGAACACTGTTCTTTACCTACGAAAGGGTGATGTGGGCCCTTTGGGGTATGTAATGTATACCACTGTGACCTATACAGGCTCTGCTACACACACCTCATGCAATTCTAGGAACCCCTCTGCCCTGATAACAGTTGCCCATGTCAGCCAGACCCTCACACGAGATACACACTAATCTGGCTGGTGTCTGGTCCCACATGTGACTGCAGGATACAGATGGACACCAAATTACCTTTGGATGCACTGCACAGAACATCTGTCACACACTGGTAGTGATGGGGATGTACAGCAGGACCTATCTCTAGCACCACATGTACTGCGGACCTAGTGCTGGGCACCAATCCTATCCCTCAGGGTGACCACAGAACCTGCACAATGGCATGGTCTGTAGCTACTCTGTGCCAGTATCATACACTGTCAGTTCG
The DNA here is from genome assembly GCA_033557465.1 of Ichthyophis bannanicus. NCBI lineage: Eukaryota > Metazoa > Chordata > Amphibia > Gymnophiona > Ichthyophiidae > Ichthyophis > Ichthyophis bannanicus. The sequence continues at coordinate 43,656,125 of CM066046.1, forward strand.
TCTTTCCCAGCTGAGGTACCGGAGAGGTGCAGACCCCATTTGGTGATCAGCTGTAGACAGCTATTCAGCATGTGCATTGCATCATGGGTACTGCTGTGACATACACCATGGAGGTATAGCCTACTGGTTAATACATTGCCATTCTTGGCAGTGTTCATTGGTTCAGTTCCTCATTGTTCCCTCCTCTCATGCCTGTCCTACTCAAATAGTGTGCATGCCTGTAGAGGTCATATTTTTGCAGATCTGCGCTTCCAGCCCATAATACCCTTGCCACAATTGCCAACATTCCCTCGGTCCGTCTATCTGCGTCTGTCAGCTGTGTAGAGTCCTGTCTGCCTGTGCAGGCTGCCAGCCCATGTCCTGCACTGCTACCCTTTCCTGCATTGCGCCTCATCGTGCTTGCCTCGCCTGTGCCTGATCTGCATGGCACCACCACTTTTCTGTCCACCCATCACTGTAACTATCCTGCCACCTCCGCCTCCACTTGGGGACACGTATTCCCATCGTCTGCCACCAACTGTTTTTCCAGTACTTTACATTGCCAACACCCTATGCTGTGGTAGAGCTGCCCCACCATGTTTGTCATCAGTACTGGCAGGCACATGGGATGCCCGCAGATATGGCAGGTCCAGCGGTTCCCACTTCTCCCTCCTTCACTCACCTGTTCATTGCCTTTCCTGAGTGCTCTATCTAGTGTTAGGGCTACATCTGTCTCTGTTCCGCACAGGTCATGCATGTCATCCTGAGGCACCTTACAGTCCCTAAGGCACACTAACCTAGGACACCATAACCTTGTTAGGCCACCTTAATCTATGGTTCCATAGCCCAGGGTGCCTTCTGCGGTGACTTGTCCAAGGGTGCCTAATATGGCGCGTAGCCTAGGAGGCCTTATAGGGCACCTTCTGAGGCACCTTACAGGGCACCTTACATGGCACCTTACATGGCACCTTATACAGCACCTTACATGGCACCTTATAAGGCACCTTACAAAGCATCTTATAAGGCACCTTACAGGGCACCTTATAAGGCACCTTACTAAGGCACCTTAAATGGCACCTTATAAGGCATCTTACAAGGCACCTTACAAGGTGCCTTGCAAGGTGCTTTACAAGGCGCCTTGTAACGCTCGTTATTCTAAGGCGCCTTGTAATGCGTGTTCTCTGTCAGCTTGCTGTAACGATGTACCGCCCATGCCTTTATATGGGCATCTCTACCTTTACTGCGGAACCTACCACGAATGACATTACCGCAGTTTAGTAAACATACCCATAGATGTAAAAAGGGGAAGGTAATGGCAGTGGGGGTGTACTACTGTCCGCTTGGCCAGAATGAATAGATGGATGGTGAAATGCTAAAAGAAATCAGAGAAGTTAACAAAAGTTACAACATAGTAATAATGGGTGATTTGAATTACCGTGACATTGACTGGGTCAATGTCACAGCAGGACACTCTAGGGCGATAAGGTTTCTAGATGAAATAAATGACTGCTTCTTGGAGCAGCTGGCTCATGAATCAACAAAAGGGGAAGCTATTTTGTCAAGCTATGTCAAGACTGCTGTGCCCCTGCTTTGTATTCTTTGCACATAAATATCTCACAAGCTCAACGTGATGTATTACTGATGCTGTATCCATGGAAGCAGGTGATGACAATGTCTGGATTCTTTTCAATGAGGTTTTGATCCACTGGTCTGAAATAAATGGGACAGGCACAGCCACTTCCTGTTCTCTTCAGATGGATATGGGTATGAATCTTAGCTGCTTTTTCTTATTTAGAGGATAATATAAATCAAATTCAGAAGGCCAGAAGGCAACTAATTTGTAGCCTAATGTATAAGGATACATAGATGCCTATGTGTCTTTATTTATTTAAACAGATTTGTATACCACCTTATCCTACAATCAAAGTGGTCTCATCACAATAGGAGGGTTACATTCAACACAACTGTAGGGTTACAAAACACATGCACAAATCCTGTGGAAATTGTGGGTAAAAGAAACCCGCATACATTTACATCAGCTCTTAAACTGGTGTATAGATATGTACATATAATATGTGCAATTGCATGTAACTTACAACTTTGCCGATGCTTCACCTCACAACATACCTACTGTATACCAAAGTTGTGTGCAGATACAAATATTCTTGTTATCGTACGGGGTAATTTTATGAGGCATTTTATGGCAATATATACATGTGTGATTGCTTTTATAAAGTGTAATTTTATAAGAGGTGCCTAGTCAAAGCACATTTTAAGAAGCCTATGTTAAACCTATTTCTAAAGACAAGTAGGCATCTAATTCTCTTTATGAAATATTAGCATAAGTGTCCTAATGCGTGCCCAGATTCCAGGCGCAGACATTTTACACCAGTCCTAGATCTGGTGCAAATGTTCACACCTATACTTTTCAAGTACACTCATAAATTGAAGTATTTTATAATCTATGTGTGTATTTGTGCACTTCGCCAGGTGGTATATAAAACAAGTTAAATAAATAAATACTCCACCCAAACTCAACCCATGTGCAGACCTATCTGCAAGTTATGCACCGTGATGCCAAAGCACATACCTTTATGCCAGTTGGTATTTCATAAGAGGTCATTTCCATGAGTATATGGCCATAGGTGAGCAAGAATGACATTATAAAATTACCCCCATAATGTCCTGATAATGATGTTTTAGAGATGCCAAGGATATCCCATCCCAATGAATGAAATTGAAGGCTAATGAGTGAAGTTTTCGCACAGTGCATTCGTGGTATAAATTTGGAATCAGCTGCATGTTTGTTTTGGAAATGAAAGGAGAACCATAAAATGATATTTATCTTTCTTTGGTGTGATGTAAAACGTTCCAGCAGAACTAGGACATTTCCCTGTAGAACTCACCATACCAAATAAAAAATTGGATTCTGGTTTCATCCCAATAACAACATAAACGCTCTTCAGTACCAGGCATATTGTGAAGTAATACAAAACTCTACAACCAACAAAAGTCCCTCAGAACAGAACAAATCCTACCTTTCCATAACAGCACAAGTGAGGACCTACCTAGGAAAAGGCAGCATTGTAAATATTGCAGTGAGCCTGATGAAATTGATACAACCTATTGGGAAAATTGAACATGTCAGATTATTACAGATCCCTGCATAGACATTCAAAGCTAACAGTTTACCTAGCTTCAATGACACATTTATTTAACTAGGATTATATACTGCTTCTCTACCAGTCAAAGCAGTGTACATTCAGATACTGTATATATATTTTTCCCTTTTCCCCAAAGAGCTCACAATCTATGCTTTTGAATCTGAGGCAAAGGAGGGTTAAGTGGAACCCTGTGGAACTAGAAAACCCCAGTCCTTCCATCCCAAAGTTGCTGTCCTTTAACAGGATTTGAACCCCTGGCCTGAGGTAACTTGCCCCAACCACTAGGCCACTCCTCCCTCCCATATAAACTCTCACCAAATATGGTGCAAATAACCATACATCGACAATAGAAATATGTAAACAAAAATAGAACTGAAACTTCAAGAAGCAAGACGGTGTATGCAATGCAACACCATAAAAACAGAAACAGCAATGCACTTCCCCCCATACTATGTCCAATATTAAGGTAGCAGACATAAATTCCAGAAGCAGGTGGAGAAAGTGAGAGATATAAATAGAAGGTCCCTAAGATAATTAAACTCCTAAAAATATAACCTGTGAAGACTGGTTAAAGAACTTGGCATGAGCTAAGCATTCTTTGGATTTAAGAAAGGGTTACAGTGAGGATGGTGATCTGTTCTTCCTCTTCTCTAGAACTGAAGCAGAAGGGCTGAAACTGCAGCGGGAAGCATTAGGAAGAATTTTCTTAATGATGGTAGTCAAACACCGAAACAAGTTACCTGGGGATGTGATGGAATCACCAACTTTGAATGCTTTTTAGGAGTGGATTAGACAAATATCTGCCTGATACAGTGAGGCAAAGCAAATCCTGTCTGGAAGCAGGGGAAGGGAATAGTTGATCCCTTGAGGCCCCTTCCTACTCTGTTTTTCTATGATTTTGTGATTTATGTACACACCCAGAAGGCCCTAGAGTTGGTCCAAAGTGTTGGAGCCCCAGGAGAACCTCAAGCTTTACACTCCCTCTATTATCTAAATCTATTATTTAGCTTTGAATGGCCTGCTTTTTCTGCCCTCCAGAGGTTGCTGCCCTAGGTGACTGCCTAGTTTGCCTGGGCCCAACCTAAATGTGGATGGAACTATGACATAGGTTTGCTGTGGTAACCTGTAGAAGCTTTAGTGAGCTCAGGTCTGCCATGGGGCACTACAGATGGCTAGGAGTTTTTAAACTGTATGCTATCATCTATGTCAGCCTCTTTTCAAAAATATTCTCTGCATGGATTAGGAGAATCTTCTAGACAACAGGTTTCTACTCTTTACCTGATTCTCTCAGTAATTCTCTCTGGAGGCCTCAGTGATTAGGTAGGAACTGACCAGTCTCTGTTTTGAGGATCATCAACATAGTTTCAAGAACGTTGTCAGAAAAAAAATGCAGTTCGATCAAACTCTATGGGGTATGTTTACTAAACCGTCTTAATGTTACCGGCACTAGTTGCAGCGATAATGTGAAGAATGCCATATAAGGAGTGGGTGTTCCAGTCCTAAGGTATCAAGAATCTGTATCGCGCGATAGTGGGTGCCGTGGCACGTTAACGCGCGTTAACCTAAGTACATGCCAGCACAATATTAGAAGCTATAACAATGTAGCCCACTGGTTACTGCAATGACTGTGGAGGCAGAGGTCATGGGTTCAATCCTGGAGTGGTGTAATCTAAAAAGGCTGTCTGAGGCATTTTCTTTTAATTTAAATCAGTGCTGCCAGCAAAAACACCCTCACAGTGCCGTAACCTAAGGTGCCTCATAAGGCGCCCTATAAGGCGCTCCATAGGTCACATTATAAAGTGCCCTGTCTGCCAAGGCACACTATAATGTGCCCTATAGGGTGCTGTATAGGGCGCTTTGCAGGGCACCTTACAGGGTGCCCTATAGGGTGCCTATGAGGCACCTTAGGCTACAGCACTGTGTTTCTGCTGGCAGCACTGATTGAAATGAAAAGGAAAAGCCTCAGACAGCATTCCTAAATAACACCACTGTGGGATCAACCCCATGACCTCTAGCCACCACAGTCATTGAAGCAACCAGTAGGCTACATCTCTATAGCTACTACCACACTGCTGGCTGACTACAGAAAGACTGCAGGTCACCACACAAACTGTCTGCTGTGGTTACTAAGATAGGGTAAACCCACCCATACCCATGATGCACTGCACATGAAGATCAGCAGTCTACAGCTGATCACATAATGGGGTATGCATTCCCCACAGCACCTAGGGCTGGTAGGGGGAACTGACCGTGTGTGTTACTGGCACAGAGTAGCTACAGACCGTGACATTGTGTGGGTCCTGTGCTCACCCTGAGGGTGAGGTGGGGCACCCAGCACCAGGTCCGCAGCACCTGGCTTGGCTGAGATAGGCTATGCTGCAGGTCCCCATCAGTGCTAGTGTGTGATAGGTAGTCCTTGCAGACACACCTAGGATACACCTGTGTCCATCTGTATTTCCCAGTCATGTTGTGGACTATGATGCACCCAAAATAGTGCATATCCTGTGTGGGTGCCATGGTCACATGTTATAGGTGAAGTGGGGTGTTTGGACCCAAAAGCGGATTATGTAGCACCACCCAACCCGCTCTCTGTGGCTCAGGCTGGAGGAAACAGGATCTCCCACCAATAGATCGACATTGTACATCTCTGCAGTGGTGGCAGCAGAGAGAACCATGAACCCCAGTCCTGCTGGGGAACAGGCACCCTACAGGGCAGTCAATGCAGATCTGTACACATCACATAAGGCAATGGCAGAGAGGCAGAACACTGGAGAAGCTCAGCTGCCCCCCACCACTATCTGACATTCACCAGTGGAGGGCACAGTCAGTCTCCATCCACTGCACCCTGCAAGGTGTTCCAACCATACACATGCTAACTGCAGACAGTCTGCTAGCTAGTACATAGTGCATGTTCCTGGAGGAAATATGTGCACCCAAAAATGGGATGTGAGCATACACACCAAGCACATATGTAAATGATTAGGACACAGAAAAGAGAACCCATAAATATCACTTGAGAAAAATACTGTATAGCACTATGGGGGAACCTAGCCATGCCATGGTCACTGCTCAGTCAGGGTGAGAGTGACCTCCCAGCATGACATGCTGTGGCCACCCTGTCCATGCAGGTGGTGGTCGGGCACTACAATGTCCCAGCCATTGCCCTATACCCTGTGCAGATGCATCCTGCCCAGGCCACCCTGTCCGGGCCATACCCACGGTACCTTGCTCCTCATTATGCACATTGGTGGGCTAAAACTGGAAACAGTACAAGCAGTGTGGGCTCAGTAAGGTGTAGGCAGCCACAACACACTGGATAGACATAAACACACTCCCACACCTATGCCAGCATTGTGCAAATATGGAGGTTTGTGGCAGCTGTCACATCAGTCCTTGGCACAGTGTGGGCATTGCTATGGTACGCAATACTGTTGGGGTCACTCCCCGGGGTGGTAAACACTGTAAGAATCAATAACTGAAACACACTCCACAGATATCAGAAAGGTTGCTATGATGAACCTCTATCAACAAATCATGTTTAACATAGGATTTGCTAGCTGACATTAATCATTGCAACCTTTTGATATATGTGGAACGTGTTCCCAAGTTTAGGACAGCATTACTAAGGTATGCAGGTGCCAGTATTGGGAGATTCTGCTCCGCGCAGGGCCCAACAGCCTGACTCTCTATGAGGCTTTGGATAATGGAGACTGTGGGTGTGGGTGTTTATGCCCCTGTTAGCCGCTGCTCTAGGGCAGGGGTTCCCAACTCCGGTCCTGGTGGGCCAAACATTGTTCAGGTTTTCATGCTGTCCCTAATGAATATGCATGAGATACATTTGCATACAATGGGGGCGATGCATACAACTGCAGCACAGGCATATTTATTAGGGACAGCATGAAACCTGAATGGTGCTTGGCTCTCCAGGACTGCAGTTGGGAAACTCTGCTCTAGGGATTGCACATGTTTATGGTGTCTGTGCTCTGTAGGGTAAAATGTAGGCGTTTCAGGCATGTTTAATTTATCTGCAATAAAGGTTCTGTCTTTATTACCACGGTTTAGTACTGGGTAAAATATGGGGACAAGGTTGGCAGGAGCCACAGCTGGGACTTGAACTTGTGACCTTCTACCCCTGACCACACTGGCTTTGTGTACTGCACCAAACTGTTGCCACAGGGTCAGATCATTCCCTGGGGATACCATGACTGGTCCTCAGACAGACCTTGTCTGTTGCAGTGCACGGCACCCACCTAAACAGGGCTTGGCCGTGGTCTGCTGTGGGCAGATGCCACTGCCCCCTCCGCCACCAGCACCCCTCTGCCACCATGCTGACATGCCCTTATGCCGGTGGTGCTGGTGGTGCGCAGTCCCAGGCCATCCAGGGTGCCAGTAGGCAGCTGCCTATGGTGTGGATTTACAGTTTCGGCAGTCCTATGTGCCACCTAGGCATCTGCCTAGTCCGCACTGTGCCCCAGCTGGACCACAGCATATGCCGCCTGCAACCCCCTGTATCCCATTTACAGCATCAGTACAGTTGCCCTTTGCTACGTGCCCATTCTGCTGTTGCTGCACATGTGCACGCCCTAACAAACCTGCCCAATATAAACGACAAAAACCCTGATCACCGCTATTTCAATGTGGGATCATTCACTTTGTAGGGGGACAGAGCATAGACCCTTCCAAACATGATATCTTCCTTTTTACGCTTTGTCAGTGGTGTTGCTTTATGTTTATCATTAATATCACTATTGGTCAGCTTGGTTATTGGGATTTCAGATGTGGTTCTGGTTATTTTATATGCCTTTTTGGTTCCTGCACATGTATCACTACTATCACTTTTCTGGGTTTCCCTGCCTTTGTTGTACATTGCTGACTGAAATAGTTTCTCTCTCCTGCAAATGTGCCTCTAACGCGAGGGTTTCACTGGCGTTAGTGTTCAGACCCGGATTTCACAGTGTTAGTGTGCCTGGAGCCTCTCCCCGCCCACTCTCCGCCCATTGACCCTTATCTCCGCCCTCTGGGAGGCCTTACTGGGTTTAAAAAAGGTTTGGACAAGTTCCTGGAAGAAAGGTCCATAAACCATTATTAAGAAGGGACCCAGGATATCAATGCTTGACCCAGTACAAGCATTGCGGAACCTGTGTCTTTTGGGGAAACTGCTAGGTACGTATGACCTAGATTAGCCACTGTTGGAAACAGGATACTGGGCTTGATGGACCTTGGTCTGACCCAGTATGGCATATCTTATGTTATGTTCTTATGATACTCCACCCTTCAGAGCCGGATTTGACAGCGTTAGTGTGCCTTAACGCCGCTGCCGACATTATCGCGTGATAATGTTACGTTATCACGCGATAATGTTACGTTATTGCACGATGACATTACGCATTTGCTTTTTTGGTTCCCCCAAAAAGATATCATGTTTGGAAGGGTCTATGCTCTGTCCCCCTACAAAGTGAATGATCTCACATTGAAAGAGGGGAGAGGTGTTACATTATCGCGCGATAACATTACGTATCGCGCGATAACATCGCCGCTGCTACGTTACGATGGTTTAGTAAACATATCCCTATATTATCCCAGCTGGACCTGGCAGGAGATAGGCGAGAAAAATGGAACAACCAGTGTGGGGTTCTTGACCTGCCTCCACACCTGAAAAGGAGAATGTATCTAAATTCAGTCTGAAAGGGTGGAACAATGATCATTGTGCTTCTAAGTCAGTGACTTGTATATGGAAAGCCTGTACTCATGCATATGATTCCTGTATCTTTAATATTTGTAAATTTTCCAAGACACTTCCTTTGCTTAGAAGAGACCACAGAAATAATGTTTTTTTATGTGTAGAACGATAGAATTTTGTGTGGGAAACGAGGGGAGGGAGAGGATGGAAAGGGATTAACTAGACAGAGTAGGAATCAGATCAGTGGAGTCAGCAACTACTACTTATCCAGTTCTAGGAATTGCTGCTGAGAAGCCCAGAGGAAGCTTCCAAGAATTCTCTGCTCTCTACTGAGCAAATTCAAAGAGCTGCCTGTGGCCTAAAACATTGGGGGTGGGAGGATGGCAGAGAACAGAAAAGGAGGTATAGAAGAGAAGGAGACGGGGAAAGCAAGCAAGCAAGCAAGCAAAAATGTTCATAGTCATGCTTTTTACCACGTTTTAGTTGAATTAAAAGAAAAAGTAATATAGGAAAGGAAGAAGGAAGAATATAAAGTAAAACTATGAGAGAAATTACATCTGAAGATAATACATTTCCAAAACCAGGCATCACCATAATAGAATATAGTGGTTATTGTACACTGTCGGACTAGGGCTTTTTTTGAGGGAATACACGGTGGTACAGAGTACCGACACCTTTTTTCATTGCCTGTTCAAATTGACCCATGGTCCTCATGTTTTAATGACAGAACCCTGCATATAAATACGGCACCTTTTTTATTTAGGAAAATGCACTGTGTAGGACCAATATTCAAAACAAGCATGAAGCCCCATTTTGCTTAGAATGTTGAGGTAGGAATTGCAGCGTCCAGATGGGGACGTTCACCAATCCCCTGCTATTTTGCAAAAGGATCTGCACTGAAGCAATGGTAGACTTCCTATTTTATATTGTTATGTGCAGATGGGTAATCTTTTTGACCTTGTCGTATTTTTGTGCAGTTAGGTTTGTTTTCTTTTTGTGAATAGTTAGTTTGTCATGTGCAGTATAATTGTTGTTACAGGTGAAGTAGAGCGGAGGGTGAGTGTTCAATTGGGCTGTGGTTATTGTGGACAGTGAGCTTTGTGTTGTCACGGTGTGGTAGGGTTAATGTGGTTTTTGTTAATGGTAGGAGTCTTGACCATAGTATTCTAAGAAAAGTTGAGTTTTTAGCTATTTTCAAAATTCAATTAATGCCTCTATAGTTCTTAATTCAGACAGGAGGGAGTTACGGATAGTTGGGGTGTATAGCATGAAGGCACCGGTTGCATACCTTTTATCTGCTCTTTGTCGTCAGGGCGGGTATAACAAGGAGGTTCTGTCTGTTCTGTCTTCTTAATCTGTCATCTGTGTTTTTTCTTATTAGTATTTGGAAGAATTCCACTGAGAGGCTGTGTAATATCTTGAAATTGTTGAGTATTACTTTGTATCTGATTCGGATAATGATTGGGAGCCAATGTAATTGCTTTAATATGGGAGTGATATGAGTATGCCGTGATACTCCATTTATGATTAGAGCGGTGCTGTTTTGCGCCATTTGAAGTGAATATAGTACGTATTTAGGTAGTCCTTGGTAGATTATGTTTCTGTAGTCCAACTAGGGCACTATAATGACTTGGCATACTGTTCTGAAGTCTGCGGGTTTGAGCAGGGGATGTAGGTTTTACAAGGAGACAAAGCCTTGTGGACTCTGTTGAAGCCCAGGTTTAGAAAGACAGAAACAGGTAGAGGCCATACCATGGGTTTGATTATTCATAGAAATTTGTAGTGGCTACAAGTAATGCTAATTTTACCTTTTGTCACAGAATTGACATGGTAGAATTCAATGTGAAACATGTAGGAGATCCTATTTGCTGTGAGGGTCATTTTAGAAGCTCTGTTTGTGATTTGGATGTCTGAAAATGGGTATTCAGGTGATCAAATCATGAGCACAAAGATACATATGTCTGTGTGATCACATCCAAGTTGCCCATGGGCATGTCTGGGATCATGGCAGGGGCAGGTCAGTAAAGATACATGTGCACACATAATTTCAGACCAGCACTGCATGTTTGAAATCACCATTGGGGATGTCCATGGCCATATCAGCTTCAGGGTACAAATAGGATTAGTAATGATGCTTGTTTCAGTAACTTAACAACAGTACAATGAAGAGGGAAATGCCCATTCACTCCTCCAGTACTTTTGATTCCTTCAGAGATACCCCCAATATGTAGACCACACATTTCCCCAGGCTCCGGTGCTGCAACACATCTCCATTTGCAAAATGGCAAACTGAGATTTGCAAAGGGGAGCGATCCATAGTCACGTTCTGTGAAAGGACGGCATGCACTTCTATGTCCCTTCTGAGGACGTACATATACGACACGTGTAAGTTTCTAAAATACAGAAACTTGCTTTATGTGGCTAGCCCATAACTCTGTGCATCCCCGCTGACCTTTGTATCTTTCAGAGTAGAGAAAGGCCAATTTTACAAGGCACTTACAAGTGACCACTTTCTTGGCTGCCCTTCTCGCTGTATATCAGATGTTTTGACTTGGACATCCTGTTTTGCAGCCAGATGTCCTTTCGAAAATGTGCCTTCACATTAATAGATCTTCCTCTTGGAGCAAGGCACGGTTTTCTAAGCAGTTTGGTTTTCAAGACAGGTTGAATGAATATGAATGATACAGATTTGTATACAAAATACACAATGCAAATATAACTCACATATAAATCAATATTACTTTAATAATTACAAAGTACAAAAATGGTATAGACCACTATTTAACAAATATACATAATATCATTAATGTGTATACATATAAATTTCATTCTAATATTCACTAAATATGTATCAATTTCTGGCAAAAACCTATCAATAAGTAATCTTTTACTAATACATAAAACTATACAACTCCACATATACTTGTAGGACAATCTAAAATGTTGGTATCTAGAATAACAACGAACACAGAAAGTTAAACTGTCCTCAGGGCGGGTATAACAAGGAGGTTCTGTGTGTTCTGCCTTCTTAATCTGTTATCTATGTTTTTTCTTATTAGTGTTTGGAAGAATTCCACTGAGAGGCTGTGTAATATTTTGAAATTGTTGCGTATTACTTTGTATCTGATTCGGATAATGATTGGGAGCCAATGTAATTGTTATTCTAGATACCAACATTTTAGATTGTCTCTATTATCTCAGGTGGTATGACCATAGTGTTCAATGAACAGGGTTGTCTTCAGCTGTTTTCGGAAGTCCTTGAGGTCTGTTGTTAGTCTCAGTTCGTCTGGGAGGGTCTTCCAGATGGATGGGGCAGCCAGGGAGAGTGCTCGTTGCGGAGTGTCCTTGCGGGTCTTGGCGTAGTCTTTTGGAGTGATTACACGATTGGAGGTGCCTCTTCTCCTTGGTCGGGTGCTTGTGTCGGGTTGTATGAGTGAGTGTAGGCTTATGGCAGAGGTGTGCTGTTTGACCTTGAATATGTTTATGATACTTTTGTATTTAATGCGTGAGGAGATTGGGAGCCAGTGCAGATCTTTCAGTATAGGTGTGATGTGATCTTGTTTTGTGGTGCCTGATATAATGCGGGCTGCTGTGTTTTGTGCCAGTTAAAGCATTCTGAGGGTCAGTTTGGGGAGCCCAGTGTAGATAGGGTTGCAGAAGTCTAGTAGAGGTGTTATTAGTGCCTGGCATACAGTGCGAAAGTGGTCTGGGGCGAGGAGAGGTTTGAGTCTTCTGGTGAGTCGCATTCTGTGGTATGCGCTCTTGGTTGTTCTGCTTATGTGTGCTTGGAGGTTCAGATCTTTGTCCAGGGTGACTCTGAGGTATTTTACTTCTGATTTTATAGGTATGAGTGCGTCTTTTGTCTTGATGTCAGGTGGGGGGATAAAGTCTGTGTTTCTCGCGATGATCAGTGCCTCCGTCTTACTGTAGTTTATTGAGAGGTTGTTCTTTTGCAGCCAGTTTGACATTTGTGTGAGGCAGGTTATTTTGGAGTAGTCCGGGTTGTCGACTGAGATTGGTGTATAGATCATGATGTCATCTGTGTAGATTGTATATTCTATGTTGTGATCTTTCATGATGTCACATATTGGCTGGATGTAGAGGTTGAATAATAATGCTGATAAGGCAGATCCTTGTGGCACTCCTTGTATGATTTTTATAGGTCGGGAGGTGTTGTGGCCTACCTTGACCTGTATTTGTCTGTTGGTCAGGTATGAGTGGAACCATTTCAGGGTGGATCCATATAGACCGATGTTCTGGAGTCTTTCCAGTAGGGTCTTGTGGTCGACTGTATCAAATGCTGAGGAGATGTCTATGAATATCATTAGGATTCCTTTCTTGGTGTTATCTATGGTGCGGAAGACTCTGTCAAAGAGGTATATCCGCAGTGTTTCTACCCCGTGGTTGGGGCGGAACCCGTGTTGGTTGTTGTCCAGAGGTGCGTAGTTGTCTATGTGCTCCTGTAATTGGTGCTGTATGTTTTTTTTTTATTATTTTTGCTAATAGGGGTATGCTGGAGATGGGTCTGATGCACCCTTGTGTTAGGGAGGCGTGCACCATCTTGTGTATGGTTTGGATGAAGTTAGACTTGGTGGCCTTGATCCAGGTCACTGGGCAGGGATCCGTGGGGGCCGTGCTTGTCTTGAGAGATGTGATGATATGTGAGAGTTGTTCTGTGGATGGGGTGTTGAATGTTCCCCAGATATTTGGGGGTTTGTTAGACTTTGGGGCTGGGCAGAGTTCTGTTTGTACAGCCGAGTGAAATTTTTCTTGGAGGTGGTCTGCAAATCTTTGTGGGTCTATTTGCACTTTGTCTTCTGTATTCTGATCTTTGGTAAGGGCTTTTACGATTTCGAATAGTTCTCTGGGTTTGTTGATGGAGTTGCGTATTATGTTAGTGTGGTATTCCATTTTTGTTTGGTTGATGCATTCGTTGTATTGTTTTTGTTTTGTTATGTATAGTTCCTGGGTCTCGGGTGACTTGTTCCGTCTCCATTTCCGCTCAATTTTTCTGAGGTTCCTCTTTTCGTTTCATATGGTATTTGAGCACCATGGCTTGTGTTGTAGTTTGTTGCGGCGCAGTGTCCTGTGTCTATAGTCTGTTGCTTTGGCAGCGTTGTATATGGTGTTGTTCCAGTTGGTGACTTGTTCTTCAAGTTCATCTGTCTCAGAGTTTAGGTGTTGTATTGTGTTTTGTAGGAACATGTCCTTGTCGAAGCTTTTGAATCTTCTTTGTGTGGGTGTGTTGTCTGGATATTTGTCTAAGTTCATCTCTTGTGGTGCAATGTTTACTCTGATTATGTGGTGGTCGGACCATGGTACTGGTGTAGTGGTGGGTGTTGATATTAGGCCACTGGAGGTAAGGTAGTTGGGTGCGAAGATAAGATCTGGTGATGATCCGTGTTTATGTGTCGGGGTGTTAATTATTTGTGTGAATTGTAACGAACTCATTGCTTGAAGAAATGCTTCTGCATCCTTGGTGTTTGTGGACTTGAGGTTGAAATCTCCAAGCAGCAGTGTGGGTTTGTGAATAGAATTGATTGCGCAGACTGTTTCGAGGGTAGATGCTAGTTCCTCAGGTGGCGCACGGGGCGCTCTGTAGGTGAGGCATAGGGTCAAGTGTTTGTTCTCAATCGAGATGGTGTTATAGTGTTGGGTGTCTGTGGTGCTTCTTGGTTTGAATCTTAGGCTGCTTCTTGCGATTATGAGGGCTCCTCCTCCTCGTCTGTAAGCACGTGGGCAGTTGTATGCTGTGTATGTGACAGGCACCACTTGATTTAGTAGTACATTGTCAGTGGGGCTGAGCCATGTTTCAGTTATGCATAGTATGTCGGGTTGGTGATCTTCTATGTGGTCTACTAAGGTATAGATCTTGTTGCTTATGGATCTGGCATTTATGAACTCTAATGTTATAGCCCTTGGGGTGTTGGTTGTGCTATGTGCATTGTTTGGGTTAGCGCGGCTGTTGGGCCTCTGCTTTGGCTGTCTTTTTGTTCTGGGTGCTCCATGTGATTCCCTGTGGGTAAGCTGTTGTCCTGTGTATGGCCATGTTGTTGTAGGGGGCCATGGTGTGTATATGTGTGGGTAGTGGTAGTGTGCATGTGGTGGAATGAGTAGCGTGAGTAGGAGGCTGAGGGGAAAGATTAGGTGAGTGTGCATGTTCTCCGTTTGGTCCTGGGGTTTGCACTTACGTTTGCTGGTCTTCTCTTCTGGCTGGTTGCAGGTGGTTTCTGTGTGGCGATTTGGTGGGGCTGTGCTTTCTTTCCTCAGATCGCCCTTGTGCCTCGCCTAAGGGCCAAGCCAAAGGGCCCGCAAAGTGCGGGCGCACCCTGTAGGGATGCCGCTTTTAACTGCTTCTCTGCTGCTGCCTTTGTTGCTCCCACTGCCCCGATTGGGCAGGAGCTTCTGAGCGGGAGGATGTCCTGCTCAGGTGCTCTACCCCGATCGGGGGAGCTGCTGAGCATTGCGAGGGAGGTGGAGGGTTGAAGCAGCTCCCTTGTTGTAGGGACGCCGCTTTTAACTGCTTCTCTGCTGCTGCCTTTGTTGCTCCTACTGCCCCGATTGGGCAGGAGCTTCTGAGCGGGAGGATGTCCCGCTCAGGTGCTCTACCCTGATCGGGGGAGCTGCTGAGCATTGCGGGGGTGGTGCATCTGTCATTAATTTTTGATGCACATATTTGAACATCTTGACCTTGCTAACAAAGTCTTGCAACATCACCATAATTATACCATAATTGTTAACTTAAGTAGTTGATTGTTTGTTAATGTTCTTTTCTCCAAGTTATTGTTCTATGTACAACAGCTGTTTCCATACTGTGACTTGTTGAGTTCCATGTAAACCGTCTTGAATTGTAGAAAAACAGTATATAAAAAAAAGTTTAAATAAATAAAGAAAGAAAGAAATTTAGTAAAAAATGTTAGTGTAGCTGGATTTAAAAGAGGTTTGGAGAAGTTCCTGGAGGAAAAGTCCATAAACCATTATTAAAGAGGACCAGAGAAATCCACTGCTTACCCCTGAGATAAGTGGCATGGAATCTGTGTACCTTTTTGGGAACCTGACAGGAACTTAAAACATGGATTGGCCGCTGTTGGAAACAGGATACTAGACTTGATGGACCGTTTGTCTGACCCAGTATGGTATATCTTATGGGCTTGATTTTTGAAGGCATTTACAAGGTTAACAGTCCATGTTAACTGTGAAAATGCCTTAATCAGGGATTTTCAAAGGCATCTACATGGCTAGTGCCTTTTAAAATCCCCAATTAAGTCCCCTACATGCCCTGATGCTATCCTGTTAGCATTGGGGCGTGTTGGGAGCATTCCAGGGCAGAGCAGAGGTGGGGAATGGCTCTAACCAGGTAGCAGCAATTTTGGATGCTGCCCAGTTAGCGCTCTGTACCTTAAAGATAGGTGAAGAAAACCTTTGCCTATTTTTAACACTAGAAGCCCCAAAGTGCGTCAATTGACGTAAATGCATCTTCGAAGTTGTATACTAGTGCCACTGCTAGAACCATGTCAGTGATGTCCCAAGACTTTGTTAGCAAGGTCAAGATGTTCAAATATGTGCATTGAAAATTAATGACAGATGCACCACCTAGCGGGAAGATGAATTTATACCTAGAAGCCCCAAAATACGTCAATTGATGCACTCAATTGTCTTGGATGCGTCAATTGACGTACTTTGGGGCTTCTAGGTATAAATTCATGTTCCCACTAGGTGGCGCATCTCAATCACTGTTTACAGTTTTACTCCGACATTACAAACAATAAACACACGATGACGTCATGTAATGATGTCACATACTGCACGTATTTAACAAATAAGTAACTTCACATTACCGTATTTTCACGCATGTAACACGCACCCACATAAAACACGCACCCACATATAAAGCGCAATTTGCGGCCTGTTCTGCAGAGAATTTCTCACATTATGCGCACGCGCTTATATCACGCATATGTCGAGTGCACTGTGAGGTATATAAAAGGCCCTCGGTTCTATTATACCTTACATTTAAACTTTGCGGTCTCTTCTATTATAATCCAGTCATCATGCCCGGAATTAAACGCAAGTCTTATACTGCGGACTTCAAGCTGAAAGTTGTGGCAAAAGCTGAAGAAACAAGCAACAGAGCAGCAGCAAGAGAATTTGATGTTGGTGAGTCATCTGTTCGCGACTGGAGAAAGGAGAAAACGGTGCTAGAGGAGATGAACCCGCGAAAACGTGCGTGTCGGGGTCCCAAAGAAAAGTGGCCAGAGCTAGAGAGTGACTTAAAAAAGTGGATTCTGTCTAGAAGGGAGCAAAATCAAGCTGTCTCAACTATCGCAATTCAATTCAAAGCAAAACTGCTGGCCAATGAAAGAGGAATTTCACGTTTCCAGGCTAGTTTCAACTGGTTTTGCAAATTTATGAAGAGGAATGGTCTTTCCGTGCGAATAAGAACAACTGTAGGCCAGAGGATTCCGGATGACTGGGAACAAAAGATGGCGGATTTCGGCACATTTGTCAGCAAAGAAATTTCGGAGTTCGGCATTTCGGCAATGGATGTTATTAACATGGATGAGGTTCCTGTGTCTTTTGACATTCCACCAACCAGGACTGTAGCTGCTTCGGGTTAAAAAACTGTCACAATAACAACAACTGGACACGAGAGGGCTTGCTTCACTGTAGTCCTGGGTTGCACAGCGAGTGGGCTTAAATTGAAGCCGATGGTTATTTTCAAGCGAGTAACCATGCCCCGTGAAAAATTTCCACAAGGTATTGTTGTTCACTGTAACAAAAAGGGATGGATGGACTCTGAGGTCATGAAAATATGGATTGATAAATGTTATAGGGCCAGGCCTGGTGGTTTCTTTTCTAAAAGGTCTTTGTTGATCTTTGATTCCATGGCTGCCCATAAAGAAACAAATGTGCAAAATTATATTAATTTGATTGGTGCCCATATCGCAGTGATACCGGGTGGTCTTACTTGCAAGCTGCAGCCGCTAGATATAGCAGTTAATCACCCGTTCAAAATGTTCATCAGACGAGAGTGGGATAATTGGATGCAGCAGGGAATTCATGAATTCACACCATCGGGACGATTAAAGAGGGCTACATTAACGGAAATCTGCAATTGGTTGTGTTCTGCTTGGGACAAAATATCCCCGGAAACCATAAGAAATGGATTCCGAAAAGCCGGGATTGTTTATAAGAACGAGGGTCGGGTGCGTAGTGATGACAAAGATGATGATGAAAATGTCGAAAGGAGTGACGATGAAAGTGCATATGTTACGGAAGAGCGTCTCCAGACGGTTTTAAATTATTTCAATGATGATGTTGATGAGGGGAGTGATTTCGAAGGTTTTATGGAATCGGATGATGAAAATTAATTAAATATATTTTGAAACCATTATATTCTTGTAAGGGCTCTTTTATGGAATCGGTTCCTTGTAATAAAGTTTTGGTAAAGTGCGCCCTCGCAAATACCGTGCGAGAGGGTTGCGTGGTAGGTAAAAAAGTGTATAGCGCGCGGTTTATGTGCAAAAATATGGTAATTCACATCTGCATTTCATGCTAAACGCAGTCGTGGTGATAATGCATCAATTGACGCACTTTGGGGTTTCTAGGTAAAATTCCTTTTGGGGCTTCTAGTGTTAAGGTGCTGGGGCTATCTGTTAGGCTCGGTAGTTTTCCGGCTGTGTGGCAAACCCCGGATTTTCACTTCCAACACCACGGAAGTGAAAATCCAGGGTTAAGGGGTCAGCAGGCAGGGCTTCTGTGATAATTTTTTTAAATTTTTATTTATTTATTTATTAGCTTTTATATACCACACTATTTAGTATCAGAGCGGTTTACAAGGAACAAGAACAGTCAAGTAACTTTATATGGAACAGGCGTAAAACATCAAAACAAGCAACTTTACATAGAACAGGCATAAACTGCAAAACTAAGGGGTATGTTTACTAAACCGCGCACACGTGCGCGGCGCACAAGAGCAGACGCTAATGATGCACTTAAGTGCTCTTAAGCGCCGTGCGCACGTGCGCATCACATTAACGGGCCGGCGCATGCGTGTGGGGCGCTCATGTGCGATAGAGGCGGGGAAACGCTTACAGAGGGCGGAGGAAGGCTCCCGAGGGGCGGGGGGACGGGGTCAATGGGTGGAGAGTGGGAGGGGAGAGGCTCCCCGCACAGGAGCGGGGATGAATCTGTGCATTAAAAATACCGCGAGTGAAACCCTCGCATTAGAGCCCATTTAAAGGGAAGAGAAACCATTTCCGTCAGCAATGTACAGCAAAACCGGGGAAACCTGCAAAACGTGAGCAGTGTGATACATGTGCACAGAACAAAATAGCAAATATAAATTGAAAATGACCACAAAAAATTCCAAATAAATCATAATCCAGCTGGGCAACAGTGATATTAATGGGCAACCAGAAAAAACACTCGCAGGAAAGCTCCAAAAAAAAGAAATGATTTTTGGAAGGGTCTACGCTCCGTAGACTCGTTCAAAAATCACTGCATTTTAATGGAGCTTTCCTGGGAGTGTTTTTTCTGGTTGCCCATTAATATCACTGTTGCCCAGCTTGGTTTTGTTTTTTTCCTCTTTTTTGGAGGTCATTTTTGAGGTTTAATTGCACCCCTGTCCCCATACAAGGTAAAAGAGCCCACAGTAAAATTGTGCAGAGCAGGGTGTCTGACTCGTGCGGGCAGGTTTCCTATCTCCAGAGACTGCAGTATTTCTGTGGCCACAGTGTGGTGCAGTGGACACAGCCAGTGCCTGTAGGACCAGAGGGTCACAGGTTCAAATCCCAGCTGGGGCTCCTGCCAACCCAGTCCCCATTGTTTTACCCACCACTAAACAGTGATAGTACAGACACTCCTGTATGGCAGAGAACATAAACATGGTTCCAACACCTATATTTTACCCCACACCGCACACAAACCATAACAATGGGCATTACCGACAGCCGAGATCCCCAAATTCAGTCCTGGAGTGCCACAACTCAATCAGGTCATATTCTTTTTCCAGATAGGGACATGTCTGCATGTTGGCAGAAGGGTACAGGTGGTGGAGGGGGCAGTGGCTGCAAACCACAGCAGTCAGTGGCCTAGGCCTGTGCAGGCTGGCATCGCCCACCATAACATACAGGCTCTGTCGGATGTACAGTCATGGACTCCCCAGGGAACACAGCATACCTGTGGCAACACGGTGGTGCAGTGCACACAAACAGCATGTGCAGGAACTGAAGGTCACAGGTTCAAATCCCAGCTGGGGCTACTGCCAATCCAGTCCACATGATAGTAAGGAGAAACCTTTATGGCTGAGAACATATGCATGGTTCACACGCCTATATTTTACCACACCAAACACAGACACCATAAACAGCCGCATTACCCAGAGCAGAGTCTCCCAAATGCAGTCCTGGAGGGCCCCACACCATTCAGGATCCATGCTGCCTCTGCTAAAGATGCCTGTGCTGCATATCTCTGCACCACCCCCATGGTATGCTGATGTAGCTCATGCATATTTATGAGGGACAGCATGAAAACCCGAACAGTGGTTGGAACACCAGGACTGGAGTTCGGACACTCTGCCGTAAAGCAGCAGCCAACAGGGCCAGACACCACCCCCCCCCCCGGCCCCATTGGCCAATGCCTCCTAGAGAGGCAGGACATTGGGCCCTGCCTGTATCCCTCAATACTAGCAGTTGCATACCTTAGCACTGCCACCTTACACCTGGGTATATGGTACACAGCTATCAAACGTTGCCCATGATAACTGGCAGATATCAATTCCTACGTTAAGCACATGTTGCTCATTGACCTCCACCATAACAATCATTGTGATGTCTGCGGTGTGCGCTGCAGGTCTGGTCTCTACCACCCTGGGGAGTGACCCCCAACAGTAGTGCGTCCCATATCCATGCCTGTACTGTGCCCAGGACTGGTGTGGTGGGTATGGCTGCTGGACTCCTCTATAGTAGCACAATGCCGGCATAGGTGTGGGGGTGGCTGTCTGCCTATCCAGTGTGTGGTGGCTGCAAACACCTTCCACAGCCCACACTGCCAGCAATGTTGCCATTATTGGGCTGCCAATGTGCATAATGAGGAGCAAGGTACCATGGGTATAGGCCGGACAGGGTGGCCTGGCCAGGGTGCATCTGCACAGGGCATAGGGCACTGACTGGGACATATTAGTGCCCGGCCACTACCTACACAGACAGGGTGACCTCAGTATGTCCTGCTGAGAGATCACTCTCACCCTGACTGTGCAGTGACCACAGCATGGCTAGGCACCCCCACAGTGCTATATAGTATTTTTTTCATGTGATAGATATGGGTTTCCTTTTGGGGCCCAGTCACTGATGTAACTGTTTGCTGTGTATGCATCTCCACTGGGAGCATGCACTGTGGACTAACTAGCACACTGTTTGCAGCTGGTATGTGTCTTGATGGAGCAGCTTGTGGGGTACAGTGGCTGATGACTTGCTGCAGGAGAATATCAGATAGTGGTGGGGTGCAGCTTAGCATATCCAAGCCTAATGTCTGTCTGCTAGTGTGGTTATGGATGTGTATAGAGCTGCATTGACTGCCCTGTGGGGGTGTCTCTTCCTCAGCAGGACCTGGGTTGATGGTCCCCTCTATTGCCACCTTTGCAGGGAGGTAGAATGTGGATCTATTGATGGGAGACCCTGTTTGCCACCCTCAGCCCTGGTGGTGGTGGTGGTGGTGCATGGCCCACCTGGGGGTCCATGGGGGCTACACCTGACTGAAACAGACAGAGATATCCAAGGTGTTTTTGCAGAAACTACATATCTCACACATTAACACTGCTTTGGACCTCCAGCATGGCCTTTTTCAGCCATGGAAGGTGTTGTGGACCTGGTCCTGGGCGCCTCATTGCACCCTCAGGGTGAGCACAGTACCCGCACAATGTGACGGTGTGTAGCTACTCTGTGCCAGTAAAACACACGGTCAGTACCCCCTACCAGGCCGAGGTGGTGTGTGGGTGCACATGGTCACTTCCCTCTACCGGGCCGAGGTGCTGTGGGGGTGCATTGCCCATCTTGTGTTAATCTGTGGACAGCTGATTTGCATGTGCAGTGCATCATGGGTATGGGTAGGCTAACCCTATCCGTGTGACCACAGCAGACTGTCTGTGTGGTGACGTGCATGCTCTCTGCAGCCAGCCATGGGCTTGCTAGCAGCTGTAGCCCAATAGTTACTGCACTGCCTCTAAAACCGGAGATCATGGGTTCAAACCCACAGTGGGGTTATTTGATAGGGTTGTCCAACGCATTATCTTTTTTTAATGTACATATTTTGATGCCAGCAAAAACACCCTCAGCGTACTGTACCCATAAGGTGCCTCTGAGGGTGCTTTATAGGGCGCCCTATAGGGAACCTTATGGTTCCCGTCCATATAAGGTGCACTATACATTCTCCTGTGACGCAACCTATAGGGTGCCCTATAGGGGACATTTTAGGGAGCTGTGGCGGACAGTGCAATTTCTAATGTGCCCTATGGAGTGCCTTATAGGGTGCCTTATACGGCACCTTCAATTACGGCACGTGAGGGCGTGTTTTCTGGCAGCAATTAATAACATAAATATAAAGTGCTGCAGGACAAAATATGTACAATGCAAAGCTGATGCCACAGCCAGCCTTACGTATTAGGCACACTGGGGAGCAAACGCATGACCCCTGTATCAGCAGTCAGTGCCTTAACCATTGTGCTCCACTGCTGCTCCTCCTTGCCTGTCAGCGCACCTACGTATGCTTTTCATTCCTTAAACTGCACAGTGCTGCCATAAAAAACAGTACACTGACCTTGCGGTACCTCATACGGCACCCTCTAAAGCGCCCTATAAGCAACAATCTAGGGTGCCTTGACTGACAGTGCACTTTAAAATGTGCCTTATAGGGCACCTGCTGTTAACACGCTTTGGGAGTGCGTTTGCTAGTAGTGGTAATTAAAATATGAATAAAATGCCTCCTATAGCAATCTTCCCCATAATATGTTATGCCTCAGCCAGCCTTGTTCATTGGGCACTGTGGGGGATTGAACCCCTGATCCCTGCATCATTGGTCAGTGTCTTAACCATTGTGCTGTTGTTCTGTTCCTGTGATTGCCCATCAGCGCGCCGCCTTATGCCGTCCAGTATTAATATGCCGCCAAAAACATCAGCGCGCCGCCTTATGCCGCCCAGTATTAATATGCCGCCAAAAACATCAGCATGCCGTCTTATGACGCCCAGTATTTCTGTGCCTCATAAATTACCGCCTCAGCCAGCCGTCTTCATAGGGTACTGTGGGGGATCAAACCCCTGATCCCTGCACTGTTGGTCAGTGTCTTAACCATTGTGCTGTGGCTCTGCTCTTTTTTTTTTTTTTGCTCTTCAGCGCGCCACTTATGCCTCTCGTGCAGCTATCCCATGTGCTAAGGTGCGGCGTGAACATGGGCGCCGCGTACCTTAGCGCATATGTAAATTACGGTGTTTCTTCTTCAGCGGGGAACGCCCACTCCTTATATGGCACCCGCACACTACCGCGGCCCGCACTTTACCGGGGTTTTAGTAAACATACCCCTAAGTAACAGAGGCAGGTAATTATTAACAAGCAAATGCGTCAATGAAAGAGATAGGGGGAAGGGATAAAGAGGGGTAGGGTTGTGCTCATTTATCTAGAGCAGTGGTTCTCAACCCAATCCTCTGGGACCCCTAGTCCAGTCATGTTTTTAGGATATCCACAATGAATATGCATGAGATAGATCTACATGCACTGCTTCCATTGAATGCAGTTCTATCTCATGCATATTTATTATGGATATCCTGAAAACCTGACTGGGCTAGGGGTCCCAGAGGACCGGGTTGCGAACCAATCGTCTAGAGCAGTGTTTCTCAATCCTCTCCTGGAGGTACACCTAGCTCGTTGTTTTTACGATTACCTCAAAAAATATGCATAAGAAAGATTTGCATATATTTGAGAACTCTTATATATCATGCATCTCTTATATTTCATGCATAATCATAGTGCTAACTCTGAAAACCCATCTAGCTAGGTGTGCTTCCAGAAGAGAGTTGAGAAGCATTGGTCTAGAGCAGGGATTGTCAATCTAGTCTTTGGGACACACCTATCCATTCTATTGTAGTACAGGTCTAGAGGATGCTGTAGATGTTAGTGGGGTTACTGCTGAAAGGTGCTGTAATCCAGAACAGTGATCTTTGATGGTGTCTAGAAAGAATTTGAAAAGAAGCTTGCAGTGGAAGCAAAAGTGCATAATAAAATGTTTTTCAAGTACATTTATAGCAAAACACCTGTGAGAGAGTTACTTAAGCCTTTAGATAATAAAGGGGTAAAAGGGGCACTAAGGGAGGACGAAGCCATAGCGGAGAGACTGAATGAATTCTTTGCTTCAGTCTTTACTGAAGAAGATGTAGGAAACTTACCCATGCCAGAAATGATATGTTAAGCTGATATATCAAAGGAATTATGCACTTAGGGAAGAAGAACCCAAACTATAGTTACATGATGCAAGGTTCCACATTAGGAATCACCACCCAAGAAAAGGATTTGGGCATCATCGTGGATAATACATTGAAACCCTCTGCGCAGTGTACAGCGGTGGCCAAAAAAGCAAATAGAATGCTAGGGATCATAAAGAAAGGAATGGAGAATAAAACCGAGGATATTATAATGTCAGCATGCAGGAGTAGCCTAGTGGTTAGAGCAACTGCCCAATACCCAGAAGATCAAGGATTCAATTCCCACTGGCACTCCTTGTGACCTTGGGCAAGTCACTTTACCCTCCATTGCCAATCTACTTCTGGTGATACATTGCCAAGAAAACCCAGAGGTAGCTATGAGTCAACACTGACTTGATGGCACTAAAAAAAAATAAAATTATAATGTCTCTGCATTGCTCTATGGTGCAAACACACCTTGCATATTGTGTGTAATTCTGGTGACCATACAGCTATGGTCAACATTGGCACCCTTGCAGTTCAACCCCCTAATGTCCAATATTTCCTAAAAAAAAGTGGCCAGTGAAATGGCTTTGGACTATATATGCACACACATTTGATACTTAAAAGAATCAAATAAAACAAGACCAATTAAAAAAGGAAATAGTATAAAAACTGGGACATTGCCAGGACACGATTATTAACTCTTACAAATCCTGCTCCAAACAAGCGCTCACAATTCTCAAAAATAATTTTTTTTGTTGGATGAGCAACATTCAAAAAGCTTCTAACAGTCAGCTGCTCTTTTTCATATTAACCCATTTTTATCTGGTTAAGTGATTAGACATATGACCGAATAAAATGTTTTTTAAATGCCAAAAATCAAGCAATTATTTTTTTAACAGAAATCATCCATAGAATGCCAACTATGACTGTCATGTTTTGAAATTCATATTTCTGCATGTCGAATGTCTGGGTGGGTGCCCCTGTGAGCAATAGCGATCATCTCACAGTGTGGTTTGAGATAAAAGCCAAGGTGCAGTCCAATCATAGCAAGCTCAAAGTCCTAAACTTCAAAAACACTGACTTCAATAAAATGGCCGGGTACCTAAAGGAGGAGTTGCCAGGGTGGAAAGAGTTAAGGGAAGTGGAATTGCAATGGGCTAAACTAAAGGTGACAATAAAAGGGGCAACAGATAAATATGTAAGAAAAGTAAATAAAAACAAGAGGAGAAGGAAACCTATTTGGTTTTCCAAAGAAGTGGCTGCTCAAATAAAGGCAAAAAACCACAGCTTTCGCTAAATTCAAAAGCTTGCAAACAGAGGAACACAGAAATGAATACAGGATCAAACTCAAAGAAACAAAAAGAGAAATAAGGATAGCAAAATCAAAGGCAGAGGAAAAAATGGCTAAAGATGTGAAGTGTGGCGACAAAACTTTCTTCAGGTATATTCGGGAAAGGAAGAAGATCAGAGGTGGAATTGCAGGACTCAGAAGTGCTGGGAACGGACACATGGAAAGTGACATTGAAAAAGCGGAATTGCTAAACAAATACTTCTGCTCTGTTTTTACTAAAGAAAATCCTAGAGAAGGACCACCTGGGACTCCCAAATATAAAAATGTGAATGAAGTAGATACCACACCATTCACAGATGATGATGTGTTAGAACAACTTGCAAAACTGAAAGTGGACAAGGCCGTGGGACCGGCTGGGATACATCCCAGGATACTGAAAGAGCTCAGAGAGGTTCTTGCTGGGCCGTTAAAGGATGTTTTCAACAGATCCTTGGAAACAGGAGAAGTTCCTCAGGACTGAAGAATGGCTGATGTACCTCTACACAAAAGTGGCGACAGGGAAGAAGTGTCAAACTATAGGCCTGTGAGCAGGGCCGGCCCGTCCATTGAGCAAGAATGTTTTTTGCACAGAGCCCCGCGTTTCAGGGGGCCCCGTGCAAAAAACATTCTGATCCTAAAGTAAAATTAAAAAAAAAAAAAAAGCTGTCTTCTCCCGCTGCCGGGGCCGCCGTGGCAGAATCGAGTGTGCCGCGGGGCCCCCCCTGCCCAGCAAAGCCTGCCCTCCCCTGTATCCGCTCTCTCGTCGCAGCTGCCTGCAGTCTCACGCGCCGGCTTTCAGAGCGCGAGGGGAGAGTTTCTCCCTCGCTGTTCTGTTAAGCCCGCGGGGGCTGATGGGAAGTTCCCATCAGCCCCCGCGGGCTTAACAGAGCCGCGAAAGGAAAACTAGTCCCTTCGCGCTCTGAAAGCCGGCGTGTGAGACTGCAGGTAGCTGTAGAGAGAGTGGATACAGGGGAGGGCAGGCTTTGCTGGGCAGGGGGGGCCCCGCGGCACACTCGATTTTGCCGCGGCGGCCCCGGCAGCGGGAGAAGACAGCTTTTTTTTTTTTTTTTAAATTTCCCTGGGCTGGGCTGGGCTGGGGGGGGGGGGTTTAGGAGTGCTGATGGGCTGGGGGGGGGTTTAGGAGTGGTGATGGGCTATGGGGGGGGCTGGGGGGGTTAGGAGTGGTGATGGGCTAGGGGGGGGGTTTAGGAGTGCTGATGGGCTGGGGGGGGGGTTAGGCGTGCTGATGGGCTATGGGGGGGCTGGGGGGGTTAGGAGTGGTGATGGGCTGGGGGGGTTAGGAGTGCTGATGGGTTATGGGGGGGCTGGGGGGGTTAGGAGTGCTGATGGGCTGGGGGGTTAGGAGTGCTGATGGGCTATGGGGGGGCTGGGGGGGTTAGGAGTGGTGATGGGCTATGGGGGGGCTGGGGGGGGTTAGGAGTGGTGATGGGCTATGGGGGAGCTAAGTCTTTATATGGGCTGATGGGATTAGGACTGGAAGTGGGTTGATGGGGGGGTTAGGACTGGTAATGGGCTATGGGGGGCTTAAACTAAAAATTGGGTGATGGGGATTAGGATTGGAAATGGGCTGGTGGGATTAGGACTGGGAGTGGGCTGATGGGGAGGTTAGGACTGGTAATGGGGTATGGGGGGGCTAAAACTGAAAATTGGGTGATGGGGAATAGTAAGAAAAGGGCTCATGGGGGGGGGTTAATACGGGAGGTGGGCTGATGGGGGTAGGACTGGTAATGGGCTGTGGGCTGATGGGGGTTAGGACTGGTAATGGGCTATGGGGGGGGGTTTAGGACT
This sequence comes from Ichthyophis bannanicus, assembly GCA_033557465.1. Classification (NCBI taxonomy): domain Eukaryota; kingdom Metazoa; phylum Chordata; class Amphibia; order Gymnophiona; family Ichthyophiidae; genus Ichthyophis; species Ichthyophis bannanicus. Next base: position 43,683,542 of record CM066046.1, read on the forward strand.
GATAATGGGCTATGGGGGGGCTAGGACAGGAAATGGGCTGATGGGGAGGGGTTAGGACATGAGGTGGGCTGATGGGGTTAGGACTGGTAATGGGCTGTGGGCTGTTGGGGGGGTTAGAACTAGTAATGGGCTAGGGGGGGGTTAAGACTGGTAATGGGCTGTTGGCTGATGGGGCTGTCTGGTAATGGGCTATGGGGGGGTTAGGACTGATAATGGGCTATGGGGGGCTAGGACAGGAAATGGGCTGATGGGGAGGGGTTAGGACTTGAGGTGGGCTGATGGGGTTAGGACTGGTAATGGGCTGTGGGCTGATGGGGGGGGGGGTTAGGACTGGCAATGGGCTATGGGGGGCTGACTGGAAATGGGTTGATGGGGTTAGGACTGGAAGTGGGTTGATGGGGGAGGGCTAGGACTGGTATTGGGTTGGGGGGTTGCTAGGACTGGAAATGGGCTGATGGGGGGCTAGGACTGGAAATGGGCTGATGCAGGGACTAGAAGGGAATGGATGCTGGGTGAGGCTGGAACTAGAAGGGAGCTGATGTTGGGGGAGGATTAGAATGGGATGGGGCTGGGAGAGTAAAATGGAGAGGGGAAAAATATTTTGTGTGGGAGGGATAAAAAATCTACAATTGGCCGGGTATTGGGAGAGTAAGTGGGGATTGAGGATGGAGGGGTAAAATTTGAGTGGATGAAATAGGAATGAGGAAAGAGCAAAAGGAGAAAAATTAGTATGTTAAAGCAGATGTAGAGAGAGAGAATGGAAAAAAACTAGAAGAGAGAAGAAAGGACAAATGGACAGCAGATGATGGAGAGTTAGCAGAAAACATGAAGAAACCAGAAGAAAGTGGCTAGAGCAATTGCAACTGAAAAAAATGCACAAAAGGTAGAAAGATATCTCTTTATTTTGAATTTATTAACTGGAATATGAAAGCTCTGGGAAATGTGCATCATTAACGTCTGCGCTTTGTTTGGTACAAGAGGAAATTAATTTATAGTTTTATTTCTACAGTGTTGTTGTACATTCCAAGTTTGGCTTTTGGGGTTCCCAGTTTAATTATTGCCTTCCTGTTTCTAAATTGTGATTCCTTGTTTGGTGATGGTCTATGTTCTGCATGTGTAACTGAGCTGAGGTATTCTGTTTATGTAATTCCAATTTGACATTGCCACTTGTTCTTTCCCCAGTAGGTCATGTATTATTGTTCTCTGAAATGTATTGGTTTAATATTTGCAGTGTTGCCTTTTGATAGGTAGGATATGGTGCTTTGTGAGTCCTGGTAGTGCTGTTAGGATACGGCGGGTTTGCTATTGGTGCTATTGGATCACACACTCACCATGCTACCACACATAAAGCAGACGGTAAAAACTATATTCTACAAACTCAAAACTATTCAACACTTAAGGCTCCTTCTTGACACGCATGACTTTAGATCAGTCGTAAGTGCACTCATAACCCCTCACTTTGACTATTGTAATAGTCTCCTAACCGGCCTCCCACAAAAGAATATCTACCTATTACAAAGAGCACAAAACATTTGTGCAAAAGTAGTCACTAAAGCCCACCTAGCAGACCATGTAACCCCTATACTGCTAGAACTACACTGGCTCCCCATAAATAACCGAATCAAATACAAAATACTACTAACAACCTTCAAACTACTAAACGATATTGCCCCCTCTCATCTATCCACACTCCTCCACGCCCCAAATGATTCAAGAGCCCGCAGACTAAATGCAACCCTCTCACTAGAGCTGCCAAAAACATTCACGAGGACTAAAAACTCCACCAGTGCCAGAGCCTTCACATTCACCGCTCCCACACTCTGGAATGACCTCCCAATAGACATCCGAATCATAAAGGACCTCTCCCAATTCAGGAAAGAACTCAAGACATACCTATTCTCTGAGCATTTCGGAATCCCCTACCCTCCAAGTCCAGCCACACAGCATCCACAGGCACACAAACAAAAAAACCTGCAGAAACACAATTAACTGAACACACACAACTCCTTCTTCAAACAGCCCCCCCAAAGACACCCCAAACAACCCACGAAAAAATGGAAATAAATTCCATCACACACACACACACACACACACCCACAAACACATACACACACACACACACACACACACACACACACACACTTGAATAGTGAATTCTATACACCATAAATCATGTATCCTAACCTTTTGTAAATAACATCTATAAATAGCAATGTCAGCTCGCTGACATTCCCCTGTAAATCCAGTAGTATACAAAAGTATACACCCTGTAAATAGTTTTAACAACTTACTGTTCTGTTTTATGTAAAAAGTTAAAAAGTTATATGTAAAAAGTTAAAAAGTTCTTGTTCTATGTAATGTTATACGAACGTATACAATTGTTCCATGTAAACCGCCCCTGATCTCTGGAAGGGGCGGTATAGAAGAAATAGATAAATAAATAAATAAATAAATAAATAAATGGGCAGTGTTTGTAGTAGTTCCTAATGTGCCTGGTGGTTGGCACTGGATTATAGTAATGTAGAAATCTTTTAGTCTGTCTTTATCCATACACTCATTAAGAGACATGTTTACTAAAAGTTAGTGTATGTTAGCATTATGCAAATATTTATGCAAATAAGGCCACTTATGCAAATGAGGCCCCGCACCGAGTCTCCGCACATGGCCCCGCACCCCCCTTGGGCCGCCCCTGCCTGTGAGCCTTACCTCGGTGGTGGGAAAAGTAATGGAGGCGCTCCTGAAAGAGTGAATAGTGAACTTTCTCAAAACCAACAGGTTGCAAGATCCGAGGCAACATGGTTTTACTGAAGGACGATCTTGCCAAACAAATCTGATTGAGTTCTTTGACTGGGTGACGAGGGAACTGGATCAGGGGCATGCAATGGATGACATCTACCTGGATTTCAGCAAAGCCTTTGATACTGTCCCTCATAGGAGGCTTATCAATAAACTCAGTAGTTTGGGGATGGGTCCCAAGGTAATAAACTGGATCAGAAATTGGTTGACTTACAGATGAAATGGTGCTCACTCGGATGAAAGGAAGGTGATTAGCCGGATGCCCCAGGGTTTGGTCCTGGGCCTGGCATTGTTCAATGTATTTGTGAGTGATATTGCTGAAAGACTGAATGGAAAGGTCTGTCTTTTTACAGATGACACGAAAATTTGCAACAGAGTGGACTCCCCCGATGGAGTCCTTAACATGAGGAAAGATCTACAAAAGCTGGAAGAATGGTCTAATGCTTGGCAATTAAGATTTAATGCAAAGAAGTGCAGTGTCATGCACTTGGGTAGCAGAAATCCAAGGGAAATGTACGCGATAGGGGGTGAGAGGTTGGTGTGCATGGATCAGGAGAAAGACCTTGGTGTGATTGTTTCGGTAGATCTTAAGGTGGCAAAACAGTGCGACAAGGCGGTGGCAAAAGCCAGGAGGATGTTGGGCTGCATACAAAAAGGAATTACCAGCCGAAAGGAAGAGGTACTAATGCTACTGTATAAATCACTTTGTGAGGCCTCACTTGGAATACTGTGTTCAGTTTTGGAGACCATATCTTGCAAAGGATGTAAAAAGACTGGAAACTGTTCAGAGGAAGGCGACCAAAATGATTTGGAGCCTGCATCAGAAGCCTTATGAGAAGAGACTTGAAGACCTAAATATGTACACTTTGAAGGAGAGGAGGGATAGGGGAGATATGATTCAGACCTGTAAATACTTAAAGAGAAATAATGAACAAACAAACCTCTTCCAACAACGGGGAAGCTGTAAAACTAGAGGGCACAACATGAAGCTGCAAGGTCAGGAAATACTTTTTCACTGAAAGGGTGGTGGATGCTTGGAGTGCCCTCCCGATGGAAGTGGTGGGGGCAAACACAGTGACAGAATTCAAAATGGCATGGGATAGACACAGTGGATCCCTTCACAGCAACAGGATAAAATCAAAATAAACTGAACCATCTAATTTCTCAACAAATAGGGGTGTCCTACATGGAGTGGTGGGTTCACCCCTAAACAAAGACATGGGGAGGGTGGCCTGCATAGAGTGGCACCTACTCCTGCCATCTTACTGGGCAGACTAGATGGATCATACTGGTCTTTATCGGCCGTCATTTACTATGTTACTATGCTACTATAGGCATAAAGGCTGCAGCACATTAAAACACCAGGAGGCCCGATTCTGTGCCACAAATAGCAGGGATGGACATCACAAAGTCCATCCCCGCTATTCGTGCCTTCTCTGCTCACATCTAACTTCCCCGCTGCATTCACTGCTTTTGCCTTGTTCCCCATATCTATTTCTATCCTTCCCTACCATCTCCCCCTACATATGTTGTTGCTTCTCCCTCCTCCCAATATCTGTTCTTATCTCCCATCATCAGCCCCCAGCCCCCTTTTCTCAGCCCCAGCCCCAGTATCAGTCTCCAGCACCCTCCTCTTGGTCCCCAGCTCCAGGATCAGTCTCCAGCACCCTCCTCTTGGTCCCCAGCTCCAGGATCAGTCTCCAGCACCCTCCTCTTGGTCCCCAGCTCCAGGATCAGTGTGCTATCTCCTTCTCTCATCCACACTCTCAGCTCTAGCATTCAACCACTTTCCCAGTTCTCCAGTTCCAATTTCAACATCAGCCTCCAGCTTCTTTCTCCATCCCCCAGCCCAGACCCAGCATCAACTCCAGGCCTCTTGTAGCACCAAATATCAGCCTCTATCCCCAACATCTGACTCCCCAAACTCTCTCAAACCTCATCTCCAGCCTTAACACCCAATCTTCAGCTCCTATCTCTCTCAGCATCTTGGTTGTGGACACGACAGTGGGAACATTTTTCCTTGCTCCCATGGTTGTGTTATGCCTCTGCTTTGGCTCAATTTCAAATGTGAGAAGAGGCACTTCCAGTTTCATGCAAGGAACACGCACCCACTGCTCAAAAGGATGAGCCAGTGAGGCAGGTTTTCGGCACTCTTAAGCTTGGGTGCCCTGAGCCAGTGCCTCACTGACTCGTTCCTTAAACCTGCCCTGTCTGAAAATCAAACCTGCTTGAGACCCTGGTTATATCAGTTCACTGTATATATTATCAAGATAATGTCTTTAAAAATGTGTAGAGAAGCAGAACAGATTTCATAGTGTGTTTTTCAGCTGCTAGTGTAGCAGCAGAGCGCAGACAAACCAATAATACCAGGAGTCTGTTCAGAAGGTCCAAATCATTTATTTGTGCACAAGTCTCAAGCAAAGTCAAATTCAAAATGGCTGAGCGATGTTCTCTGGTAATACAACAACGTTTATAGACTTTTGCTCCATTCTAGGTATAGAAAAACATTTCATTGGTCCCGGTAACCTCCCGTACCCCTTCTATTGGTCCCGGTACTGATAAGATTATCCAATTATGTTCTTTGAGTGGGCTCAGCACCTGCTCACCCCCCTTCTAGTTCCGATTACAATGGCTAGTTCACCAACTTGTTACTTTCCTTCTTTTAAGGCCATTGAGCTAGTTTGTACGTGTAGGGAAGCAGGGCTCTGTAATTTCTCTGTCAGCAGTTTTAAACATATTTTTCTGTATTTTTCCATCTGTTCTGCTTGTCTAAGCTAAATTCAATACTTTACTGAGTTCTAATTCTATAGCAGCATATTGGGGGATGTGCAATTCCTATGGGCCTCTCCACAGACTTCATTTACAGGTCAAGCTAGTTAGGCCTGCTTGCTTATGTCAGACACTGTGGATCATAGGCCTTCACCTGCCACATTCCCCCCTTTGATTAATCTCACCCTATTACTTAATAAGGTGTGAGAATTAAATCACTTCAAAATAGTTATACTATGGTCAGAGGATTCCGACTATATATAGGAGGTTTGGGTTGGTATAAGGCCATAATCTTAGTTGCGGTCTTCCGCTCAACTGTATTTTCAATAGCACTATGAATAGAACGCATACAACATGGGATTATGCAAGGCAATAAGAAAATTACAGCAACAACTATTAGTATTAGTATAAGGAAAGTCTTAAGTCCTCCTATCCATGAGAAAAGATTATCAAACCAGTTAGGAAACTTTAGTGAATGCCAAGTCTGTACTGGCACATAAGCTTGTTTTCGCATAGTTTCAGCAATTTCTTCAACTACTTGACCTTTATCATCTATTTTTAAGCAACAATTGGTTAAATTCAGTTTACCACATACTCCTCCTTCAGCTGCTAACAAATAATCAAGTGCTAAACGATTCTGATATATAGCAGTGCGCATTTGGGTACTTTGTCTAGCTAAAAGTGTGAGAGCTTGGCTAGTTTCATTGGTTATTATTTCAACTACTGCTTGTAAGCGGATAATACGATTAATCATATAGACTGGGGTCCGATAACCCCACATACCATCATCATTCCAAGTGGCAGGCCCATAATAATCAATGATTCTTTCTGGTGGCCAATCATCACCCTTCCACTTCTCCCACTTGCCTATCTGGAGGGGTGCTCTCTTCTGTCTCAATGCTCTTTTATGTCTGTGATTAGTAGTGTACACTGGGTATCCTAACTGTTCTCCATGTTCTGTGTTTAGAAGGAAGAAGGAAGGTCTGATAGTTCCTAAGACACATGCTCCTCCCCAGTGTGTAGGGAGTCGGGCATATGCTCGGTTTCCACAGATCCAATATAGGCCAGGTGGGGCTTGCCAGGCATGAGGTTTGGCAAGATTAGTCCATAAGTGAGCAAGTTCAGGGAATCGGGCTAATGGATTAGGGGGTTCAGGTTCTTTAATTCCTGACCACCAAGACATCTTTTTGGTGGTGTCATTATAGAACTTTTGGCTAAGACAGACCAGCTGTCCTACCTGTTGTTTGAACTGGGGTCCAGTTCTGGCATAGCAAAGACGTCCAACTATTGTGTGCACTAACACCCATTCGCTGGTAGTCTTGTGTATTTCAGTCTGATTGTAAGTCATTGAGTAATTTAATTCTTGGGCTTCCCATGGCCATTGGTCACCCATTCGTGTCCCCCCACAAAAATAACAATCTGAGATGTTTAGACTGGATACTACTGCTCCAGCTAATTCCAAAAATAAATTCTGGGAAGGATGGGGCATGTCAAACTTATTTACATGCATGGTTTCATAGAATGTGTCGTGGATTTGATACTTGGATGATTTATGGGCTTGTGTATTTAATTTTATATATACTATGGTTCCTGGATCTGATCCAGTTCCATCAATTCGTAAACCAAATCGGAATCCTTGTTTCCAATTTTCAGGTCTTTGTATGACTAACTCTAAAGGATTGCAAGCATTCTTCTTACATTTGTCTAGGTCTTTGACATGTAATGGTTTCCGTAATGTAGCCATTCGATTATCTTTATTCCATACCATACCAATCCAGGTGGCATAAAAAACACATTCCCACTTTGGGCAGAAGTAATCTGATTCTGGAGCTTTACTATATATATTGGCTGAAACCTTCTTTCCTGTACATGCTTCCCATTCAGTGGACCCTTCCGGACACATATATTTGCCACTCTGTGAGTATGTTTTTTCCCAATCACCACACTTAGAACGACTATCTCTGTTGATTACTTCACAAGCATCAAAATACAAAATAGCTTCTTTACTAGGATCTGTTAGTTGGCGTGTGGCGTTAATTAAAGGTCCATCTGCATTTTTCCATCGCATTTCTAAGGTATAATAGGATGGATTCTGATGTGGATTGAAGCATACTTTAAGATTTACCTTTGGTACAAACATTTAGTTCAGTGGTGTTATATATACACCGAGTCACTTTACCAGTGCAGGTATAGTAGGAATGATAAAGCAAAGTCTGAGTTATTTTCATTCCAGTCTGAGTGGAAGTAATGCAAGCAGTACATGGAGGCAGAGCATAAGTCAGTTCAAAGCCTCCAAAACAGGCAACCAGGGCAAAGCAGAGATAAGGATACATGTTGATTGGAGTTCTTCTGAATCCTAAGCTTGCAGATCTTGACCACGACGTTCTTTTCTTCGTCCCGTTTGCTAATGAAGCAATTCAACGGGTGCTGAGTGTTGATTGAAGATCCTCAAATTGTCCATCACAGATTAACCAACTGATCAATCTTAGTAGGCTCCGAAATATGGTCAATGAATGTAGCATGTGTAAAATCACACATATGAGGTTCGTTTAAACAAACTCTTGCTGTATGGAAAACAGCAATCCTCTTCGAAAGACTTGGCTGCTGCAGGGCACTGTGATAAAGTGTCTAAGCTGCTGGTTGCCGTCTCAGAGTAACTCGCAAAGGTGCATCAGGATGCTGCTCTGCTGTCCACTGCTCAGGTTCAGGTTCTGGATCAGCTGCGGGCTTGACTCTGCTATGGTGGATCCAGGAATCGATCTCCGCTACCTTTACTGCAGTTGGGGTAGACAGGATGATGGTATATGGTCCCTTCCAATGAGGTTCCAGCGGTGTCTTCTTCCAGTCTTTGACCCACACCGAGGTACCAGGCTGGTAGGGATGTAAGGGTTCCGTCAAGTTGATAGGCAACTGGTCTTGGATCCACGTATGGAGAGTCTGCAGAACAAAACTAAGAGCTAGGAGTTCTTGCCTGGTTATTTCTGAACCAATTTGGGCTAGACTTCCTTTAATTCCCTGCACTATTGGTGGGGGTTTACCATACAGAACTTCAAAAGGGGAAAATCCTGTTGACTTTACAGGAGCTGAGCGTATTCTGAGTAAAGCTATTGGGAGTACTTGGGGCCACTTCAGGTGTGTCTCCTGACAAAGTTTAGACATTTGGACTTTCAAGGTACGATTCATTCGTTCAACTTTCCCTGAACTCTGGGGTCTGTATGCAGTGTGAAGTTTCCACTGTATCTGTAGAGCTTTTGCTATTTGCTGAGTAACCTGAGAAACAAATGAGGGCCCATTGTCTGACCCTATTACTGCTGGAATTCCAAATCTAGGGATGATCTCTCTCAACAAAACTTTGGTGACTTCTCGAGCTTTTTCAGTTCTGATTGGGAAGGCTTCTACCCACCCAGAGAAAGTACAAACTAATACTAACAAGTAGTGATATCCATTGGCTTTTGGCATTTCAGTAAAATCAATTTGCAGGTGATGCATGGGGGTTACACCTCCTGACTGAACTCGGGGTGCTGGAGTGGGACCTTGCTTGGCATTATTTTTGGCACAAATTAGACACTGACGTGCCACTGAAGCTGATAGGGCTGCTAACATGGTGATGCAGAAGTGCGGTCTGAGTGCTTTTTCCATAGCACTTTTTCCATAGTGTGTGGCTTCATGGAAGGCTTTGACAAAAGTTGGGCATAACAATTCAGGGATTACTATTCGTCCTGGGGGTTGACTGCCCTCTGTTGGTGGCAGCTCAATCCACCCATCTTTCAGTATTCCATCTTCCTTGTTACAGTAGTAATCTAACTCTTTGGTGGTATATCGTGGTGTCCATAGGTTCAAAGGTACTGGAAACAATGCTGCCTGCAATGGTATGGCTTGTGGCGAAATTTGTCCTGTCATGGCTGCTTGTCGTGCTGAAGCATCTGCAAATCTATTTCCTCGAGCAACTTCTCCTTTTCCTGCTTGATGTCCTTTACAGTGCATGACTGCTACACGAGTTGGGGCCCATACTGCATCAAGTAACATCAGTATCTCTGGGCCGTACTTGACTGATTTTCCTCCGGATGTAATGAGCCCTCGTTCTTTATAGAGAGCTCCATGGGCATGTAGGGTGGTGAAGGCATACTTAGAGTCTGTATATATATTTAACACAAGTTTTGCACCTAGCAGTAATGCTCGAGTAAGTGCTATTAATTCTGCTTTCTGGGCTGATGTGCCTGATGCCAGGGCTGATGATTCAACGACTTCATGTTGGGTGACTACTGCATATCCGGCGCAGCGTCGTCCATCGATGATGAGACTGCTCCCATCTACATAATAGATTTGATCAGGATTGTCTATGGGCACATCTGTCAGGTCAGGTCGGCTTGAGAATGCAGTTTCCATGACTTCTATACAGTCATGTTCTGGGAGTTCTTCACTAATGGGTATCAATGTGGCTGGGTTCAAGGCATGGCTCACTTCCAATTGGATTTGCGGATTCTCACATAGCATACTCTGATATTTCAACATTCGGGAATTGGTGAGCCAATGATTTGCTTTTTGTTCCATAAGAGCAAGGACTGCATGTGGCACAGTGACTCGTAGATTCTGTCCTAATGTGAGCTTGTCTGCTTCACTCACTAACAATGCTGTAGCTGCGACTGCTCTCAGGCAAGGTGGCCATCCTTTGGCCACAGTGTCTAATTGCTTCGATAGGTATGCTACAGGTCGCTCCCAATTTCCCAATTTCTGAGTCAACATGCCTAAGGCATTTCCTTGTGCTTCATGTACAAACAAATGGAAAGGTTTGTGGACATCTGGTAATCCAAGGGCTGGTGATGACATCAATTCTTCCTTTAACGTCTTGAAGGCTGTATCCTGCTCAGGTCCCCATTCTAGTGGCGATTTTTCTTCTCCTTTTGTGGCTTCATACAATGGTTTGGCAATTTGGGCAAAGTTGGGAATCCAGATTCAGCAGTATCCTGCTGCTCCCAGAAAAGCTCTGACTTGCTTTCTGGTAGTTGGGGTTGGGATTCTGCATACTGCTTCTTTTCTCTCCCTGCCTAATCTTCGGCTTCCTTGGGTTATACGAAAGCCCAAGTATTTCACTTCTTTTTGACATAATTGTGCTTTTGCTCTGGAAACTTTGTATCCAGCTTCATCTAGTAGTTGCAAGAGGTCTTTGGTGGCTTGTATACACTCACTTTCTGATACAGCAGCTATCAACAGATCATTCACGTATTGGAGAAGCACTCTCTTTCCCGGGGCCACTGGATAACTTGAAAGGTCTTGATTTAGTGCAGCACTAAAGATGGTAGGCGAATTCTTGAATCCTTGTGGTAATCGTGTCCAAGTAAGTTGGCCCCCTCTTCCAGAAATAGGGTCCTGCCATTCAAATGCAAATAATATCTGACTTACAGGGGCTAATCTTATGCAAAAGAACGCATCTTTTAAATCCAGAACAGTAAAGTGGGTAGCTTCAGCAGGTATCAGTCCTAGAAGAGTGTAAGGATTGGGTACAACTGGATGTATGGTCTCAACTGCTTCATTCACTCTTCTTAGATCTTGCACTGGGCAGTAGTCATCTGTTCCAGGCTTTTTCACTGGCAGAAGTGGAGTGTTCCATGGGGATTGACATACTTTTAGTAGGCCATGCTCTAGTAATCTTTGCAAGTGGCGGTGGATGCCTTCAATTGCAGCTCTTGGGAGAGGGTACTGCTTGACGTGTACTGGTGTAGCACTAGGTTTGAGAGTTACAATTACTGGAGCTATATGTTTGGCTAGGCCTGGAGGACTGCCTTCTGCCCATACTCCAGGTGGGGCATCAATGCTTTTCAAAGTTTGTTCAAAATAGGTATCTTGGGCAGATTCATCACTGTAATATCTCCATTCTTCTTCTCGGGGAACTGTAAGCAGCATTATTCCTGCTGGCTTGGCTTGAGAATTCACGGTCATTTGCATTTCTCCTCTTTCGGTAAAGGATATTTGGGCTTGTAGCTTGGCTAACATATCTCGTCCCAGTAATGGCACTGGACATTCAGGCATGTAAAGGAATTGATGAGTTATTTGCTGTCCTCCTAGACTGCATATGCGATTCTGAAGAAAAGGTTTTGTAGCTTTAGCACCAGTTGCTCCTACAATGGTGACTGCTTTTGTGGAGAATGGGGCTATTTTCTTGTCTACTACTGAATGTTCTGCTCCAGTATCAACCATAAAATTCATAACTTGGTCTCCTATTTGTATTCCGACCATAGGCTCCTGGAGACCTAAAGCAAATTCGGAGCCCGGTCTGTCCTAATCCACGTCATCTTCATCATGGGCTGTCGTAGCCAATGCTTGTACGGCTTCTCCTCTTTCTCGCTGGTATTGCTCCCGATTGGTTCCTCCGCGATTTCGGGGACGGCCTCGTCTTTCTTCTCTCCATTGATGATTGTTTTCGTCATCTTGGTGGGCGTCTTCGAGTTGCGGGCATGCATTTCTCCAATGTCCTTCCTCCTTGCAGTAGGCACATTGGTTTATGCCTAGATGGGGCTGGCTTCCACCTCGGCCCCGCCCCCTTCCTCTGCTCCGTCGACTAGGGAAACCTCCCCGTTTCTGTTCAACTATGGCCGCAGCCAAAAAATCAGCTTTCTTCTTCATCTTTTTATCACATTCTTTCTCTCTTTCATTATCACGATTCACATACACTTTATGAGCTACTTCCAGTAACTGAGTTGCATTCATGCCCGCAAACCCCTCTAATTTCTGTAATTTACGTCTAATATCTGGTTGTGATTGATTTACAAAAGCAGAATTTACCATGCACAAGCTTCCTGGTGCATCGGGATCATAGGGAGTATACATTCTATATGCTTCAGTTAATCTTTCATAAAACACTGCTGGGCTCTCGTCTATACCTTGAATAACTCCAGTAACTTTGGAAAGGTTCATAGCTTTCTGGCCCCCCCTTTTCAGGCCTTGTATAAAGCCTTGGCGAAAACGGGCTAAGGCTCTAGATCCTCTTTCTGTATTTGGATCCCATCGGGGGTCTTCATTCGGGAATTCTCTCTGGGCCGCTTCCCGATTATCTATTCTTTCTTCCCCTTCCCCTGGCGCTACAGGGTTATCTGCCAACCAGTCAATAGCTGCTTTTCTAATTCGTGTCCGCTCCTCTGTAGTAAATAAGGTGGACAGGAGCTGGCGGCAATCTGCCCATGTTGGTTGGTGAGTTTCCATAATAGTATTCACTAATTCTGTAAGTTCTTGGGGCTTATTGGTATAGGAGGCATAATGTGTCCTCCAATTCAACAAATCAGTAGTGGAGAAGGGGACATACACATAGTTTAGGGGCCCCGGTACCACCTCATTGTCCTCATTTCTTACGGGTATTCCCGGGACTTGCCGTAAAGGCATCATCTTGGCAGTAGATGTCTTTTGGGATCTAAGAGATATTTTCGTAACTTTCTTGTTAGGGGTTATTTTCTTCTTCTCTACATGCTTTACTTTAGATTTACTTTTTGCTGGCAAGCTAACACTAGCAGCCGCTTTTACACTATCAGTATCACTTGGGAATTTTCAGTTTCTTCCTTTTCTGTTTCTGTATCTGATTCTTCTTTTTCTTCAGTCTCAGTAGAATTACCTTCTTCATCTAAAGGGAGCTCATCTACCTGCTCTTCGGGTGATGGCTCAGGGGTTGGGTCCTGTTCTCGCTGTCTCCGGGGCTCTTGGGCAGGACGAGGACGCGGGACTACCCTCCTGGGGCGTTGGGCCTGGGGCTGTTGGGTAATTACTTCTGGGGAATCAGGATCTACCAGGATGGGTTTCTTCCTGGACTTCTCACCTTTCCCTTTCTTTCTTGGCTGTTCTATTTTCTGACTATGATCTATCTTTGCTAACATTATTCTGCACTGCTCTTCATAACAGCGCTTTGCCCAAGGGGGCGGATTTTCACAAATACTTAACCAGAAATCTATATAAGGGTACTGATCGGGGTGCGCTACTCGCACTCTATGGTGTACTAACTGAATAATTCCTACATTAAAGGTTCCCTCTCGGGGCCAGGTAGGGTCTAGATCGGGCCACTCCCTAGTACACAAAATCTGTAAACGGGCTGCAGTCATTTTAATACCATAATCTCCGGAATATCCTTCTTTAAAATGTGCGATCATACATTCTAATGGAGTGTTCCTAGTAGACCCCGCCCCTCCCATTTCGATGTGTGCGCGCAACAACAGACAGAAGGGAAAAGGAGGGTGGACCGTGGGTAAGGGGTCCTCACGGCCCTAGAAACATATAAGGGAAACAAATAACAAGACAAGACGACAATCGCTTCCCCCTTTTTACGACCTGAACGCGGTCGCCCGGTCAGGAACTGCGTTACTCAGGGGTCCGCTTTCGCTTGGTCCGTGCTGCCAGACCTCTCATTCACACTTCATTCACACAATCATGCTAGCAACGTATCCCAAAATGCATTTATTCCTATCTATTCTGACTAGTCTCATGCAAATGCGAATGCTAGAAGACAGGGGTTTCGCCCTGCTTTACTTACGCAGGGGTATTCGGCCCGTCTTTGAGAGTTGATCAAGCTCTCTTTCATGCGAATGCTAGTGCTAAATTCATGCTAAATTCATGCAAGTTCATGCTAGATTGGCAGTACTGTTCTTACTTATCTGTCTAGACACATGCTAAAATCAAAACTCTACTCACCGGATCCGGTCCTCAAGCTCCCCAAGCAAGCGCATGAGTTGGACCTCGGACTCCCCTCACTCGGGTTCGAGGTGTTGGCTCCAGCCGGGCCTGGCACCCGCCGAGATCCGACTAGCTCCCTCCGATACAAGGGACCGGTGGCGCCAGGGAGCAAGCCCCCGTCGGAAGGGCGCGATCCCGGCAGGACCAAACCTGTAGAGGCGGAAAGTCGTGGTATATTGCCCTATATACCCTCTATTACCACACCTTCCCGGCCAACGCACCAAGAATATGTAGCAGCAGAGCGCAGACAAACCAATAATACCAGGAGTCTGTTCAGAAGGTCCAAATCATTTATTTGTGCACAAGTCTCAAGCAAAGTCAAATTCAAAATGGCTGAGCGATGTTCTCTGGTAATACAACAACTTTTATAGACTTTTGCTCCATTCTAGGTATAGAAAAACATTTCATTGGTCCCGGTAACCTCCCGTACCTCCCGTACCCCTTCTATTGGTCCCAGTACTGATAAGATTATCCAATTATGTTCTTTGAGTGGGCTCAGCACCTGCTCACCCCCCTTCTAGTCCCGATTACAATGGCTAGTTCACCAACTTGTTACTTTCCTTCTTTCAAGGCCATTGAGCTAGTTTGTACGTGTAGGGAAGCAGGGCTCTGTAATTTCTCTGTCAGCAGTTTTAAACATATGTTTCTGTATTTTTCCATCTGTTCTGCTTGTCTAAGCTAAATTCAATACTTTACTGAGTTCTAATTCTAAAGCAGCATATTGGGGGATGTGCAATTCCTATGGGCCTCTCCACAGACTTCATTTACAGGTCAAGCTAGTTAGGCCTGCTTGCTTATGTCAGACACTGTGGATCATAGGCCTTCACCTGCCACACTAGGTAGGGAGGTTCTGAGAGTGAACCAACAGGAGAGAGTGGAGGAAACGGGTGATGAATGACAGGACTCTGCACTTTGACAGTGGTTGATGGTACACGAAAATACTTTCAAATGCTAAGGGCAGCTCCTTGAAATACTGATCTAAAGATGTCCCTGCTCCGGTACAGTAATAGAATGAACGTCCACAGGAATGTTTGCTTCAGCACCAATTTAGCACAAACCAAACAACCGAGGCCCTCTCCTAATCAACCCATGAAAGGTTTTATGGCTTTTACTGATGGAACAATAATAATCATGTTTTTACTCAATTTGTTATGACATTCGGCCAGTTAATGTGCTTAAGTGATCTGACAGGCTGGGAACGGAATGCTTTGTTGCCTGGAGACACTTGTGATGTCAGTCCTTGAAGGTTAGTTGAGGAATGTCCTTAATTAGCTTCTACCTAATAAATTAAAATGTCTGAGCAACCAAGTTTATTTCTGAGAAATTACTTTTCTAGTGAGAGACCAGTACGTAGAGCACTTAAAATACTAGAAATCTTAAGAGACCTAGGTGTATTTCCATGTGAAGCATATTAGGTCACAAGTATAGCATAGCTAGAAATGACAACCGAGAGAAACAGTGCAAACCGGGTAATAAAAGAAATGGCTGTGTGGCATGTGAGATCTGGAGTAAGAGTCTTCCAGCCCTGCTGTTCTAAGATGTCTCTTTATAAATGTATGCATTGACCTGATAATTTCTGTGTTCTACTCTCACTCTTCCTATTCCTTTCTCCTCTTTTCCCCATGCTGTTCTTAATTTTTCTTTTTCCTCTCTTTTCTTTCTTCCAATCCTTTCCACTTTTTACAAAATTTCTCTACCTTTTTTATCTTCTTTCCCTCTCTGTCTCCAGTTGTTTTTCTTTATGCAACTATTCTTCTCTGTTTAACTCTCCATCTGTAGTGTCTTGTTTTTTAATCCTAATCCTTTTTCCTTTGATTTTCCCCTTTCTCAATATCTTTTTTCTATCATTAACCTTTTCATCCTCATTCTCATTATTTCTTTCTGCATCTGATTGTATCCTTCTCTCTATTTTCCTCTGTATCTCCTCTAATTTTCTTTCTTCTCCTTTCCCCTTTGTCTTTCTTTGTCAGCCAGTTGCAAATGGAAATAAAATGTTAGATAACAATTAAGAAAGTCATTCTTTTCCTGTTTCATGAGGTCATCTTCCAAAGAACAATTTAAAAGCCTAGCACCAGTCTCCCTTCCTCTTTCACTGGAACTCCATTTTCCAAGAAATCCAGATAAGAGAGGGGGGGGGGGGGGAGTGGCAGGGCACAGCTGTGCAAGTCAGCCAATCTGAGGACGGTTTGAAAATTTTAAGAGGAAGCAAATGGAACAAAATAGCTTTTCACTCTTCCCAGGAACTCGTTCAGCTTTCTGGCTGTAAGTCATGTATTTGCATGTGTGCCCCAGTGCTCTTCACAGGAAGCACTCTTATCCTACAAATATATCATCTTGTTTTTGCAAGGTAGAAAACATTTTATCAAGAAAATATCTCTTCGCTGTAATTTTCCTGCATAAAAAGCAGAAAACCATCATCCCCCTCCTCCCCCCCAGTTCTCCCTCTTACTGCTTTATGACTAGAGTGTGCCAGAAGGGTGCATTGGATGTATAACATTATAAACACACTAAACACATAGTAAGACTTTCTCCTGCCTTGCCGTACCTTGGCAAGTGCTCTGTGCTCATGTTTCCATTCTCCCTGGAATTCTGGTCCCTGGCCCTCACCCTAGGTCCTGGGTATGGGCAGCAAAGACCTGACGGTCGCCAGCACTAGAGAGCTCAACCCAAAGAGCTGTTACAGCTGGAAGACTCAGGGTACCACATTCTGTGCAAAACCTGTTCATGAACCTCGGGTGCTCATTATTCTCAGGTTTTTCCTACTAACAAGAACTGTCACATTCTTATTACTGTTTCCTAGCTGATATTTAGATCCGTCTTTCCTTCTATCCTTTCCCATCAGTTTTGGATTTGAATTTTGTAGGTTTTATTCTCTGCTGTCATGTCATGGGTGCTCGCATACGGTCTGATGAATGCCTCTGAGACAGAGGGCCTCTCCTTTCCTGCCGCTGAACATGTTTTTTTGGTCCGTCACCTGGGCTTCTTTCTGTTGATACCAGCTCTCTTTCCTTTTAGACTCCACAAGAAATCCAGGCAACCCTTCCTAGGACACTTCCATTGTCAATTCAGAATCTTTCTCCTGGCCTAAAGATAGCTGACTCCTCATTTCTCTCTGCTCTTATCTCTTACTATGACCTATCTTGCCCATTGTGCTCCTGGAATCATACTCTCCTTTATATTCCGTGCACTACTCTGGAACCTTCTATTTATCCCCTCCCTCTGGAAAAAATGCTGCCTATACACACCCAGAATGCCCTTCACATTCCCCAGTAAGTGTCCTTACCAGGAAAATGTGTCACTCATAGAGAGAGCAGGTAGAAGTAGACTAAACCATTTCCTGCTGTAAGCATTACTCCATGGGAGATGCTACAATGTTTTATTCTTGCATTTTAATATAAACTTGGCATTTTAGAACAGATGTCTAGGAAAAATCTGGAATGTCTAGAGCAGAACGTCCCAACACCGAGGGATTGGTAGGAGTGCCCTCTGAAATCACCCAGCCTAGGTAGGTCAGAATGGGGGCGTCTATGTTATGAAGCTAGCATGTCTTGCCCTGACATTTTAGATACTCAGACATGTGGCGGTGGGCTTGAAGTATGTATTTACAGGAAGGCTTCTTGGACCGGGAAATATTAACCTCTGTGATGTAAGCACAATTTTCTCTTCCCCCTGGAAGTGTTGCAGCCATGAAATGAGCACTTTTTTGCACCTTATTCGTGATCAGGAGCAGGTATAGGCCTGGACGCCCCAATACCCAGGGCCTGACATGCTTATGTCATTCTGAAATTGCACCGCAATGTGCAACTCCCTTGCTCTGCCCAGGGAACACCTCCACCATGCCCCCGTGCTACCTGGATGTTCCTGTACCGGGCATCTAAATACCCGGCTTTCTAAAATGCCTCTGGGGACATCTCCTTGATTTGCACATCTATGTGCCCATTTTCAGACTTTAAGCTCTAAAATGACCCCCATAGTAAGAGGTGTGGGCAATAGGTAGCGGTGAAGCAGTGAAGTCAGAGCAGGTGGGAAGCTGCTTTCTCTGCAGGGATCTGCAAGAGGCACACAAACAGCGTCTTAACTGGCAAGATCTCTTGCCTAACAAGAATTGATTTTCCCCTTTTTGATTTCGAGAAGAAAGAGTGGAGAGTTTCTTTTAATTTAATCTCCTTTTATTGTACTTATAAATAGGGCTGCTGATTTTAGGTTTTAAGCAATAAACACTAATAAACCACCCCAAATACAAAAAAAAAAATTAAACAGGTATTATTGGATGCAAAAAATACAATGTGTGTCTTTGAGTCAATGCTGACGCATGGTGACCCAGCACCTTCTGGGTTTTCTTTGGCAGTGTGACCAGATGTAGATTGCCAGGCCTTTCTTCCGAGGCAATGGAGGGTTAAGTGACTTGTCCAAGGTCACAAGGAGTGCCAGTGGGAATCGAATCCTGGTCACTTGGTTGCCATGTCTGTGCTCTAAAATATCACTTCTCCTAGTACTCTCTTATTCCTCTCCTGGCTTATCTTGTATCTTCTAATGAGTTTATCTGCCCTTTATACACTAATGCCACTTAAGTGATACAAACATTCCTATTTGATTCTATTAGAAAAAGCACCGAGCAATAATAACTGAGGTACAAAACCACCAATAAGCACCTGGGGACCGATATTCAATGGGGTTCCCACGGTTAGCAGCATCTGCAACCAGCATGAGCCCCGCTGATCATTTCGTTCCCATCTCAAAACTCATCACTTTACTGAACACTTTGGATGCAATTTTAACCCATCTTACTCTCAACCATCTGACACAGACCCAACATAAATAGCTTCTCTCCTCTTCCACTAAGCTGAATTACGATCCCAACCATTAATTGTATATTTGTTAGAATCATGTAAATTGAATGTTGCATCACCTGTCAGTTGATTAATTGTTCAATGTAGCTGTTGTTTTAAATGTAAACCGCTCTGATTACAAGATATTGCAGTATAAAAACTTCACAAATAAATAAATAAATATTCAGTGGCATTATGCATTCAGTGTGGCGGAATATCTCCTTGAACTACTGCGGTACTTTCCAGATAGTGACGGGGCAGTCTGTGAGCAGGTCTAAGGGTTATTCAGTTAGCGGTGATATTCAGTCTGCTAACCAGATAACAATCTGCGTAAAGTTAGGTCACTAAACAGGCTGTTCTAACTTTATGCGCTTTGCTATCCGGATAGCACTGCCGACAAATAGCCGATTCTCCTGCTGTACGTCTGGTTTCACTTTAAATGCCATGGCTGGTGTCTAAAAACAAATGCCGACTGCAAAGGTTGAATATCGATCAATGATTTTTTTGGGCTCTCAAAAACCCCCTAATCAGCCAGAAAGTAAACACCTAAGAATAGAAATCCTATATATAAATCACAAAGTTGTACAACAGGAGTAAATCATACACATGATATAGTAATAATGAGACCGATTACAAAATTGATTTAACCAGTTTTCTATACTGCCTTATCCTTCAATCAAAGTGGTTTACATTATGCAATCACTATACACAGGTACTGGATACATTCCCTTGTCCCCAAAGGGCTAACAATCTATGTGTACCTAAGGCAACAGAGGGTTAAATAGCTTGCCCAAGAACAGCCTACAGGACTAGAAGCCCCAGTCCCTCTAGCCTGAGATTGCTTTCCCCAGGTTGGACTTAAACCCCTGGCCCTCCAGCTTGATGTACTGTATCCTAACCACTAGACCACTCCTCCCTGAGCTGTTGCATGTTGAAAACTTGGATGTGGCCAAGCTGGACCCGACTCCACAGTCACGGGATCTATATGCACCCACAATTACGGAATCGGGAAGATAGACGGCCTGGTGTGCATCGGATTCCCAGGAGGGAGATGTTTTCTACTCTGCTCGTCCTTACCACACAACACAATGACCTGGTGTGCGGGTGCATTGGTGCATGTCACCGACATGTCCAGCCAGCAGCAGAGAGCCCCATGCCCGACAGAGGCCCCCACACAATACTGTCTGGCTGTCAACAGGAGCCCACTAGGGCAGGCCATGCTGGCACGATCCATACTGAGTCATCACCATGGGGTGTGGGGCTGCAACCCGCCAACTGGGCTGCGACCTGCACCTATTCCATCCTCGTGGTGGAATAGGCTGGACGTCCATGTTTGTGCTGGGATGTGTATAGAGGGCTTTCCTGAATAGTCTCTGTATGTTCCAGTGCCTGGCCACTCTCTCACTCTATTCCCTCCCGCCCATGTACAGCACTCCCCGCATAAATTCTGTGTACGTGCAGGACATGCTGGCGGCAGAATAGGGCTGGGGAGCTGAGCACTGGTTAGACGTCCAGCCTACATGTTATTCATCGTTCAGAATGCCCCCCATAGCAAATGTCGGCAGATAAAGACCAGCATGGTCCTTCTAATCTGTCTAGTAAGGTGGCTAGAGTGGCTGACTTAGATTTAGTGGCAGTTACAGAAACATGGTTCACAGAAAACCATGACTGGGATGTAACTATACCTGGCTATACTTTATTCAGAAAGGACAGGGTAGGAAGAAGGGGAGGAGGAGTGGCACTATATGTAAAAACTACTATTAAAGCTTTGGAATTACAGAGCTTAAAAGGGAGAGAGGAGGCATTGTGGGTTAAACTAGAAAGAGGGAAAGAGAAATCTATTTGCATTGGTGTGATATACAGACCTCCCTCACAAGAGGAAGAGGTGGACAGAGAGTTAATTGAAAACATATGCAGCATTGCTAGGAAAGGGGAAGTGCTACTGATAGGAGATTTCAATATGCCAGATGTTGATTGGCACATTCCTGCTGCAGTATCATCTAGAAGTAAGGAGATCCTGGATTCTCTACAGGGAGAACTATTCAGGCAATTGATAACAGACCCCACACGTGAAGGGGCCATACTGGACTTGGTGCTTACCAATGGTGAAAGTGTTTCTGATATTGTAGTGGGAGATCATTTTGCATCCAGTGATCACCAGATGGTGTAGTTCAGTATTAGGACTAGGGCTGTTAGAATCCATTCCAAGGTGAGGATCTTAGACTTTAGGAAGACTAACATTGCGAAGATGGGCCAATACCTCAGGGAGTCGTTAGTGGGATGGGAACAGCTGGGGGATGTAGAAAAACAGTGGACAAAACTGAAAGGGGGTATTTTAAGGGCAACCAACATTTTTGTTAAAATGGTAAATAAATAAAGGCAAAAGGAAAAGGAGACCGCTATGGTTTTCGAAGGAAGTAGCTGAAAAAGTGAAGAAAAAGAGGGAGGCCTTCATGAAATACAAGAGATCACAGAGAGAGGAAGACAGGCATCTGTATTTGGAAAAACATAGAGAAGCTAGCAAAGTAGTCAAGAAGGCAAAGATTCAAAAGGAGGAGGAAATAGCCAATGCAATAAAATGGGGGGGGGGGGGGATAAGACATTTTTCAGATATATTAGTGAAAGAGGAAGGGCAAACGCGGTATTGTCAGACTCAAGGGTGCAGGGGGGAAATATGTAGAAGCTGATAAGGATAAAGCGGAATTGCTTAACAAATATTTTTGTTCTGTGTTCACAGAACCAGGAGCAGGACCTCAGAAAACACCCACAAATAGGAACAGAAGCGAGGGACATCTTGAACAATTTTCAGAAGACTGTGTTCGTGAGAAACTAGCTCAACTTAAAGTAGACAAAGCGATGGGACCGGATGGGATACACCCTAGAATACTGAGGGAACTTGGGGACGTTCTAGCAACTCCACTGACTGACCTTTTCAATGCCTCGTTGGAGTCGGGAGTGGTGCCATAGGACTGGAGAGAGGCTCATGTGGTGCCTTTACATAAAAGCGGAAGTAAGGATGTGGTTGAAAACTACAGGCCAGTTAGTTTAACTTTGGTGGTGAGTAAATTATTGGAAACGCTGCTGAAAGAGAAAATAGTGAGGTTTCTGGAATCCAGCGGATTACAGGATCCGAGGCAGCATGGATTCACCAGAGGCAGGTCTTGTCAGACAAATCTGATTGATTTCTTTGACTGGGTGACCAGGGAGTTGGACCGAGGGAGAGCTCTAGATGTGGTGTATTTAGATTTCAGTAAAGCCTTTGACACTGTTCCTCACAGGCGACTTATAAACAAACTGAGCACCCTAGGGATGGACCCTAAAGTTACTGCTTGGGTTAGAAATTGGTTGGGTGGGAGGCGACAAAGAGTACAAGTAAATGGTGCTCACTCTGAGGAGAAGGATGTTACCAGTGGTGTGCCCCAGGGATCTGTCCTTGGTCCGATTCTTTTTAACATCTTTGTTAGTGATATAGCGGAAGGGCTGTCGAGTAAGGTTTGCCTCTTTGCAGATGATACCAAAATCTGCAATAGAGTAGACACCCAGGAAGGGGTAGATAACATGAGGAGGGATCTAGCTAAGCTTGAAGAATGGTCTAGAATTTGACAGTTGGGATTTAATGTTAAAAAATGTAAGGTCATGCATTTGGGCTGCAGTAATCCAAGGGAGCAATACAGTATAGGAGGTGAAGTACTTTTGTCCACTAAAGAAGAGCGGGACATAGGCGTGGTTGTGTCTAATGATCTTAAAGTAGCTAAACAGGTAGAAAAGGCAACGGCAAAAGCTAGAAGGATGCTTGGGTGCATACGGAGAGAAATGGCTAGCAGAAAAAAAGAGGTGATAATGCCTCTGTATAAGTCTTTGGTGCGACCTCATTTGGAGTATAGTGTGCAATTCTGGAGACCGCACCTTAAAAGGGATGTGAACAGGATGGAGTCGGTGCAGAGGATGGCTACTAAAATGATTAGTGGGCTTCATTATAAAGCATATGAGGACAGACTTAAGGATCTTAATATGTACACCTTAGAGGAAAGGCGGGATAGAGTTGATATGATTGAGATGTTTAAATACCTCTGTGGCATAAATGTTCAGGGAGAGAGCCTCTTTCAATTGAAAGCAAGTTCTGCTACGAGGGGACATGGGATGAGGGTGAAGAGAGATAGATTCAGGAATGATATGCGGAAATATTTCTTTACGGAAAGAGTAGTGGATCCATGGAATAGTCTCCCAGTGGAGGTGGTAGAGATGAGGACAGTAACTGAATTCAAAAAAGCATGGGACCAACACAGAAGATCTCTAAAGGTAAAAAGTGGACTGTTGTAGTTGTTGATATGGAAGGACAGACTAGATAGGCCATGTGGTCTTTTTCTGTCATCATGTTTCTATGTTTCTATGTACCTGCTGCTCCATGCAGGTTATCCTCTATTTTTTGAAACATAAATGTTATTTAAGTTTGCTTTGATTCATAAGAACGTAAGCTATGCCATAATGGGTCACATCAAAGATCCATCGAGCCCAGTGTCCTGTTTCCAACAGTGGCCAATCCAGGTCACAAGTACCTGTCAGGTTCCCAAAACATAGACAGATTCCACGATGCTTATCCCAGGGGTAAGCAGTGATATTCCCTGGTCATCTTTAATAATGGTTTATGGACTTTTCCTTCAGGAATTTGTCCAAATCTCTTTTAAACCCACCTACACTAACAGCTTTCACTACATCCTCCAGCAATGAATTCCAGAGTTTGATTATGCGTTGAGTAATTTCTCAAGGTTGTCTTGCAATTTTTCATAATCCTATTGTGTTGTAACAACTTTGAATAATTTTGTGTCATCTGCAAATTTGATCACCTTACTCATTGTTCCCATTTTAGGTTAAAAAGCAGTGGTTCTAGCACAGATCTCCAGGGTACACTATTCACTTTTCTTCATTTAGAAAATTGGCTATTTACTGTAGTCCTACTCTCTGCTTTCTTTTAACCAGTTCCCATTCCACAGTAGTACACTGCCTCCTATCCCGTGACTTGTAATATAGGGATCTTCTGTATCTGTCCCATGCTTTTTAAAATTCTGCCATTATTTTTGCCCTGTACCACCTCCATTGGGAAGGCATTCTGGTCATCCACCACCCTTTCTGTGAAAAAGTATATCCCGATGTCGCTTTTTTTTAACATTTCAGAATTTAAACAATCCGAAATGCATATCAGAAAAGGTAATTCCAAAACAAAAAAAGGCAATATTAAATTATACCCAGTCATATAATCAAAATTACCATAAGCTCACCACAAGGAGAGTGAAAAGAGACAATCAAAACACAAAAAAGGAAGAAAAAGGTAATATGTCTTCCCTCAAAAAAGAAAGCCACAGCAAAAATTACCCTGCACCTCCCCCAATTACCTCAGCCCACAACCATAGTAGCAATCAATTTAAACCAGGTTCTTTAGCCAAGGCAAATGATTCCAATTGCAGTGGGTCGAAGAAAGTGTAACTAAGCCCCCGGTATCTTACTAGGCATTGATAGGTTGATGTTGCTTTTAAGTTTATCTCCTTGCAGCTTGATTTCATATCCTCTAGTTCTAGGGCTTCCCCACCTTTGAAAATGATTTATATGTTCATTAATACCTTTTAAGTATTTAAACGTCTTTATCATATCTCCTCTGTCCCTTCTCTCCTCTAGGGTATACATATTTATACATATTTAGGACTTCAAGGCTCTTCTCATACATCATACGGCACAGGCCCCTATATCGTATTGGTTGCATTCTTCTGAACTGTTTCAAGTCCTTTTTATACCATTTGCAAGGTACGGTCTCCAAAACTGAACATAATACTCCAAGTGAGGCTCATCTTGCACCAGGGCATTAATATCCCCTTCCTTCTGCTGGTTATGCGTCTCTATATGCAGTCTAGCATCTGCTACTGCCTTTTTATTTATTTATTTATTTACATTCTCTTATATATCGCGCTATTCTGCATCAGTGCGGTTTACATTGAACAAACTGAAATTACATTGAACAGGGCATTATAACGTGGAGATAACTATTTTACAGGGAACATGGGCTATGGAGGGTTAAGTGGCTTGCCCAAGACCACA
This sequence comes from Ichthyophis bannanicus, assembly GCA_033557465.1. Taxonomy (NCBI): domain Eukaryota; kingdom Metazoa; phylum Chordata; class Amphibia; order Gymnophiona; family Ichthyophiidae; genus Ichthyophis; species Ichthyophis bannanicus. The sequence continues at coordinate 43,708,732 of CM066046.1, forward strand.
AGGAGCACCTGTGGGACTAGAAACCCCAGTCCTTCCGGCCCAAGGTTGCTGTCCTCTAGTGGGATTTGTGGCCTGGTTCCCACAAACAGTTCCACAAATATCACCAATTACCAATGAATTACTTAGACGGCAGTTGCTTTAGCTACAAAGACCTTTATTTAGAATAACAAAATTGATTGTAAACAGCAAATGCCTGTCTAGGGATGGCGGACAGCACCTTCTCTCTGTAAGGGGAGAAAGTACTGCCCAATGATCCTTTAAAATGGCTGGTTTATATACATTTCTCTTTGCCTCAAATGTCTGCTTCAAATTAGTTTCAGTGAATTCATCATAAATTCTTAGGTGTTTGCAGGGCCTCTAGGCTTCCTGTAACACTTTTCCCCAGGGGAGGACCCTTTTACGTTTATACATCTGGATCTGCTTATCAAGGTCTGCCTATCTATGCATGGCCTGTGACCTCTGCCCCTTCCTGTGTTTTTCCTTCTTCTGGCACTAATTGAAACCTTCAGGGCAGGAGTGCTCGTGCTCATTAGTTTGAATTCTTTGAATTCTTAGCTGGGCCTGTATTTTCTTGTTAGGCTACAATACTGCTAGGCCCAATATTTTGCATACTCCTATGCAGAACATGGTTACCCAGACTCCTTCATAGCAGGCCGCATCTACTGTCTTGTGGCAAGCATATACTCTCATATAGCCCATATGTATTGTCTTCTTGTCTTCTGTGCCATCCATATGCTGTGTAGTTTCATCAGGCAAGGGTGCAGTCATATAAAGCCACCATATAAAGCAGACCTAAGCCAAATTTAAGCCAAATTTCCCAACAGATTTGAACCCCCGACCTTCCGGCCTGAAGTACCTTGCCCCAACCACTAGGCCACTTCTCCACTCCTCCACTCCGGCCTTGTTTCCTCACCTTGAGATCCTGTGACAATATCACCCTGAGGTCCCTATCCTGGTTTGTACTGTATATATCAACCTCTCACCCCTATCTGCATACAGCTCCTTTAGATTTCTGCATTCCAAATGCATCACTCTGTCAGTTTGAACAGAAGAACTACATTCCCATTGCAGTAAGATTAGAAGCACCTGTGATACAATTGTCAGTATTTGCGAGACTTGAATCAACATGAATGATGGCTCTAATGTTCAAAATAGCCACATTCACTTCCTGTTACATTTTCACAGTGGGGAAAAGAAGAGCGCTGCCTGAGAAAAGCCATTATCAGCAAACATCAAACTTCAAAGGGGTACAAGGCCATCTCCAAAGACCTTGGGATTTTTATGTCTACAGTTTGCAATTTTATTAAGAAGTTTACTGCTCATGGAACTGTCTAGAACCCCGCAGAACGTTGTGGGAAGAGGAAAATTAATCCAAGAAGTCTTTGAAGGCTAGTTTGAACTGTTGGAAAAACACCATGTACAATATCCAAAGAGCTTAAGGCTGACCTGGAGCAATCAGGAATGGTGGTTTCAACCCGCACCATATGCCACGCACTAAACAAAGATGGACTTCATGGGCGAAGGCTATGGAGGACCCCACTGCTCAAAGACAGATGTAAAAAGGCATGCCTGATCTTTGCCAAAACCCACCTTGAGAAACCACAATCCTTCTGGGAAAATATTCTGTTGACAAATGAAACCAAACTTGAGATCTCTGGCATTGCAGACTAGCGATACATTTACAGGTGAAGAAATGAAGTTTATAAGAAAAAAACCCCACCTTCCTACAGCTAAATATGGTGGAGGTTTCATAATGTTGTGGGGCTCTTTTGCTGTGTCAGCAACTGGAGGCCTAGAACGTATTAGAGGAATCATGAAGTTAGAGGACTAAGCGTAGTTACTCACCTGTAACAGGTGTTCTCCGGGGACAGCAGGAATCAGTCCTCACATATGGGTGATGTTGGCACCGACAGAGCCCTCGTGGAAGCATCCCCCCAGCTTTCAAAGAAAGCCTTTGGGAGATGCCACCACGCATGCGTTATCCCCTTCCCTCCCAAGGGTGCCATCTTGCTCAGTCAGATGACATAGCTAAAAGACGGCAAAAATAAAAGATGGTAAAGGAGCAACTCCAAGGGGAGGAGGGAGGGTTGTGAGTACTGATTCCTGCTGTCCCCGGAGAACACCTGTTATAGGTGAGTAACTACTCTTTCTCCGGGAACAAGCAGGAAGTCAGTCCTCATATATGGGACTCCCCAGCTATAGGCTACCGAAAGCCCATAGCAAAAATAGGGCTCCCTCATGGGTAGCCGCAAGCAGCAGCAATTTAGTCCGTGTACAAGGACCACAGTAGGATCCTGTGTCTAATGAAAACAGCACTCAAGTAGCCTGAACACAGAAGGGTTGGAGGGTAGGAGTTGCCTAAACCCCAAAGAAGTTACGAAGCAAAGCCTGGCCAAAGGCATTGTCCCTTTGGGACTTTCATTCCGAGTAGTAATGGGCTGCGAAAGTATGGACTGAAGACCAGGTGGTTGCCCGGCAGATGTCCACCATTGGTGCGCTGTGAAGTGGCCTTCCAGCAGGAGCCTCTCCTGCTCATAAGCGAGGGTGATACAGTCTGCCACCCATATGGACAGTGTACGCTTGGTCACCGCCTCCCCCAGCCTAACAGGGTCATATGAGATGAAAAGCTGAGAAACTTTGCAGTGGACCTGAATGCATTGGATATTGAAGGACAAGGCCCTCTTACAGTCCAAGATATGAAGGACTGTCTCCGCCCTACTGAAGTAAGGTCTTGGAAAGAAGGTATGGAGCACCACTTCCTGGTTGGGATGGAAGGGTGACACTACCTTCAGCAAGAATTTGGGATGCGTGCGAAGCACCACTCTGTTCTTGTAGAACCTGGTATAAGGCGCCTCCGCCACAAGGGCCTGGAGCTCGTTAACTCTGCGAGCAGAGGTGAGCGCAACCAGGAAAGACACCTTCCAAGAGAGGTAGTGAAGGTAGCAGGTAGCTAGAGGTTCGAAGGGTGGGTGGGTGAGTGAGCTGCCCCAACACTACATTGAGATCCCATTTGGTTGCCGGAGGGAAAACCAGGGGCTTTGATAAGAGCAGGCCCCGAAGAAAACAGGTCACCAATGATTGGACCGAGAGGGGCTTACCATCCACCGGCTGAGGTGGAGGACATCCTGCTGGCCTCTCGCAAGGCCTCCACTAGGAAGGCTTATGCCCTCAAATGGCGCAGGTTCTCTGTTTGGTGTGCCGAACACAGGGCTGATCCATTCTCCTGCCCAGTTGCTCTGGTGTTACAGTACCTCCTCCACCTCTCTCAGTCCGGGCTCAAGTCTAACTCCGTCCGAATGCACCTGAGTGCTCTGGCGGCCTGAGACCACTGGTCCCAGAGACAACACTGCGCTATCCTCATATGGAGGTGAGCATCTGGGGTGACATGGACTGTGGAGGCCATGTGCCCAAGGAGGCGCAGAAGAAGCCGGGTGGACATCGAGGGACGGTACGGTACATCCCGAGCTAGAGACCTGAGATGACCGGCTCGGTCCCTGGGCAAGAAGGCCTTTGACTGGAGAGTGTCAATCTTTGCCTCAATGAACTCCAGGCATTGTGTCGGGAGGAGGTGAGACTTGGGGTAGTTTATGATGAAGCCCAAGTGTTGCAAAACCTGGATGGTGCGAGCAGTGGCCTACTGCACCTCGGAGGCTATGTCTCCCTTTATGAGCCAGTCATCCAGGGAGGGAAAGATGAAGACCCCCTGGAGATGGAGGAAGGCGGCCATGACTACCAGGCATTTTGTGAAGACTCTTGGGGCAGAGGCTAGGCCGAAGGGGAGCACCCTGTATTGAAAGTGCCTGCCCCCTACTATGAACCGCAGGTACTGCCTGTGGTTGGGATGATGAGGATGTGGGTAGAAGCATCCTTGAGGTCTAAGGAGCATAACCAGTCTCCCTGCTGGAGGTATGGCAGCAATGTCCAAGGGAGAGCATCTTGAACTTCTCCCTCACCAGGAATTTGTTGAGGTTGTGCAGGTCGAGGATAGGCCTTAGGCCCCCTGTCCTCTTTGGCACGAAGAAGTATCTGGAGTAGAATCCCTTACCCTTGAGGTGGTGGGGCACCTGTTCCACCGCCTTGTCCTCAAGAAAACATGCCAACTCTTTCAGAAGAAGGTCCTAGTGGAGGGGAGACCTGAGGGGCTCTCCCAGGAAATAAGGGGGAGGTGTCAGAGTCAGGTGGAGGAGGTAACCTTCCCTGACTACCTTCAGTGCCCAAGAATCGGTGGTGATGGTCACCCGCCTTTGAGCATAGAGGACCAGATGTCCCCCTGTGGGCTGCTGATCTCCTTGGGGTAGAGAGGCTATGCTCAAGGAGTAAAAATCTCCCCCCCTGACTGGGCCGGGGCCGGTGCATAGAGTTTTCGAGCCTTCTGCTTACGAGGGCCATGCCCATGTCCCTTGGCCTACTCTCCCTGTCCTTTTCGTGATCTGTCTGTTCTCAATTCCGGCCCTAGTCGGCCCCCTCCGATCCTTGTGGACATCCTCCCTCGCTCAGCTTGCTTCTGCTCCGGTAAGTTTGCTGCTCCCTTCTGACATCTTATTTCCACTAGCTGCTGTCTGTGATCCTTCCCCCTCTATGCCTCCTATTCCGGTATTCTGGGGTACCGCCCCGTACCCCTCTCTCAACAACGTCACTGTCACGGCTCTTCCTTCCATTCCCTTGTAAATCTTCTCCCTTGCCTGCCCATCTCATCATCTGCCAGCTCTCAACCTCCTCCCTCATCCCCCATTCCCCTTCGCTTCGGCCTCCTCAATTGCCGCTCTCTCCGCTCCAAAACACTCCTTATCTCTGACCTTGCCTCTCAAAACTCCCTCGACGTCTTACTGTTAACTGAAACCTGGCTAAAAGAAGGTGAAGACGCGCTCCTAGCTCGCTATCTGCTGCCTGATTTTACTGGTGTTTCTATCCCCCATATTGGCCGCACAGGTGGTGGCGTGGCGGCCCTCCTCCGCTCCACTATCTCCTTCACATCCGTCACTTCTTCCTTATTGCGCTACCCAGAAGCTCTGCTTCTTAAACTCCACTGTACCCCCCTTTGCATCTGCTTCTTCTCTACGCTCCTCCAGCCTTGCGTCCTGATCTATGGGATCTACTTCTCTCCTCTATCACCGATCTATCCCTGGCCTACCCTCAACTGCTTATCGCTGGTGATTTCAACCTGCACCTTGATCCCCCCATCTCTGTCAGGGACCATTCCTTCACTACTCTCCTACACGACTTGTTCCTTCTCCAGCATATCTCCTTCCCAACCCACTCTGCTGGTTATACTCTTGACCTTCTTCTTTCCCCTTCTACTTCCTCCTATCTTTTACAGTCCTTCCACGCTTTTCCCCTTCCCTGGACCGATCACTTCTGTATTACATTTCAGTGTCTTCTCTCCTCTCCCATCTCATCCACCAGTCCCCCTTCTCCCCACCCCTCTCTTCTTCCCTCTGCTACGGTTTCTTACTCCCGCCATATCTCCTCAGAGACTCCTCAACACTTCCCTCCCGCATCCGATCTGCTCCCAGCCGATTTCCCCCTTCTCTCCCCCTCCTCTCAGGCTTCTACCTGGTCCTCTTCCCTCTCATCCGCCCTGGATCTTATCGCACCCCTTCGCCCCCGGTCGTCTGCCCCTCGTCCTTCCCGGCCCTGGTTTCACCCTGGTCTCCTGCTTCTTCGATCTCAGCTCCGTCGTGCTGAGCGCCAATTGGGCAAGGTCCCTTCCTCACTCACTCTTTCCTACTTCCACTCTACGCACTCCTACTATAGAACCTAAGTGCACAAGGCCAAGCAGGCTTACTATTCCACAGCGATCTCCTCTGCACCAAACCAGACGCATCATCTCTATTTATTTATTTATTTATTTATTTAACAATTATTTCTATACCGCTCTTTCCCAAGTATCAAGTGCGGTTTACAAAGAACAGTATGTAATATGGTATGGGTAATATCATACCAAGTCATTTTACATAGAACAGGTGGAATTAGATACTATTCTGTCCTCCGCTCCCTCACTTCCCTCCAGTCTCATACCTCCCTTCCCCCCCTGTTCCTTCACCTTCCTCCTCTCAATTGGCAACCTACTTTAGCACCAAAATAACTGACCTTCGACAATCTCTCCCCCATTGCCCTCCTCCTATTCCCAGTCCCCCTCCCTGTTCTCCTCCCCCTCTTTCTCAACTGTCTCATGCTTGGCATTCTTTTCATCCACTCACCTCCTCTGAGCTCCTTGCAGTTATATCCTCCTCTAAGAAAACCTCTTGTGCTCTTGATCCCATCCCGTCTTCCTGGCTACTCATTCCCTCCTTGGCCCTTCTCCCCCCAGCTCTCACATTGATCAACACTAGTCTTTCCTCCGGTGTTTTCCCCCAGCCATGGAAGCACGCCCTGGTTCGCCCTATCTTGAAAAAGCCCTCACTTGACCCGTTAGTCCCTGCACATTATCGCCCCGTCTCTAATCTTCCTTTTCTCTCGAAAATCCTCGAGAAAGTTGTTTTTTCCCAGCTGTCATCCTATCTTGACTCCACCCACTTTCTTCACCCCCGTCAATCTGGCTTCCGACCCGGTCACAGTGTTGAAACCGTTCTCTTGGGCTTTCTGAATGAAATCCACACTGCTCACGATCGGGGTGACCTCTCGGTGGCAGTCTCTCTTGATCTATCAGCCGCTTTCGATCTTGTCGATCACCCCCTTCTCCTAGCCCGTCTCCGTGAAGCCGGTCTTTGCAGCACAGTCCTTCACTGGTTTCACTCCTTCCTTCACTCTCGGTCCTTCTCTGTCCGCTCTTCCCATGCCTCCTCCTCTTCTTCTATCTCCGAACCTACTCCTCTTCTCTGTGGGGTCCCCCAAGGCTCGGTCCTAGCACCTCTGCTTTTCAACATCTTCCTCACACCTCTTGCCCTCCTAGTCCAACAGCACGGGATATCTGCCTTTTATTATGCCGATGATTTACTCCTTCTTTACCACACCTCCCCCCTTGCACCTGACCTCTCTCCTCTTAAAACTTGTCTTGCTGCAGTCGCCAACTGGCTCACTATTCACTGTTTACACCTCAACCTTACCAAAACCCTTGCCATCTGGTTCACCCGCGATGCCTCCCCGCCCACACTCTCCCCCTCTTTCTCTGGTTCCCCAGTTCCCATAGTCTCCTCCTTTCGCTACCTTGGCGTCATCTTTGATCCTGCCTTGACCTTTCGCGACCACATTGCACATATCTCACAACTTTCCTTCTTTCATCTCCGCCAAATCCGGGCCATCAGGCCCTTTCTCTCTACGTCAGCCCTTACCAATCTCCTCCTCTCACTCGCCTTGACTTTTGCAATTCAGTTCTAGCCGGTCTTCCTAACGTCCACCTCCGTCGTCTCCAACTTATACAAAATACCGTGGCCCGACTTATCTCTCATTCCTCCATCCGTGATCACGTCACACCTCTTCTCATCCACCTCCACTGGTTACCCATCAAATTCCGTATTCACTATAAAATTCTGGTACTCCTCCACCGGGTCCTTCACACTCACACACCCCAGTATTTGTCCAATCTTGTACACATGCATGCCCCCACTCGCTCTCTCTGATCTTTCCACCTTAACCGCCTCCATCTCCCCTCACCCTCCTCTGCTTGTCTTCAGTCCACCCGCACATCCGCGTTCTTTTTCCTGGCCCCCGACCTGTGGAATTCCTTGCCTTCCTCCATCCGACTTGAATCCGAACACCCTACTTTGCCTTTGACCTACCAGATCCCTCTGTGTGACCTTACTCCTCTCTGCCCTCCCCTCCTCTCCCCGTCTCTGTCCTGTTGTATGCCTCTGTTCTCTTGCTTTCCTATCCCATATTGTAACTTCCTTTCTCTTCACAACCTTTTCTAGTTTTACTATGTAAACCGCTGTGATGTATTTTCCTCAGCGGTATATCAAATTCAATAAACATAAACATAAGCCTTTCCATTGGGGAGGGGCAGTGGTCTTCTTAGAGAGCCTGGTCCTCATCATGGACTCAGTCTCCAGCTCGGCAGCCTTGTCGGTCATGGGTTTGCAAAAGAGGTTCTCTCCTTGGCATGGGACATCGACCCAATTTGTTCTGAACCAAGCTTGGCGGCGTGCACTGATGCCCACCACGGCTACCCGGGCAGCCGACTTGAATCCATCATAGGCCGCTCAAGACATGAATTTGGAGCACTCACAGACTGTCTTGACCAGGTTCTTGAACCGCTGCAAAGGTTCCTCGGAGAGACCAGCCGAGAACCCGGCGAGTTCCTTCACCAGGTCTCTCAGGTGCATGCTCATGTACAGCTGGTAGGCCTGGATGTGGCAGATGAGCATTGAGCCCTGGAAGCACTTTCTGCCAAGGGAGTCCAAGGTGTGGGCCTCCCTTCTGGGGGTCACCGAGGAGTGTGTCTTCTGGTTTTTCAGCCGACGCATGGCCAACTCCACCACCATGGAGTTATGTGGCAGTTATGACTTCTGGAAGCCTGGGCTCCGGTGGACCCAATACATCGAATCAAGCCATCTTCTCACCACTGGCACCGACACTGGTGTCTCCCACATTTGGAGCATGAGCCATTCCAGATGGGATAAATGGGCACCATGACTGATGCCTGCAGAGGGGCCTCGTACTGGAGGATCTTCAACTCATCTGCCCAAGGGTCCTCCTCTGACTCAGTCAGGAATGCCAGGGCCTTAGACATGTCCTTGACAAAATCCAGGAAGCCCATGTCCTGGGGTGGGGGCCGCCGTCGAGGTTCTGAAACGAGAGAGTCAGAAAGGACATTGCGGTGGCGACGGGTATCAGGGGGACTCCTCATCCTCCGTCTCCCACTCAGAGTACTCCGTTGAGGACTCGTAGCAGGGCTGCTTCACAGGCCTCGGGGGCCATGATGCCCTACAGCCGGCGCCCGGTAAACTTGCTGTGGATGACCAAGGTCCCGTTGAGCGGGACTCAGAGTGCGATCTCGGCCAAGGATAGACTCCAGGCCGAAGGACCTCGAGGATCAACTTAGCCTCCGGGGACGTCTTGGACGTCGAGGGCCTGGTGGTCGGAGCAAATGAACCGGTCATGCTGGACAACAGCGCTGCTGCTGGTCCATGAAGGCTGACAAACTGCGCTTCAGGGCTGCCATTCTGGACTCCAGACCAAAAACATAGAAACATAGAAAAATGATGACAGAAAAAGACCACATGGCCTATCTAGTCTGTCCTTCCATATCAACAACTACAACAGTCCCCTGATGCTGGCTCCACTGAAGGAGAATCCTCGACGAGGATGGTGTCTGGGGACCGAGGCTGGTACGCAGTCGGATCCTTCTGGGGGACCTTCGCAGGTTGCTCCTTCTCTGATGCCTCTGATGAGCATCTCGGACTTCAGGACCGGGCCCGGGGAGCTCCCGACTGGTTGGAACCATCCAAGGACACCGCCTTCGAGGGTTTCTTTTTCTTCCTGGGTTCCCTCGAGGGAGACCCCCTTTCTGGGGACCCATGATAAGGCTTGGATTTTGAGAGTTCCACCCGAGATGTCGGGGCCTCAGATGAGGCTCTGGCCTTCATAGGCATTCAGGACTGGGTGAAAAACTTATTGTGCTGCTGCTGGTGGCTCTTGAGGGCTTGCTGGACATCCTCTTGCAGAGACCGCAGAGTGCCGGGTCATGGTCTGGCCCGAGGCAGCGAAGATAGCAGTAGTGTGTCTCGGTCAAAGCACCGATCACACTTCTTAAACTACTGGTACTCATGGGGGAAAAAAGTACCCCTGTGAAATCGAAGACCCTCCAGGCTGTCAGCGGGAGAAAAAAGGCATGAAGACACCTGAAAAACATGAAATAACAAAAGACTACAAAAATTAAACTGAACCCGATGCCGAGGCACCAAGGTCGGTAGGCAGGAAGAGTACCATTGCAATACCGGAGGCGAGTGTAAAACTCAGAGAGAGAAATAATCAGCCTTTCTGGGGCAAGCCAGACAATGTCTGAAGGGCTCCGTGGAAAAAAGGAGACTGAGCAAGATGGCACCTTTGGGCGGGAAGGGGACCACATATGCATGGTGGCATCTCCCAAAGGCTTTCTTTGAAAGCTGGGGGGGATGCTTCCATGAGAACTCTGTTGGTGCCGACATCACCCATATGTGAGGACTGACTTCCTGCTTGTTCCCAGAAAACCAAGCTATTTTGGAGGGAAATGTGCTACCTAGTGTCAGAAAACTAGGTCCTTCAGCAGGACAATGACCCAAAACATATATCCAAAAGTACAAAAGAATGGTTAAAAGGAACAAATGGACTGTTTTAAACTGGCCAGCAACGAGTCCTGATCTCAATCCAATCGAGAACCTTTGGAAAAAGCTGAAATCTGCCATTCGTAAAAGGAATCCTGGAGGGGGGCGGAGCCTGATGTCCAGCGGGTAAGACGCTTCGCGCTGAAGCTCCCGAGAGGCCTACTTAGAATCCTGACTTAATACCTATACAAACTTACTATTTCGCTCCGAGCTGACCGGGGTACCTCGGGGGGGATGGCGGCCCATAAACCAGCGCGCTTGGACTTCGGGTCTCCTTCTTCTTCTCACGGAAAACGCTCCAAAACAGAGGTGTCCTCCCCACAGAAGATGGTTCCATTTCGTGTAAACCCCGAAATGCACCTGGAGATTTTAGAGGAAATACGCGGCGTGAAGGAATTGGTGCAGTCCAATGGAGAAGCGCTTCGAGCCATGCGAGAGGACTTTGGAGTGCTCCAGGACCGACTTGAAAGTCTCTCATTACGGCAGGACAACATGGCGGGGGTCCTCGACTCGCACGCGGTGCGCTTGGGCAAACTGGACATGGCTGAGCGCCAGATACAGAATCTTCAAAAGGAGTTAGAAGATAGCAATAATCGAGCCCGTCGCAACAATGTGAGGCTCCTCGGAATACCGGAGGGGGTGGAAGCAGGAGATATAAGAGAATTCCTGCTCAAAACTCTTCCCTCCTTGCTGAAGATCACTTTTCATGGAGAACTGGAAATCGATCGTGCACACCGTGTTCCTACCCACATGGCGCTCAACCGAACGACCCCCCGGCCTATTATCTTTCGCTTGCTACGATATCAACAAGTGGAACAAATTTTAAATGCTGCCCGGGCGAATCATCATTTGGAATTTGCAGGTCGCAAAGTCTCCTTCTTCCCTGATTTGGCAAAGCCTACCGTTGACTGTCGGAAGAAACTTCTTGCTTTTCGCCCTCGACTTCAACAGCTACAGGCTCGCTTTGGCCTGTTGTATCCAGCGAAGCTCCGAATGACTCTCCACAACCAAACCAGGACATTCGAAGATCCTGATCTACTATCAACATTTTTAGAATCCAAAGAAGCAGAGCAGATGCGCTAATCCAAAAAACTTGGACTTTTATCTGCCGGCTCTGTCCGCCATTTTGAAGGGCCCGATGCGGCGGTCATAGCCAAGCACAGAGGCTACCTGGACTTTCTTTCTTTCTCTATATGACTTTTGTTTTTGGTCTCCTATCCCTCCATGATGTGTGCCTCGGTCGGATTCGGAGCACGCACAGTCCTATAGGTTATGTGTTTTTTCAATTTCGGCCTTCTCTGGGGTTTCTCCCCGCAGACACATGGTCGCCAGTAATTTCTGGGGTTTTGCTTCTCCTCTACCGCACTGCGGTGTTCTTTGTTAATGTGGGGCGCTTCATTGTATTATATTAGCTTATTTTTATGTCATGTGTACAGCCAGATACAGTCAAGATGAGGGACATTGTGAAATTATGTGCGCTATCATGCTCAGACTTTTAACTTTTCTGAATGGCCTTATGTAAAATCTTATCACTCAACGTAAAAGGCATTAATAGTCCACTCAAAAGAAAGAAAATCCTTAGCTATCTTAGTCATGAGCATGCTGATTTAGTGTTTCTCCAGGAAACGCATCTAAACTCTGCTGAAACACTGAAACTCAATGCTAAGCCTTACATGGTGGCTGCCTATTCTCCCGCCGTTTCCAAACGGTACAGGGTAACCATTCTGGTTAAGAAGTCTTCGCAAGCTACTGTAATTGATACTAGCGCTGACAAGGAGGGTAGATGGGCCCGTGTACACCTTGAGGTTGGAGATAGTGAATTTACGTGTATTTACATTTATGCCCCGAATGTGGACAATCCTGCTTACTATGCAAGTATTGCGCAGTTGGCATAGGCCTCTGCCAATGCTCCATTAATACTTGGTGGTGATTTTAATCAAGTGTTCCATTAATCTTTTCTTCTCAAACAAGGCGCTCGCTGGCTGGAAGATCCAGTACCGAGTAGACCTGTGTGGCTAGACATAGAAGAGGACCTTTGTAAACCGATTCCTCTTACTTGTCTCCCTGGTATGACTCTCCCATCAGACTCCCACTATCCACCAGTGCTTTAGACACTTTAGGTGCCTTTAATACTCTTATGCAATCTTTAGACTCCCGAATCTGTCCGTTCGACAGGCTCCTGCTTTGGTACAATACTCGATTTCGAATACAAATAAGTCGATGGCGTGGAGCCCCTGGAACACTAGGGGCATTTGGATTCCTAGCCAGTTGTTCCATGATGGTCGCTGGAAAACTTTTACTGAATTGCAAATTGAATTTGGTCTCCCAGCGAAACACTACTTTCAGTCGGTGCAACTTCAGCATTGCCTTCGGAGTGCTAAGGTACTCTCGCCATCGGCATCCCCTACACAAGGTTGATCGGAGACTTTCCGATCTATCGGTAGTCCACCGGGTGTAGCATCCAATTTTTACAAAACCTTATGTAATGCTATAACTAGAGATACCCCTATAGCGCAGAAAGCATGGGAGAGAGAATTGCATGTGACTCTGACCTCGGAGCAATGGAGCCTTGTCTGGAGTAGAGTGACACGGGTTTCCCGATCCGCCTCACTCACTCAGACACTCTTCTTTCTAGCCCACCGGTGTTTTTACACTCCTGACAGCTTATCCAAATGGAACACTACTCAGGGCAATAGTTGTTGGACATGCCATGCGGCCATTGGTTCACTACCTCATGTTATGTATGAATATCCCGCACTACAGTCTTACTGGCGTCGGGTCTGGGGTCGTATCCGGTCTATTTTGCACTTTCAAGAGCCCCTTTCTTGGAGGATAGTGGGACTTCGCCCAGCTGCGGGGATCCCCTCTCTTCCAAAAACGGCCTGCCTCCTTTTGGACTTTATGCTTGGCATTGCTATTTCCCTAATTAAGTAATACTGGAAAAATAGCTCCCATCTGAGCCCCAATGAATGGTGGAATCATGTCTGTCTCTACAGTAAATATGAACAAATACCTCGTATGTTTGCTTCCCTCGTTCAGACTCCTCATCATTGGTCTAAATGGAAGATGCTCAATGACTATGTACATTCTGCTAAATGCTCTCATCTGACTGTCTAACTTTGTATATATCTTTGTCCCATGATCATGCTGTATCGTAGATACTCTTTTGATCGTTTTGATGTATAATCACTGTTAATTGGAAGCGCTCACATGCTGACATAATCGGCAGAGAAGAAGCATGGGGGTGGGGGGTAATTGGGTTTACTTTTCCTTATTGTATACTTGTTTTGTCTCCTTTGGTGTGTTGTTTCTTTTGTTTGTTGCAAAATGAAAATAAAAGTTTAAAAAAAAAAAAAAAGGAATCCTGGAAACATTCATGAGCTGGAACAGTTGAAGAGTGGGAGAAACTACTAGCAGATAGATGTACAAAACATATAGAAGGCTACAAGAAACATTTGGAGGCTGTCATCACTGCCAAAGGCTGTGCAACGAAATATTAGTGAAGGGTACCATTAACCCTGTCCAGTTCATATTTTGTTTTTTTTCTCAGAAATTACTACGTCTAAGTTGCACAGACATCTTTTTTTTTTGTTGTATATCTTTGAACATACTATTACAATATTATGATGACATACAGTTAGAATATTTCCAGTTATTTCTCAAGATAATTGTACACAACATACCTAAAATGCAAAGGTGCCAATAATGTTGACCACAAATGTGAATCGACCACATCTATCACATGCCCTCAAATCAATCAGATTCATTTGGCACAAAGTTCTTTTGGAAGGCGCTCTTTGGCATAATGCAAGTACTATGCTGAGCATTAGCAGTAAATATTAGAGACTGAGATCATACTTCACATACCCCGATTGAAAAATGAGATTCATGACTGTCATGGTATGTGCAAAACTAAGAACAAAACAAAAATTCCTTGGATATATATTTTCAATATCATAAATACCAAAAGGGATCAAGACCAATATTGCAAAACCTGTGTTACTAAACTAAAAACAGAGGAGAAAAGATCTCAGATAACAATGTATTCCTCTAATCAGCAGTCACCCGCCAGCAGGGGAAAACTCAGATACCATCAATGATCTAAAAAACTCCTCTGTGTTTACAATTCTTTCTTCAATAGTTTAAATACTGAGTAGCTAAGCTTAGCTTGTCTAGCCCACCAATATGTTTTATTAAAATCCAATTACAACACTTCATAGAATATATCAAATCAATTCTTTGAAATTATGACCCATTCTCAAAATTCATATGTAGTTGAGATCACAGCAAATGCCAGAATAGCTGCTCATTCTGACCGCACCTAAAACAAAAGCACCAAACATCAGCAATTCTATCAATATACTACCAATCCAACCATATAACATACTTAACTTCCAATGGTATGCTAGTCCCTCGTAGATTCTCAAAAGAAGCTTTCCCAACAAGGTCCTTGTTTCAACGAAAACGGTTTCATCGGGGGCAGTAATTTACATTCACCTCAATGGGATAGTCATGACTGCCGATTAGAGGGATACATTGTTATCTGAGATCTTTTCTCCTCTGTTTTTAGTTTAGTAACACAGCTTTTGAATTATTGGCCTTGTTCCCTTTTGATATTTATGATATTGAAAGTATATATCCAAGGATTTTTTGTTTTATTCTCTGTTTATGGTTTCCTTGGAGTGATGTTGTGAGTGGAATGTCCTTGGAGAACTTGCCCCATAAAAGACATCATACAGTGAATACTAAGTGCAGAGGTGACATTCAGACAAGCTTCTGAGGATCAATTTAATCTAATTTAATGAACCCCTATAGATAAACTCCTCTTTCTGTCTGGCCTCTCAATGCTGTGATTGTAAGCACATTGTTCAGTACCATGGAAAGGGCTCTGCTGTTTTAAGAGGATGACCATACTGAGAAATCAAGGAGGCTGAATATATAAGTGATAGAACCTCACACCTGCAAAACCTTTCAGGACTCAACAATCTTAATACACATTTGTTATGGAAATTTGTTGAGATTTAATGCTTACCCATCTTTATAGAGCTTTTAATGAATGCATTCCACACATAAACTAGTACACATACGTGTATATTAATCATGTTAACACAGGTCAGAAGGTGCCAAAAAGTAGCATGTAAGCATATTTAATATGATTTCATAGACTACAGGTAAAAATGCTTAAGTCTGTTTTCTGTCTGAGTGATGATGATACCTCTCATTTGTATGGTGCTACAAGGCTGGCCATTCCCATGATGGAGTGCTTGAATCAGTTGCAGAAGCTGAAACTGAAATACAATTAGCTTGAGAGTCACAGGCTGGTCATGCCTTATTCTTAGGTGGAATACCGGTGCAGCAACTGGAGGAGGAGCATGCTACAAGGAGGTTAGTGACCATCAAGGGCCCTCATTCCTAGCCTGTTTTCACAGATGTTACATTGTTTCAAAGTACTTAACCAGCAGTTATGTTCTTTAGAGGAAGCAGGGCTACAGGAGAATCTGAAAGCCTTTTTTTCCAGTATCGGTCAACTGATGCTATCTGAGGAGTATTGATTCTTTTGGGAGGGCTAATAACACAGGTACACTAAAAAAAATTTTTTTTAAACTGCCTCTAATGTTTCGATTGATTTTTACGTTTTTTGGTGCGCTGAATCCAAATCTGGTAACCAATTTGCTCCATCACGTACAGATTTTTTGCTACATTGGGTTAGCAGTTTGAGGTGAACGTTTCAGATTGAGTGCGATCGAGATAAAAGTTTCTTGGATGAATTCTTTATACTAATTGTTTAGTAGTTATTCAAATAAGAATAAAGAAAATTGTAACAAGGCAGCACATAAGAATAGAGTAATGTCAACAAAACACACTGTGATGGTAGCAAAATTGTCTGCACTTAAAACAGCCACATACATGTGCACAAACATTGAGCATATAATTTGTCTTCCCCTGTTTGTCCATTCTCTGAATTTCAAGCTTGTCTCTCGCCTTTCCTCTACCTCTGATTCTATCCCTTTCCTGTCACATCAATGGAGTTCTATTTCTTTTTCCTTCAGTCAATTTATATTGTAAACCGCCCTGATGCCTCGGTGTGGGCGGTATATAAAGAAATGAATAAAGAAAGAAAGAAAGAAAGAAGAAAGAGCGAGGTTAGACACAAAGCAAAGCAAAGAAATGTGCAAAAAATGTTGTACAGGTATGTATGTAAGAATAGAAAACGTAAACCGCACCATTGCAATACATGAAGACAAACACCCGATGGTGTGAAAATAAAATTCTAATAAATGAGATCCGACACTGTGGTAATAACTAGCAAATTTTTATTTCAAAGTTTAGTAAAAACACGATATTTGTCAACACAGTTTAGATTTTAAAGTCATTCTTGGGTCAATCAATCTCCTGGTGGGCCCGTTTCTTCTTCCCCCGAATGCTTCTCTTGGTGCACTGCTTGGTGTATTTTTCATCTGGGGTTTCCCGCAGCAGAAATCAGCCATCATAGTGGTGTTCCATCTTCCTTGGTACCTTCTCTCTGCGTCCTTGATGTCCTGGTGAAACCTTTCACCTTGTTCTTCACTGTACGCCCCCAGGTTTTCGGGAAAGTAGTTCACATGGGAGTGCAAGAAATGGACTTTCAGGCTCATGTTACAGCCTTGTTCTTTGAAGGCATTGAACATCCTGGCAACAATATCCTTATAGTTCTCATCCCGCCTGTTCTCCAAGAATTTGAGAACAACATCCTTGAAGGAATCCCAGGCTTCTTTTTCCTTCTCAGACATCGTTTCAGCGAATGCTCCATCTGAAATGAGTTTCCTTATATCAGGGCCAACAAACACTCCTTCCTTTAGCTTTGCTTCAGAAAGTCGGGGGAACTTTGAGCAAAGGTACCGAAAGCACTCACCATCTTTTGGAAGGGACTTGATGAATTGCTTAATGAGACCCAACTTAATGTGGAGAGGTGGTAATAGAATTTTATCACGAGGTACCAAGCTCTCATGAAGAACATTTTTCTCACCGGGTCTCAAATACTCCCGAATTGGCCAGTCTTTTTTCCCCCAGTGTAGGTCGCAGGCCCGGCTATCCCACAAGCAAAGGAAGCAGGGATATTTGGTGAAACCGGATTGCTGCCCTAATAGCATGGATAGAATTTTAAAGTCTCCACAAATCATCCACTTATGCTCATCATAACGAATCTTCTGAAGAATCAGGGCCAAATTCTTGTATTTTTCTTGGAGAATAACAGAGTGAGCAATAGGAACTGAAGCGAATGTGTTGCCATTATGAAGAAGAACACCTTTTATGCTGTCTTTTGACGAATCAATGAACAGCCGTCATTCAGCAGGATCATACTTGAGTTTAAACTTTTCCATCACTCCGTATATATCGTTGCAAAATACCAAATCTTCCTCTTTGCTGAAATACTTCAAAAATTGTGTCTTGCGGTTGCGGTACCAATAAAAAGTTGTTCCTGGTGACAATAGATTTTTCTGTTTAAGCCGAGAACCTAGCAGTTGGGCAGCATCTTTTGGGAGTCCTAAATCCCGGACTAAATCATTCAATTCAGCTTGAGAGAAAAGTTCAGGTTTCGGATCTGGTTCAGTTTCAAACTCGGAAGTACTGGACTCATCGGGAAAAGCCATCTGATGAGTCTCATCATGATCAGAACCGTCCACACAAATATGATCCAAAGATTTTGGTGGTTCAGGCACAGGTACTTCGTTGCTATGAGGCATAGGCCTAATTGCTGAGGGAAGGTTGGGGTAACTTATTACGTTCTTATTTTTTAAGTTGTATCCCTTCACAATGCAAGAGCAAAAATAGCAGTCACTGCTGTGGTCTCTTTGTTCACGCCACATCATAGGTATTCCGAAACAAAATGCTTGTTTTTTTACCTTTCATCCATAAGCGTAGATCTTCCTCACATGTCTTGCACACTTTGTGAGGAGCCCACGGTTTGTCTTGATCGCCTAACTTCAAACCGAAATAGGCGAAATATACTTTTTTAATAAATGCAGAAATGTTCCTCTGCCGCTTTTTCACGGTATATTCCCCACAAATAAAACAAAAACTGTCCGGAGAGTTGACGCAACCTCTGGCTCTGTGAGCCATCACAAATACACAGCACTGCAAACTACAACTGTAGTGAACCACTTCAGAATAAAGCTGGATTATGACTGAGCAAACAAAAGGTAATAATGAACTTGCAAGAAACTGAAATTTGACAGGAACGTTCATGTCGCAACCACCGTGTTTGAGCGAGCGAACGAGGCGAGGCGAACAGGAAAGAACATGCGCCAGCGCGAGTACTGGATTTAGCCCCCCGCCTCCCAATTGTCCTGTTAATGTATAAAATGAATACAAAACACTCTAAAATATCATGAGGGAGTGTTTCTAGTTAGTTAACCATTACAACCTCTATTTTGGGCCAAGAAAATAAACTGCAGTCGGCTAAAAAGAAATTATGTGAACATTCCTTATATGGGTAAGAAATCTAATTTTGCAAGAAAACGTGACGTGATGGAACATTTTGGCTATTTTTCCTGGATTCAGCACCCCAAAATCTATAGGAATCAGTTGCAAAACTGGAGGCAGTTTTTTGGTAGTGTATCTGTGTAATAGTTGATGAGATGGTGAGGCAGCCATGAGGTCTAGCTGTAGGTAGCCCTTCCCCCAAGCCATGAGGTAATCGGCCTGCTAAGAGAAGGCATTGAGATTTCAGTAGACACCCTTCCCCCACTCCAGGTCTGAGCACAATAGCCCCTAGCCCAGAAATCAGCAGACCTGAGCATACCGGTTTGGACAGGTCACCCAGGTACCTTCCCCAGGGGCTGCTGATTGGTGGGCAGGAAATACCTGTGGCAAATGGGATTGTAGAATGAGTTTAAAACTGTACTGTATATAAGGCATTGTAGGCCGTCCCTCGGGGTTCAGACTTTTTGTGGAGGGTACCGGCTCTCTGTCTGATCCTGTGCACATTAAAGATCCTGTTTGCATTCCAGCCTGCCTGTGAGTTTTCCTTCTGTGGGTGAGTGATTGAATAAGAGCTTTTCACAGCGATTGCTGCAACATTTTGGTGCATTGGCCAGGAAATTGAAAGAAAAGCCTCTCTCATCACACCCACAGTGGGAAGACTACTGCTTTTTGCAGGATCAGGGCCTCCACCGGTCAGGGACCGACCCCTCCAGGTGATTAACGGTCCTTGGCGCCCCGGGCCACCTTGTGCTCGGAAGGATACCTTGATTTGTCTGGGCAGTTGGTCCCTGCGGCTGAATCCCCGATTGAAAACCGGCTGGATAGACTGGCATCCAAACTACCTGTCTGATCAGAGCTCTGGTGAGTACTGCTACTTTCTGTACTCCGTCTGTAATTCCTAGTAAATTCTAGGAACCTGTAGCGGCCCGATCACCCGCACGAACGGTCCTAGTAGGGACCCCGGGGGGGGGGGGGGGGTTTCTGAAGCCATCGTTCGTCCAGTAAATCAGAGTCCTTTTGTGGACCAGTAAGATAAAATCAGAGTCCTTTTGTGGACCAGTAAGATAATTAACTGTAGTATGAATTAATTCTGCTACCTTGGGCCCCTTTGAAAGGTATTTAAAGTGCAGCGCTGCCAAAAGCTATTGAAGAAAAATTGCCTAGGATATTAGTATTAACTCCCTTAAGTGTGCCTTTCAAGAATAATTGCGCTGATCGCAATTCTCCGATGATCGGGGCGATTTATTTAGAGCCTTTGCCCCATGTGCTCCTATAGTGTTGGGGGCTTTTTTGTGTTGCTGGGGGTCTCCTTTTGTGTTGCTGGGGGTTTCTTTTGTGTTGCCATGTGCTCCTATAGTGTTGGGGGCTTTTTGTGTTGCTGGAGGTCTCTTTTTGTGTTGCTGGGGGTTTCTTTTGTGTTGCCATGTGCTCCTATAGTGTTGGGGGCTTTTTGTGTTGCTGGGGGTCTCCTTTTGTGTTGCTGGGGGTTTCTTTTGTGTTGCCATGTGCTCCTATAGTGTTGGGGGCTTTTTGTGTTGCTGGGGGTCTCCTTTTGTGTTGCTGGGGGTTTCTTTTGTGTTACCATGTGCTCCTATAGTGTTGGGGGCTTTTTGTGTTGCTGGGGGTCTCCTTTTGTGTTGCTGGGGGTTTCTTTTGTGTTGCCATGTGCTCCTATAGTGTTGGGGGCTCTTTGTGTTGCTGGGGGTATCCTTTTGTGTTGCTGGGGTTTTCTTTTGTGTTGCCATGTGCTCCTATAGTGTTGGGGGCTTTTTGTGTTGCTGGGGGTCTCCTTTTTGTGTTGCTGGGGGTTTCTTTTGTGTTGCCATGTGCTCCTATAGTGTTGGGGGCTTTTTGTGTTGCTGGGGGGTCTCCTTTTGTGTGCTGGGGGTTTCTTTTGTGTTGCCATGTGCTCCTGTGGCTCCATCTGGTGGACATTGGAGGAGTGGCTAGCTGTGTTTCTCGTTGCTATTATAAAAGTTAAATCCTATGCTAGTGTGTGTAATGTGTATTTGTAACGTATTCGCTGCTGAGACGTCTCTGTTTTCTGTTTTCCCTTTTTCTTTTTCCCTTTGTGGTCCTGTGTGTTTTGTGCAACCAAACTCTGCCTTTGGGATTACAAGATTTGCACTGTAAATTGTGATTTTGCAAATTGTGATTAGAGCATGGGGTCCGGAGGCTAAATTGTGGTGGGGGAGTATCCGGACCAGCTTCCCTATATAGATTCATGGCTGGCCCATATAGTAAATGTGCTGTTATGTAAAAACCTTTAGTGTCTCTGTGTTTAGTTGTGACATTAGGGAAAGAAAGTTTTTGTCCAGACATTAGGTCTTTATATTTCAGGATTGATTTTGATACTCTATCAGTAAAAGGTGAAGTTATTAACAAATCGCCCCTGTGTCCCCAAACAGTGAAAAACACCAGGTCTACTGATTGCAGGGAAAGGGACAGTTTAGAAAGGGGGGTGGGGTTTGCTGTGTGTGGACTGTAGTACTGGTATAGCATTGAAGGAAGACAATTGCTTTGTTTGATGCATATCCAGTTTCATTGCTATGTTTCATGCATGATCAGTGGTCAGGGAACCAGGTGTTTTGGTCACACCTCTCAGCAGTGAGTGGGGGGTGATTGAAACTGCTGAAATAGTTTGCATAGCTATAGAAAGATACTGGGAGGAGTTCCTTCTTCTAGCAGATGAATGGAGGCCCATTAGAGAGGACAAAAGGGAAAAAAAAATCACCTAGGAGTTTTTCTCCTAGAGGACAAAGAACCCCAATTCACCTAGCCACACCTAGCCTGCAAACAATCCTCTTGTCATCAATTTTAATTGTAGAGTTTTGAGCTTCTAGAACCATGATGTGCCTCCTGTCTGCTGGAAGCAAACAAAGGCTGAAGAGAATCCTTATAAGATTATGAAGAAATGAAGATTTTTTTACTTGTCTTTTTAAAGCCTGAATTTTATCTCTGGTACATATATTTGGTTTTGACTGCACATACAAAATTAAACAAGTAATACTTCTGCATGATATGACATTTTATTCTGCAGACAGTAAATGCTGTTTTGGTGATTGCATTCTTTCCTGCTTAGTACATTAAACTGCCTTGATCAACTGTATTCATTTTTCTGATACTACAATGATACCTTAAAATGATTTTAGTACCAAATATACTGGTAGCAGTACTTTAACTCATGATTTCTGATGAGAACATCTGGATTAGTTCTAGTATGCACTGTAGCTTGTTCTGATGTTCAGGTATGTTTTGGTTCAGGGTGAATACACTGATCATTGGCAATTTCAAAATAGAAAGATAAAATGCAGAATTAGCACTGCTGAAAGGCATATACTGTGCAGTACACCGTTCACACTAATTCACACTTGAAGTTAATAATGCACTGATAATGCTGCCCCACTCCTCGTGTGCACTGCCCTTTAGTACTGATTCACACAGATCCATTCAGTGCACACTGCACAAATAATGCTGGTGTGTATAATAATCTCCATCATCCCTTGGCTTCGGTATGAAGTTAATTTCTGTCATAGTATGTACACAACTAACCCATTTAGGAAACATTGCATACTGAGTCACCCCTGGAGTGTGTACAATTTTGGTAACATTGAACAGTTGTTGATTTACTAACTGAGTTCAACCTAGGGATAAAAAAACAAACAAACTGCTTTTCAGCTCGCAATGCAATGATGTAGGGGATCCCAATATGTCTGATGTCACATTCTTCCAGAGCATGAGAAATTCAGTATTTCAGCCGCATTGTCAGTCATATATTTAAGGTTTAGTCCAATACTGCCTGAGGCTGCCCTGGTGAACCCACAGGATATCCACAATTAATATGAATTTGTATATAATGGGTCAGCAATGTATGCTGACATATCATGCATTTTCATTCTGGATGACTTGAAAACTTGACTGGCTTGGGGTCACTGGGACAGCTTCATAAAGCCTGCCTGAAATATCATGGGAATCAGCAAATATTTATGTATCAATTCCCAAAAACACTAGGTACTTATGATTAGAGAACATCCATGATTTTTGAAGCTTTTATATTTTTAAAGCCAAAGATTGATTTGTTGATTAATTGATTGATTTGTTGATTAACTTTATTTAAAAGCCTCATGTCCATTAGCATACTGGAAGTGAACAATTTATAAAAAATTGGTATAATTCAAAAAAGGACTTAGGTATATAGTTGGTGGAATGATGCAAGTGATAAAAAGTATGATGAGGGATGAAGTGGGATATTAAGAGGAAGGACTCTGATAGACAGTAAACTGATGAAGGTAATTCAATGATGTGAAGTGATGTATCTGGCTAATGAATATGTAAACAAAAAAAAATGATGAGCACTTTATTCAACTATGCCATCTCCAGAATATTCAATTTAGGAATTCATCTAGGCCCCAACACATACTCAATAATTGGAAATGGACACCTGGAGACAGGCTAGGTGCACCCTGATGGGTTTTGGAGGACCTACACTGGCCATGCAGTACTTCCAGATGTTTTTTTTGCCTCCTTTTTTGCCTCTGCATGTCCTGGCCAGGCATGCATGGGCAAAGGGGGAGCATGTAAAGGTCAGTCAAGGGCATAATGGAATGTTCACTACCAGCAAGTGAATCTCCAGTGACAGATAAACAAGAAGTTAATCAAACAGCCAGAGAAAAATTGACACCATACGAGATAGTTACTGGAAGACCATTGAAAGTTTAAACAGCAATATTTGTAGGATGTGATCTTGGTAAATGTGAAGGAAGTTAAGTTTATCTCATTGTGAAATCTAATCTAGCATATTTAGTCTTTTCATTCAATATTGGTGCTGCTTTTCTGAATGAGGCCTGGAACCATGTCACCAATGGCAATCCAAAGAGTCCAGCAGAGGAAATTGGCCAGAGTCCAGATGGAACAGACCATCCCGAGAACTCAGAGCTGCCCACCGCTGAGATGTGTGAAGGAGTCCCTATCTGGATCAGTGTGTAACATCGAAAACGGGCCAGGGTGTCTGCCTATGAGAATGAGAGGTTCAAATTTTGAGAGAGACAGAACTTGAACTTCAGAGAAAGGTGAAGCACACTGCGAGGTCCTGGAGAACTGCTGGGAGGCAGGAAAAAGAACTGTTGGACTGACTGGGGGGGTTTTGGGGGCTTCTGTGAACGATTGTATTGTTATCTTTTTAATATTGTTTTCTTAGAAAGTAACGGAAATCTACAAGCCATTTCGGCTTCAGCAACTGCAATACCCACACCAGCTCAAGATTTTGCTGTACTATTCTCAGAGCTTTCTTTATCACATTATTAAGCACTGCTGCTTTTGACATACTTTCATGTTATGTGTTTTCAATATTATTGACCAGCTGCAAGAAAATGATATTACAATGTATGTTGTCTATAGGGAACAGTACCAGAAGCTGCTTTTCTGATGACTCCTATCTGTCTCAATATCTGTCTCAAATGGTTGCTTGTCCATTGCCCGTAGTGGGATTACCTTTCCCCCATAAACAAGAAAGAAAAAAGAAAAATTGGGACTGAAGGGAAATTGGCTGATAGGTATGTCTAAGAACATAAGAACATAAGAAATGCCATACTGGGTCAGACCGAGGTCCATCAAGCCCAGTATCCTGTTTCCAACAGTGGCCAATCTAGGTCATACGTACCTAGCAGTTTCCCCAAAAGACACAGGTTCTGCAGTGCTTGTACTAGGTCAAGCATTGATATCCTGGGTCCCTTTTTAATAGTGGTTTATGGACCTTTCCTCCAGGAACTTGTCCAAACCTTTTTTAAACCCAGCTATACTAACAGCCCTTACTACATCCTCCGGTAACAGATTCCAGAGTTTGATTACACGTTGAGTGAAGAAATATTTTCTCTTATTTGTCTTAAATAGTTTACCCTGTAGCTTCATTACATGTCCCCTAGTCCTTCTATATTCTGATAGCGTAAACAATTGATCCAAGTTTATCCGTTCCACTCCATTCATTAATTTATAGATCTCTATCATATCTCCCCTCAGCCGTCTCTTTTCCAGGTTAAAGAGCCCTAACCTTTTTAGCCTCTCTTCATAGGAGTAGCCTTCCATCCCCTTCACCAATTTGGTGGCTCTTCTCTGTACTTTTTCTAATAACTCTATGTCCTTTTTAAGATACGGTGACCAGAATTGCACACAATATTCAAGGTGCGGTCGTACCATGGAGCGATACAGAGGCATTATAATATCCTTTGTTTTATTCTCCATCCCTTTCCTTATGATACCTAGCATTCTATTTGCTTTCTTGGCCGCCGCTGCACACTGGGCGGAGGGTTTTAACATGTTATCCACAATGACTCCTAAATCTTTTTCCTGGGTGGTGGTTTCTAATGTGGAGCCTTGCATCGTGTAACTATAGTGTGGGTTGTTCTTTCCTAGGTGCATAACTTTGCACTTGTCCACATTAAATTTCATCTGCCATTTGGATGCCCAGTCTTCCAATTTATCCAGATCCTCCTGCAGTTTTCCACAATCCTCTTGGGTTTTAACAACTTTAAACAGTTTTGTGTCATCTGCAAATTTGATAACCTCACTAGTTATTCCTTTTTCCAGGTCATTTATGAATATGTCAAAAAGTAGGGGACCCAGTACAGATCCCTGGGGTACTCCACTATTCACCTTTTTCCATTGGGAATATTGGCCATTTAGCCCTACCCTCTGCTTTCTATCTTTTAACCAGTTCCCGATCCACAATAGTACACTGCCTCCTATCCCATAACTTTTTAGCTTTGCCAAAAGTCTCTGATGGGGGACCTTGTCAAAAGCTTTCTGAAAGTCCAGATACACTATATCAACAGACTCACCTTTGTCTACCTGTTTATGCACACCTTCAAAAAAACAGATCAGATTAGATCTTCCTTGTCTAAAGCCATGTTGGCTGTCTCCCATTAGGCCATGGCTATCCACATGCTGTGTAAGTTTGTTCTTTATGATGGTTTCTACCATTTTCCCTGGTACTGACGTCAGGCTCACCGGTCTGTAATTTCCCGGGTCACCCCTGGAACCCTTTTTAAAAATTGGTGTTACGTTGGCGACCCTCCAATCTTCAGGTATTACAGATGATTTTAATGAAAGTTCACAGATTACCAATAGCAGGTCTGCAATCTCATATTTCAGTTCTTTCAACACTCTGGGATGTATACCATCCGGTCCAGGTGATTTGTTACTATTCAGTTTATCAAATAGTTGTAATATATCTTCCGGGTGTAGCGATATTTCTCTCAATTCCTCTGCAGTATCACCTTTAAATACCACTTCAGTCTTGGGTAACATCCCTACATCTTCCTCAGTAAAGACTGAAGCAAAGAATTCATTCAGTCTCTCTGCTATAGCCTTGTCCCCTCTTACTGCCCCTTTTACCCCTCTATCATCTAATGGTCCAATTGACTCTCTCACAGGCCTTTTGCTACGAATGTACTTGAAAAAGTCTTTATTTCGTGTTTTTGCTTCCGTAGCAAGTTTCTTCTCAAATTCCCGCTTTGCCTGCCTTATCAATGCTTTGCATTTAACTTGCCAGTGCTTGTGTTGTTTCCAGTTTTCATCATTTGGCTCTTTTTTCCATGTCCTGAAGGTTGCTCTTTTGGCAGCAACAGCCTCTCTGACCTCACCTTTAAACCATGCTGGCAGTTTTTTGGACTTTCTTCCACTTTTCTTAATGCGTGGAATACAGCTGGTCTGGGCTTCGAGGATAGTATTTTTAAATAAAACCCAAGCTTGCTGTAAGTGTTTAACCTTTGGAACCGCTCCTTTTAGTTTTTTCCGAACTATATGGCTGCATCCTTGCCTGAGGCTGTAATACATTATGATGGCACGGAAAAAGCATGTGGGCTAAGAAAATGAGTACCCAGAGCCCAGCACAACAAGAGTAAAGCCAGGGGAACCATACTCTGAACAGAAGTGCACAGAGAATGGACCTAGCTAAGAAACAGGTCAGGCCTGAAAGTGCACAGAAAATGGACCCAGCACAAGAAAAGACATGCCAGGCCTGAACAGGTTAAACAGGCCAAACAAAGCTGGTGATACAAAGTACTCATATGCCCTGAAGATTACAGTGCCAGTGATTAATGAAGCAAAGGGAATGGCAGGGTGCAGCCAGAATGACTCAACACTAGCAAGAATAAAAAGCCATTAATATGCTGATAAGGGTGGATCCCAGGGAAAGAGCCTTTGCCCCAAAGGAAAGAAGCCTCTGCAGACTTTTTGCACACGGCCCTCCTTTGTCCCAAAGGGAAGAGGCCTCTGCAGGCCCTGCAACCTTTTACAGTCAGAACAGCAACTTTTGCACACGGAACAAAAACGTTGTGCAGGAGTTGCTATAGAGGGTATAGGGTATGTGTTGTTTTAAACTCACTGATGCAAGTGTTTCCATTGAACACCCTATCCAAGACCTAAGTGATCTAGTTACCTGTCCATGGGTCCTGGGTGGTTTATGAAGTGGTTCAGTTGGCCAGGGGGACTAAAAATCCCAGTGGTAGGGGTTCTTTTCATTTACTGCTATGTGCCATTCTGCCATGTTATATCCCTATTCTTTACCGCTTCATGACCACCACCCTTGATACCCTGGTAGAACGCAAGGTGGTTACCACTGTCATGGCCCTGTCCCAAATACAGCCCTCAACCGCTTCTAGCGGTTGAGGTCCTACTTAAAAAGGGGGGAATGAGGCAGCCATGAGGTCTAGCTGTAGGTAGCCCTTCCCCCAAGCCATGAGGTAATCGGCCTGCTAAGAGAAGGCATTGAGATTTCAGTAGACACCCTTCCCCCACTCCAGGTCTGAGCACAATAGCCCCTAGCCCAGAAATCAGCAGACCTGAGCATACCGGTTTGGACAGGTCACCCAGGTACCTTCCCCAGGGGCTGCTGATTGGTGGGCAGGAAATACCTGTGGCAAATGGGATTGTAGAATGAGTTTAAAACTGTACTGTATATAAGGCATTGTAGGCCGTCCCTCGGGGTTCAGACTTTTTGTGGAGGGTACCGGCTCTCTGTCTGATCCTGTGCACATTAAAGATCCTGTTTGCATTCCAGCCTGCCTGTGAGTTTTCCTTCTGTGGGTGAGTGATTGAATAAGAGCTTTTCACAGCGATTGCTGCCACAATGGATGTAGCCCTCAAGTCTGTGCCTTTCTGCAAGGCTCCGGGTACAAGTAGAGTTTTTTCAGAGCTTTTTTTTTTTTACCACAAATTGGCCTATATTTCTTGCAAATACTGTATACCAGCACAACCTTGAGCATAAGGAGAGTTGGGGGGCCTTTGGAGATGCCCTACTGAAAAACGAAGGAGAAATGTGAGTTGGATGGAAAATTATCATTCCATATTGTCCTCCTAGACAAGTCCAGACAAGTGGGTTGTGTTTCCCTACCAGCA
Source organism: Ichthyophis bannanicus (assembly GCA_033557465.1). Lineage (NCBI taxonomy): Eukaryota > Metazoa > Chordata > Amphibia > Gymnophiona > Ichthyophiidae > Ichthyophis > Ichthyophis bannanicus. Next base: position 43,736,829 of record CM066046.1, read on the forward strand.
GACTGGTGGAAACAAAGAACCAATGAAAAACCCAGGTTTTAATGACATCAAGCTTTTCAGTAGCACCGGAGGAAGGAAATTTGGTTCAGCTTCATGCGCTTATCAAGATAAGAGCTTGTTGAGCAGCCAGAAATTGGAAGGATTTGGAAATATCTGGAAGAGTGCAGCAGCCTCACAGAACCTCAATACCCTCTCCCTTCTCCTCTGTCCCCCTGCTCTCTCCCAAAGACTGCAGAAGACTCTCAGCAGGATCTGCTTGCCAGCCACCCTAAATGCAGTGCTGCAAAGCCAGTAAAACAGTTTCAGGGGAATAGAGCTGAGCCTGGCACGGATTCTCTGCTTGGGGTGCTTATCATTGTTCTTATTGGGGGCTCCCAATTCTGTCTTCCTGGGATGCAATTCAGGGTAGACTGCAGTGTGGGGATTTCCTGCCATTTTCTGCATGTCTTAGTAGCGTTTTTACCTATTGTGCACCTGGCAGTCTCATGATCCTAGAACACATTTTGCCCAAGTGGCTGCAATGCGTGTTCCCACCCTAGTGCCTGTAACACATTGCAGCAAAAGCACTGTTAACACGCACCACAGTAAAAGTGCAGTTGGATAGGAGGAGTCTTTTAAAATGGCCTTTTGATCTGCCACCTGGTGTTAACACCTATTGAAAAGTTTTCACAGGTCTCTTGCCCCCTAGGTAGAAGGCCTCTTTGTAAAGGTCTCTAGAAGACTTTATTTGTTGCTCAAAGAGTACAGACCCTGTTTTGCCTTTTGTGCTAAGCTAAATTCTGATTTGATTTAAATTATAGCTCTTAGCTGCTGCTAGGCTCTAACTTCTTATGAAATTTAAACTACAAGCTCTCTGCTGGGTACTAAATTTAACCAGAAAGCTCTCTTCTGTGTGTTAAATTTAAACTAAAGTACTTTGCTGTTACTTGGCCCTGAGTGACTATTAAATTTAAACTACAAGCTCTCTGCTGGGTATGAAATGTAACCAGAAAGCTCTCCTCTGTGTTTTAAATGCAAACTTTAATTGCTGTTACTAGGCCCTAACTGATCCAACAAAAAACAGTGGGTTCACAGATTAAGTAGCTTTAATACAAATAATTCTTTTTAGAAAATTACCAGAAGTATATACTCACAGTTGCAGATTTCTCTCCAGAAGTAACAGGCCCCCTTTCTGGTCCTTCAAGACAGGTTAACGCACACCGCAGTAAAGTCATAGTTATACTTGCCTTAACTCTCTATGTCTTCTTCCAGGAAACATTATTTGACTTATGGCAAGCGATGTGTCACTTCTCCAGATTCTGAACTCTGCTTTTCTTGCATGGCAGCTTCTGATTCATCCCTGGAGTGCCTGTTCCCCCTCTCTCAGCCAGGGGATGCAGTTAGTTCGGCCTTGCCTGCCTCAGGGCAGAATGTGATAGATGGTGCTGTGGATAACAATATCCAGGTGGCCGGAGGGTCCAGTGACCATGCTGTGAGCTGCTACACATCCTTGAGAGGGTCTGCAATGGCTGTGCCCCATAGTGTTGGGTGGTCATTTCCAAGAGGAGAGCTTCCAGACTCCAGGTTGTCCTCTTCAGAATTCTTTTCCTTTTTGCAGCAGACCTGGTTCTTGTGGTGTAGAAATTCAAACCCTGTGGCCTCTGGTTGCCCTGGACACCGTCTCAGGTGGGGCAGGCTGAGAGTGGTTAAGCATCCTTGATGAGGGATGCCCCCTGGAAATGGGGAACAGCTGGGAGCTGTCTGAGATTTTGACCATGACTTGGATTCAGATGGCTCAATACTGGGCTCTGATGTGGATGAAGAAATACTCTCACCTTCAGAAGATTGTGATGAGGCTGGACTGATCTGCCTATTCCAAAAGGAGGAGCTACTGGTGTTGATTGCCAGGGTCTCATCCATCATGGACTTGATGGATGCTTCTGGCATGGAGCAGGAGCTGAAAGAGTACCTGCTCCTTCAAGGGCTGCAGAAATCCACTACTGTCTTTCTGTGCCCAGATGTGATCAAGGATACAATCTGGTTGGACTAGGACTCTCTGGAGTCCCAAACTAAGGGGTTAAGGGTATGTAAGAAGATCTATTTATTTATTTAGACAGTTTTGTATACCACCTTATCCTTCAAGGAAAGTGGTCACAACACAATTGGCGGATACATGTAACACAAAGGGATATGAGACACATACACTAACACTTATAGGGAACATGGGCAATGGAGGGTTAAGTGGCTTGCCCAAGACCACAAGGAGCACCTGTGGGACTAGAAACCCCAGTCCTTCTGGCCCAAGGTTGCTGTCTTCTAGTGGGATTTGAACCACCAACCTTCTGGCCTATGGTACCTTGCCCCAACCACTAGGCCATTCCTCCCTAAATGCTCTCTCAGAGAAGGAATGCATTCAGTGGTTTGGTATTGTGGATGCACAGGTCATGGTGGTTAGCAGATGGACCACCATTCTTGTGGAAGGCAGATTAGTCTTAAAGGATTTTCTGGACCATAAGATGGATTCATTGTTGAAGAGCCAGTTTGCCATGGCGGCTGCTATTCTGCAGCTGGTGGTATGTGCCAGTCTGATGTTTCAAGCCTCTTTTAGAGTCATCTACGGCCTTCCTTTCTGATGCCATGTTTGACCGGTACATTTGGCGACCAGGGATGGTGCCCTGATGATGGTGTCATAGCATTGGATTTGGCTCTGGCACTGGGTAGTGGACTTATTTTCCACAGCCTGATTGGTGCAACTAGCTTTTAAGGGGAAACTTATTTTTGGAGCTGATTTGGAGAAGTTGGTGAAGAACCTGAGTGAGATGAAATCTTACCGCCTTCTGGAAGACAGGTCTAGAGTTCCCCTTTCTCATCAACCTCTGCCTGTCCACGAGGATGTACTGGTCCCCTCCAGAAGTGGATCCTCCACATTGAAGGTTTGGGGTTGGAGGCAAGCTTTGCCTTTTCTTTCAGGAATGGGCCTGGGTTACCAAGGATCACTGGGTGCTAAACACCATTCAATTCAGCTATGTCCTAGAATGCAAAGAGCCAATTCCGGATGCCTTCGTAATCTCCCTTTGTGGGTTTGCGATCAAAAGTGTCACTGTGCAGACCACCTTGGACAAGTTGCTGCTCCTAAAGGCGGTGTCCATTCCCTTGGACAAGTGGGTCAAGAGCAGATACTCCATCTATATCAGGGTGCCCAAAAAGGATGGTTCCTTCTGGCCCATACTGGACTTCAAGGGGATCAACAAGCACTTACGTACCCTGCGCTTCTGGATAGAAACCTTGCGCTCCTTGATTCAAGCAGTGCACCAAGTGGAGTTCTTGGCTTCTCTAGAAATGATTGAGGCATATTTTCATATCTCGATCCATGTGGATCAGCAAAGATATTTGCCTTTTGCCATGCTTTGCTCTTGCTATCAGTTCGCCGCCCTCCCTTTCGGGCCATCCACTGCCCTGAGGACATTCTCCAAGGTCATGGTAGTGGCAACTGCAGCACCGAGGGATCTGTGTTCATCCATATCTGGACAACTGGCTCATCCAGGCCCATTCCCTTTCAGAAGCGCCTTGGGTGGTGTCTCAGGTGGTGTCCTTTTTGGAAAGCCTTGACTGGGTGATCAATTGGTGAAAGAGCCAGCTGTTGCCTTCCCAGTCCCTGGAGTTTCTGGGAGCATGTTTCGATGCACAAGTGGGCAGGATTTTCCTGCCAGAGAAGAAAGTCAAAAGCCTGTTGGATTGCCTGGTACTGTTCTGTTTTCAGCAGGCTCCCAGAGTCTGTGATTATCTTCAACTCCTCAGATTGATGGCAGTGACCATAGAGATGCGGCCGAGGGCACGTGCTCACATGTGACTGCTCCAGAGGTCCTTGCTGATTTGGTGGTCCCTGCATGCTCAGGAGTATGAGCATAGGCTCACACTCCTGTTGAGGTGAAATCCAACCTAGGTGTTAGTTTCACCATGAAATGGTTCTGATGACAACCTGCTCCAATGCCAAAGTTTACTGCTTCTTCAGTCACTGCACAGAGACGGGGTCCGAGGGCATCGACGCCCTGGCCCAGACTTGACCAAATCAACACCTGCTGTATGCATTTCCTCTGTGACCCCTAGTGGGGTGTGCTATCTGTCATACAGAATGCCACCCAGGCAGGATTGTCCTGGTGGTGCTGAATTGGTCAAAGAGAGAAACCTGATATGGTTCCTGCAGGTTCCTCCTCTTCGGTTGTCTCCATCTCAGGGCTGATTGCAGCAGGGACCGATCATCCAGGAGGACCTAGTTCCCTTCTCACTTATGACTTGTTTCTTGAAAAGAGATGGCTATCACATAAGGGCTATTCTCCAATACTGGTCTTCACTCTAGCTCAGAGCTTGGAGGAGATCTACCAAGCTAGCATACGTACAGATCTGGTGCCTCTTTGAGCGATGGTGCGGTACTCGGCAGTTGGCTTCTGAGGCAGCCAAGGTGCTATCACTGTTGGCTTTTCTACAGATGGCCTGGAGAAGGGCCTTTCTCTTAGCTCCTTGAAAGTTCAGATGGCAGCTTTGGTCTGTTTCCGAGGTCTCATGCTTTCTCCAGGGGGTTTGGCATCCGCATCCTCCCCTCCGGTTTGTGGTCCCCCTTCTGGGATCTGTGTCTGGTGCTCATGGCTCTGATGTCAGTGCTCTTTGGGCCATTGAAGCATGCTACTTTGAAGGATTTGATGATCAAGACAGTCTTCTTGGTCGCAATTTGTTCCGCAAGGCTGATTTCTGTCTTGCCGAGATCCTTATTTGTCTTTTTCAATGAATGCTGTTTTTGTTTAGCCTGTGCCATCCTTCTTGCCTAAGGTGATTCCCCCTTTCATGTGAACCAGGTGGTCTGCCTGCCCTCTTTCTGTAAGGAGCAGTGTCAGTGGAACGATAAGGATCTTCACCTTGTGGATGTCTGGAGGGTGCTACTCCAGTATTTGGAGGTTACAAATTCTTTTTGTAAGTCTATCTTTTTGTGTTGTTTGCTGGTCTGCGCAAGGATGACGCAGCAGCTAAGTTGATTTTGGGGTGCTAGATTAAGGAGGCCATTGCCTCAGTGTATCTGTTGTGGAACCTGTCAAATCTGGAAGGTTTGCACACCCATTCTACCCGAGCACAAGTATCTTCATGAGCAAAGCAGAGCTTGGTAGCCCCTCCTACCTAACTACCCTCCTACATACATCACCAGAATCCAGAGCACACAGACAAAACGCAAACCACTCGCTTGTAATACCCAAAGCCATTTGCAGAACAAAACATAACACAAGCTCTAGAGCTTTCTCGTTCACTGCATCTAGCCTCTGGAATGAACTGCCACTGCCACGCCACATGACCAAAGACCTTCACTTATTTAGAAAAGGACTAAAAACATTCCTATTCTCCGAACATTTTGGAAACTCAACTGAACCCCCCCCCCACCTCACAAATAGGCATACAATACACTCAAAGAAGAACTCACTAACCCCCTTATCCTACCCCTTTCTCCCCCTGTCTTAGACACTCACAAACAGTGAACTATGTAACTTAAAAACAAAGATTCATTTACAAACCTATGATACAATATAATCGATCCTCACCCCACAAAACCACAGACTATACTTTGTACCAATGTAAATAGTAAATAGTGGATCCACCCCGCTCCATTAAGTTTGATTTGTAAGATATGTTCCTGTAAATAGTTTAAATACTGTTGCATGTAAAATGTTACTGTTTCCATTCTATTAATTGTAAACCGCCCCTGATCTCTGGAAGGGGCGGTATAGAAAAACCAAATAAATAAAATAAATAAACAAATTTGTCGAGCAGCAATGTGGGCATCACTTTCCACTTTTGTCAAGCATTACCGCTTGAATTTCCATGCATGGGTGGACACAGCCTTTGACTCAAGGGTTTTGTGAGCTACTGTGTCTTCTTCCACCCAGTGGAGTCATAGCTTTGATATGTCCCACTTGTCTGAATTGGTCTAGCAGGATGCTATGGAAGGTGACATTTTACTTACCAGTTAATGTCCTTTCCTTGAGTCCTGCCAGAACAGCCAAGAGCCCACCCCTGAAACTGTATTTGCTCTTTTCTTCTGCTGTGGTACCCTTGGGTCTGCTATGACTTTTATACCTGGATTTCCAGATTCATCTTCTACTGACAGCCTTCTGTTTATGCTGTCCTGTGCATAGTTCTCTATTGTTGATTACTCCTTGTTGCCCATAATTGAGGTTGTGTGAGGCTTGCCATGTTTCTCCCATATGCTTTGAGACAAATACTGAAGAGACTTCTGGTGGCTGAGGCAAATAGAGGCATAGGAGTTATGTCATTGAACCTGGGCTTTTCATTGGTTCTTTGTCTCCACTATTCTGGAGGTAAGGGAACACAGTCCCACTTGTCTAGACTGGTCTAGCAAGACTCAAGGAAAGGACATTAATTGGTAAGTACAATGTCATCTTCTATCTTCCTATTATGTTTATTTATTTATTTTATTTATTTATTTATTTAACAATTCTTATATACCGCACTATTTGTTATCAGTGCGGTTTACATTTAACAAAGAATACTCAGATCAGAGAAGAATGATTGAGTTTACATTACAACAGGGAATAGAACTTGGAGAACATGGGTAACTATTTACATATTGACATTTATGTTTATGTTTATTCATTGTTTGCTATATCACACTTAAGATTTTAATGTGGTTTACAATATTAAAATTAAACATAAGAAAAGAAACAACCAAAAGCAAATGAAGACAAAGTTACAAATGTTCACTTAGAATAGAATCCTAGACATAAAGTACATTTCCTGAAATGGGAAATAAACCACAGACACCATGCCTCTGGACTCAGTCATGCAGAAGATTATGCCTCAGAGTAGACTAAATTGAAATAAAATGTTGATTGCAAGCTGTATGCAAAGATATGTGTGTCCAGGATGAAGATGGTTTTGGAGAAAATTATCCACCTGGATCAAATTGGGTTCATGTGGGGCAGACATATCAGGTCTGATTTTGTTTTCCCAGGTCAATGCTGAGAGAGCTTTCGATCAGGTAGAGTGGTGAAATCTTTTTCGTGTTTTGGATTGGTTTAGGTTTGGTGACAAATTTATCCATTTAGATCACATCTTGTATATAGCTTCATGCTCTAGAATTGTTGTCAGTGGAGTCTTATTTGACCTCTTTTCTTTATCTCTGGGCACCAGGCAGGGCTGCCCCTATTGCCCCTTCTATTTAACATGGCATTGGAGCCTCTTTTGCTAGCCTTGAGGCAGTGGATGGACATAAGTGGTATCACTGTGAAAAATAGGGAATATAAGGTACTAACATATGCTGATGTGATGGTTGCCTTAACTTCGCTGGAAAGGTCACTATCGCTATTTGTAGAGCTGGAGGTGCAGATTGCCACAATCTCTGGTTAAATACACTATGGACTTTATGCCTATGAATGTTCGTTGTTCAGAACAATCAATTGGGAATTATTCTCAAATGGGCTCTTAGCATATTTAAGTATTTAAGGATCCTGTTTAAAACAAGATCAGGTATTGGAAGGTAATATGGGAAGGATAATTGCATTGGTCTTGGGCATATAATAAGGAAAAGGAGTTTTCTGGCAATATCCTTGCAGGGCAGAGTAGAGTCACTGCGAATGGTGATGGCGCCCCAGATTAACTATATTCTTTCGATGATGTCTGCACTCTGCCCACTGAATTTTTATAAGAAGCTAGATGGGCTTTCATCCCAGTATGTGTGGTGTAGTAAGACCCTATGCATTTCTTTGAGTAGATTGAGTAGTCTAAGGAGAGAGAAGGTCTAAACCTCCTGGACATCTTGTTATATCATAAGGTCTTTCTGGTTAGGTTCGAGTTGCATTGACTTTTGAAAGCTGAGGACCTTGATTAAATGTCAAACTGGCTGCGCCTAGAGAGAACTGCTTGATCCTGTTCCCTTGAATTTGGTGATGGTTATTAAGCTGTCTAAGAGACCTCATTTGGTTTGCAGCTTGTCATGCTGTGAGGGCTTGTGTGCATCAGTGATGCTGAAGGCTAAGCTGTTGGTAGCTGAACTGCTGGCAGGGTCTCCCAAGATAGACAGATCTCAGCTCAGATGCCAGAGCAATACAAACCAACCATCTGGGCAGCAGCAGAATGGGACAGTGTTGGCAGTACAAGATCACATTTCTGTGACAATGGCAACAGCACTAGAATTAAACTACGCGGAAGAAAGGCCTGGCAATCTACTTCTGTATCTTGACATGAAAACCCAATGAATAGTCAAAACAAATTGTACTATAGTGCTTGAAGACGAGACCCCCAGGTTGGAAGGCATTCGATTGGCTACTGGGGAGGAGCTGAAGACTTTTCAGAGTAAAGCCAGCATGTATGATGTGGTTGGATCAAAGCCCTCGGGACGTCTGACTGCTGATGTAGTTGCGCATGAAATGAGAGTCAAAAGCTGCAAAGATGTCTTACATATTAGGACATGGAATGTATGAAGAATGAACCAAGGGAAGTTGGAGGTGGTCAAGAATGAAATGGATTGTGTACAACTCAATTTGTTGGGTGTCAGCAAACTGAAATGGACTGGCATGGGGCACTTTGCATCTGATGTTCACACGGTCTACTATGCTGGAAATGAAAGACAAAGAAGAAATGATGTTGCATATATAATTAAGAAGAAACTTGCAAGAACTGTAATGAAATAGAATGCAATCAGTGATGCTTGATTTATATTCATCTACAAGGAATGTCCATCAACACAACTATAATTCAAGTATATGCCCCAACAAGAGCTGCAGAAGAGGATGAAGAGTTCTACAAACAAGTGCAAGCTGAAACTGACAGAACATGCAAACAGGATATCCTGATAGTCATGGGTGACTGGAATGCAAAAATTAGAAACAAGTTGAAAAAGAGCAAGCCACTCATGAATGTAGCAAAATATGAACTTGAGAATATACCACTAGAATTTAAAGACTGCCTGCAAAATAGATTTGCTGCTTCAGATACAAATGACAGAGCTCCAGAAGAGTTATGGGATGACATCAAGAAAGTGAGAAGTCTCTACAAAAGGTGAAAAAGCAAAAACGGACAAAATGGATGACTGAAGAAACTCTGAAAATTCCCCAGAAATGTATAGTAGCTAAAGCCAGAGGAGAAAAAGTGACAATCGCAGAAGTCAACAGAGATTTCCAACATGCAGCAAGACAAGACAAGGAGAAGTACTACAATGAGGCATGCAAAGAAATGGAAGCAGAAACTATTAGAGGAAGAACAAGATTGGCTTTCCTAAAGCTATGAGAGCTAAAGAAAAAATTCCAGCCTTGAATTAGAATGTTATAAGATGCTCAAGGGGGAGTGTGTGTGGAGGTGAGCTGCTGCTCGAGTGTGCACCACATCTTCCCTGCTTGTTCCAGGCAGGTGGGAGTTCCCGGATCATCAACGCGACACGGCACCTGGTCCTGACGTCATCTCTGGGGCATTAAAGGAAGGAAGCTCGAGCTGCACATTGGGAGTGTGTGTGGAGGTGAGCTGCTGCCCGAGTGTGCACCGCGTCTTCCCTGCTTGTTCTAGGCAGGTGGGAGTTCCCGGATCATCAATGCAACATGGCGCCTGGTCCCGACGTCATCTCTGGGGCCTTAAAAGAAGGAGGCTTGAGCTGCACATCGGGAGTGTGTGTGGAGGTGAGCTGCTGCCCGAGTGTGCACCACGTCTTCCCTGCTTGTTCCAGGCAGGTGGGAGTTCCAGGATCATCAACATGATGCGGCGCCTAGTCCCAACGTCACATCCGGGGCCTTAAATGAAGGAGGCTCGAGCTGCACATCGGGAGTGTGTGTGGAGGTGAGCTGCTGCCCGAGTGTGCACCGCGTCTTCCCTGCTTGTTCCAGGCAGGTGAGAGTTCCCGGATCATCAACGCGATGCGGCGCTTGGTCCCGACATCATCTCTGGGGCCTTAAGTTGCGGCCTGCACTGTGGTTCGTGGTCGCGGTCACGCTCTGAAGGGGCATGTCTAAAGGGGCTTGTTAAGCCCCTTTTGCGCCCCTTCGGCACATGAGGAGCAGTGGAGTTGGAGCTCTGGAATGGGCAAGCATAAAAAGACTAAATGTGAATACTGTTAATCCTGTTAAATCTGTTAAAGTTACTGGTCCTATGGATAGGCACGTGGCCTCTGTGTCAGGAAAGGAAGAGCTTCCTATCGCTGTTCCCAGATCTCCACTCTCACTAGATAACTCCTCGTCTTTATTGGGGGTTTCTAACTCTGCCCCACTTGCTAGTGATGAGGTTATCCGTCCAGTGACTTCTTCATCGACTGTGGAGGAGCAGTCCTGACGTTTGGATTTGGCATCTCCAGTGGTTTCCCCCGGTTCTCTGTCTGACATTGTGGCGGCTCCCTTGCCACATGTTCTTCAGGTTCTGGAAGTTTTCGTCAGGGCTCAACAGGACGGTTCTTCCAGTTTACCTGTGGACATTCAGAATATTTCCTTGATTGATGTTTGGCGTGCCCTCTCACGTATTGAAGTCTCCTTATCTTCAGTGGTAACTCAATTCTCTGATTTTTCAAGAGACTCTGTGGCTAAGTTGGCCCAACATGATTCTCAGATTGCTGTTTTAGATAATAAGTGTCAGAAGTTAGATGCTCAATGTATTTCGTTACAGTCTACTAATTTGTCATTTATTAAGGATAGTCTTACATTGCACACTCAACAAGAAATGCTTGAAAATAGTCTGTGAGCTGTGAATGTTAGATGTTTGAACTTTCCTCGTACTGTTTATTATCTCCTCAGATTTTATTTGATAAATATTTGATAGAAATCTTGGGGTACCAAGTAAATACTAAACCTTTTATTACTAAAATGTATTATTTGCCTCAGTCGGGTGCAATAGCCGGTCAGTTGCCACAGGCTGCTGCCCCGTTTTCCTCTTTAGATTCATTAGATGTGTCTAACTTCATTGAATCATCTCAGGATATGATCCCTACGAGATCTACTCTTCTTGTATCGTTTTCCTCTGAGACTGACAATAACACAGTTATGTGTTTATATTTTCAGAATAAGAACGCTGAATTTTGTGGGGGGAAAATTAATATGTTTCCTAATGTTTCCAGGTAAACTCAGTCCAGACGCAAGGCCTTTTTTTCTTTAAAGCCAAGGGTCTTAGCTACTGGTGCAACCTTTTTCCTTAAGTTTCCCTGCAAATGCCTGGTCACTATCGGGGGCACTAAGTATATTTTTTCTGAAGTTACTTCTTTGTAAACGTTTCTATTGAATCAGGTTCCACGGGTATAATATGAGTGTTGTATTGCTTTGTTGGATATTGTACACTAGCAATGTTAGTAATAATCAGAGTTTAGTTTAGTAGTAGGGCATCATCTCTATCCATGCATATGCTCCCCTGGATGTGGACTATTGTTTTTTTCCTTTTTCTTCTTTTTATAATGTGTACTGTATAAATTTGGAATTTATTAATAAAAATATTAAATTCAAGATGCTCAAGGATCCATGTTGAACGATGCTGAGAAGATCAAGAAAAGGTGGAAAGAATATACAGAGTTATTATACGATAAAGATCAAGTGGACCAACAGCCATTTCAACCTGTACCTTATGATCTGGAACCATTGGTGATGAAAGAAGAAATCAAAGCAGGATTGAAAGCCTTATCAAAGAACAAGGCACCAGGCATTGATAGCATTCCCATTGAAGTATTCAGCAATCGGATGCAGTTGGTACCATACTTACAAGGCTCTACCAGGAAATTTGGAAGAAAACATCATGGCCAACTGACTGGGAAAGATCTGTGTTTATACCAATATTAAAGAAAGGTGATCCAACTGATGGTGGAAATTATCTCACAATTGCTCTGATCCCACATGCCAGCAAGATTCTACTCAAGATTATTCAGCTGAGACTACAACCATACCTGGAATGCGAACTGCCTGAAGTGCAAGCAGGGTTCAGGAAAGGGCGAGGAATGAGAGACATCATCGCAGATGTGAGATGGATCCTTGAAAAGACCAAAGAATACCAAAAGGATATCTATATGTGTTTTATCGACTACAGTAAGGCTTTTGCGTAGAGTGGACAGCAATTACTTTGAGATTTGCTCTCACATAGATATGATCTTCTGAGTGTGCACATTTTCAAATGGTTTACGGCAGTCTGAAATCAGGTTGACTGACAGATGAGAGTGTGGGTGTTCTTCAGATGGCAGCTATGGGACATGTGGCCCTGCAGGTCTACTGGTACGAGGTCTTGAGAGATAATGAGTACAAAGCACCCAGGGTTGCAGATGGTTTCTGCCACTAAGGTGGGCACAGAGATGGATGATGTTAATTGGTTTGTAATACTAGAGACAGCTTAATCATCCCATGGCTGCCGCAAACCTCCAGCAATCTTTATTTTTTCTTGCTCATCACAACTTGTCGACTTCTTCCAAACTGAAAGGGGAAGGTCTTGTGTCTTTGAACATATGCTGGCCCTGTAGAAGGGTAGTGGGAACTTTTGCTTATATGATTTTTGAGTGGTCAAATATTATGCCCTTTTGGAGGGCAGTAAATGAGATTTTCGACAAGATTTTTCAGTGCTCATTTAAATTGACATACAGAGACGTAGGGGCCGATATTGAAAGCGATTAATGCAGTTTGCAGATCTGCTAACCATGTTAATCGCTGTGACTGGGATATTCAGCATCACTAATACAGTTAGTACCACTGAATATCCCCAGTTGGTGCCACCACTGAATGCTCCAACGCTAGCCAGCTAGCATCGGGGTGTTCCAGGGGCAGTTCACAGGTATACTGAGGGATAACCAGGCAGTGGCAATATTCAGCCACGGCCCTCTTATCCCTTAGTGGCAAAAGTTAGGCATCTTACAGTCTGGCCTAACTTTCACCGCTGAAGATAACCAGGTAGCAGCTGAATATCACTGCTGCCTGGTTAGCTTTGATGCTATCTGGACGACCTGGATATTCAATGCCGGTGGTCAGTACTGAATATCTGGGTTTAAAGTTCAACAGTGATAGCTAGCCACTGCTGCTGAATATCCTTGCGCCCCTCCCCCCAATAGTCTTTAGATTGGCAGCTTTCTGAGGGTCTGACATCTACACAATCCCGATTGTCAACATTTTGGTTTCATTAACATTATAAATGATTCTGCGGAACTGGAAGAACTCCCAGCTTGCCAATATACAATTCTAGTAGAGTATTGTTCCTTTGACTTACAAGTAGGGAAAGCATGAGGGGCATGGTTCATGTAAGTCTTTCCAACCTCACTATATATGTATGTGGATGTATGTCTGTCTGTGTTGGCTGTAGGCTTTTGGGTGTTGGGTTATATATGTGGATGTGAATGTGTGCATATATGTGTATATTGTTTGTGAATATATGTGTATGTATCTTTGTATTCTGTGCAATTCTGGTCGCCGTATCTTAAAAAGGATATAGCGTTATTAGAAAAGGTGCAGAGAAGAGCCACCAAAATGATAAAGGGGATGGAAGGATACTCCTATGAAGAGAGGCTAAGAAGGTTGGGGCTCTTCAACCTGGAAAAGAGACGGCTGAGGGGAGATATGATAGAAGTCTATAAATTAATGAATGGAGTGGAATGGGTAAACGTAGGTTGATTGTTTACGTCGTCAGAATATAAAAAGACTAGGAGACTTGCAATGAAGCTACAGGGTAACCTATTTAAGACTAATAAAAGAAAATATTTTTTCACTCAACGTGTAATCAAACTCTGGAATTTGTTACCGGAGGATGTAGTAAAAGCTGCTAGTGTAGGTGGGTTTAAAAAGAGGTTTGGACAAGTTCCTGGAGGAAAGGTCCATAAACCATTATAAAAAGGGACCTATCACTGCTCGACGCAATAAAAAGCATTGAGGAACCTGTGTCTTTTGGGGAAACTGCTGGGTACTTGTGACCTAGATTGGCCACTGTTGGAAACAGGATACTGGGGTTGATGGACCTTGGTCTGACCCAGTATGGCATATCTTATGTTCTTATGTTATGTTAGTGTTGTCCTTTGCATAGCACTGATAGAGTATATATTATAAATGTTAGTTTTCGTTTTATTTGTACAAATATGTGTGACTGTTAGGAAAGGACTTAATTTTACAACTCATTCATTGATCTTACAGCTGATAGGTTTGTAGTAGCTAAGTAGGTTTTCATAAACTCCGCCAGTGACTGTGAAGTTGGTAAAAATGGAATCAAAGTGTGTGTTTCCATCGGTGATGGTGTTAGGAGGACATACGTTATGCATGCCTTGAGTGGAAAGAGTTTAGGCTGCTAGTGCTGTCGTCATTAAAGACTGTACTGAATTCTCCAGCTACAGTTTGTCTCGTCAGCAAGTGAAAGAGTTGTGCAATTTTTTGGGGAATGGGTCATCTGCATGGGGGAGCTCTTTGAGAGTGTGATAGTTGTGGGATGGATATTTTTGGTGGGTGGGGAAGTTTTGCAGGGTGGTAGAGCAGTTGCTGGGAAGTAGTTTTTGGGGGTGGGGAAATTGCAGGAGCAATGATTTTTGGAAGTGGAGGCAGTTTGTGGGGTGGTGGAGCAGATGCCGGGGTATTTGGTGAGGTGGTCGACCAGTTGCGGGGAGCAGTTTTTAGAGATGGGGCATTTTGCTGGGTGGTAGAGCAGTTGGGGGGATATTTTTAGAGGTGGGGCAGTTTGTGGAGTGGTAGGCCAGTTGCAAGGTAGTTTTATTTAGGGGTGGGACAGTGTGCAGGCCTGTCTGTATGATTTAGAGTAGTTACTCACCTGTAACAGGTGTTCTCCAGGAGCAGCAGGAATCAGTCCTCACATATGGGTGACGTCGGCGCGGACGGAGCCCTCGCGGAGCAATTTCCCCAGCTTTCAAAGAAAGCCTTTGGGAATTGCAGCGCGCATGCGCGGTCCCCTTCCCGCCCAAGGGTGCCATCTTGCTCAGTCTGATGACATAGCTAAAAGACAGCAAAAAAATTAGCAAAAACGAAATGATAGGACTGCAACTCCAAGGGGAGGAGGGAGGGTTGTGAGGACTGATTCCTGCTGCTCCTGGAGAACACCTGTTACAGGTGAGTAACTACTCTTTCTCCAGGACCAAGCAGGAAGTCAGTCCTCACATATGGGACTCCCTAGCTTAAGGCTACCGGAGACCTCAAGCGGAAAAATGAGCTCCCTCTAGCTCAGTAGCACAGAAGGAAGGAATCTTCTCTGAAAACGCCCCCGACCGGTAGCCCAACACCAGGGCCGGAGGGTAGGAGTTGCCTAAACCTCAAAGAGATTATGGAGGACTGCCTGTCTGAAAGCACTGTCCCTGCGGGACTCCCTCTCCAGGCAGTAATGGGCTGCAAAAGTCTGGCTTGAAGACCAAGTAGCGGCCCGGCAGATGTCTGCCAACGGAACAGAGCGGAGATGAGCCACTGACGCAGCCTTCGCCCTAACACGATGAGCCGTGACTCGACCCTCCAATGAGAGGCCGGCCGCCCCATAAGCCCAAGCGATACAGTCAGCAACCCATATGGACAAAGTACGCTTGGAGACAGGGAGCCCCAACTTATTGGGGTCAAAAGAAACGAAGAGCTGAACAGCCCTCCGATGCTCCCGCGTACGGTCAAGGTAGAAGGACAAGGCCCTCCTACAGTCCAGGGTATGCAGGACCATTTCAGCCCGGCTGGCGTGCGGCCTGGGAAAGAAGGTCGGAAGAACCACCTCCTGGTTGAGATGAAAAGGAGAAACCACTTTTGGAAGAAACTTAGGGTGAGTCCGTAAGACTACCCGATTTCTGTAGAACCTAGTGTAAGGAGGATCAGACACTAGGGCCTGCAGTTCACTAACGCGCCTAGCAGAGGTAAGGGCTACCAAAAACAATATTTTCCAGGAGAGAAAATGAAGAGGGCAGGTAGCCATAGGTTCAAAGGGCGGACAGGTAATCCGCTGTAAGACCACATTCAGATCCCACTCTGGGGCTGGTGGGCGCAAAGGAGGTTTAAGGAGAAGGAGGCCTCGGAGAAAACGAGCTACCAAAGGATGGTTGGAAAGAGGCCTGCCGTCCACTGGTGCATGATGCGCAGAAAGAGCACTGAGGTGGACCCTGACAGAGTTGGACTTAAGGACAAGGTTGGAGAGGTAAAGCAAATATTGCAAGACCACTGCCACCAAGCAGGAGAAAGGATCCTCACACTGCTGAGCACACCACATGGAGAAGCGACGCCACTTAAGAGCGTAGGACTTCCGGGTGGATGGCCGCCTGGAGGCCAAGACGACCTCTTCCACCTCCCGAGGCAGCAGGAGGGGAGCAAGAACTACCCTTTCAGCAGGCAGGCCATCATATGAAGGGACCGGAGGTTGGGGTGTAGGAGAGTCCCCTGATCCTGTGACAGGAGATCGGGTTGAAACCCCAGAGGAAGAGGAGTGTCCACCGCCAGCTGCAGCAGAAGCGGGAACCAGGGTTGTCTCGGCCATCGGGGAGCCACCAGGATCATTGAGGCTCCGTCCCTTAGAACCTTGAAGAGCGTCCGAGACACTAGTGGCATGGGAGGAAAGGCATATAAGAGGCCCGTGGACCATGGAATCAGAAAAGCATCTGCCGCTACTCTGAGAGGATGCGGTTGTCGAAAGCAGAATCTGGGAAGTTGCCGGTTCAGAGGACTGGCAAACAGATCCATGGTGGGGAGGCCCCACCTGAGAAAGATCTGTTGAACCACCAACGGATCCAATCTCCACTCGTGTGGTTGGAGGATCCTGCTCAGCTTGTCTGCCAAATAATTTTCCAGACCTGGGAGATAGACAGCTTTGAGGAGGATGCCGTGGCCGACGGCCCAAGAGCACAGTTGTTGTGCCTCCTGACAGAGAAGGAAGGAGCCTGTGCCTCCTTGTTTGTTCACATAGAACATTGCAACTTGATTGTCCGTCTGGACCAGCACAGACTGGTGAGAAGTGAGGTGGGAGAAGGCTCTCAGAGCTAGGCGGATGGCTCTGAGCTCCAGGAAGTTTATCTGCTGAGCAGACTCCCAAGGAGTCCAGAGGCCTTGAGTACATGTCCCTTGGCAATGTGCTCCCCAACCCAGGAGAGAAGCATCGGTTGTCAGCACCTGAGAAGGCGGAGATTGAAATCCACTCCCAGCACCAGGTTTGGCAGATGAAGCCACCACCGCAGAGAAGAGACCAGCAGGTCAGATACCTGTACTGAGTCCGCCAGGCTCCCCGTGGCCTGATGCCATTGAGTGCGAAGGCACCACTGAGCAGGTCGTATGTTCAGGCGGCATTGGAGGTCACATGGACCGTGGAAGCCATATGGCCGAGTAGTCTCAGAAATTGCCTGGCAGATACCAGGGAATTGCTGTGAAAGTGGCTGGTGAGATCCATGAGCCTGTGTGCCCTGTCTAGAGGCAGGAAGGCCCGCGCCTGAAGTGTGTTCAACCTTGCGCCTATGAATTCGAGATTTTGAGAGGGGAGCAAAGTGGACTTTGCGAAGTTTATGACAAATCCCAAGTGCTGGAGCAGAGTCTCAGTGCGATGAGTGGCCTGAGTGGCCTCTTGGGAAGACTGGGCTCTGATGAGCCAGTCGTCCAGGTATGGAAATACAAAAAGGCCTTGAAGTCTCAGATAGGCCGCCACCACTGCTAGGCATTTGGTGAACACCCTGGGGGCGGAGGATAGGCCAAATGGCAGTACTCTGTACGGGTAATGATTTCCTCCCACAACAAACCTGAGATATTGTCTGTGGTCTGGATGAATAAGGATGTGAGTATAGGCATCCTTTAGATCTAAGGAGCATAGCCAGTCTCCCTGCTGGAGGTAGGGTAGCAGGATTCCAAGGGTAAGCATCTTGAACTTTTCCCTTGCCAGGAACTTGTTGAGGTTTCGCAAGTCCAGGATGGGTCTGAGGCCTCCTGTTCTTTTTGGTATCAGAAAGTACCTGAAATAAAAGCCGTGACCTCTCAGGTGGTGGGGCACCGGTTCCACAGCCTGTTCCTGAAGAAGACTTGCTAACTCCTGAAGGAGTAAGTCCCTGTGCAGAGGGAGTCTTGGAGGCTCCCCTGGAAAGTAGGAGGGAGGTACCTGGTGAAAGTGTAGAAGATAGCCTTTCTGAACTATATGAAGCACCCAGGTATCTGATGTGATGGCTGACCACCTGTGGGAAAGTGGACCAGCCGGCCTCCTGTGCTGAGAGAAACCAGCAGAGGGGAAGAGGCTATGCTGACGGAGTCAAAAACCCCCACCCTGCTGAGCAGGGGCTGGTGTTGTGGGCTTGGGGGCCTGCTGCCTACGGGACCCATTACCCCGTCCCTTGGCCTGCTGACCCTGTTGGGGAGCTGCTGAGGCCTGATAATGAGGGTAGTGTTTATAGGCAGCCGCCTTCCTCGGGTAAAAGGACTTTTTCCCCGAGCCCTTCTTCTTCTGAGAAGGGGCAGAGGTTTTTCTGGACAGCCGATTCCTGGTCAGAGTCTCGGTCTCGATCTGTGCAGCCTTTTCAGCCATGGGCTTGCCAAAGAGGTTTTCACATCTGCAGGGGACATCGACCAACTTGTCCTGTACCCATGGCTCGAGGTCGGATGACTGAAGCCAAGCCTGTCGGCGGGCACCGATGCCGGCTCCGGCTACTCGAGCCGATGCTTTGAAGCCATCGTAGGCTGCTCGAGAGATAAACTTCGAGCACTCTCGAATACAAGTGGACAAGGCCTGGAACCTCTGCAAAGGTTCCTCGGAGAGACCAGCAGAGAACCCGGCAATTTCTTTTGCCAGGTCTCGGAGATACATGCCCATATAGAGCTGGTAGGTCTGGACTCGACAAGCAAGCATAGAGCCCTGGAAGCACTTCCTACCGAGGGCATCCAGGTTCCGGGCCTTCCGGCCGGGAGGCACTGAGGAGTGCATCTTCTGACCCTTGAGTCGATGCATGGCCGATTCCACCACCATGGAATGTGCGGTAGTTGTGCCTTTTGGAACCCGGGGCTCTTGCGGACTCAATAAATGGAATAGACCCGCTTGCTTAACACTGGCGCTGACTCCGGGCTCTCCCACATGCGGAAGAGAAGTCGTTTCAGCATCGGAGGAACCGGTACAGTAAAGGCTTCCTTCGGGGGAGAGTCATACTGGAGGGCATCGAGCTCTTCGGCTCGAGGCTCCTCCTCGGGATCCGTGGGGAATGCCAAGGCCTTGGCCATATCCCGCACGAAGTCCGAGAGCCGGGTGTCCTCCTGGGGGGACCGTCTCTGAGGTTCGGACTCGGGCGAGTCCGATGGGATGCACCGAGTCCGAAAAGTACCGGGTGACTCTTTGTCCTCCATCTCCCAGGCTGACTCCTCGGAGGAGGAATCGAGCGGCTCCGGTCAGGCTGGCACTGATGCCCTCCGCCCCGACGACCTCGGTCCCAAACGGGAGGCCGAGGGAGACCGTGATCGAGGATCGACTCGAGCTCGCATGGACTCGAGGATCAGCTCGGTCTCCGGGGTCAACTTGGACGTCGACGTCCCGGTGGTCAGGGCAGATGCACCAGCGAGGCCAGCGATCAATGCCCGCTGCTGGTCCATGAAGGCAGCTAAACTGCTCTCCAAGACCGTCAACCTGAGTCCGAGCTCAGGAGACCCAGCAGCCCCCGACTCAGGCCCCGACGTCGGCTCCTTCGGAGGCGAGTCCACAAGGACTACAGTACTCACGTGTCCAGGAGACTCCATCTCGAGATGAGGATGTTTCGAAGGCCTCTCCGACTCCGAGGACCCGGGACGGCTATCGGGGCTATGCGACCTGGCCCTCGAGGAACCAGGAGCGTCCACCGACGACGCCCTCGCGGGTTTCTTCTTTCTATGATGTTCCCGGGCAGGAGACCCCCGCTCAGAGGAACTCCGACGATGCTCAGGACCGGAGTCCCGGGACGTCGAAGCCTCTGACGAGGTTCGGGCCCAGCCGGACGCGGAGTCAGAGAAGATTCGTTCTTTTTGATGCTGCCGACTCCTCAACGCTTTTGAGGACATCTTGCCACACGGACCACAGATCATCGGGTCATGATCGGGTCCGAGGCAGCGGAGGCAGCAGTCGTGTGTGTCGGTATGAGATATAAGTTTCTTACACCGATCACACTTTTTAAACCCGCTGGCAGCCATCGGTGGAAAAAGGGCCCCTGCGAGGTCAAAAGACAGGGCTGCCAGTGAAAAAGAAAAATGGCGCGAACGCTAGTCTCAAAGGACAAAAAACAAAAAATAAAGAACGGACCCGATACCGGCGTAGCGGGTCCGGGCGGGAAAAGGATCCAGCGTCGAACCGAGAAAAGAATAGTAAATAAAATCAACTTTTTCTGCGGCGATCACAAACAGCGTCTGTAGGGCTCCGCGGAAAAAAGAAGACTGAGCAAGATGGCACCCTTGGGCGGGAAGGAGACCGCGCATGCGCGCTGCAATTCCCAAAGGCTTTCTTTGAAAGCTGGGGAAATTGCTCCGCGAGGGCTCCGTCGGCGCCGACGTCACCCATATGTGAGGACTGACTTCCTGCTTGGTCCTGGAGAAGACCCATTTTCAAACTCTATCGGGTATGTTTACTAAAGGTTAAAGTGCATTAAGTAAAGTTAACGTGCATTCATTTCTATGGACCGTGGCAGCACTTAAAACACATTAACTTTACTCAAAGTATGTTAACCTTTAGTAAACATGCCCATGTGTCTTGTACCAGCTTTTCCCACATGCCAAGTGTGATCCCGTTCTGTTAAATTTTCGGAGAGTTATTTTGCTCCCAGACAGGCAGATGGACATTCTCATCCCCATTTCTATTGGGTTGGAAAGAATAATAAACTGGAGAAAGTGGTAGTAAAGAAGAATGGTAGGTCAGCAATGTTTTTTGAGAGTTTGTTGTCTCCTTGAAAACCATGAGTCTGATTCTCAAAAGCGCCGATATTCAAATGCCACAGTGGTCAGCCATGACACCTAAACATCGGTAGGATGTTCATCGGCAGTATCTGGATGCTAGCTGCTGCTAAATATCCCGGCTGAGCCATCTGGGTAAGTGACAGCTAAAGTTGTGCTCTCCAGACAAACACTGGCAGCTATCCAGATAATGGTGGTGCTGCCCTCGCTCCGCCGCCCATGGACCTCTTCTGCAGTAAATGGATAGTGCCGAGGCAGCCTGTGGAGACGTTCAGCGGCACTATCCAGATAGTGGAGCTGAATATCACACTGGCCATCTAGATAAGGGTTTTGAATATTGGCCTGTATGTTTCTTCGGAAGGATTTACACTGTTTACAGCCTAGTAAACCATGTAAATGCCTTAAATGGGGATATTCAATGGCACTTACACGGTTAATGCCATTGAATATCCCCTTCGAACTCCCCTATGTGCCCCAGTGCTATCCGGTTAGCATCGGGGCGTGTTGGGGTGTTCCAGGGTGGAGCGGAGGTGGAGACTGTCGCTAACTGGGAAGTGGTGATATTGCATGCTGCCCAGTTAGCGACCTGTGCCTAAAAGAGAGGCAAAGAAAACCCTTGCCTATCTTTAAGGCGCAAGAGCTAACCAGGAAGTATGCAATATCACCACTGCTACCTGGTTAGCAACGGCGGCTTCCGGCATGTGCAGCGATCCTTGGCTATTCAGTGTCACCGCAGCATTGAATATCCAAGGTTAGAGATTGGAGGAGAGGGATATGCACCAATGAGGTTCATAGCCTTTCTAAAATGCGGCTGACTCAATATCAGGCCCTTAATTTCTTAAAATAATGAGGACCAGAGAAGGGGGGGGGGGGGGGGCTGTTCTTGTCTGGTTTTCTTTCAAATGTATTTTTCTCCAAGTGGAGAGATCGGGCCAGAGCTCTAACCATTAGGCTTCTCCTCCACTTTTTGCTTTCCTTTCTTTTATAGTTTTGTTCATAGTTTATGAAAATTTTGATATACTGCCCTTCAAATTAAAAACATGTTTTTGTCTGATGAAGTTGGAAGGTGAAGATAGGAAAGCAGGGATTTCATTCAGTGGGCAAGGGTGAAAAGAATAAACTGTGTGGAACTTGGTGCTGGCCAGGGATACTAGGGTGGGGGACATGCTCTGATGAAACTTTAAAAAAAAAGTTTCTTCTGAGCTCTGGGAGAGGAAGGTCTCTCAAGGCACTGTAGAATGAGATCACTCACTGTGTGGCTGATTCATCATCCTACTTGTCCATGGAGGATCACAAATGCCATGTTTGTACTTCCTCCATCACTAATATATTTTTAAAAAAAGTCTTGTCTCCATGTTTTACTGTATTGGCAATTTTTCTTCCATTGCATTTTTGCTGGCTTCTTGTAGCTCTTCCAGAAATTGTTGTTTGTCTACCTCTTTCTGTACTCTCTTATAGTTTGAAGGCTACACTTTTTCCTTACCTTTTCAGCTGCTTCTGGCCTCATTTTTCCTTACTTTTATTTACTTTTCTGACAAAAAGAGTCATTGCCCTTAATATATATCTTTCTCCTTTCCTAGTATCACCAGTAAATATGACATCCCAACTCCACCTTCACTTGAACCGAGAAACCAATATGCAGCCCAGGAAGTGAAAGAGCTGAACTCATCCCATGCTGAGGAGGAACCTAGACTTATATACCTTGAAGCTACACGGTCAGAAACCACTATGCCTAGGAAGTAAAATGTAGTGGTGGTTGGTGACTCTTCTGAGCGGTGCAGAGGCATCTGACTGACCAGACATGATGTCCCAGGAGGTAGGCTATCTGCCGAGTGCCAAAATCCAAGATATTATGGAGTGAGAGCAGAAGCTCATCAAGCCTATTGAATATAATCCAATACTACTCATGCATGTTTGTACAAATGATACCGTTAGGTATCCCACTGAACATATCTAAAGCAACTTAATGGCTCGGGGAGAGAGATCGGTGCCTAGGAGCTAAAATAGAGGATAGTGCAGTTCCTGGAATCCGATGATCCAAGATGGCATGACTTTACTAGAGGTATCTCTTATCAGAGGAATATGATCAATTTCTTTGACTGAGTGACAGAGTAGGAACAGGAGAGAGCACTAGATGTGGTGTACTTAGATTTCAGTAGTGCCTTTGACACGGTTCCACATCAGTGACTCATAAACAAGGACTTTGCCTCTGGATCTCTGCTGTCATCCAGATCCATCCAAGCCATTCACTTGGAGATGTAGGAGGCATCATAAGTTGGAGCTGGAGCAGTTTTATCACAGAAGCTCAGCTGCACTCATATGTTTACTTTTCAAAGAAAATTTTCCTTACCGAGCCTAATAATGAGGTATGATACTGGGAACTTATCTCCATCAAATGGGCCATGAAATAATGGACCTTTTCACTCATGATTCTGACAGACTAAGAATCTGCTGTATACTGAGGCCATAAAATGTTTGAGCCCTCAGCAAACCCGATGGACCAAGCTCGATACCAGTTTATCTTTTTACATCAGAACCAATAGAACATCTTTCAAAGAATGGAAAAAGGAACCAAATGAAGAAAATTGGAAACAGTATAAGCAATGACAAGTTAGATGCAAAGTACTGATATGGAAGGCAAAAAGAGAACTGAAAAGAAGCCTGCCATAGAGGTAAAACATATAATAAAAGATTTTTTCAGATATATTTGAAGCAAGAAACCTGTGAGTGAGCTGGCTAAACCATTACATGATTGAGGTGTAAAAGGGGAACTCAGGGAGGACAAGGCCATATAGAGACTAAATAAAATCTTTGTTTTGGTCTTTACTGAGGAAGAAATGGGGAAGCTACCCATCTAAGAAAAAGTATTCAATAGTGATGAGTTGGAATAGCTGAAATAAATTTCAGTGAACCCAGAAGATAGTAGAACAAATTGATGGTCTAAAAAGTGGCAAATCACCTGGACTGGATGGTATACAGTATACCCAAGAATGCTAAAATAACTCAAAGATGAAATTGCAGAGAAAATATTGGTAATTTGTAAATTACCATTAAAATGGTAGCTGAAGATGGGCGAGTGACCAACAAAGCACTGATTTTTAAAAAGGTCTTCAGGAGTGATCCAAGAAACTACAGACTGGTGAGCCTGATGTCAGTGTTGGGAAAAAATGGTAGAAACTATTGTTGTGGGCTGTCGAGTTGGGCTGTCCCTAATCAGCCCATTACCAGTCCTAGCTCGCCCCCCCCCCCCCCGCCCCCGATCAGCCCATTTCCAGTGCTAGCTCTCCCATTAGCCCATTACCAGTCCTAGCCCCCCGATCAACCCATTTCCAGCGCTAGCCCTCCCATTAGCCCATTACCAGTCCTAAACCCCCTGATCAGTCCATTTCTAGTGCTAGCCCTCCCATAAGCCCATTACCAGCCCTAACCCACACTGATCTGCCCATTTCCAATCCTAGCCCCCTCCCCCCCTCCCCCCGGAAGAGCCCCGTGCCTGTCTGACAGGCATTAGAGGGAGCTGAGGAGGCCCAAAGCCTGGTGCCCAGGCTCACCTCTGCAGAGCCACGAGAAATAACAGTATTTCCTGTCTCATGCGAGACAGAAAATGCCCTCGATTATCCTCAGCGCACCGCTGGCTCAACTTTAACAGGGTCACGGGAAAGAAGGGAAATGCTGTTCTTTCTTGTGGCTCTGCAGAGGTGAGTCGAGGTGCTGGGCTTCGGGCTGGTCAGGAAAGTATGGGGCCTCCTGGGACAGCAGCAGTGACAGGGAGGAGGGGGTGGAGGGGTTGAATCTGCCGCTGCCAAGAAGCAGCGGCAGAGCTTTGCCCACCCTATTTTTTTTTTAACTTTGAAGGCGGAGTGAGGTGGCTATTTTGGGGGCATTTTTTGCTGCCCTAAAAAGTTTGCTGCCTGAGGCATCCGCCTCACTATGCCTCATTATAGAGCCGCCCCTGCCTAGGGCTAAGCGAGCCGTGTGGCCAAAGGGACACTGATATCATCACTGGGCTTCCTGAAAGCTCAAAAAGAGCAAGTTACTGCACATGGCTGGATGGAGGAAGGGCACCAGATTAGTCAGTCGCACAGGGTGCATTTCTAGTTTGGTATGGTCCTGGCTGCTGGGTCGCCAGGAGTCAGCATTGACTCAAGAGTAGACATTGCAGTTTTGAGGCTGAGTTAGAAAGTGATCCATTTCTCTCTCTCTCTCTCTCTCTCTCTCTCTCTCTCTCTCTTCCCCTCTCTCCATTAATACTGGCTCCATCACTAATTCCTAACTTGTTTCTCTCCCCAACCTTCCCCCCCCCCCCACCTCACCCTCATCACAGTAATACTGTATGCTCAGCTTCTGACGTCAGCATCACGTTTGCTTTCAATACAGATTTTCCTTTGAATAGCACTGTCAGAATGAAAGTCAAATGTCAGAATCAGAAGTGCCTATTCCAGAACTCTTTACATGCCAAACACACCCACACCCACTGCTTTCCTAGGAACTAAACTCCTCTGCTTCACGGCTTCTAGAGAAACAGAGGGGGGGGGGGGAGCAGGGAAACATGCGGCATCAATTTGTATGTCTTCTAACACATTTTCCACTCTCTTCTCAGATGTAATATCATTTGTTTTTCTATTCTTCCTGATAATGTTGTCCTTGATTTTCAAATTCCAGCATCTAGAATTCATGAAAGGGTTGTAGCAGAGCATGACTCACAGTTCCCCCTCTGACAGCATAGTAGGGTATTCTGAGATGAAACATGCATATGTTATAGAAAACAGTTCTTTAGAAGCAAAGCACCCCAGACGGCATGCTGGGATTCTAGGAAATATATTTATAAATTATGGGAGACGGTCCAGTTCCCTTGAGACCATGCTGTGATATTAAGAGATATGGGGTGCATAAGTTCCAGGGAACAGTACAGTGTGCTGAGAGCATTCTGGGGTGTTGGGAGATGTGATGTGTGTACTTTATGGAGGGCAGCGCCTCCAGCAGCACTCTGCATACTGTTAGATGTGATGTGTGTACTTTATGGAGGGCAGCGCCTCCAGCAGCACTCTGCACGCTGTTAGATGTGATGTATATGGATTATGGTAGACCAGGACATACCAAGCTAGAAATGTGCCCTGTGCGACTAAGAAATCTGGTGCCCCCCTCTGCCTCAACCACATGCAGCAACTCACTCTTTTTGAGCTTTCTGGAAGCCCTGTGATGGTATCAGCGCCTTTTTTTGTAGTTGCACCCTGTGCGGCCGCACCGCTCACACAGCCCTTGGACTGTATCCTTAGAATCTCTGATCCCTTGCCAAAGTGTAGAAAAAAAAAGGTTGTTCAAAGTAAAACATTTGATGGTTATCTTTAAAATTATACTTAAGGTTTATTTGTTGCTCCTTTTAGGCTCAGATCCCACCGCTGCACCTTGTGATCTTGGGCAAGTCAGTTAATCCTCCATTGCATCAGATACCGACAGACTGAAACCCTCCCGTGACAGGAAAGTACCTGACTGTAACATGCGAGCTAAATCTAAAACCATCCATTCTCCTTTAGAGTGTACATATGTTTTCTTTCCCTAATATGTGTTTGGGTGTATTTTGTCCCTTTGTGTTACGTATCCTAGCTTTATTCCAGCATCCTGGCTTGGTTTCTCACTGTATTTCTCTCACCTTTTTTTGCCCGCTCACGGATACATTGGCAGAACATCCTGAAGTAACACTCTGTAGCAAATTTACTTTACATATTTACATGGAAAAAAAGGCGGGGCATTGTGGAAGCTCAGCCTAAAAGGAAGTTAGGTGGGGATATGAGTGACTTTGGGTAGATGTGTGAGTCAGTGCAATGACCTTGTTTCTCTAGTCCCCTCCCCTTCCCAGGATGCTGGGATATTGTGTAATTCAGGCCTCACTAAATAACTAAACAATCCTGAGGCAGGACGGGAGAAGGGGGGGTGGGGGGGTGGGGAGAGATACAATCAAGGTCCTGAATCGGGTTCTTGGAAAAGGGCTGAGGCTGAACAGTTCTGGCTGCTCTCACATGGACTGGGCAGAAGGGCAGGAGGAGGACCAAGTTGACACTTTCTAAGGAAGTACACTGACAGCTCACCCATCACACATGAGCATTTCTACCTACGGCAGAAATACCTGTTCAGCTGTTTATTGCTCTGCTCCCTCTTAGGAGCTGTAATGTGATCAGGGAAATGCTGAAAATGATTTTAACTTCCCAGGACACACTCCGACAATTAAACCCAGCCTATAAAAGAGCACTGCAACTATTCCACCAAGACCTAAGACACCACCCATTTGGGAACCAGACTGCTATAGATTTCTATACAGAACATACGTTAGCAGAATATTTTACCTCTGTCACACATGTAGAACATAATAGGAGACCAGAAACAGAAGGAAATGGGGTAGACAATGGCCAAGCACCGATGAATGTTCAAAACAACAGAGAATTTATTGAAGGACCCGACTCAGCTGAGTTTCAGCAAACGCACCTGCATCAGAGGTCAGGATGGGTATCCATCTATAATTCAGTAAACCAACATAAGAGTTGTTCTAGATAAATAGCCTGAAAAACAGCTTTCTTCCTGAATCGGGTCCTTCAATAAATTCTCTATTGCTTTGTACGTTTATCTGTGCTTGACTATTGTCTACCTCTATTTCCTTCTGTTTCTGGTCAGTTTTGCCTTTTGGAAGTTGCCTTCTTTTTGATGAACCTAATAAAAGCTCATTAAGTATAGTTAAGAGACTGAAAATTAGAACTAGAAACTGATTTTCTATGCCGTGCAAAACGAGAAATAGAATTAGCAATGCATTTTCTCTTCTACAGACACCAGAGATTTGTCCTGAGCCAATTTTCTTCTCTTTTCTTTCAACACCTGTTCCCTTGGTACTCTGATTTCCTCCCAAAGCTTTCAGTTTATGCTGATCACTCCCA
Organism: Ichthyophis bannanicus; assembly: GCA_033557465.1. Taxonomy (NCBI): domain Eukaryota; kingdom Metazoa; phylum Chordata; class Amphibia; order Gymnophiona; family Ichthyophiidae; genus Ichthyophis; species Ichthyophis bannanicus. The sequence goes on from CM066046.1 coordinate 43,764,553, forward strand.
GATCTACTGCAGAACACCAGAAATTTCACCTAGAGTCCAGCCCCGACTCTCAGCCTGCTTATCTGACATTGCCACCTAGATATCTCATTACCGCCTGGCTAAAGACAGAATTTCTTCTTTCCCTTTAATCCACTTTCTTTCCTTTTGTCTGTTTCTTGGATGGAACTCTCACCCTTTCAGTCTCCTTAGCCCATAATCTTGGGGTCCTTTTTGATGCCTCTTTACAACCATCTAAAACACCACTGAAGCGTGTTGTTTTGTCCTCTTTAATTTTGCTAAAATCCATCCTTTCCTTTCTGAGCCTGCTACAAAAACCTGATCTGGCTTTTTTCATCACCTCCCACGTAGACTGCTACAACCTGCTTTTCATAGAGCTTTCAGTGAACCATCTCTTTTCTCTACAGTCTATTCAGAATTGGTTCCCCATTCACTTCTGCATACAAATCAAGATCCGTTTACCCACCTACCGCATGTTCATTCTGCAGTTCCTTACTACATCATCCCTCTTTGATCTTCCTACATTCCTTCTTTATGAACTCTGATCGGGCAAGCCATTCTTATCTGTGCTCTTTTCCCTTATCACCAACTCTAGACTCCGTGTATTCCAAGTTCCTGTACCAAACGCCTGGAATGGATTTCCTCAGTTGATGCAATCTTTTTGAGGCCGCTTTTAAACTGTAACCACAACTCTGTAAAACCCCTCCAAAGAACATTCCCACAGATTCTTATTTGTCATGTATGTTTGTCTTGCTTGGATTGTAGGCTGTGTGGAGCAGGGGCCATTTCTTATGTGTATCTATTTAGGGTTGGATATATCTAGTAACACTTTAGAACTGAAAAGTAGTAAGAATAGACATCAGGTTATTTACATTACAAAGTTGATGATTTATAAGACTTCTAATGAAGGAATACGCAGGAAAAACTCTATCTAATTGTGGGGGAAAGAAGAGAAACAGTAACTGCAGTGGCAAAAAATGGCATCCAGTGAGTAAATCAGGCATAAGAGAGACAGTATGGAACATTGCATGCATCTTTGTTACTATTTTTCTGTATTTTGTGATTCTTTCCTTTTATGACTTTGAGAAAAGTTGGAAAGTATTGTGGTTATCATCAAGCCCTAGTCTAGGAATAGGCAACATAGACAGCTGCCTAGGGTATCAAATTTTGAAGGTGCCAAATTCATTCAAATTACTCGCCTATCATTTCTTTTCTAAAACAAGCTATAACAGTACAATCATAACATTTATGACAAGAAAACCATATATTTAACATTGTAAATGCAAATGAAAGTATTTCAAATCATACATAAGTCAAAGAGAATAAAAACGTTTTCAACTTTTTCCTGAAAACAATAGTGGTTCAAAGCAAGTTAGAATCTGATACCACTAGAGGACTTATAAACTAGAGGGCCAATAGTGCAAGGCATTTACAGAGTTTACAGAAGTATGGTATAAACCATGTAAATGACCCTAAGTGGGATATTCAGCGGCACTAATACCCCTGTGTAACACCACTATATGCCCTGATGCTAACTGCTTAGCATCACCCCGATGTGGTGTCCGGGCATTCCAGGAACGGTACCCGGGGAAAGCCAGACAGCAGCGATACTCAGCTGCTGCCTGGTTATTCCTCAGCAGCAAAAGGTGGCGCAGAAAAAGCTGCCCTAACTTTTGCCACCAAAGCTAACCGGGCAGTGGATGAATATCTCCACCGTCTGCTTAGCTTCTGTGTCATGTGCGGCTGTGTGGCAAACGTGGATATCCCGGCATTGAATATCCAGGTTAACTCTTCAGCGGCATTGAGTATCGGGGCCTACGTTTGTATCTAAGGAAATGGAGGATTAAATGAGTTGTGCAAGGCCCAGGACCACTTTTACCGATGGGCAAAATGGGCAGCTGTCCCGAGCCCCTGCATAATGGGAGCCCAGTTGCCCTACTGCCCTTAGGTAAAAGTAGCCCTGGAAGAGGAGCCCGTCTGGGGAGAAGACGGTGATTGCGTGGTCATGTCCAGGTGCCAACAGCGGATCCTTGAGTGGAAACAGGGCCAATGCAACTCACTGTGCAAACTGTGCACTCTCAAGGGATGGCAGCTTGGCAGGTCTGCACAGTGAGCACCCCCGCAGCAGCTATCACCTGATGTCTGTCTCTCTCTCTCTCTCTCCCTCTCCTTGCTTCCCCAACAGCCATTGCCTGATGTTTTTTCTCTCTCATCCGTCCCCCCCGGACTCCTTCTGCAGCCAGTACCTGCCATCTTATCAGAGTTATAAGACAAGAAGCTAAACACAGCATGAGGCTTTGAAGCCCATTCACATGCTACATTTCTGACATGCAGCGTGTATATGTCCCCAAAGCCCCGTATAGATTTTTAGGGTTGCTTTGGCCTTCCATTCCAATTGGCTCAGTGTGCATGAGCTTCAAAGCCCCATGTTGTGTTTAGCTTCCTGTCTGCTGCGCTGCTGGGAAAGAACTCTGGTAAGACAGTGAGTGCTGGATGTGGGGAGGGGGAGAGGCAGGGGGTGGAATGAGAGAAAGAAAAACATTGGATGATGGCTAAAGGGGAGGGGCCCATTCTCAAAATTTTGCCCAGGGCCCCATAAGGGGTTGAAGCGGCCCTGGCAAGGTCATGAGAAGTGCTAGGGGGATTTGAATCATCTTTTCTTTAGTCACTAGGCTACTGCTCTAACCACTAGGCGTCTCTTCCAGAGGGGAGCCAAGATAGCACTAGAAGCATTTAATAAACAGAATAAAAAAGCATAACATGAAAAAGAAAAGGACGTTTATTTGAGCAGGCATTTGCTACAGGCTAGTTTTATAGTTGTCCTCATTTCTTTCCTTCCTAAACTCATAAGGAAATTATTCTGCTACTCCTTTCTTCCTCCTAGTGTGTCTACCTGATTGTGATGTTTTTATTGCTGGTTTTGACGTTTTATTTTTATAGATTCGTGTTTTTTAAATAATAATGTATTCATTTTTACTGCTTATTGTAGAATGGTTTTATAAACCACCTTGATGGAGTCTCTTGCAAAAGGCAATATATCAAATAACATGATAAATGAATAAATTTTCATGGAGCTCTAAATCTGTTAGACAGCACTAGAATGATCCAACCCTATCCTCCGTTCCAGTCACCACCAAGGATACTTCACATACAATAGACTGAAGAACAGACACGTTTTCTAGGAAATGTTGCAAGTGAGCTGGATCATAAAACATTTGGCTTTGGATTTATTACTTGTCCTTTCCATATCTATGCTCAAGGTGAGTTATATATTCACGTGCATGATTGATTTCTCTGTCTAAACTGGCTTACAATCTAGATCCCTCTGGATTTAGCAGTCAACCATGAATCTATATGTACCTGGAAGGTAAAGTGACATGTCCAAGGTCACCAAGTGTGTAAGTGGGATAATCAGGATTTAAACCCTGGTTTGCAATCTAGGGGGCCCTATTAATATAGCGTTGTAAGTGTTTGCACTTAGTATACCACAATTGACAAAGTGAAAACCCTGTGTGGCAAATACTGGGGGTATGCCCACCATCTACTCTACCTTTACCATGCAGGGCAGACACCTAGCTTAAGGGAACCATGTTCCCTACCTTAGCAGGTTGTGTGGGAGCACCCATCCAAAGATAGGAAGCCAAATGCCGTGGCTGCAGCCACGATGGTGCTACAACCCTCAACCCCCAATCTGATCCCAAACCTAAAGTACATAAACCCCTCAATACAAACACCCCCCCCCCGCACACAAACATTCTCCTATTCTGACAACCTCTCCTCCCCTTATAAACCTGCCTGAATAACACATACCATACACAACGATCCCTATACCAGTCCTCAATCTAACTTTCACCCCTTTCCCTGAACGGGACGAGCCCTCCTGAAAAGGCCCCCCAATTAGGCCCTCCCACCGGCTAGTCCCTTCCTGATCCACCCCAGGACTTAACCAGACAATATCCTGTTGTCTAATGGGGCCAGAGCAGGAGCAGCCCTTCTCTGATCTTGCTCTAGCTGTTTGAGGTTCCAAGATGGCAGCTTTCAGCCCTAGTGGTAGCATCTCAGTATTACCGATTGGGATTTCTGGGGGTGAAAGCTGCCATTTTGGAACCAGAGCAGCCAGGGCAGGAGCAGAAGGGGACCGCACCTGCTTCGGCCCTGCTAGACACCAGGGAATCCCTGAGCTAGTCCCAGGGTGGATCGGGTGGGTGAGGATATGGCTGGTGGAGGGATAATCTTGGGGGCTTCTTCTTGAATTTAAAATTACACATAATATTACAGCAGATTACTTAAATTCGCAGCTTTCTAAATATACTTCCAGTTGTCCCATGAGTGCCTGTTCACAAAACACTTTTCTTATTCCACCATCAGCTATCTATAAGAAGCAAGGGAGGGGGATTTGCAGACCTGTAAACCGTGTAAATGGCACTCTGTGTGATATCAGTGACACTAACACGATGAGTGCCGTTGAATATCCCAACTATTGCTAGCCACCAGTGCTGAAATTTAAACAAGGATATTCAATGCTGTGGTCATATCTGGTTTTACCGCATTGCTGCGAGACTAATTGGGTGGCGGCAATATTGAGCCACTGCCCGGTTAGCTAATGCAGCAAAGGTTAGGCCAGAGTTCCCTGCACCTCATTTTCACTGCATATCATTAACCAGGCAGTGGTACAATATCACTGTGTCCCAGTTAGCGATGGCTGCTGTCTCTGCTCCCCCCCCCCCCCCATGCTAACTGTAGCAGCGACATTTGGGGATATTGAACAGCACTAACTGTGCTAGTGTTGCTGAATATCCCACAGAGCGCCATTTACAAGCTCTACAGGTCTGCAAACCATGCAAATGTCTTTGAATATCAGGCCCCAAATTACTAAGACAACGGCATTCATAGGTTGTGCTCCAAAATTATGGAATTTATTGCCTAATAATCTTGGTGCAATCTGTGAGTTAGAAGTCTTTCGTAAAAAGTTGAAGACCCATTTGTTCTTTGAATATGTTGGGTCTATTTAGGATTCTCAAGTTAGGATTAAGTTTTCATTCAGTGCTGAAATGTATACGAGGGGGGCTGATAAGTCTCTGCTGCAGAGATCATTCGGACCTCTGGAACTGAAGTGTGCCCATAGCTTTCTGTTTCATTACAAGGCCAGGGACATTTCAGCCCTCCCTTGTAATTGTTATATTACTTTGCATTTTGCTTGTTACGTAAGATATTATTTACGTTGTTTGCTACCCTTTCTAATCTCCTGTCCCTCCCCACAGTAGAAGGACAAAATCTGCAGTGTCCCTGGCCTCATCTGCTCAGGTCCGGTGCAAGGGAATTACTAGGCACCTTGTGCAAACTTCAGCCTTATGCCCTCCTTAATTACCTTTCAGGCTCCTACCCTTCTCCTCAAGATTTTAATAATTAAACTCAATAATCACGATTACCCCAATCTGATCCCTCTGGAATGGTCCTGTAAAAACACATAACTGGGCATCAAACATTTAAGTATTACACAGTTAAAAGCAGAGGTTGATGGTTCTTTTGAGTTTGCATGGCTGTCAGGATCTATTTGTTTTGATCTATACTGCCACCCCCCAAGAAAGTGGCACCCTAGGTGACCACCTAGTTTGCTTGATGGTTAGGCTGGCCCTGTGTCTGGAACCCACCTAATGCTCTGAAATGTGCAGAACACTGTAATATGTCATGATCCAAACCATGAGACTGGCTCTAGCAACATAGGAGGGTCAGAGGTAAGAATGCCCCCTGCCTGGTTATCTGTGATTGTATGAGGATTAGGCAATTTTGGTGTAAAAGTTAGATTTTGTGGCTCTAGTGATAGCTGTGCATTCATGAGGGTCTGGGATCCCTGAGAATAAGGCATTATAATTATACTGCTAAAAAGAGTGAACAGACTATATAGGTCTTAAAGTTTTTGCTGTCAAATTCATTCACAGTTTTTATGTAGGAAAATTTTTCTTACTATTAAATTATGCTTAGGGCTTAATTATTAACATTAGAGAACATATCAGATAGCAATTTATGAGGTGAGTGATTTGGTCAACAACTTGTATGCATTACGCATACTGAAGGCAGGAACCTTATCAGTGCACCTTTCCAGCTGGGAGGAATCAGGAAGTGCCCTTCCAAAGCAGATGGCATTCAGCCAATCGAGGTGCTGAATCAGGCGACACACCCTTTAACGCCTGCTTTACTTTCCTCTAAAATACAGTGCGGATAGATACACCATTTTGCCACACTCCTTCCAAATGGTTTCCCTAATACATTATTAATGCACACATTGGATCGTGCTTGTAAGTTTGGATATACAGAAGAGGAGATCTCTTACTGTATAAGATTGTCATGCCCATATTTTAGTCTCATGGGCCTCTCGCTGGACATTGGGCTATAAGGTAAAAGTAACTATAACCATAGCTACTTGGCTCTGTATTTGCCTCTGTGCTCTTAGATGATTTTTAACTGGCCCCCCACTGAAACACAGCGGCATGATGACTTCCTACAGTGGGGATGCAAGGAAGTGGGAGATGGGTCAAACAGCTGGCATTTTTACAGAGCTTAGTTAATTCAGTGTGATTAAAATGTTATTATTCACCTTTTATGTATTTAGATTTTTTTAACACATTGGATCTCCAAAAAATCTTTCCTGCAAGGAACAGCACAGATAGTATAAAACATATCTTTAAAAAGCAAACATAATTCTTTTATGCAATTTGAATTTGTCGTCCATTTTTTATTAGATCCCCCTAGCCCAGACTACCTGCCTGGCAGCAGAAAGGGGTGGGCCAGGAGGGCCGAGATTTGACCAAATATTTTTCCCACATTGCATCAACAACTAGGGAGTTTGGAAGGTAGGGGCAGAGATTGGTTTGTTTGAACCCTCAACAAAATTGATGTTCCACATCTGCCTGGGGGACACATGTGGTGGCCTCATGGATCAAGGTCTCTGAGACTTACTCTTAGGGGTATCTGTCTGCATGTCATACAGAGATGTGTTGGAGCCAAAGCTGTACAGTCACCGTCATGATGTCATACTTAACTCATGTTTTACATGTAAATTACAGCAGTATGCATTTAACTGCTTGTTAGTATACCGCTGTATCAGTGCAGTCACAAAATAGGGACTGTGGGAACCTGCAGGAGGCAACTGAGGGTTAAACGACTTGCCCAAAGTCACTAGGAGGTATGGTCATTCCATGCAGGTTGTGGCATAAATAAAATGCAACAGTAACACAGTCCAAAATGATGCAAAAAGACATGCTAGGGGACCTTGAACCCTGGTTCACAAGACAGTGCCATGACCATTACACCATGCTTCCAAGCATGTACCTGACATCTGCAAGGTGAACATGTCTGACTCCCTGCAATGGGCTGCAGTAGAGCCAACAAAGCCATGCTCTCAGAAGGGCATGAGGGGGAATGACATGTTTGCTGACCCAAATTGTGGGCAGAACCCAGAACAAATGATAAGGATCTGTGTCTGCCAGTCACAGCAGAGTCTGGACTATTACAGGTATGAAAATGAACTGAATAGTGTACAGACCCAAAAAGAACAAGTGGGAATCAAGCCCTTGTCCTTTGCCTGTGGAGGCACTGCAGCAATCAGTCAGCTATTCTGCCCAGCAATGTCTGGAACTAAGGAGACTGCAGGTCACTGCCTAAAATGTCTGCTGTGTGTGTCTGTATAAGTTAGCCCCTCTAGTACCCATGATGCACTGCACACGCAGAACAGCATTCTGCAGCTGGTCCCCAAATGGAGAATACAGTGATCCAGCACATCAGCTCAGTAAAATGCACTAACAGTATGTGCTACAAGCACAGAACAGCTACAAACTGTGCTACAGAGCAGTTTCAGCGGTCACTCTGAGGGTGAAGATGGGCGCCTAGCACCTGGTCCCCAGAGCATGCACTGCTAGAGGTAGATTCTGCTGGCTATGTTGCAGATCCATATTGCTGCTAGTGTGTGGTAGGTATTGTCTGTTGTGTGTTATGCTAGTCACATGTTTTCTAGCATAATTGCAGCATGCTCTTATTGGCCATCTTCCAGAACATCTTATGTCAGTGCCTAGTGTTGTCCTACTAGAATGTATTATCTGCTTAAATATTAACCTCCGAAACTAATAGGACATGAGTGTAATGGTGTACTAGGGTCTCAGTTTAAACAGACGCAGCTTTTTCGAAAAAAGGGCTTTTATAAATTGAACACCCTTGTTTAATGCTGCTGTTCACATCAATGACCCTTTATTCTCGTACACTTTAACATACATTGTCCGTCTTGTATTTTATATTTTTTCTATTTTTATAATCCACAAAAAGATTTTTTATATATACAACTTTCTCACTCAGCTCCAACCTGAGAACGTGACTTGCAAATGATCATTCGTTTCGCAAGATGTATTTCAACAATGTTACTTATAAAAAGTGTTTTGTTGTACTTAGCTGCCAATCACGTATATCATGTCCATGGTTTGCTGAGCAGTTCACTAAAAATTCGGATGCTTGCAGCTGCAGTCTAAATCCCAACGCCGTTTATCTAAGGAGCCCAAGCGTTTCACACCTTGTGTTTCTTCAGGGGATCACTTGCCAATATAACTGTTAAAAGCACACAAGCATAGTCAAAGTGTATTCAATAGTAAAATTCGTCCATATTGTTTCACAGCGCAAATCTTAAGACATGTCGCTAAAGAATGAAGAAGAAAAACTCCTACCCGGATTAGTTGTTCCATTCATATTCTTCTTCTTAAAGGAAGCTGGGACTGCAAAGCCCAAATGTTTAAGCAAAAAGACGCCGCGCATGCTCTCTGAACAATTACGCTGGGAACATATAAAGGCTTTCCCTCAAGGCTCCGCCTCTCCGGTGCTCATTATCCATTCTTCAAGGCTCTGCCTCTCTAGTGCGCATTATTCTCTAACTAAAAGTTATACACAAACTGACCAATCAATCGAGGCATTTAACCCATGCGGTTGAACTGTTTTTAACACAAATATCCAGCGCTGCTCTTGATATAGCAAAGTTTGTTCAAGGGTCCGTCCTCCATGAGGAACATCCACTCTGTCAAGAACAAAACACTGTAGTTGATCAAAGCCATGGTTAGCTATATGACAATGTTGCACTATGGGTGCCTCCATAACGTTGTTATTTATCCGACTACGGTGTTCCATTACACAAAGTTTAAAGGGACGAACGGTCTTTCCAATGTATAATAGAGAACAGGGACAGCGGACCGCATAAATTACAAAGGTCGAAAGGCATGTGGTGGCTTTTCTCAATTTGTAAAGGATCCCTCGATGTTCAAACTGGGTAAGTTCCAAGGTCACTGTACAAATGCTACAGGAGCCACATTTTTTATGTCCTGGTGTATTATCCAATCCATCTAAAAATCGCTCTGCACGCAAAATTGACGGACTAAGTTTTTCTTTAAAATTCAGACTTCTGCTCCATACACATCGTATGTGCCTATCTTGAAGCCCCGGGATTACCCTCAACACTGCACTATGTCGATGAATGATTTTTTGAATGGCTTTACTCAGAGGGGAAAATTTGGTAATTAAATTAACCGGGCTGGTTGCACTTTCCTCTTGAGACTCTCTAGCAGAGATCCGTGGCTCCGACAGAAGCCTTCGATCATTAAATTTAGCTCTTGTATATGCTCTTTTGATCACAAAGGGAGGATAACCACGCTTCAAAAAATTATTTTTCAACTGGTGAGATTTGTTTTTAAAATCCGCTATATCGGAACAATTCCTGCGGTATCTCAAAAATTGAGAGAATGGCAATCCTTCCTTCAAACGTCTCGGATGTGCACTACTAAAATGTAAGAAAGTATTCCGATCTGTCGGCTTGCAATACACTGTGGTGTTCCATTCTGATAGCCCTCGAGTCACTTTCACATCCAAAAAGGTGATTACGTTCTTATGATAAGTTGCAGTGAATTTTATATGGGGATCACACTGGTTAAGCCACTCAAAAAAAAGTATTAAGTTCGATTCACTACCTTGCCACAGTAGAAAAACATCATCTATATACCATCTCCAAATTAAAATGTGATGATTATAAGGAGTGCAGGACGTGGGGTAGCAGCATGCACATCAGGGTAGGATGGCACACAGTTGGCAGACAGAAGATGGACAGAAGGATGGTTCACAACTCTGATGAGGGTACAATGTGCTCACAGCACAGATCTGCACAGATATGACTGGCACACGAATGAAAACTAGTTCTGCAGGACAAGCATACAAATCAAAGAGAACAGAGAGGAATCACACCTATGACCACTACCACAAATGGCAATGCACAAACCGGTAGGCCACACCACCAACGTTAGCTCATTAGCAAAGGCTGGATACAAAAATAGTGCAGGGCATCACACAAGACGCCTGCTGGCTGTCAGGACAGGCAAACCCCCAACAGTAATCATGACCAAATGCACATGCAGATCTGCTGTGTACAGATCAGATCCCAGTCTGTAATTGGGACCAGAGACACATGCACACACACAATGAAATGTTATGCAGTGGATAGCTCATGCAAAAGAGGAAAGAAACTAAACCCCAAGGGCAGCAGAGGATGCTCTGTGGAGCTGGTTAAAAATCTGGAACAGGACAGGAGAGAATTCAACATGCAAACAGGTGTACCACACACCAGCTGAACCACAGCAATACAAAACCCCCAAGTGCACTGCCATGTAAACAGCATAAAGAAAGAGACCTATGTAACAGATAATATCTGATGGCTAGGCAGCACAGAGGGCACACCTTGGTGTATAGTGAAGAGAGGGAAGGGTGTGTGTAGAGGTGATGAACCTGCTGGTACCTAATGGTCCAGTTAGCACAACAGAAAAGAAAAAGATAAACCACATGTGGGGATCAAACCTGCAAACTAGGGAGTTATAACACATGCCTCTAACCACTCCCACAAACAGCACACTGAGCACAATGCAAAACAAATACCCCAAAGGGAGGGTGTGTATGGGAACCTGTAATACCCAGTGATGTGGCAAATGGCTGGCAGATACACAGCTGCCACCGTACAAGGATGTGAGCACAGGTGGGCCATGTACATGACCAGCAAATCAGTAGATACAAGTGTCAATGTGCTCAAAGAGTGGAGGAGTAGCCTAGTGGTTAGAAAACTGGCTTGGACACCAAGCAACCAGGGCTCAATTCACACTAGCACTCCATGTGGCCTTGGGCAAGTCATGTAACCCTCCATTTAATTTAATTAACAGATTTTTTGTATACCGCTCCTTCCATTGATCCGATGCGGTTTACATGGAACAACAGTAAACAAGGAGAGCTGTTTTTACAGATAACAAATTGGAACTTACATTACCTTGGAAGAAAGACCTGACAATCTACATCCAGTGACACTGACAAGAAAACCCTGGAGTCTCTGGGTCACAAGGAGTCAGGACTGACTCAAAGGCACACATTGTATTGCACGTCTGTCACCATGATCAAGCAGCAGCAGAGACAAATGTATATCAAACACACATGTTTATTTGGGTTCATCTTCACAGTTAGTGTAGATCCCGCCATCATAATATCAAGGTGAGTGGATCCAAGGTGAAAGACAGAAAGGTCACTAGCCCGTCTACAAATGAAGGGCAGGAGATATAATGTGCAGCACTATGCATTAGGCCCCCACCCCCCACATGCTGCCGCACGCCTCAAATGTGTTACTCACATATGAGTGCATGTAGACAGTAGGCGGTGCATGATGGACCAACACACATCAATCATGATCTGTTCCCTAAAATATATCTATCTGGCAACACAGGAGGCACACAAATGAAAACAGCATATGTTGTCACAATGTTTTAATGTTAAAAACACATTCTGAAAGTAATGTTTCAGCTCTCACTTAATGCCTGATCTAGGAATCAAAGCTGCAACAATGTAAACCCAAACAATCATCAAAAGCACAATGAGGATATGCTAACAGGTAGCAGAGGCACATGAACACAGAGAGAATACAAACTAAACTATCTGCAGAAACCTGCAGAGATAACACCATGCAGGAGGTCCCCCTGCACTGTTTGTTGGGTAGACAGTGTTTGGACACATATAGCACGGTACATGGAATGCACGATTGAAGGAGGACAACGGACACCCATACTGCCACACTCCAAATATAATGGGGCAATGTGAGTGTCGTTACCGCAGGGGATAAACAGGACCGTGCAGACATGCAATGCAAGGTGTGTACATAAATGCAGAGTGTCACGTCTGTACAGTAAACAAACACAAGAACCAGCATGTGAAGATGGAAATGACGGGCAAACATGTTACAGTGAACCACACAGAAGCCATAGGTCCACATGCTGTGGTTCACCAACATAGTCATTCATATGCACAAGCACCATCCACATACCAACATGATACAGTGATGCCATACATGCACGTAAACACCCTTGGCTATTGCGAACATCAATCCAGGATGGTGGTGTGCATGAAAGTGTTGTTGTGGCAAAACCTGTATCATGTCCAGGTGGAGAGCAGGTGGACCTAGACAATAGGACCGCTCCATCGTTGCCCCTATGCCACACACATGGTTGTATGCTTGTGGTGAAACAAACAGATGAGCATATCCTGTGTGCCATGTCACACACATGGCCAAAACACAACAACAACACAACTGTGGAGGAATGTACAACATACAGTGACAATGTCAGTCCCTGCTACACACGTGGGGATCAGTACACAGTGTCCAAAGTGCAAAGCGTATCTGCAATCCAACAGGTCAGGTTAAAACTGTCCTTGCAACCCTGGGCATGCATAGTCAAGTGTCACATCCCAATATGCCACAGTCCTTGAAAGTTCATGTGTGTCCCCTGCAATGAGCAGGACTCCCAGCCAGAGCCTGGCAGCAACAGTGTGTTGAACAGGTCTGCCATGGCCAAAGTAGAAGTCCAAGAGTAATACTGTCCATCCCAGGCATGTGTCTCACTTGCAGAGGTCAAACATCCTATGGCACCATTTTCCAGGGAAAGTTCCATGGTGTTGTGTCCCCCAACAGGTGGGTGTTGGCGATGCCAGATGCACTGTAAGAGATGTGTCTGGTATGTCCTCTGCCCTGTGTCAGGAGAGGATAAATATTGTATTGTTAGACGCCTTGCAAAAACAGCACAAATTGCAGAGAGTCACACCTTAGGAAATACATAAGAAAGGGATGCAAAGGCAAACATGACATGATCACAACACAAAACACACCGCATATTGGTGACATCTTGAATCGGAAACGCAGACACGGGTGTCACATGGATATGGTCATGTCCATGCTCATGTCACACAGGCGTCTCACAGCTACACACTATGTGCATCTGTTTCTGTGAGCAGAGAGGCAACATGACATGTACATGAGACAAACAGTAAATCATCAACAGGTAAAGGCAGATGTAATCCCCCAAATAACAAAGGTGCAAACTACCTTGTGTGTGCATCAGGTGTACGTCATCGATCCCCTGAGCGACTCAACGGCCATAGCAGGTCACAGTGAAGGGAGACAATGTCAGCAAAATGTGTAGAATCACCATGTCACGCCACTGTTGATGCATGTCCACATTATGCCGATATCTGTGATACAAAAAGGCTGGTCAACAGTGGTCCATCAAAACACAAGACACAGTTCTGCTCACAGCACACAACACGTCGAGAATGTTCACAAGGTAAACAGCACTACAGTAGAGATAGCACAGTCACCACCGCCCTCCAGGTGCACAGACTCCTCACAGCACATGATAATGTACTATGCCTGAACACTGTATCATCACACAGCCAACCCATAAACACACACCCACACAGTATGCTAAGGTCAGCATGCCAGCTGTAACTCAATGGCCTGTATGTGCACAAGTGGAGATTTGTAGACATAAAGGCCCAGTGAAATGCAGTGATACCCTGGTGTTGGCCGATGGTACAATGTTGGGGTAGGGTGCAAGTGTAGGCCACCACCAAAGAAAACCCACCTCCACCCACATGCAGCTCTGTTGGACATGTCCCAGAGACAGTGTTGCAGAGGACATACTGGACACAAACACATGGGGATATGTGTGACAACAGCAAGATATGGGTTAGGGAGGCGTAAGGAAAAGAGGTGAACCACAACATCTGGACAATATGACACATCACTGAGGACATGTTTTCCCCCTGACTGCTGGCACAGACAATGTAGCTGTAGATCCACCTACCCCAGACCACAGCATCTTGGCTGATGTACAGTCACGTGCCAATGCACCACAGCAACAGCATCTTCACAAAGTATCTCCTGTGCATTGGGAAACACAAGAGAAACAAACATATATCATGTTCTAACTGTGCAACACACACTGCACCTTCCTGTCCCCAGCTGTCAGACCCCTCAACATCACATACAGACTGACTGTTCACTATCACACTGTACAGATCTCTCACATGTGAGAGGCAGCACGGAGGTGTCAGAGGCAAACTACAGGTGTCTGTATTCTGTCTGTCCCCTCCCTCACCTCTCTGTTGTTGTACACACTGGTCAATAGAGGTGTCTGCTCCCACCATGTTTCTGCCTCACCCCAAGGCTGCAATATTAGCCCGGGTCCCCCATATTGCCACCAATGCCCCCTCACCGTGTATACTGGTGTCCCAATGTTGTCTGTTACCCCACTGTCAATTGCTGTAGCATACGGAAATATGCAGGGACACCTCCTGTATCCACTGTCCAAATACATATCCTGGTGTGTACATCTCATACCTTGAATAATATTGACAGCTGAGTGCTGATGATGTTAGGACAAGGTACTTCAGGTCGGAGGGCCGGGGGTTCAAGTCCCATCTGGGGACAGCAATCTCAGGCCGGAGGGACTGGGATTTCTAGTCCTATAGGCACTCCTTGTGGTCTTGGGCAAGCCACTTAACCCTCCATTGCCCATGTTCCCTGTAAGTATTAGCGTATGTGTGTCATATCCCCTCGTGTTAAATGTATCTCCCAATTGACCGCTTTGACCCAGTGAAAAGCGGGATATAAATACAGCTAAATAAAATAAAAATAAATAAATGTGCACAAATAGATTGCAATGTCTGCGTCTGCTCTGCAAAACCACACCCCCATGTCTGTTTGTGACCTGACCATGATGGATGCATGTCATCCCACTGTGTGACAGTGAGAATGTCAAAGCATGGATAGCCTATATGTGCACCTTAAAAAAACCCTCCCATCTGAGTCTCTGGGTGTATGTGGACATAACCTCCCTCGCTAGGGTCCGAAATGTAGTTGTTGTCGTGGACTGTACTCTCCTCCCCCACACACATACACAGCCTGTAGCTGAGGCATGTGGCATATGTTGAGATAGCATCAGCTAGATATGCCGTGTCCTCCCTGAAAACACCCCTAAAACACAATCCACCCACACATTCAGCGCTCAGCTCGCCTACTGTAACCCACACCTTGCTGATCTTTCCCAGATCACCTCTGTTTGTGTGTACATATGCAACACTGCACTGCATGGCTATTCTACAACAACAAAATGTAGCAATGATACTCCCCCTGGCTGGACACTGCACAGGTCCCCATCCTTCAACATATCCATGTCAGGGCTACATGATGACCTATACATTCAGGCACACTGTGGGGTTGCATGAACACCCCTCAAGGATAGTTAATACCATCATGAAAATCTAGTAATGAGCATGTGTATTGTGCTATGTATGACATGTAGCGACATACATAAGAAACAGACACACATATCCAGCTGACAGGAGCATAACACCCACACAAGCAGCTCGAAATTGTACAATATCACCACACACCGCTGGACAACTGTCCCCAAACATGGTCTGCTCTCACACTGTGAATACCGCACCATATGCCTCCCACCATGCTACACCCATAGCATCAAACCAACTAACTGTGGTTGCACAGCAATTGCTATCACAACCAGCCACCAACAGGGAATGTGACCCCCAAAACCTCCCACAGGCCTAGAACCACCCACCCACATAATCCACCACCACCTGCTGTTGTGCCCTGCCCACATTGTTTGTCTCACACTCATGCCTATATGTGAAGTTGGGATTGTCTGTTAAATGTCAATGCAGTGTGGCATCCGAATTACATTTTTACAGAAACGTTAACCTTTATAACCAGCACACACATATAACAACACATGTAGGTGGGAATATATGCAATACGTACATGAGAAGATCGCTGCGATCAACTGCCACCTGACCGCTGTGCCCTCCCATGTGTCACCACTGGCATGTACAGGGGGGCATGTCGGATCATCCTCCAGATCCTCATTAATCTCTGCAGGGATATTGTGCCTGAGAGCAATGTTGTGCAGGATGCAACAGGCTATGATTATCTCTGCCACAGTCATTGGCTTATATTGTAAGGCCCCGCCTGTCCTATCCAGACACCTGAAGCGACTCTTCAACACGCCAAAGGTGCGCTCTATGACAGAGCAGCTGGAGGCATGGGCCTCATTGTACCTCTGCTCTGCACGTGTCCGTGGCTGATGCACAGGGGTCAGCAGCCAGGGGCGACACCCATATCCTGCATCACCTGCAGAAACAAATGTTGCATGTTAATGCAGGAGCTCATGCTCACCCAAATTGACACATATATAGACGTGAGAAACAAATGCAGAACACATCCTGACAGAAACATATGACAGCACAACTATGCAGTTGAGAAAAATAGACATATGATGACAGAAAAGGACCACATGGCCTATCGAGTCTGTACATCCATAGCAAAGACTACAACAGTCCCATTTATACCTTTAGAGATCCTCTGTGTGTGGCACATGCGTAATGTCATGCAGTTACTGTCCTCATCTCTACCACCTCCACTGTGAGACTATACCACCGATCCACTGATCACATGTTCAAAGTATATGTCAGCATAGTACCCACGAAAGAACGTGCTGTCAATTGAAGGAGGCTCACACCCAGAACATGTATGCCATGGAGGTCTGGCAAAGTCTAAAGCATATCACCTCTATTCCCCCTGCCCTCTAAGGTCTACATATTAAGATTGATCAGTCTGTCTCCATATGCTGCATACTGCTGACCACAAATCATTTCAGTAGCCGTCCTGTGCACTGTCTCCATCCTGTTCACAGCCTTTTGAAGCTCCGGTCTACAGAATTGCACACTGTACCCCACATGAGTTTGCACCAATGACATATACAGAGGCAGTGTACTTTCCTGTGTATCTGCTACCAATATCTCTCTGTATGCACCCAAGCAGCCCCCTAGCTTTTGCCGTCACCTTTCCAAAATGGTCAGCCACATTAGGATCGGCAGACACAACGACGCCTAGGTCCCGCTCATCTATAGTGGCCAAAGGTACTGCACCCCCTATACTGTCTTGCTCCCCTGGTTTGCCGCAGCCCAAATGCGTGACCATACATATGCAAATATGTACTCCCAGCTGCAAAGGCCGGAACATCCATCAAGCTTAGCTAGACCCCTCCTCATGTTATCTAGTGCTTCCTAGGTGACTACTTCAGTACAGACTGAGTGTGTGAACCTAAGACACACATGACAAGGGTTAGTTGTATGGATTGGCAATAACATAAACGTTACATAACATACAAATGCTAGCAGACAAGTAACCGGCATCACAGGTGGATGTGAAGGGCACCAAACCCCCCCCCCCATCACATGTGGGCAGATGGCACACACACACACAAGGAGGGATCCACCACTAGGACAGACATATGCACACGTGCGTAGTCACATGAACACCATGTGCATGTTATAATCTGGAAATACTCACCCAGCAATATATAGTCCGCATACCGGCCGGCCTCAAATTGTCTGAATAGTGCCGAGTGATGCAGGATATAGGAGTCATGGGTGGACCCTGCAAACCTAGGGACCACATTCAGAATATGCAGATTTGCATCACATACAACCTGAACATTCAGGGAATGGTAGTGTTTGTGGTTGCGGAATGCTACCTCCCTGTCTCTAGGCAGGACCAGGGCAACATGTGTGCAATCAATAGCTCCCATCACGTGTGGTATCCCGGCTAATGCCTCAAAGGCTTGGTTCAGGGTCCACCACTGTTGCCTAGTGTGGGGAATGGCAATATAATTTTTCACCCGGCTGACCATGGCATGCAGTACTTGGTGGAGACAGCGTGAGAAGGTGGGGCAGCTCATGCCACCCACTGTGGCCACAGATGACTGGAAACAGCCAGAGGCAAAGAAATGTAAGGCAGCAAGGAGCTTGACTAAACCTGGTATGGCATGGGACCGATCTGTCAGGGGCTCGAGGTCAGGTCTTAGATCCTCATAGAGCTCCCTAATAGCTCTTGTGCTCAGTCGGTACAGGGAGATGACCTGGTGGTCACGCATGCCCTGGAGCTGGGCCCTGGGCCTGTAGAGGCGAGGCCGCCAAGCCTGCACCTCAGCACGCCTTCTGCGCCGTGCACGCACAGCACCTGCCTGGCCTGCCCCCACAGCTGCAGGTCTGATTTGCAGCGGGACTACACCCATGCCCTGTGTCTCAGCCCCACAGACACCATCTCCCCTGTCCGGCACAGTGCTGCATGTGCTTGGCAGTGGCCAACGGGTGATGAATAGTCCTAGTCCGCTGTGTAGTGGGTCACTTCCAAGCACATGTATCACTGTGAAGATAGTATGTCAAACAAATATGCCCTGATCAAAGGCCCTCACAGTCCTACAGGGGATGGCAATAACAGGTGTAAGGGTGGGGTAGTAGCAGGTGTGCATGGACATATTTGGGGCAGATGGGGAGAGGGATGGGATGGGGGCTACAAGTGGAATGGGACCAGGAACAGGAACATGGCAACCAAACAGGGTGTGCAGGGGTACAGCACACCCATGTGCCCCCGGGATAGGTACATGGTGGGGATAGACAGACAGGTATGGGAGGGTGTAGTGGGTCCTGTATGCAGCACACATGCAGGGCCCCCCCCCATCATGTCTGTGGTGTTTGTAGCACACACGTATACATAGGTGGATTGTCTAAACATATGTCTGCTGTCTCTGACTGTTCACAATGCAGGTGACTACAGTACAATGGGGGCTCATGAAGAGGAGGAAGAGGAGGAGGAGGAGGTGGAAGTGGCTGGGCCTCAGGGTGTGGATGAGCCCGAGGCTGCTATCTCTGGGGGCAGCACAAGTGGGGGCGAGGAGATCCTGGAGCCACCCATCACCAGCGGGGCAACAGTGGGGGCTGCAGCCAGCAGCACACAGACTAGTGTGAGCCCACCAATGGAGCCAAGACAACACCCCAGGCAGGCACCATATATGCCAGGCCCAGATCCCACAGACATGGGTACCATGATGGAGGATCTGAGGGCCCACACCGCAGCAGCATGGCGTGATGCTGAAGGTGGGTAACAACAGACTGTCACAACCACAATGCACAAACCACTAGTCTCTGGTTGGTGTGGGTGTGGTGGATGTAGCAACATTCCTTCCTCAGCTGTTACATGTATGGTTCACGTAGAAGGGATGTATTGGAGCGAACACAAGGGTATGGCGTATGACAGATAATGTTAATGTGACACACACCAGACCAGCCCAGGGTCAGTTAACACCTACAGATGCAGCCATAAGAGGAATGTTGGTTAAGGTCCAGCACGTTGTCAGCCAAACAAACAGAACGCAAGCATTGCCCTTGCAACAGTCTGCCTCATGGCAGATGCCCAGCCGTCTCACAGAGAACAGGATGCCACCTGTCCTATAGTCTTTGGACAATCAGAGCAGACATAAACAAACCTAAGCATCTTATGTTAATTAACGTCACACAGCCTCCATTCCCTCTAGTCTGCATCTCCAGGTGAAAAAGAAACCTAGGATATGAAATAAGTAGTCAACATGTGTTAAAACACCCATATACCAGGATTTGCAGAGATGGCAGGATCAAAGCACATGTAAAGATGGTTTGGGAGAGGGACAGGTCCCTCAAGGCTGCCTGTACGTCAACAACTAAGATCGACTGCTTGGCATACAGACAAAGCCATCAACATGTCCCCTTCCTGTAGCTCTGACACTGAGTCCCCCAATTGCATAGGTTGGGACTCACCCACTCAATAACACAGGTCAGCTAACAACCTCTGTTGTGTTTTGAAAGACTGGCCACCTCCCAGCTGCCACCCCTGTTGCTAACCTGAATCAGGGAAACACCTCCCCAGCTCTGGGTATTGCAGCCCTTCACCAGGGGTTAGCACCTGCTGTGGATTCCTCAGCATTACATTGTCTGTGCATTCCTGGGGTGTGTCCACCTCTGCTGCACCCTCTGTTGCTCCCCCTGTTCCGTCCAAACCCTCCATACGTTGACCAAGGTGTACACGCACTGGTATCCAACCCCATCTCTTTCGCCCCAAGGTGTATGTGAACCCCTCTGCCGTCAGAAACGTGAGGCAGCAGTGCACTTGCGCACGTAAGGGTTGATATCCTTGTGCTACCACTCCATCCCTCTGACTCTATAGCGCATCTCCTGTAACCTGTCCCAGCTGCGTTTATCCCACCTTTGGGAAGTGGTCCTGGCTTTCTGATCCTGCACACCTCACAGAAGCCCCTACATCTACAGATTGCCAGACCTTGCCACAAGAAACACTGATCCCCTTGTGTGTCGGGGGACATCCACATGTTGGATGGCAACATATGTGACTGTGCATGATGTGGAGGGTCAGGTGCCACTGTCAGAAACCCACACCCGGCCAGGGCACAGAGGTTTGGGGCTGCCATAATATTCTCCACGCAGAAGGTGTGAGAAACCCTGTTGCCACCCAGTAGGCTAGCTGGGAGTGGTAATTCCGTTGCCCAGTGACACGGAAAAGTTGTGAGTTGCGTGGAAGGCAAAATGATCAGATGTGTATAATGCAAAACCCCAAACATCAGTGTAGAAGAAGACAGGACACCAGTCAGGCGTTTGCTGGAGGGTATGTACATAAATGAAAGTAACAAATGTGCAGCATGTATCATAGGTAGTAAACAGAGCAAGACAAAGCAGCTTTGTCTCCCCAAAGGACGACAAATGCTCTATTTTCTGCCCTCAGTCATCTATGTCCCACAGGTTTAGCAAAGTGACTCTACACGATCTGACAAGCAGAGTGTCCAATCCATAGGACCCCTCCTGGGGCACTCTCATTAATGTCCAATTTCATGTCTGCTGACTCATGGCCTCCTGAGTGTGGTGGCAAGCTGTCATCGCAGGGTGTAAGGGAACCTCCCTCTGTGAATTCAGGTGTTTCCCCTGGACACAGGTTTACATGGTAAGGTGTAGAGAACCCTGTGGCTGTGGAGACCCCCCTCTGGCTTTCAGCTACCCCACTCCAGCTGTAACGACCTGCTTTCTGATTTCCTGGTCGCAGACCCTGTCTGGAGCACTGCCATGGATCTCTGTCCCAGGTTGGACACGTATAACACCGTGCCCTACTGCTGGTTTCCCATATGTGCAGACTCTGAGGCCCGTGTATCCGGCAATGAGGTCTGAGGGTTTCTCTGTTCTCACCCTCTAAGCAGGTGTCTATCAACAGTCTGTGCCCTCCCTCCGTCTGCTCTGCTGGCTGCACTTCCAGAAATGCAGCTAGGTCCCTTACGTGCTCCCCAACTCTCTGACGTCTGTGAGACTCTCCAACCATGTTTCCCCCCCTCCAGAGCTCATATCCGTCTCACAGAAGCTGCTCCTCTCGTTCCCTCTGGAGCCCCCATCTGTGGTTGATATGTCTGTTCCCTGAGGCCTGGCTATGCCACCCTGAGCAGGTGTGAGTAATCATGAGCAGGTGTGAGTAATCATGATCCAAGCTTGCTACCATGTTAGTGCTTGGGTGTGTCAGCTCAGCTCCTGTCTCCCTCTGCTTGCCTCTCTTATGCACACACTGTGACGTTGATGCTGCCTGACCGTCAGTCTATGAAAAGGTACAAGCATCTCCTCTCTCTATATCCATAGGCTCAGTATGTGCCTCTACATCACACCATGTGCCATCTGTGAACCCCCCTCTCATGGTGTTTCCTGCCAGTGTGGGGAATGGCAATACAATTTTTCACCCAATTTTTCACACAGTACTTGGTGGAGACAGCGTGAGAAGGTGGGGCAGCTCATGCCACCCACTGCGGCCACAGATGACTGGATGACCAACACAAGCATACTTGGCATGGCCACATACCCCAGGTGATCAGACAACGGCACCCATGGGAAACACTTGCACAGTCCCCTCAGACACCCTGGCCTATTGACAGCCTGACATGGGTAGTGTACTGCATCACAGTCTGCCAACATGATCTGCAATGTGCCCCAGCATTGTGTTGAGGTATGGGACACATATCTAGATAGGGGTGTGTGTGCAATTACCCTTCACAGTCCCTGTCCCCCCTGGAACAACCAGTGTGCATAGCAGACATCACCAGATCCACCTGCCAAACTGACAATTTGTGGGCTATGTGGGTCACATGAGCCTTTGTCCGGACACTGTCCAGGCATGTGATTGGCTCATGTAACACACATGTCTAACCCTGGCCATGCATTTGCATGCGTGGCAAGCAGGAGTGTCCTGCATATTGTCATACCCCGCCCCCTGCCCTAGGCATTGAGGGCTGGGGTAGCCAGTATTAGTCTCTGTTGATGGTTCCATCCAAAACCCTCCCCTTGTAACGCATGCTGGGAAATGTAGTCTTCCCTCTGATAACAAATAGTCATGGAGCCAGATTTACAGGCAAGGATGTGACAAGGTTTACTCCGCCACCCAACACAAACGTCCAACATCAGTGCACTGGTATAAATATCCAGCAGTGCCTAACACAGTGCTGTGAACAAGTGTGCTGGCAGAGGTTCCAGTCATTCAATCCAAATGCAGCTGTTTGCCACGTATACAGGAGAACAACCAAACATGGCAGCTTCCCTTAGCAAAGCAAAGATATGTGGTTATTCGGGTATCACTCAGCTTATCTCACTCAGCTTTGCAGAGGCTTCCCATACTATCTGCAAAGCACAACGTACAATCCATTGGTTGGTCAGTCTCAGAGGACGCACCCCCCTTACAGTACACCCACATTACTGCAGGTACCTGTGCTGAACTGCCCTGCTGCACACGACTGGCAAATGGCCCAGGGTGTTTTTCCAAATCAAACCTCCTGTGGGTCGTCTACACACAGTGCTAGTGAATAGGGATAGGCAGTTCCTGGGCCGGAAAAAAACCTCTCTGCAGTTGTGCGGCTATCTCATGCCAGCTCTGAGGACACAGTCCCTTGCTGCATAGTTGACGTTATTCCCTGGAGCTCTGCCACGGATCACCAATCAAGGCTGTGTCCTGCAGACCTCTGCACTGGGTGGTGGGCACCCACCTCCAGACTCTCTGAAGCTGGTTCCTTCAGTGCTTGGGTTTGATGGTTGCCATGCTCACCCTCCCTGTGCACCGCAGACCACCTTTGTGTCCCCTCACACTCTGCCTCACTTGCTTCAGTCCCTTTCCCCCACGAGGCTTCCTACGTACAGTTAATGCGTTCCCTCCAACTGTGCCCCCACTTGGGCTGGCTTTCCTCGACCTTCCTCTGATCGTCATTGCTTCTCTCCAGCCGTGGTTGCTGTCCCTGGTTCATGCTCCACCTCCCGGACCCGATAGACATGTGTTTGTTATCGGTCCCTAAGCCTGTTGCTACATCTGCAGTACGTGGGTGTGTCAGCGCAGCTTGTGGATCTCTGTGTTTGCTTTCCCCAGCAAACTACTGGACCGTGTGCTGTGCGTGGCTGTGATCTATCCTAATGTGTGAATGATGGCTCTCACCCCTATCCATGTGTCTAATAGAGTCTGCCCTATCACAATAACGATCTTGTGGGATATGTGTGACATGTGTGTGTGTGACGGTTGATTACTGGAGAGGTATCTCACATAACACCCTGTGTCTCACCCACAGCCACTCGGCAGGCACTCAACATAATCTACAGTGCGGTAGGGGAGAATACCAGAGAGCTGAGGCAGTTACGGGAGGATATTCGGTCGTTGCCCTTCAACCGCATTGCTGACGCCCTGGAGGGCATGCTGGCCGTGATGCATCGAGCAGCACCGGCACAACCACCAGAGGCACCAGGAGAGGGTGCAGCACCGCGGGGGGGGGGGGTTGCACCGTGGCAGGCGTGGACGGCCACGCAGGAGGTAACTGTGTGGCCAATAAACAGCTGTGACACACTACATGCAACGTGTTTTTCAAATGTGTGTCTCTGTGGTCCCCTATGTAGTGTGAAAATGCATGTCGTGTCCCTGACCATATGACCTGCACCCAGGCCCCTCACTGGTGGGGTGTTTGCACTGCCAGGTATTACTGCACAGATGCCATCACATGCCATGTGTGCCATGCACAGTATGTGTTCACTGCCCCTGGGCTGCAGCGTGGCGGTTTACACAGCCACCCAGGTTGCGACAGGGGGAATGTCCTGAGGTCACATGTTCAGTGTTCTGATCCATCACTGTGTCCACCCCCTCATACCCCCAACATTGGATGCATATGTGTGACCATTGCCCCTGCCTGCAACGCTGCTTACGTGCCTGCCCCCCCCATAGGCATGCATGTGGCACAGGCAGACATGGGTGGCATGCGTATGTCAGCTGCTGATTTCCACAAACACATTTACACATTTACACTACACCCATCCCTGTGACATGGATGTTCCCGGGACGCCCACTACATTGCAACATCTCATGCGCCACCCTGGTCTCACACCCCTATACACATGGTTAGCGCCTACCATATCATCTGGATACATCAACGGTGTGTGTGATGAGCTGTGGACCTCATGGACTGGGGGAGATGTGCAACCTACCCACCATATCCTAACACAATATGTGACTGACATACGTTGCAATCAGGTCTCAAGCCCCCTGGGGTTTGGGTGTCCTAGTACACATCATCAGCAACATACAGCATAGCACCAGGGTGACTGCCAGGACACCATACACAGGTATCAGGACTCCTGGGGATAGGGAGAATGTGTTGAACAGCATAGGCACACAGCACCATATCAACAGGGTGCCTGACAGCCCATTTTGATGGGCTCTCAGGACTCCTGGGGATAGGGAGAATGTATTGAACTGTTTAGACACACAGAACCATATCACCAGGGTGACTGACAGCCCACTCTTATGGGCTGTCAGGACTCCTGGGGATAGGGAGAATGTATTGAACAGCATAGGCACACAGAACCATATCACCAGGGTGCCTGACAGCCCACTCTGATGGGCTGTCAGGACTCCTGGGGATAGGGAGAATGTATTGAACAGCATAGGCACACAGGACCATATCACCAGGGTGACTGACAGCCCACTCTGATGGGCTGTCAGGACTCCTGGGGATAGGGAGAATGTATTGAACAGCATAGGCACACAGGACCATATCACCAGGGTGACTGACAGCCCACTCTGATGGGCTGTCAGGACTCCCGGGGATAGGGAGAATGTATTGAACAGCATAGGCACACAGCACCATATCACCAGGGTGACTGACAGCCCACTCTGATGGGCTGTCAGGACTCCCGGGGATAGGGAGAATGTATTGAACAGCATAGGCACACAGAACCATATCACCAGGGTGACTGATAGCCCACTCTGATGAGCTCTCAGGACTCCTGGGGATAGGAGGGAAGTTATGAACAGCATTGGCACACAACCCCATATAATCCAGGGTGACTGACAGCCCACTCTGATGGGCTGTCAGGACTCCTGGGGATAGGGAGAATGTGTTGAACAGGATAGGCACACAGAACCATATCACCAGGGTGCCTGACAGCCCAATCTGAAGGGCTGTCAGGACTCCTGGGGATAGGGAGAATGTATTGAACAGCATAGGCACACAACCCCATGTCACCAGGGTGATTGACAGCCCACTCTGATGGGCTGTCAGGACTCCTGGGGATAGGGAGAATGTATTGAACAGCATAGGCACACAGAACCATATCACCAGGGTGACCGACAGCCCACTCTGATGAGCTCTCAGGACTCCTGGGGAT
The DNA here is from genome assembly GCA_033557465.1 of Ichthyophis bannanicus. Taxonomy (NCBI): domain Eukaryota; kingdom Metazoa; phylum Chordata; class Amphibia; order Gymnophiona; family Ichthyophiidae; genus Ichthyophis; species Ichthyophis bannanicus. Next base: position 43,790,503 of record CM066046.1, read on the forward strand.
AGGGGGGAAGTTATGAACAGCATTGGCACACAACCCCATATCACCAGGGTGACTGACAGCCCACTCTGATGGGCTGTCAGGACTCCTTGAGATAGGGAGAATGTGTTGAACAGCATAGGCACACAGAACCATATCACCAGGGTGCCTGACAGCACACTTTGATGGGCTCTCAGGGCTCCTGGGGATAAGGAGAATGCATTGAACTGTTTAGGCACACAGAACAATATCACCAGGGTGAGTGATAGCCCACTTTAATGGGCTCTCAGGACTCCTGGGGATAGGTAGAATGTATTCAACTGTCTAGGCACACAGAACCATATCTCCAGGGTGCCTGACAGCCCACTCTGATGGGCTCTCAGGGCTCCTGGGGATAGGGAGAATGTATTTGAACTGGTTAGGCACACAGAACCATATCACCAGGGTGAGTGATAGCCCACTTTGATGGGCTCTCAGGACTCCTGGGGATAGGGAGAATGTATTCAACTGTCTAGGCACACAGAACCATATCACCAGGGTGCCTGACAGCCCACTTTGATGGGTTCTCAGGGCTCCTGGGGATAGGGAGAATGTATTGAACTGTTTAGGCACACAGAACCATATCACCAGGGTGAGTGATAGCCCACTTTGATGGGCTATCAGGGCTCCTGGGGATAGGGAGAATGTGTTCAACTGTCTAGGCACACAGGACCATATCACCAGGGTGACTGACAGCCCACTCTGATGGGCTTTCAGGACTCCTGGGGATAGGGAGAATGTATTGAACAGCATAGGCACACAGCACCATATCACCAGGGTGACTGACAGCCCACTCTGATGAGCTCTCAGGACTCCTGGGGATAGGGGGGGAGTTATGAACAGCATTGGCACACAACCCCATATCACCAGGGTGACTGACAGCCCATTCTGATGGGCTGTCAGGACTCCTGGGGATAGGGAGAATGTGTTGAACAGCATAGACACACAGAACCATATCACCAGGTTGCCTGACAGCCCACTTTGATGGGCTCTCAGGGCTCCTGGGGATAAGGAGAATGTATTGAACTGTTTAGGCACACAGAACCATATCACCATGGTGAGTGAAAGCCCACTTTGTTTGGCTCTCAGGACTCCTGGGAGAAGGGTGGATTGGAAAACAGCAACAGCAGCATATTCCATACCAGCAGGGGTGCTGGGGACCCATGATCGTGGACTTTCTGGCCAAGTGGGGGTAGGGCAGATGTTTTAGACTGCTGGGCTACACACACGCATATCACCAATGGGACTAACATACCATTTTGGGCACGTTTCATAGCCCCTGGGGGTGGGGCAGATGTTTTACCCTGCAACTGCAGACCCCATCATACCAGCAGGATGTTTAGAAACCCTCCTTAGTCTGATCTATGGGCTACCTGTGTTATGGTGTGTTGTAGCATATCAACAGCAGCAGCTGCCATGACACCAGGATGGCATCAGGAACTCTGTGAACAGGTCCCTAGCCCCCTGGGTACAGGGCAAGCCACTCAGATGTGATATATAGACAATCTGGCATGTGGATTTACCTGATACACATCACTGAGATAGACTACCTACACACATCAGCATGCACAGCTACAATCAACACTGGACATATATATGTGGATCTACTGACCTGTCACCATACACTTACCTCACGTGGGTAATCAGCCTCACGATTGTAGCGCCGGGTTAGCCGGTCCCACGCCCTCCGGACCCTGATCTGGTCCTGACGCCTGGATGATCCTGGGAAAAGCTTGTGCTACCTTACACCAATTAGCTGTGTCAGGCAGCGTAGCTCCCGTGCGGTGAAGGCAAGCTTCCTGGATCGGGTAGCCATGTTCTACACTGTCACCAATGATGAACGCACGCACGACGCAAAATGCGCGCATGTGCAGCACAACACCTGCGCATGCGCAACACAACATGCGCGCGCATGCGCACTGTGCGCAGTTGCGCCTGCACCGCGAGCATCTTTTTGCCGCACAGGGTATGGTGTCGCCAACAATATTTCTACAGATCTATGATGCAGACAGACATTGCACTGATGTGTCTGACATTTAAAAATACAATTAGATGTTTTCTTTGTTGTTTACACACTTGGGTCTCAAACCCACCACCACTGGTTCCTAGGGTACTGTTGGAACCAATGTGCTATGCGTTTTCATATAGCAATGACTGACAAAACAGTTACACCAAGGAGTCCTGATAGCCCATCAACGTGGGCTGTCATTCACCCTTCTGATATGGGGTTGTGTGTGCCTATGGGGTATGTTCATTAATCCATCTTAATGTGAATCCAGCAATGATATGCAGGATGCCATAAGGGGGGGTGGGGAGAAGGGGCCTTCTGGCCTAAACGTTTGACTCACGCAATAGGTTATGTACCGCACATTATGACACGATGGAGGTACGTGTACCACATTACTGTGTGTTAATCATAGGCATGTGTGCTGGCATACAGACCTACTGGCAAAGGTGTAGCACATTGGTTGACAAACTACCTGATGGTACAGGGGTCATGGGTTCAATGCCACATTGCGGCTTTTGCATATGACTGCCTGAGACATGACCCTTTAATATCTGCAGTGCTTTGTGAGGCATTTGGATTTTTTTTAATTCTGCTGCCAGCAAACACACCCTCCCATTGGCATAACCTAAGGTGCCACATCATGCACCCTATGCGGCACTCCTGAGGACACATAATAAGGTGCACTGTCCAACACGGCACCTTATAATGTTCCCTTTGAGGCACCTTATAGGGCGCTTTGGAGGCACCTTCAGGCTACAGCACTTAGGGTATTGTTGGTGGCAGCACCACTTTAAATTATAAAAAACCCTCCTAAGACAGCCCTATCACATAACCCCACTGTGGTATCAAACCCATGACCTCTTGCTTCACAGGCAGTGCAGTCACCCATGGGCTACATCTCCATAGCTGCTAAAAAAAAAACTCCTGGCTGGCTACAGTTGGACTGCAGCCCACCACACGACCTGTCTGCTGTGGTTGGCAGGATAGGGTTAAACCCCACATACCCATGATGCACTGCACATGCAAATCAGCAGTCTAAAGATAAACACAGGATGGGGTATGCACCCCCACACCACCTCAGCCTGGTAGGGAGTACTGAGCATGTGTGTTACTGGCACAGATAGATACTGACCGTCACATTGTGCAGGTCCTGTGCTCACCCTGAGGGTGAGGTGGGCCACCCAGCACCATGTCCACAGCACGTGGCTTAGCTGAGATAGACTATGGTGTGAGTCCCCATCAGTGGCAGTGTGTGATGGATTGGTCTTGCAGCTACACTGCCAAATACACCTGTGTCCATCTTTGATTTCTCAGTCAAGTTTAGCCCTTGAGCACTTTGATGCACCCAGAATAGTGCATATCCGGTGTGGGTGCCCTGACCACATGATTTATGTGACGGGGGGGCCGGGACGGGTCGGCTCTTTGGACCCATAGGCGGATTATGTATTACCACCCCAACTTCCCTCTGGAGCACAGGCTCTCCCACCAACAGATCCACATTCTACATCATTGCAATGGTGCTGGTAGAGGGGACCATCAACCTCTGTTCAGCTGGGGACCAGACAACATCGAGGGCAGTCCATGCATTTCTGTACGCATCCTTAGGATGATAGCAGACAGACAGGGGCCCTGGAAATGTTCAGCTGACCACCACCACTACTATCTGACATTCTCCAGCAGTAAGCACAGTGAATCTGCAGCCACTGCACCCTGCAAGGTGTTCCAGCCTCACCCGTGCTACCTGCAAAGAGTCTGCTAGCTAGTCCATAGTGCATATTACTGGAAGACATGTGTGCACCCAAAACCGGGATGTCAGCACACCCACCAAGCAGATAGGTTAGTGATTGGGCCCCCAAAAAGGCAGCCCATAAATATCACTTGAAAGAGATGCTATTAGCACTAGAAGGGACCTAGCCATGCCATGGTGACTGCACAGTCAGGGTGAGACTGACCTCCCAGCAGGACATGCTGTGGCAACCCTGTCCGTGCAGGTGATGGCCGGCCACTACAATGTCCCAGCCATTGCCCTATGCCCTGTGCTCATGCATCCTGCCCAGACTACCCTGGCGGAGCTATACCCACAGTACCTTGCTCCTCATTATGCACATTGGCAAGCTAACACTGGACACAGTGCAAACAGTGTGGGCTGAGTAAGGTGTTGCAACCACCACACACTGGATGGACAGACACACACTCCCACACCTATGCCAGCATTGTGCTACTATAGAGAGTTTTTGCAGTCCAGGCCAACTCAACAGTCCTGGATACAGCACAGGCATGGCTATGGTATGCAATACTGTTGGGGTCACTCCCCAGGGTGGGGAACACTGTCAGACACCAGACCTGAAACACACTCCACAGACATCAGAGATATTGGTATGATACAGATCACTGAGCGTATTGTGCTTAACTTAGGGATTGCTATCTGCCAGTAATCATAGCAACCTTTTGATATATGTGTACCATATTCCCAGGTTTATGGTGGCATTGGTAAGGTATGCACGTACTAGTATTGTGAGATGTACGCAAGGCCCAATATCCTGCCTCTCCGTGGCCTTTCAATAATGGAGCCTGTGGGTGCGGTTCTTTCTGCTCCTGTTGGCCGCTGCTCTAGGGCAGAGATCCACAACTCCAGTCCTGGTGGGCCAAACACTGTTCATGTTTTCCTGCTGTCCCTAATGAATATGCATGAGTTATATCTGCATACCATGGAGGCGGCGCATGGAAATGAAGCACACACATCTTTATTAGATACAGCATATACGTGAATGATTTGTGGCACTCCAGGACTGCATTTGGGGGACTCTGCTCTAGGTAATGCACATGTTTCTGGTGTCTGTGCTCTGTAGGGTAAAATGTCAATGTTTTGGGCATGTTTACGTTATCTGCACTAAAGGTTCTGTCTGTATTATCACATTTTTGTGTTGGTTAAAATGTAGGGACTGGGATGGTAGGAGCCCCAGCTGGAACTTGAACCTGTAACCTTCTGCTCTTGAAGGCACTGGCTGTGTGCGCTGTACCACTCTCTTGGCACAGAAACAATGCATTCCCTGGGGAGTCCATGGCTGTTCATCAGACAGGATCTGTCTATTGCAGTGCACGGCACCCACGTGAAGAGGGCTAGGCCATGGTGTGCTGTGGGCAGAAGACACTGCCCCCTCCACCACCGGTACCCCTCTGCCACCATGCTGACATGCCGTTCTGCTGGTGGTGCGGGTGGTGCACAGTCTCAGGCCATCCAGTGTGTGGGTAGGCGGCTGCCTATGGTGCGGGTTCTGGGGTAGGGGTGCCTGCATAGACGTCCATGCTTCCCCCAGCACCTCCTGCCACTGCTCTGTGCCCTTGGAGGCCAATACTGGCAACTGTGCTGGCAGTGTGGGCTGTGGGTTGTGTTTGCAACACCACACACTGGATAGCAGATACACACTCCCACACCTATGCCAGCATTGTAGAACTATAGGGATGTTTGGCAGCCCTGGCCACCGCTCCAGTCCTGGGCACAGTGCAGGCATGGCTATGGCACGCAATAATGTTGGGGTCACTCCCCAGGGTGGTAAACACTGTCAGACACAAGACCTGTAGCACACTCCACAGACATCAGAAATGTTGCCATGATGCAGCTCACTCAGATAATTGTACTTAACCTCGGAATTGCTATCTGCCAGTTATCATAGCAACCTTTTGATAGCTGTGTACTGTATTCCCTGGTTTAGGGTGGCATTGCTAAGGTATGCACGTGCTAGTATTAGGAGATGCACGCAGGGCCCAATATCCTGCCTCTCCAGGAGGCATTGGATAATGGAGCCTGTGGGTGCAGGTTTGTCTGGCCCTGTTGGCTGCTGCTTTACGGCAGAGGTTCCCAACCCCGGTCCTGGTGTGCACAACACTGTTCGGGTTTTCATGCTGTCCCTCATGAATATGCATGGCATACATCTGCATACCATGGGGCGGCGCATAGAAATGCAGCACAGGCATCTTTATTTGAGGCAGCATAAAACCTGAATGGTGTTTGGCCCTCCAGGACTGCATTTGGGATACTCTGCTCTGGGTAATGCGCCTGTTTCTGGTGTCTGTGCTCTGTTGGGTAAAACGTAGGTGTTTTGGGCATGTTTACGTCATCTGCAATAAAGGTTCTGTCTGTAGTAGCATGTTTCAGTTGTGGGTAAAATATGGGGACTGGGTTGGCAGAAACCATAGCTGGGACTTGAACCTGTGACCTTCTGCTCCTGAACACACTGGCTGTGTTCACTGCACCACACTGTGGTCAAAGAAATGGTGCAGTCCCTGGAGATACCATGGTTGTTTGTCAGACAGAGCCTGTCTGTTGCAGTTATTGGCACCCACCTACACAGGGCTAGGCTATGGTCTGCTCTGGGCAGCTGCCACTGCCCCCTCCACCACCAGTACCCCTCTGCCACCATGCTGACATGACCTTATATTGGAGACAGCATAAAACCTGAATGATTTGTGGCCCTCCAGGCCTGCATTTTGGGGACTCTGCTCTAGGTAATGCGCATGTTTCTGGTGTCTGTGCTCGGTGGGGTAAAATATAGGCGTTTGAACCATGCGTATGTTCTCTGCAATAAAGGTTTGTCCTTACTATCACGGTTTAGTAGCGGGTAAAATATGGGGGACTGGATTGGCAGTAGCCCCAGTTGGGACTTGAACTTGTGACCTTCTGCTCATGAATACACTGGCTGTGTTCACTGCACCACACTTTGTACTCACAGAAACAGTGCAGTCCCTGGAGATACCATGGTTGTTTGTCAGACAGAGCCTGTCTGTTGCAGTGCATGGCAACCACCTACACAGGGCTAGGCCATGGTCGGCTCTGGACAGCTGCCACTGCCCCCCTCCACCTCCAGTACCCCTGTGCCAGCATGCTGACATGCCCTTCTGCTGGTGGTGCTGGTGGTGTGCAGTCTCAAGCCATCCAGTGTGCAGGTAGGTGGCTGCCTATGGTGCGTGTTCTGGGGTACGGGTGCCTGCATAGGCGTCCACACTTCCCCCCAACACCGCCTGCCAATGTTCTGTGCCCTTGGGGGTACCTGCTGGGTACTATCCCCTGTGACACTGTGATAAACACTCTCGTGCCCATGTTGGGCCCTCATCAGTTGCTGTCTGGCTGCTGTTCAGTTTCAGCATTCCTAAGTGACACCTAGGCATCTGCCTAGTCCGCACTGTGCCCCAGCTGCACCACAGCATGTGCCGCCTGCAGCCCTCTGTATCCCCTTTCCCAGCATCTGTCCAGTTGCCCATTCCGACATGCCCGCCCTGCTGTTGTGGAACATGTGCATGCCATAGGTAACCTGTCCAATGGAGAGGGAAACCCTGATCAGTGCTATTTCACTGTGGGATCATTCACCTTGTATGGGGACGGAGCGTAGACCCTTCCAAAATTCATCTTTATTTTTTGGGGCTTTCTTGGGAGTGTTTTTTGATGTTTCCCATTACTATCACTATTGCCCAGCTTGATTATGATTTTTTAAAATTTTGTTGGGGTCATTTTCAATGTTTATTTGCACTTTTGTTCCGTGCACATGTATCACACTTATCACTTTTTTTGTAGGTTTCCCTGGTTTTGCTGTACATTGCTGACAGAAATGGTTTCTTTTCCCTTTAAATCAGCTCTAACGCGAGGTTTTCACTTGCGTTAGTTTTGGCCTCGAATTTCACCTCGTTAGTGTGCGGGGAGCCTCTCCCCTCCCACTCTCCACCCATTGACCCCTTCTCTCCGCCCCTGGGGAGCCTTCCTCCGCCCTCCAGGAGCCTTTCCCCGCCTTCAGCGCTCGTTTCCGCCGCTGCGCGCATGAGCGCGCACTAATGCGCATTTTTGCCCCGTAAATCATCATTAGCGTGCGCTAATTGCGCAGCGCGCACGTTAAAAGGGTTTAGTAAACATACCCCTTGATCCCTTAACTTTAGTAAACATACCTCTTAGTATTGCTCTGTGGACCAGCAGGTGTCACTCCACTCCACAGTACAGTGTGTTCACTCAGACCGGAGTCTCCCGCACCACGGTGCACATGACTGCAACCTGAGCCACAGCGCCAGTCTGCGACCGTGATTCTTACTCATACTTCACCATTTCATGCATTTTGGAGCAAGGAGGGGACATTACTTTACCTCATTTGTGCCCACTTAAAAATAAAAGCTACAGAGCCTCTTGCCAAGTTCACAAGTAAAATCCCAGTGGGGAAGGGAGAAAGCAAACCTTACTAAGATGAGGAAAATCTAGAACTGTTGGGACTGTTTTTTACATTTTTTATTGCTAGATAAGTCCTGCCCACTTTTTCTGTTTGGATTGGCATCCTCTGCTACTCTTATGTTAGCCCCCTCAGGATTGTACCTCTCTGTGGCCAGTTTTATCTTGCACTTCTGCTGCTATATGTTTTCTGTAAATATCAGGGTAAACAGCTTTGTACCCCACAAATCACTGGCAAATACAAATACCCCTAATTATTGTGCATAATGACTCAGTACTTGGCAAACAAATGGAATGGAAAATTCTTTTTCTATTTGCCTGCAAGGTTGCATCCTTTAAAGCCACCACCCAGGGTAATTTCTAAGAAACGAAATACTGCAAACAAACCAGAACTTCCCCTCCCTCTCTCCAGCAGCAATCAGTCACCGAGTGCCTGGTCCTGCAGCAGTTGAGCATCAGAGGGCTTAGAGGCGGTAAAGGTGCTAGATACTTTACAACACAACCATCTGATTAGAATTCTGAGTTTTTGCAAATAGCTTTCTTGAAAGATGTGAATTTCCCCTCTATTTCCCTTGACATTGTCAGTTTCCATGTCTGATCTGATGGCTTCAAACTGGACCAGCAATCATCTTAATTTAATTTCCAGAATCTGTTAATGGAATACTTTGGGGGCTGTGATTACTGTGATTGAACCAATAAAAGTGTGTTTTCTCCATAAAGTACAAAGGGGTAGATGGGTGGTTTTAAAACGGAATCAGGACCCCAAAAGAGCTACATTATCAGTAGATGGAGTCACGGAAACAGGGCTGCTCCCCTTTTCTGCAGACCTTTACTGTGACCTGTGTTCAGTAGTGGCAGTCAGTATGAGACCAGTGAGTCAGTGAATATTCACCCGCCCTGACCCCCTTCCACCCGTGTGGGCTTTTGGTTAGAACACAAACATGGGGTCATAGTAACCTAATAAATGACAGCAGATAAAGACCAGCAGGGCCCTTCCAATCTGCCAGTGTCCTGTACACATTGATGCTACTGTTGCTATCATTGCTGTTGCCATTGCCTTCGGCTTTGAAGGAGTTAGGGGAAGGAAGACATGAGTGAGGGGAGAGTAGCAGAGTTCTGCTCTTTTTTTTCATCATCATCTGGGGTCAGATGGATTTTTAAGTATTAAAATGGGTGATGCTGGATAAAGGCTTGAGAGGTATGGCCAAAGATCTTTATATATTATTATGGTTTTCTAGTATGATTATGCTTCTCTTTCCATGCCGCGAACCATGAAGCCAGCAGTGTGTATTCTTACGCATGGAGTTTGATCTATTTTGGTTAAGGATGCTGCTGATACTGTTTCCATGGTGATCAAGATGTTGAAAGCTTTGTTTCCATGCTGATAACAATGATGAAAGGACTTTTCCCCCGCATGGTAACTACAATAATTGCTACACTGGTAATACACAAGTTGTCACCATTTTTTCTTTGGTAGAAGAGAAGCGTCAGTGTGGTCTCTATGGTAGAGTGATCACTAGTATGGTATTTCCACATACCAAATCTTGCCCATGTGATCCTCTATTATCTACTCTCACTTTGTAGATAGGTAACTTTTTCTAATCATCTTATTTTGTATATAGTTGTACTGCAACTCCATTGCAATACCCACCTGCATGCACCCTTACCCATGTTAAATGTAAACCTTTGAGTTTATTGTAAACCGCCTTGATTTAAGGATAAAGCGGCATAGGAAGCCTTTTAAATAAATAAATAGGAACATGTGCAACCAGCATTGCTATCATGCTGGGAAGTGACCTGCTGGAACTGTTTCCATGATGGAAGTGGAGTGGAGGAGTGGCCTAGTGGTTGGGGCAAGGTACTTCAGGTCAGGGGTTCAAATCCCACTAGAGGACAGCAACCTTGGGCTGGAAGGACTGGGGTTTCTAGTCCCACAGGTGCTCCTTGTGGTCTTGGGCAAGCCACTTAACCCTCCATAGCCCATGTTCCCTGTAAAATAGTTATCTCCAAGTTATAATGCCCTGTTCAATGTAATTTCAGTTTGTTCAATGTAAACCACACTGATGCAGAATAGCACAGTATATAAGAGAATGTAAATAAATAAAATGAGACATAAGCTCTGGCAACTGGCTCCATTTTTTCAGAATAGTTTGCTGAAATCTTACCACAGGCGTGGACTTGAAGGTTTGATTTCGCTAGGAATAACAGAACTATACGTTCCAGCATGCCATGGTGTAAAACCAAGACTGGATCGTCTTGTCATTTATGGGTGAGATGGCCTTCAAAAAAGCTATAGAACGATCCAGTGCAGCCTGTGGGGTAAATTTATGAAATCTCTGCTGTTATAACTGACTGTCCGAAGTGGAACAGAAGACATGGAGGGGAGCCACTTAAATACAAATCCAGAAAGTCTCTGATTCCGTTTCCGAGTTGGGTCTAGGGCTCCCCAAGTTAGGGGGATAGGGATGCCACAGAGACACTGCTTACAGCTTCTATTTGAGGGAGGAAGTCATGGTCATCACTCAAGGGTGGTACTTAGTGGCTGAATTTAGGGCTCAGGATTGTAGTGTTCCATAAGGAGCCCTGGTACATGGCTCCTGACCCAGTACCATTGCCACAGTGACCAGACTAGGTACACTGAGGAGGAAAAAGGATACAAAATAGGAGGAAAATTCTCTGGGAAGTTGTGAATCAAGGCTCATGGCACCATATCTCAACCGAGGTTCTAACTATATTGGAGACCCAAAGAAGCAGAAGGAAACTATTGGGTACAAAAGCTAACAAAGAAATAAAATTTAGAATAATAACTTCAAAAAAGCTGTACCCATGATATAATAATATCCAATATTCAAAAATAAAGTATAATAAGTAGTAATATTTACCCCAGTTGTTCCCAGCTTGTGGTCCTTGGATCCCTTGGGGGGCTGTGAGGCCATTACAGGGAGGTCCACCGAAAGGGCTGGCCCTACCATTGGGCAAGCTAGCCAGTTGCCTAGAGCAACTTCTGGGGGTGGCAAAGAGCAGGGCATTCAGAACTAAACAATAGGTTTTGACAGCCAGGTGGTGTAAAGCTTAAGATTTGCCTAGGGCGCCAACAGCTTGAATCAACTCTGAGGCCTGTCCATAGGGAAAGGAAAAGAAATAGTGAATATGGTGGGGACTAGCTAGAGGGAGAGAGAGAGAGAGAGACTGAAGGAAATTAGCTGGGAGTAGGGAGAGAAAGAGACTGAGACTGGAGGGGACTAGTTGGAGGGAGAGAGAGAATGGAGGGAATTGGCTGGAGGGAGGGATAGAGAAAGAGACTGGGACTGGCTGGAAGGAGAGTGTGAGAGAGAGACTGCTGGGGACTGGCTAGGGGGAGAGAGACTAGTGGAGACAAGAAGGAGAAAGATGGTAAAGAAAGCTAGTGGGAATAGGCTTGGTGCTGAGAGGAGGCATTCCAGGAAGAGTAGTGTGGATGAACTGGGGGTGCCTGAACATTTTGGAGCTAGTGTGGCGTGCGTTGGGAAGGGGTCTTCGTTAATATACCAAACAGAAAGCACTTCATGGAAACCAAAAGCAGTTCTTATTCTGTACCAGCTTGTTTAAACCTTCACAAAGCTAAAATACAGGACAGACAGCAATCCAGGGAAAACAAAGTTGACTTTTATGCTGTTAAATCTCCACAAGCTGGTTCTCCTGGCCCTTCCTCCTGCCTCACTTAAAGCTCCTACCTCAGAACTCCTTTGCACGGCTTGCCTTGGAAGGACTTCTGGCTCCATGGGCCTCTCTCTCTCCAGCAGCCTGCTGGGTTCTTAGACTCTCCCTGTGAGCCATGCCTTCCCAATCCAGAACTCTAGGCTGCAGACTCTCTTAAAGGGGACTGTTGATAATCCCTTTGGAGAGGGACAAGCATCATTCTGTATACCCCATTACACACCCTCCCCCTCAGCTCAACCATGTCCCATTGAGCACCTGCCTCACCCAGGACCCCCACCCAGGAAAGGAAATCCATGTTCAGGTGAGTCTGACCAACTCTATGGTGGATGTGGAACTGGTAGAGTTGGAGACAGCTGTTGGACTTCTTATGTCAAGCCAGCCACTTGAAGGGTTGGTGGTTCATTATCAGCATAAACGGATGGCCAAGCAGGCAGTATTTGAAGGTTTTAAAACGCCCATTTGACAGCCAGGCTTCCTCCTTGATCACCGCAAAATGCTTCTCCCGAGGAAGCAGTTTCCTCATGATGACTGCTATGGGATGTTTTTCACCGCTGACATCCAGGGGTAGAACAGCTCCTAGGCCTAACTCTGAGGCATCAGTTTACACCATAAATAGTAGAGAGAAATCATGGCTAATCAGGATGGGCTTAGAGCACTTGGCCTTCTTGAGATGCTGGAAGGCCAGGTCCAGGTCCAGTAACCACTGAATCCATTCAGGAGCTCTCTTCCAGAGGAGATTGATTAATGGCACTGACACTTCTGTGAAATTAGAGATGAACCACCGGCAACAGCCAATCAATCAATTCAAGAAAGGCACAAATTGTTTTCTTTGATTTTGGGGTTGGGATCTGGGCAATAGCATCCATCTTCCATAGTTGAAGTCATATCTGCCCATTTCCGATTAAATATCCCAGGTATTGAACATCCTGACCTCCCGGAAAACCTTTCTTGGGGTTGTCATCAACTTGACCTTCCGCAGGCTGGTCAACATGTCTTGTACTTGGCTTAGATGGGTGATCCAATCTTTGCTGTAGATGATGATGTTGTCAAGGTATCAGCCACATACTCCTTGTGCATTCTCAGTAGGCAGCTGACTAGGCTTGAAATATGTCTAGAGCCCCATGTAATCCAAACGGCAGCAGTATAAATTGGAGAGGCCTTGCAGTGTTGAAAAAGCCGTTTTCTCCTTGGCAGCCAGAGTCAAGAGCATCTGCCAGTATCCCTTGGTCAAATCCAAGGTTGATATGAAGTGTGCTCTACCGAGTCGCTCGATTAGCTCATCTACTCGGCATGGGATACACTTCCAATTTAGAAGCTGCATTGATCCTCCAGAAGTCAATGCAGAATCTGATGCTGCCATCGGGTTTAGGAACCAAGATGATGGGGGATGAAAAGTCAGTCATAGACTCTTCTATAACTCCCAAGTTAAGCATCTCTTCCAGTTCCTTGGCGATGGCCTGTTGCCTGGCCTCCAAAATCCGATAAGGTCATTGCCAGATAACCATTCCAGAGTCAGTAACGATATCATGACAAATGAGGTAGGTTCATCCCAAGCAGGTGGAGAACACCTTTAGGTTCTGGTGGATCAAACCTTCTAGATCTCTTCTTTGGGCAGCAGAGAACTGATCTCCACTCGGGACTTGCATTGAATCCTACTGGGCTGACATTTCCAGTCCAAAATCATCTCACTGTACTACCACAGTCCACTTTTTCAATAGGTTAATATGGTAAATTTTGGCTTTCTTCCATTTATCTGGCTGGATAATCTTGCAGTTAACAGGCTCCACTTTTTCCTCCACCTCATACAGTCCCTGCCATTTGCATAGTAACTTGCTCTCGGATGGGTGCAGCATCTCCCGGTTGGAAGGTACAGTGAATGCTGCCTGATTGTAGCCCTTGGCCTATTCGGCCTGGGCTTTTTCCAGACTGAGTTTGGCCACTTCTCTGGCTTTCTTCAAACAGTCTTGCATTTGTAAAATGTACTCCACTAAATTACACTTGGCAAGGCATTCTTCTTCCCAGGTTTCCCTTACCACATCTAATATGCCTCTTGACCGTCTTCCAAAGAGCAACTCAAAAGGCGAAAACCCCGTAGAACTCTGAGGTACCTCACAGATGGCAAATATTAAATAGGGTATTAGAATGTCCCAGTTCTTCCCGTCCTCCCACAAAAACGTTTTATTGAATCGCTCGAAGAGGCCATCTGTCTGAGTGATATACTGATGTCCACAGTTACTTGCCCTTCACCAAGGCACACACTTGCTTCATCACCTTGGATACAAACGGTGTTCTTTGATCTGTGAGGATTTCATTGGGTATTCCCACCCATGAGAATACTTCCCAAAGGACATTCGCAATCATAGTAGTCTTCATATTCGTTAGAGCAATGGCCTCCAAGTATCAGGTAGCATAGTCTAGTATGATTAAAATATACTTGTTGCCTCAGGTGGTTCGCTCCAAGAGTCCTACCAGGTCCATGGCCACTCTTTCAAATGAAGTTTCAATGATAGACATAGGCACTAGAGGGGCAGGTTGGACTCTGGCAGGGTTATGGAGTTGCAGGTGGGCCATGACTGGAAATATAACTGCACCCCGGGCCAAAAGAAATCAGGCTAAAACACACTTCAGCATTTTTTCCACCCCAGGTGTTCCCTTAATAAATGGCTATGGGCCAACGATAACACCTGTTGATGATAGGGCCAGGGAACCACTGTATCAGTTGTTGTACCCCTTCCCCCTCTAGGGCACCCTTGGCCACCCTGTAAAATAAATCTTCCTCTAGCACAAATTAGGGAAGAGTTCTTATAGAGGACTCTCTTACCTACTGGAACCTCATCCACCTCCAAAACCTGCTCTCGGGCACGTTTAAAGGACTCATCTTCTTGTTGGGCCTTTCTGAAGTTCCTGGGTCTTCCTCCAGCCCCCATTGGGGACAATTGTATTTGGGTCACTACCATTGAGCACTGAGCTATTCCCAGGGCTTTCTTCCCTAGCCTCTCCCTTCCCATATCCCTCCCCCATAGCCGCTCCCAGATTCTGTTGGTAGCGTAGCTTTTCCTGGCAATGCCAACTCTGGTACTTAGCAGACTTAGGATTCTCAACATATAGATCCAGTTCTTCAAGGGTGAAAATCTCTGGGAAATCTTCCTTGTCCAATTTAGAAGAGCTGTCAAGTTAGTCAGGCCCATATGCTCCAAAGTTTGGGTAGTCTCGGCCAATCACCACTGGATATAGGAGCCAGGGCAGCACCATGACCTGAAACGTGGCTTGCCCTGCTGGAGTCTTAAGTAAAACCTGTACTGTTGGATGCTGCCTCTGGTTTCCATGCACACAGGCCAGTGTTACTGGCTTTTCATAGTCAATTTGAAATCGGGTTAGTTTCATGGCGAATGAGGGTCCACACAGTTCCGGAGTCTATCAAGGCCTGGAGGCAAGTCCCCTCAAGCTCCACAGGAATCACAAAGTTCTGTGCTCCTAGGTGGGGAGTGTCCACAAAAGCGCAGGTATGAGGGGTGGTTAAACCAACTTCCATGGGTTCTTCCATACCCAGAGGACATTCAAGTGTCCCCGGGATCCACAATTAAAACAGGTGAAGGTGTTAGAGTTGAGCCATGCCTTAACCTAGGAGGTGACTTTGAGGGTCAGAACATGGGAGCCAGCATCCGTTCTGGCTTCTCTTTCTGTCTTCTTGGGCTAATGGGTGACATTTTCCCTTTCTCACTGTCCGCTTCAGCCACTGACTGGACTTCATGATGCCCTTCGACGATCTCCAGAGCACTCTCCTGTGTAAGCTTGGACTGCTGATGTACCCACTGTTTCATCAGGACGGTCAAACCCTCCAAAAACTTCTCCAATAGCACAGTCTTTCCCTCTGGTTGTAGCCACTTCCATGCGAGATCCTTCAACTGACAAGAACCTCTGAGGGCTCTCTTTTATTTTGAACTCCCCCCTTCTGAATCGCTGATGGTAGGCCTCTGGGGTACAGCCGGCCCATTCCAGTATGGCGGCCTTGATAGCTACATATGCAGCTCACCCATCTGGGTTGGCGTCCTGGAATGCAGTCTGACTATTGCTCATCGATAGTTTCCATAAATAAGTAATCTATGCCTCCTCTGGCCACCTGGCAATGTGGGCAGTTTGTTCAAAGTTCACTAAGAAGTGGTCTGGTTCATCTTTAGCTGTTATTTTAAGAAGTGCTTGCGCTGGAGGGTGAAGTTACAATCTCTAAAGGGTCTTGGGTCAGCTGAGCCAGAGAACTCATCTGTAGCTCCCCTTGTGCCTGAACAAGATTCTGTAACTGCTGCTGATATTGCTGTTGCTGCCCTTCTACCAGCAGCTGGAGAAGCCACTCCATTTTGGCTTGTCACTGGTCACTTGCAAACCACAATCACAGCTCACTCTTCTGCAGCTGAGTGAACATTGCAGTATTCCAGTTCCAATAAACCTTTAGTGGCCTCTAGTGGCCAAAATATAACCTGCCTGTCTGACACTAACT
Source organism: Ichthyophis bannanicus (assembly GCA_033557465.1). Taxonomy (NCBI): domain Eukaryota; kingdom Metazoa; phylum Chordata; class Amphibia; order Gymnophiona; family Ichthyophiidae; genus Ichthyophis; species Ichthyophis bannanicus. The sequence goes on from CM066046.1 coordinate 43,806,925, forward strand.
AAATGTCCTTCAAGCTCCCTAACTAGGGTGAGGCTAACCCTCTTAGCCCATGCAAACAAACAAACAAACAAACAAAACTCCTGACCTGCTGTAGAGGCCCAGCCCTGGAGGGACATTGAACCTTCAGTAGCATGGTAGAGGAAATCCCACCATTGCCACCATATGTGGTAATGTGATGTGTGGTAGGAAGAGGTTGTCATTAAAACACGGAACAGACAACACTTCAGGGAAACTAAAAGCAGTTTTTATTCTATTTTTTGTGCCATCAAGTCAGTATTGACTCATAGCAAGCCAGCTACCTCTGGGTTTTCTTGGCAATGTATCACTGGAAGTAGATTGCCAGCCTTTTCTTCTGAGGCAATGTAGGGTAAAGTGACTTGCCCAAAGTCACAAGGAATGCTAGCAGGAATTGAACCCTTGATCTTTAGGGTTCTAGGCAGTTGCTCTAGCCACTAGGCTACTCCTCCACTCTTTTATTTTGTGCCAGTTTATTAAACCTTTACAAAACTAAAACACAGGAAAGACAGCAGTTCAGGGAACACAAAGTTAGCTTTTATGCTTTCCTAGCTTCTTAAATCTCCACAAGCTGCTTCTCCTGGCACCTTTCTTCAACCCCAGCTTTGCACAGCTTGCCTTGGAAGGACTTCTGGCTCCACAGGCCTCTCTCTCTCCTGCAGCCTGCTGGGCTCTTAACCTCTCCCTGTGAGCCATGCCCTCCCAACCCAGAACTCTGGGCTGCAGACTCTCTTAAAGGGGACTGTTGATAATCCCTTTGGAGAGAGATGGCTAGCATTCTATATTCCCTATCACAGAGGTCCTCAAAACCAAAAAGGTTGGGCACCTAATTTTTTGGCATGGCAATTTTCTTTTGCCCCTTTGTGCTTCCTGTCAAATTGGAACAGGCCTCTACTGAGCTGTGATGCCACGAGCCTTCATTTGTAATTACCTGGGGATTTTTTCCTGTTTTATAACCTCTCCCATCTTACTTAGCCCAGTTGTTGGAGTGACTCTGCTAGGTAGGCACGCCTGCATCAAGGCTCTATCAGGAAACCTGAAATCATGGGCCCTAAATCCAGCCACAAGGTGATTGCTGGGTGATTGGAACTCCTTCCCTGCCACGAGATGTGACCGCTACCTCCGCAGACTTCCCAGCTTTGGCTGACCCAGGGAGCAAAAGTCTGGACCTGAGAATGGAACTGAAGTGTGAGCAGTACTGAGCCACTGGGCTTGCCCTCTTGGATCAATTTAAAATGTTATCATTTGGGAATCTATGCACTAAACATTTTTCCTATATACGCAGAGGGGTTCATTTAGTAACAGGGATCATTTTACTCCTAAGCACCCTATGATAGATTATGTGCATTAACAGCATTAGTGCACACTGTTAGTGTGGTGAAAAACCTTTGCATATTGACTCCGCATTCCCTACTGTTTCCTTATAACCCTGACAGTAGCCATGGTAAGAACAATGTTACAAATTAGCCCTCTCTGGATCTGATTCATGTCACATGACAAATTACATCAGACAGACCACATAATTCCATCTCTTCTCACGAGGGCAATTTCTCCAAGCGTTAGTTTTGCGCATATCATGACTGTTGTGATCTTCACGCCTAAGCCATTTGTGACTTTGTTCCAAAGGGGCTCCTAGCAGAGCTTCAGAGAATGGATTCATTTCCAAAAATAATTTTGACACATGCACTGTATGTATAATAGCTGTTAATGTGTACCACCACCTACCGCAGCACACCCAAAGGGAACAGTTCCTTTGCTGCTGCTGCATTCCTTTCAAGGCCCTTCCAGTGCATTAGAACACTTCATAATATTTGTAATTGGTACAGTATAAAGCAGTAAGTGTACATTAGCTGTCACAGGCCATAATTATTCATCCCATCTCCTCCTCTGCCCTTTCAATTTACAATGAAGTCGGGTGGTAGTGTGCTACTTACTGCACAATGGCTCATCAGGGTGGGAGGTGACAGGCTGATGATGTCACTCCTGTGTCTACAGCTGATGTGAGAGGATGACTCAGGGCCCAGAGCATTTCCTGGAAAGCAGATCCCCAGCTCTGGAGGACTTTGTTACTGGCTTATTTCTAGGAATAGTTAGAGCTAAATGCAGCTGCCTTTCCCGGCACTGTAATATATCAGAAGGGGGGTGGAGGAACGTGGGGCGAGAGATTTGCTGTTCCTGGAAAAGTAAAAACTGCTCTTAGAAGTCTGATTCCTGTGGACGACCAGTGAAGGGGATCTAGCTGGATTTAACAAATGTCTACACTGGCTTGTTTTTACAGTTTCATTTCCTGCTTGCTCTGGTGCCCAGAGAAATGTGTTGTTTTTATTCTCACAAGCTCACACAGCCATTCATCCCCGTTCTCCATGGACCAGCAGGATTGCGTCAGCCACACTTGGAGGCTGAGCACATCCCATGGTACCCTTTCTTCATGGCTCCACAGTGGGAGCATCCGTGTGAGGTATGGTTCTTGTTGCCACAGTGTGGGCACTTCTTGGCATAGTATTTGGGCATTTGTTTAGCAAAATTTAAAAACAAAGAAATAAACAAAATGAGAGCAGAGCAGGGTCCGTCTTGCTGGCAAGGCGGAAGAACGAAAAACTGGCCGGACCAGGGGGCGGATCGGTAGGATGGGCTACCTAGGGTGGGCTCAGTAAGGGCTCACCTTTCTGAGCTCTAGAGAGCACTTCCGTATGCACGGCTCCGCCCGGAGGACGTCACCAAGTGTGGCTGACTTATCCTGCTGTCCACGGAGAACTCCCGTTACAGGTAAGTAGCCTCGTTTTCCCTCTCCTACTAAAAGGATTGTGATGCTCTTGGGATCCTCTCTAACCCCGAGACTCCTCATACTTCTGGAGCCTTCTCCCATCATGAGACTCCTGCTGCTCCTACTGTTCTCCTAATGAGGTTTTTGTTTTTAATAAAAAAAAGTTGGATGAGTCCTTGGCCCTCTGCTTCTCACTTTCTTCAGGATCTTTTTTTTTCTGTTGTGCTGTTGGCTATGAATGATGCTGGCAGCCCAGTGAAGAATTTCAGAGGCAGAGGGCCATAAACTATTCCATCTCAAACTTTCTGGGTGTCTCCTGACTCACATGTCTCAAGCCAGGCTGCTGGCATCATGAGTGGAGGAGGGACAAACGAAAACAACGGCATGCACCAGAAGCAACTTACTCATCCCTATTTGAAATAGGGACTGGCCTCCAGCCCAGCCTGTGTCCATGTGCACGCATGCTATTGTAAAACGTATCTCAATATAAACTTTGACTTTAATTCATCTGCCACTTCTTTAGTTACAGTTGCAGGTCAGGGGAGATATCTCTCAAAATATACTGCTAAATCTCAGAGACAAGTACGATCTTATTGATTTCACTCAACAAGTAATCAAACTCTGGAATTCATTACCAGAAAAAGTAGTAAAAGATGTTCGTGTAGCTGGGATTAAGAGAGGTTTGGACAAGTTCATGGAGGAAAAGCTCATAAACCATTATTAAAGTGAACTGGAGAAATCCATTGCTTACCCCTGGGATAAGCAGCTTGGAATCTGTCTACCTTCTGGAAACCTGACAGGTATTTGTGACCTGGATTAGCCATTGTTGGAAACAGGATACTGGGCTTGATGGCGCTTTAGTCTGATCCATTAAGGTATATCTTATGTTCCAATGTCTTCTCCTTACGAAGGATCAGAGACAGCTCCTGCAAGCTGATGCTTCAAACGTTTTAATTCATTTACAGCATGCCATACCAACTATATGACCCACTAACCCTGGAATCTGCCAGCATTATAAGAACATAAGATATGCCATACTGGGTCAGACCAAGGTCCATCAAGCCCAGTATCCTGTTTCCAACAGTGGCCAATCTAGGTCATGCGTACCTAGCAGTTTCCCCAAAGACACAGGTTCCTCAATGCTTGTACTGGGTCAAGCATTGATATCCTGGGTCCCTTCTTAATAATGGTTTATGGACCTTTCCTCCAGGAACTTGTTCAAACCTTTTTTAAACCCAGCTACACTAACAGCATTTACTACATCCTCCGGTAACAAATTCCAGAGTTTGATTACACGTTGGGTGAAAACATATTTTCTTTTATTAGTCTTAAATAGTTGACCCTATAGCTTCATTGCATGTCCCCTAGTCTTTCCATATTCTGATAATGTAAACAATCGATCTACGTTTACCCGTTCCACTCTGTTCATTAATTTATAGACTTCTATCATATCTCCCCTCAGCCGTCTCTTTTCCAGGTTAAAGAGCCCTAACCTTTTTAGCCTTTCTTCATAGGAGTATCCTTCCATCCCCTTTACCATTTTAGTGGCTCTTCTCTGAACCTTTTCTAATAACGCTATATCCTTTTTATGATACGGCGACCAGAATTACACACAATATTCAAGGTGCGGTCTCACCATGGAACGATACAGAGGCATTATAATATCTTTTGTTTTATTTTCCATTCCTTTCCTTATGATACCTAGCATTCTATTTGCTCTCTTGGCCGCTGCTGCACACTGGGCTGAGGGTTTTAACATGTTATCCACAATGACACCTAAATCTTTTTCCTGGGTGGTGGTTCCTAATGTGGAACCTTGCATCGTGTAACCATAGTTTGGGTTGTTCTTCCCTAGGTGCATAACTTTGCACTTGTCCACATTAAATTTCATCTGTCATTTTGATGCCCAGTCTTCCAATTTATCAAGATCCTCTTGCAATTTTCCACAATCCTCTTGCGTTTTAACAACTTTAAATAGTTTTGTATCATCTGCAAATTTGATAACCTCACCCGTTATTCCCCCTTCCAGGTCATTTATGAATATGTCAAAAAGCAGCGGACCCAACACAGATCCCTGGGGTGCACCACTATTCACCTTTCTTCATTGGGAAAATTGGCCATTTAGCCCTACCCTCTGCTTTCTATCTTTTAACCAGTTCCTGATCCACAATAGTACACTGCCTCCTATCCCATGACTTTTTAGTTTTGCAAAAAGTCCCTGATGAGGGACCTTGTCAAAGGCTTTCTGAAAGTCCAGATAGACTATATCAACCGACTCACCTTTGTCCACCTGTTTATTCATACCTTCAAAATAAAACATAACAGATTAGTAAGCCAAGATCTTCCTTGTCTAAAGCCATGTTGGCTGTCTCCCATTAGGCCATGACTATCTACATGCTGAGTAATTTTATTTTTTATGATGGTTTCTACCATTTTTCCCGGTACTGACATCAGGCTCACCGGTCTGTAGTTTCCCGGATCACCCCTGGAACACTTTTTAAAAATTGGCGTTACATTGGCGATCCTCCAATCTTCAGGTATTAGAGATGATTTTAATGAAAATTCACAGATTACTAATAGCAGGTCTGCAATCTCATATTTCAGTTCTTTCAACACCCTTGGATGTATACCATCCGGCCCAGGTGATTTGCTACTCTTCAGTTTATCTAATAGTTGTAATACATCTTCCCGATGTATCGATATTTCCTTCAATTCTTCCGCACCTTTAAATACCACTTCAGTCTTGGGTAACATTCCTACATCTTCCTCAGTAAAGACCGAAGCAAAGAATTCAGTCTCTCCGCTATCACCCTGTCGCCTCTTAGTGCCCCTTTAACCCCTCTATCATCTAATGTACCAATTGACTCTCTCACAGGTTTTTTGCTATGACTGTACTTGAAAAAGTCTTTATTTTGCGTTTTTGCTTCCGCAGCAAGCTTCTTCTCAAATTCTCCCTTTGCCTGCCTTATCAATGCCTTGCATTTGACTTTCCAGTGCTTGTGCTGTTTCCAGGTTTCATCGTTTGGCTCTTTTTTCCATTTTCTGAAAGATGCTTTTTTGGCAACAACAGCCTCTCTGACCTCACCTTTAAACCATGCTGGCAGTTTTTTGGACTTCCTTCCACTTTTCTTAAAGCATGGAATCCAGCTGGTCTGGGCTTCCAAGTAGTATTTTTCAACAACATCCAAGCTTGATGCAAGTCTTTAACCTTTGCAACTGCTTCTTTTAGTTTTTTCTTAACTATTTTCCTCATTTTATCATAGTCTCCCTTTCGAATGTTAAAAGGTAGTACTGCGGATTTCCTTACTATCCCTCCTCCACTAATTAAATCAAATGCGATCATGCTATGATCACTATTGCCAAGTGGCCCCAACACCCTTATCTCTTGCACTAGATCTGGTGTTCCACTAAGGAAAAGGTCTAATATGGCTTCCCCTCTGGTTGGTTCATGAACCAGCTGTTCCAAGAAGCAGTCATTTATTTCATCTTGGAACTGTATCTCCCTAGCATGTCCTGCCGTGACACTGACCCAGTCGATACTGGGGTAATTGAAATCAGCCATTATTATTACTGCGCTGTAACTTTTGTTAGCCTCCTTGATTTCTTTGAGCATTTCATCATCCATTTGTACATTCTGGCCAGGCGGTCAATAGTACACCTCCACTGCCATCGCCTTCCACTTTTTACATGGAATTTCAATCCATAGAGATTCTACAGCAAATTTTGTTTCCTGCAAAACTTTAATCCTTTCTGTCTCAATACCCTCTCTAACACAGAGCGCAACCCCTCCACCAATTTGATCAGCTCTATCATTACGATATAGTTTGTACCCAGGTATCAGAGTGTCCCACTGGTTGTCCTCCTTCCAACATGTCTCTGATATTCCAATCATATCTAACCTCTCATTTAGTGCTATATATTTTAACTCTCCCATCTTATTTTTTAGACTTCTAGCATTTGCATATAAGCATTTTTAGAGACTGTGGGGTATGTTTACTAAACTGCGCTAATGTGCGCTAATGTGCGCTGCGCACTTGATCGTGCGCTAAGGTACCTTAGCGCACGCTCATGTCGCGTTACGGGGCACTTTTGTGCATGCTCAGGTGCGCGGTGCACTATTGTGCACGCTCATGTGCGCGGCACGCTAATGTGCGATGAAGGCGGGGAAAGGCTCCCATAGGGCGGAGGAAGGCTCCCAAGGGGCGGAGAGAAGGGGTCAATGGGTGGAGAGTGGGAGGGGAGAGGCTCCCCGCACATTTGTGAGGTTGAAATCCGAGGCAAAAAATACCGCAAGTGAAAACCTCGCTTTAGAGCCGATTTAAAGGGAAGAGAAACCATTTCTGTCAGCAATGTACAGCAAAACCAGGGAAACCTACAAAAAAGTGATAAGTGTGATACATGTGCACGGTACAAAAGTACAAATAAACATTGAAAAGGACCCCAACAATATTTAAAAAAATTATAATCAAGCTGGGCAATAGTGATAGTAATGGGAAACATCAAAAAACACTCCCAAGAAAGCCCCAAAAAATAAATATGAATTTTGGAAGGGTCTACGCTCCGTCCCCATACAAGGTGAATGATCCCACAGTGAAATAGCACTAATCAGGGTTTTCCTCTCCATTGGACAGGTTTCCTATGGCATGCACATGTTCCACAACAGCAGGGCGGGCATGTCGGAATGGGCAACTGGACAGATGCTGGGAAAGGGGATACAGAGGGCTGCAGGCGGCACATGCTGTGGTGCAGCTGGGGCACAGTGCGGACTAGGCAGATGCCTAGGTGGCACTTAGGAATGCTGAAACTGAACAGCAGCCAGACAGCAACTGATGAGGGCCCAACATGGGCACGAGAGTGTTTATCACAGTGTCACAGGGGATAGTACCCAGCAGGTACCCCCAAGGGCACAGAACATTGGCAGGCGGTGTTGGGGGGAAGTGTGGACGCCTATGCAGGCACCCCTACCCCAGAACCTGCACCATAGGCAGCCACCTACCTTCACACTGGATGGCTTGAGACTGCACACCACCAGCACCACCAGCAGAAGGGCATGTCAGCATGGTGTCAGAGGGGTACTGGTGGTGGAGGGGGGCAGTGGCAGCTGCCCAGAGCAGACCATGGCCTAGCCCTGTGTAGGTGGGTGCCATGCACTGCAACAGACAGGCTGTGTCTGACCAACAACCATGGTATCTCCAGGGACTGCACAGTCACTGTGAGAGCAGTGTGGTGCAGTGAACACAGCCAGTGCGTTCAGGAGCAGAAGGTCACAAGTTCATGTCCCAGCTGGGGCTACTGCCAATCCAAGCCCCATGTTTTACCCACTACTAAACCGTGATAGTAAGGACAAACCTTTATTGCAGAGAACATACGCATGGTTCAAACGTCTATATTTTACCCCACCGAGCACAGACACCAGAAACATGCGCATTACCTGGAGCAGAGTCCCCCATATTCAGTCCTGGAGGTCCACAAATCAGTCAGGTTTTATGCTGTCTCCACTATAAGGCCATGTCAGCATGGTGGTGGAGGGGTACTGTTGGTGGAGGGGGCAGTGGCAGCTGCCCAGAGCAGACCATGGCCTAGCCCTGTGTAGGTGGGTGCCATGCACTGCAACAGACAGGCCCTGCCGGACAAACAGTCATGGTATCACCAGGGAATGCACTGTCTCTGTGGCAACACGGTGGTGCAGTGCACACAACCAGTGTGTATGGAGGCAGAAGGTCACAGGTTCAAGTCCCAGCTATAGTGCCTGCCAACCCAGTCCCCATATTTTACCCACTACTACAACATGCTAATACAGACAGATCCTTCATTGCAGATGACGTAAACATGCCCAAAACACCTACATTTTACCCTACAGAGCAAAGATACCATAAACAGGTGCATTACCTAGAGCAGAGTCTCGCAAATGCAGTCCTGGAGGGCCAAACACCATTCAGGTTCCATGCTGCCTCTAATAAAGATGCCTGTGCTGCATATCTATGCATCACCCCCATGGTATGCAAATGTATTTCATGCCTATTCATGAGGGAAAGCATGAAAACCCGAACAGTGTTTGGCACACCAGGACTGGAGTTGGGAACCTCTGCCGTAAAGCAGCAGCCAACAGGGGCAGACACACCCACACCCACACCCACAGGCTCCATTAGCCAATGCCTCCTGCAGAGGTAGGACATTGGGCCCTGCGTGCATCTCCCAATACTAGCCCTTCCATACCTTAGCAATGCCACCCTACACCTGGGAATATGGTACACAGCTATCAAATGTTTGCTATGATTACTGGCAGATACCAATTCCTACGTTAAGCACAGTTTGCTGATTGAGCTCCATCATAGCAACCTTTCTGCTGTCTGTGGAGTGTGCTTCAGGTCTGGTCTTTGACAGTGTTTACCACCCTGGGGAGTGACCCCCAACAGTATTGCATACCATATCCATGCCTGCACTGTGCCCAGGACTGGTGTGGTGGCCAGGGCTGCTAAACTCCTCTAGAGTGGCACAATGCTGGCATAGGTGTAGGAGTGTGTGTTTGTCTATCCAGTGTGTGGTGGCTGCAAACACCCTCCACAGCCCACACTGCCAGCACTGTTGCCAGTATTGGCCTGCCAATGTGCATAATGAGGAGCAAGGTACCATGGGTATAGCCCGGACAGGGTGGCCTGGCCAGGATGCATCTGCACAGGGCATAGGGCACTGGCTGGGACATTGTAGTGCCCGGCCACCACCTGCACAGACAGGTTGGCCACAGCATGTCCTGCTGGGAGATCACTCTCACCCTGACTGTGCAGTGACCACAGCATGGCTAGGCACCCCCATAGTGCTATATAGCATTTTTCTCATGTGATATTTATGGGTTTCTTTTTGGGGCCCAGTCACTGACTTATCTGCTTGGTGTGCATGCATTTCCACCAGGAACATGCACTATGGACTAGCTAGCAGACTGTCTGCAGCTGGTATGTGTCCTGATGGAGCACCTTGCAGGGTGCAGTGGCTGAAGACTTGCTGCAGGAGAATATCAGATAGTGGTGGGGTGCAGCTTAGCATATCCAGGCCTACTGTCTGTCTGTTATTGCGTTATGGATGTGTACAGAGCTGCATTGACGGCCCTGTAGGGTGTCTGTTCCCCAGTGGGAGTGAGGTTGATGGTCCCCTCTACTGCCACCATTGCAGGGAGGTAGAATGTGGATCTGTTGGTGGGAGACCCTGTTAACCACCCTTAGCCCTGGAAGAGGAGGAGGAGGGTGGTGGTACATAATCCTCCTAGGGGTCCATAGGGGCTACACCTGACTGAGACATACAGATATATCCAAAGTGTGTCAGCAGAAACTACCTATCTCACACATTAGCATTGCTGGGGACCTGCAGCATGGCCTATCTCTGCTGTGGACCTGGTGCTGGGCACCCGACCTCACTCTCAGGGTGAATGCCATACCTGCTCAATGTGACGGTGTGTAGCTACTCTGTGCCAGTACCACACACGGTCAGTTCCCCCTACCAGGCCGAGGTGCTGTGGGGGTGCATACCCCATCTTGTGATCATCTGTAGACTGCTGATTTGCATGTGCAGTGCATCATGGGTATGGGTGGGTTAACCCTATCCTGGTGACCACAGCAGACTGTTTGTGTGGTGATTTGCAGTCCTTCTGCAGACAGCCAGGGGTTTGCTAGTAGCTATAGCGCTGTAGCCCACTGGTTATTTCACTACCAGTGGAGCCAGAAGTCTTGGGTTCAAACCCACAGTGGGGTTATTTGATAGGGCTGTCCAAAACATTATCTATTTTTAAAGTAGATTAGTGCTGCCAGCAATAACACTCTCAGCATACTGTAACCATAAGGTGCCTCAGAGGGCGCTTTATAGGGCACCCTATAGGGCACCTTATGGTTACCGTCCATATAAGGTGCACTATACAGTATGCTATGGAGCGACTGATAGGGTGCCAGTCCGTATAAGGTGCCTTATAAGGTGTCCTATGGAGCGCCTTATAGGGTCCCCTATAGGGGACATTATATGGTGCCGTGGCGGACAGTGCACCTTATAATGTGCCTTATGGAGTGCCTTATAGGGTGCCTTATGCGGCACCTTAGGTTACGGCACGTGAGGGTGTGTTTGCTGGCAGCAATAATTAAAATACAAATAAAATGCCTCAGGAAACAATACTTACATGTCAAAGCTGACGCCTCAGCCAGCCTTACGTATTGGGCACACTGGGGATGGAACTCATGACCCCTGTATCATCAGTCAGTGCCTTAACCATTGTGCTACACTGCTGTTTCTCCTTGCATTTCAGCGCACCTACTTATGCTTTCCATGCGTTTAAATGCACAGTGCTGCCATCAAAAACAGTGCTATGACCTTGCTGTGCCTCATAGGGCACCCTATATGGCGCCCTATATGCCACCCTTTATGCAACATTGTAGGGTGCCGTGGCGGACAGTGCACTTTAAAATGTGCCCTCTGGGGTACCTTATGGGGTGCCATATGTTACAGTGCTTTCAGAGTGCGTTTGCTAGTAGCAGTAATTAAAATAAAATTAATATGCCTCAGACTGCAATATTACACACCACAGGTAGTGCCTCAGCCAGCCTTATTCATTGGGCACAGAGGGGGACTGAACCCATGATCCCTGCACCATCGGTCAGTGTCTTAACCATTGCACTGTGGCTCTGTTCCTGTGTTTGCACATCAGCGCGCCACTTATGCTTCCAGCGCGCATTTCTCATGCACACATTAGCGCATGAATAATCCCGGTTTGCTTTTTTCAAACTGACACGCCCACTCCTTTTATGGCATCCCGCACAATAGCACGGCGCACACCTAACGGGGTTTTAGTAAACATACCCCTGTGTTTTATTCATATTAATTTGGCTATTGGTAGACATGGGTAATTTGGGATCTTTAAACTCTGTCTGCTCCATACTCGTGGGCATTTGGGCTACTTTACTCTTTTTTGGAACCTCTCTGCTTTTGGTAGTATCCTTCAAGGATACATTCTTCCGAACCATCTGCTCTTGGGCGACTGTCGGCTTTCCCCTATTATCTAGTTTAAAAGCTGCTCTATCTCCTTTTTAAAGGTTAATGCCAGCAGCCTGGTTCCATCCTGGTTAAGGTGAAGCCCATCCCTTCGGAAGAGCCCCTCCTTTCCCCAGAATGTTCCCCAGTTCCTAACAAATCCAAAACCCTCATCTCTGCACCATTGTCTCATCTACGCATTGAGACTCCGGAGCTCTGCCTGCCTTTTGGGTCCTGCGCGTGGAACAGGAAGCATTTCGGAGAACGCTATCCTGGAAGCTCTGGATTTCAACTTCCTACCTAAAAGCCTAAATTTAGCCTCTAGAACCTTCCTACCACATTTTCCTATGTCATGTACCAAGACAGCAGTCACCTCCCCAGCACTAGCTAAGACCTTATCTAGGTGGCACGTGAGGTCCGCTACCTTCGTACCAGGCAGGCATGTTACTAGGTGATCCTCATGTCTACAAGCCACCCAGCTATCTACATGCCTAAGGATTGAATCACCAACTATAACGGCTGTCCTAACCCTTCCCTCATGGGCACATGGCCCTGGAGAAACTTCCTCGGTGCGAGAGGGTTTTACATCACCTGGAGGAGAGGTCCTAGTTACAGGATCACTTCCTGCCACACCAGGGTGATGCTCTCCTGTCACGTGACCTCTCTCCTCCATGGCAACAGGGATGCTGCCAGACTGGAGGTGGGACTTCAGGACTATATCCCTGTAGGTCTCGTCTATGTACCTCTCTGTCTTTCTTATGTTTTCTAAGAGCTCCTTGCACCTAGTGCACACGTAAGACCTCTCACCAACTGGGAGAAAATCATACATGTGACACTCAATGCAAAAGACTGGAAAGCCTCCATCTCGCTGCTGGACTGCTGTCTGCATCTTAGTTTTAAGTTTGTGTTTAGATCTTTAAGTTCTTTACTTACTAAGGTTTGCTATGGATATTTATACTAATAAAACTGTCCACCAAGAAGAAAATAGCAAACTGCCACACAAGATAGCAGAAAAAACCAGTCCAAAGACATGGGCAGCATGTGAAAGCCACAACCCCCATCGGTCCCCATTTGGCAAAGGTTGCCCAAACCCAACACAGGCCGCGCCCCGCAAGATACCCCCTCAGGTATCATGCCCAGCAGACACTTGGACCCAGGATGCGGTCACCCTTCAGTTTTTCGATATCGACCCTTAAGGCAACTCTTTCTTTCACACCCCAAGGAGAAATGAATGGGCTGGAGGAGTAACCAAAAGCTAGGAGAAAAATAGGGCCTGGTCCACTGCCCCATATGGGAACTCAAAGGAATAGAATTCATATTCTGAAATGCTAAAGCCAGGGGGGATTTTCTTAATATAATGCACATGATCTGACACATTTGTGAAACATCACAGTATCCTCTAGTTGTAATATTGGAGATAATACTGGAACACCCCATGATTTTAATCCTGGGAGATTTTTTTGTTAAAGTTCAGATGTGTTTGTTTAAAAATCAGAATTGCACACTTCTTGACAAAAGAAACACCACAACACAACCATAACCAGTTAAACATATGCCATGTGCACTTTTTTCATTACCATCTACACTGGGCATACACACCATCGTGGATGATTTTAACATAGATGTGAACAATCCAGAACCCGACTCCACACATGACCTGCTCAGCAGGGCTTGACCTGAGGAATGGACAGACTGACTCCAACATAAGCCATACACTTGATCTGGTACTCCTCCCACAACATTTGCTGCAGGAGTCAGTAATTTACAGAGCACCAAGTTCTCCTTATCCAATCACCATATGCTGCTGCTGGAACTACAGTCACTCTCTTTGAGGAAAACTAGTGATCAGCCTATCTCTCTCCTCCTCTTTGCTTCAAAACTACTTGAACGAGTGGTTCACCACCTAAATTTTTATTTTCTTTCTTCTAAAGTCCTTCTGGACCCACTACAATCTGGTTTTCATTCTCTACATTCCACAGAAACTGCTCTTGCCAAAGTCTCCAGTGTCTTGTTCCTCACTAAATCCAAAGACCTCTACTTGATTCTCATCCTTCTTGACCTTTTTGCTGCCTTTGACACTGTTGATCACCAGCTTCTCCTCGATACCCTGTCCTCACTTGGATTTAGGGGCTTTGTTCTGTCCTGGTTTTCTTCTTATCTCTCCCATCATACTTTTAGTGTATGTTCTGGTGGATCCTCCTCTACTGCCATCCCACTTTCAGCCGGTGTACCCTCAGGGCTCTGTCTTAGGACCTCTACTTTTCTCTCTCTACACTCAGTCCCTTGGGGCACTTATTTCCTCCCATGGTTTTTGATGCCATCTTTATGCTGATGACTCTCAGATCTACCTTTCTGTACCTGAAATCTCTCCAGTAATCCAGGCCTGGATCTCTGCCTGCTTATCAGACATTGCTGACTGGATGTCTCACCACCGTCTGAATCTGAACATGGCCAAAACTGAGCTCCTTATCTTTCCCCCTAAACCCACCTCTCCCCTTCCTCCCTTCTCTATTTCTGTCGATAACACTCTACTCCTCCCTATTTCTTCAGCTAACAGTCTTGGGGTCATCTTTGACTCTACTCTCTCTGCACACATCCAAAATGCAATGTGTGCCTTTGAGTCAGTCCTGATACCTGGGTTTTTTTGACAGTGTCACTGGAAGGAGATTGCCATGCCTTTCTTCTGAGACAAAGGAGAGTTAAGTGACTTGCCCAAGACCACAAGGAGTGCTAGGGGGAATCAAACCCTGGTTGTTTAGTTACCAAGCCAGTGTTCTAACCACTAGGCTACTCTTCCACTAGCACATAGCCAACAGATAGCTATAACCTGTTGCTTCTTTCTCTATCACATCACCAAATTTGTCCCTTCCTTTTTACACACACTACTAAGGGGTATGTTTACTAAGCATTCTTAACGTGCGCCCGGCGATAGTGTGCAGGCTGCCATAAAAGGAGTGGGCGTTCCGGTCTTAGCATAGCAAAACGGGATCATCGCGCAATAACGTGTGCTGCGCACATTATCATGTGAGAAGCCTCTAAGCACGTTAACGCGCGGTAATCTTAATTAGGTGCGCAGACATGCAAACATAGAAACAGAGGTGTAGCACAATGGTTTATGCACTGATTGATGGTACAGGGGTCATGAGTTTGATCTCTCAGTATGCCTAATGAAGAAGGCTGGCTGAGGCATTACCCTTTATGTTTAAGCAGTGTTTTTTGAGGCATATTGTTTTTATTTTAATTAGTGCTGCCAGCAAAACCACCCTCACGTGGCGTAACCTAAGGTGCCTCATAAGGCACCCTATAAGGCACTCCATAGGGCACATTATAAAGTGCACTGTCCGCCAAGGCACCCTATAATGTCCCCTATAGGACACAAGGTGCTTTATAGGGCACCTTATAAGGCGCTTTATGAGGCACCTTATGGTTACAGTACTAAGGGTGTTTTTGCTGGCAGCACTAATGTACATTAAAAATAGACAATGCCTTGGATAGCCCTCTCAAATAACCCCACTGTGGATTCAAACCCATGACCTCTGGCTCTACAGGCAGTGAAGTAACCAGTGGGCTACAGCTGTTACCAAACCCCTGGCTGGCTACAGAAGGACTGCATGTCACCACACAAACAGTCTGCTATGGTTACCAGGATAGGGTCAACCCACAATGCAGAAACGTGTACCAGTGCAGGATGTGGGGTAGCAGCATGCACAGCAGGGTAGGATGGTATACAGCTGGCCGACACACATAGACGGACAGAAGGATGGTTTACAATTGTGATAAGGGTACAATGTGCTAACAACACAGATCTGCACAGATATGGCTCTCACAGGAATCAAAAGTAGCTATGCAGCACAGGCAAACAGATCAAAGAGAACAGAGAGGAATCAAACCTATGACCATCAGCACAAGTGTCAATGCACAAACTTGTAGGCCACACTACCAACGTGAGCTCATTTGCAAAGGCTGCATACAAGAATACTGCAGGGCACCACATGAGAAGCCTGCTGGCTGCCATGATAGGCAAACCTCCAACAATAACCATGATCAAATGCACATGCAGATATGGTGTGTACAGATCAGATCACAGTCTGTAATTGGGACAACACCCAAATATACCTATATATACCATGGGATGCTGTTCCAAGGGTTGCAGAGCAGAGATGGCATCCATCTGTCCAAGAAAGGTCAACGCATCTTCGGTAGTAGACTGGCTAATCTACTGAAGAGGGCTTTAAACTAGATTCATTGGGGATGGGTGAAGAAAGCCCCCAGGTAAGTGAAAGCCCCCAGGTAGGTGATACATTAAATCCCTTTATGGAAATGGGTAACAGGGGTAACATATGGAAAGCAGTGTCTATAAATGCCTGTAGCATGGGAAATAAGATCCCTGATGTTGAAGCTTTGGTGGGAGTGGCTGACTTGGATTTAGTGGCAGTTACAGAAACATGGTTCACAGAAAACCATGATTGGTATGTAACTATACCTGGCTATACTTTGTTCAGAAAGGACAGGGTAGGAAGAAGGGGAGGAGGAGTGGCACTATATGTAAAAAATAATATTAAAGCTTTGGAATTACAGAGCTTAAAAGGGAGAGAGGAGGCATTGTGGGTTAAACTAGAAAGAGGGAAAGAGAAATCTATTTCCATTGGTGTGATATACAGACCTCCCTCACAAGAGGAAGAGGTGGACAGAGAGTTAATTGAAGACATACGCAGCATTGCTAGGAAAGGGGAAGTGCTACTGATAAGAGCTTTCAATATGCCAGATGTTGATTGGCACATTCCTGCTGCACTATCATCTAGAAGTAAGGAGATTATGGATCCTCTACAGGGAGAACTATTCAGGCAATTGCTAACAGACCCCACACGTGAAGGGGCCATACTGGACTTGGTGCTTACCAATGGTGAAAGTGTTTCTGATGTTGTAGTGGGAGGTCATTTTGCATCCAGTGATCACCAGATGGTGTGGTTCAGTATTAGGACTAGGGCTGTTAGAATCCATTCAAAGGTGAGGATCTTAGACTTTAGGACAACTAACTTTGCCAAGATGGGCCAATACCTCAGGGAGTCGTTAGTGGGATGGGAACAGCTGGGGGATGTAGAAAAACAGTGGGCAAAACTGAAAGGGGATATTTTAAGGGCAACCAACCTTTTTGTTAAAATGGTAAATAAAGGTAAAAGGAAAAGGAGACCGCTATGGTTTTCAAAAGAAGTAGCTGAAAAAGTGAAGAAAAAGAGGGAGGCCTTCATGAAATACAAGAGATCACAGAGAGAGGAAGACAGGCATCTGTATTTGGAAAAACTTAGAGAAGCTAGCAAAGTAGTCAAGAAGGCAAAGATTCAAAAGGAGGAGGAAATAGCCAATGCAATAAAATGGGGGGGGGGGGGGAGGATAAGACATTTTTCAGATATATTAGTGAGAAGAGGAAGGACAAAAGTGGTATTGTCAGACTCAAGGGTGCAGGGGTGGAATATGTAGAAGCTGATAATGATAAAGCGGAATTGCTTAACAAATATTTTTGTTCTGTGTTCACAGATGAAGAACCAGGAGCAGGACCTCAGAAAACACCCACAAATAGGAACAGAAGCGAGGGACATCTTGGAGAATTTTCAGAAGACTGTGTTCGTGAGAAACTAGCTCAACTTAAAGTAGACAAAGCGATGGGACCGGATGGGATACACCCTAAAATACTGAGGGAACTTGGGGACGTTCTAGCAACTCCACTGACTGACCTTTTCAATGCCTTGTTGGAGTCGGGAGTGGTGCCAAAGGACTGGAGAGAGGCTCATGTGGTGCCTTTACACAAAAGCGGAAGTAAGGATGTGGTTGAAAACTACAGGCCGGTTAGTTTAACTTCGGCGGTGAGTAAATTATTGGAAACGCTGCTGAAAGAGAAAATAGTGAGGTTTCTGGAGTCCAGAGGATTACAGGATCCGAGGCAGCATGAATTCACCAGAGGCAGGTCTTGTCAGACAAATCTGATTGATTTCTTTGACTGGGTGACCAGGGAGTTGGACCGAGGGAGAGCACTAGATGTGGTGTATTTAGATTTCAGTAAAGCCTTTGACACTGTTCCTCACAGGCGACTTATAAACAAACTGAGCACCCTAGGGATGGACCCTAAAGTTACTGCTTGGGTTAGAAATTGGTTGGGTGGGAGGCGACAAAGAGTAGAAGTAAATGGAGCTCACTCTGAGGAGAAGGATGTTACCAGTGGTGTGCCCCAGGGATCTGTCCTTGGTCCGATTCTTTTTAACATCTTTGTTAGTGATATAGCGAAGGGCTGTCGGGTAAGGTTTGCCTCTTTGCGGATGATACCAAAATCTGCAATAGAGCAGACACCCAGGAAGGTGTATATAACATGAGGAGGGATCTAGCTAAGCTTGAAAAATGGTCTAGAATTTGGCAGCAAGGAATTTAATGCTAAAAATTGTAAGGTCATGCATTTGGGCTGCAGCAATCCAAGGGAGCAATATAGTATAGGGGGTGAAGTACTTTTGTCCACTAAAGAAGAGCGGGACCTAGGCAAGGTTGTGTCTGATGATCTTAAAGTAGCTAAATAGGTAGAAAGGGCGACGGCAAAAGCTAGAAGGATGCTTGGGTGCATACGGAGAGGAATGGCTAGCAGAAAAAAGGAGGTGATAATGCCTCTCTATAAGTCTTTGGTGCGACCTCATTTGGAGTATAGTATGCAATTCTGGAGACCGCACCTTCAAAAGGATGTGAACAGGATGGGGTCGGTGCAGAGGGTGGCTACTAAAATGATTAGTGGTCTTCATTATAAAGCATATGAGGACAGATTTAAGGATCTTAATATGTACACCTTAGAGGAAAGGCGGGATAGAGGTGATATCCAATATAAGGCCATCCTTACCACCTTTAGGGCCTTCAATAATATTTCTCCAGATTCCATCTCTGATCTCATCATACACACAACAAATAACAGGTCCAGGAGATCTCCAGATGTTGACACACTACTTATACCAAAAGTTTCCTTAAAAGCTAATCAATCATCCATCAATAGGGCTTTTTCGAATTATGCTCCTAGATGTTGGAACAAACTCCCTCCCAATATCAGAGCAATTAAAGACATCAAACAATTCAAAAAGCCCTTAAACACCACCTTTTCATCGCACACTTCAAACACCTAAACACCCCTTCCCCTCCCCCATCCTTTTAACCTCATACCTACCCTAACTAACTGTATAGATTTTATATCTCCAACATGTATTTTCTAGAAATATAAATGATTTCCCTGTTTACTTCCATGTTAATTTTCCTGTTACTTGTAATAGGTCTGTTATATCTGACCAATTGTTGTATTGTTTCAATGTAAACCACACTGATGACAAATAGCGCGGTATATAAGAAAATTAAATAAATAAATAAATATGATTGAGATGTTTAAATACCTCCGTGGCATAAATGTTCAGGGAGAGAGCCTCTTTCAATTGAAAGCAAGTTCTGCTACAAGGGGGCATGGGATGCGGATGAAGGGAGATAGATTCAGGAGTGATATGCGGAAATATTTCTTTACGGAAAGAGTAGTGGATCCGTGGAATAGTCTCCCAGTGGAGGTGGTAGAGATGAGGACAGTAACTGAATTCAAAAAAGCATGGGACAAACACAGAGGATCTCTAAAGGTAAAAAGGGGACTGTTGTAGTTGTTGATATGGAAGGACAGACTAGATAGGCAATGTGGTCTTTTTCTGTCATCATATTTCTATGTTTCTATGTTTCTATATGCACACACACAATCAAATGCTGTGCAGTGGAGACAGCATGCAAAAG
This sequence comes from Ichthyophis bannanicus, assembly GCA_033557465.1. Taxonomy (NCBI): domain Eukaryota; kingdom Metazoa; phylum Chordata; class Amphibia; order Gymnophiona; family Ichthyophiidae; genus Ichthyophis; species Ichthyophis bannanicus. Next base: position 43,826,501 of record CM066046.1, read on the forward strand.
AGGAAATAAACTAAAGCCAAAGGGCAGGAGGGGATGCTCTGTGGAGCAGTGGAAAATATGGAACACAACAAGACAGAATCAAACCTGCAAACAGGTGTGCAACAGACCAGCTGAACTGCAGCAATGCCAATCCCCCAAGTGGACTGCTGTGTAAACCCCATAAAGTAATAGACATATGTAACAGCTAATATATCATGGATAGGCAGAACAGAGGGCACACTTTGGTGTACAGTGAAGAGATGGAAGTGTGTGTGCATAGGTGATGAAGCAGCAGGTTCCTAATGGTTATGTTAGCCCTACAGGAACATTAAAAAAAAACACGTGGGGATCAAACCCACAATGTTCTAACACATGTCTATAACCACTATCCCAAACAACCACTATAAGCGCAATGCCAAAATAGTACCTCAAAGGGAATGTGTGTATGGAAACCTGCAACACCCAGTGATTTGGCAAACGCCTGACAGATAGACAGGTAGCACCGTACAAGGATGTGAGCACAGGTGGGCCATGGATATGATCAGAAAAGCACTACATACAAGTGTCAGTGTGATCGAGCAGCATCCAAGACAAATGTATGTAAAACACATATCTATTTATTTGGTTATTAATCACAGATAGTGTAGATGCCGCCATCAAAATATCTAGGTGAGTGGATCCCAGGAGAAAGGCCGAATAAACATTTCCCAGGACAGCAACCCACATCCTACAGAAAGGTCACTGGCCTGTCTACAAATGATGGAAAATATGGAACAGAACAAGAGAGAACTGAACCTGCAAACAGGTGTGACACAGACCAGCAGAACTGCAGCAATGCTAATTCCCCAAGCAGACTGCCATGTAAACCCCATAAAGTAAGAGACATATGTAACAGCCAATATGTCATGGATAGGCAGACCAGAGGGCACACTTTGGTGTACAGTGAAGAGATGGAAGTGTGTGTGCATAGGTGATGAAGCTGAAGGTTCCAAATGGTCATGTTATCACAACAGAATAGTTTTACCAAAGAAACCTATGTGGGGATCAAACCTGCAACCTATGGTGTCATAACACATGTCTGTAACCACTATCCCTATAATTGCAAAATTGTACCCCAAAGGGAAGGTGTTTATGGGAACCTGCAACATCCAGTGATGTGGGAAATGCCTGGAAGATAGACAGCTGGTACCGTACAAGGATGTGAGCACAGGTGGGCCATGGATATGACCAGAAAAGCATCAAATACAAGTGTCAGTGTGAGCAAGCAGCAGCCGAGACAAATGTATGTCAAACACATATCTTTATTTTGGTTATTCATCGCAGATAGTGTAGATACCGCCATCATAATACCCAGGTGAGTAGATCCCAGGTGAAAGACCAAAGAAACATTTAGCAGTGCAGCAACCCACATCCTACGTAAATGTCACTGGCACGTCTACAAATGAGGGGCAGGAGAGATAATGTGCATCAGGTGCATGGTGGGCAGTATGCATTTGGCCCCCACATACCACATGCTGTTGCACGCCTCAAATGTGTAACTAACATATGAGTGCATGTAGACAGTAGGCGGCATGATGAGGGCCCAACACACAGCATTCATGATCTGTACCTGAAAACATATCTATCTGGCAACACAGGAGACACACAAATGAAAACAGCATATGTTGTTAAAATGTTGAAAGTTTAAAAACACATGTGGAAGTATATGTTACAGCTGCCACATAATGCCTCATGTAGGAATCAAAGCTGCAACAATGTAACCATAAACTATGGTCAAATGCACAATGAGGATATGCCAACAGGTAGCAGAGGCACATGAACCCAGAAACCAATACAAAGAAACAACCTGCAGAAACATGCAGAGATAACACTATGCAGAAGGTCCCCTGCACTGGTTGGTGTGGCTACAGTGTCTGTACACATATGTCACGGCACATGGAATGCACAATTGCAGGAAGACAATGGACACTCACACTGCGACAGTCCAAATATAATGGTGCAATGTGAGTGTCCATACCCCAGGGGATAAATAGGACTGTGCAGACATGCAATGCAAGGTTCCTAAATACATGTTTAGCGTCACGTCTGAACAGTAAGCAAACCCAAAAACCAGTATATAGAGATGGAAAGTGACGACAAACATTGTACAGTAAACCACACAGAAGCCATATTGCCACATGCTGTGTTTCCACAACAAGGTCAGTCATATGCACGTGCACCATGTCCATATCAACATGATACAGTGATGCCACACATGCACGGAAACACCCTTGGTGAGTGACCCAGGGACTTTGACAGCCTCAGGAAGCATTTTAATGACATAAAACGTGGTGTGCGAGCACACATGGTTGCCGAAAGGCAACATGCCATGGGCACCGGTGGGGGTGGCCCCTTTACTCCAACCCTCAAACTCCTGGAATAGGAGCTGGCCGACCGGCTTGGGCCAATATACCTGCGGAGACTGCCAGAGGCCCTGGACACCTCCCATCCCCAGGCAGGTATGTATACAACGTACACCCTGATGCTCCCAACCCATTCCTGCAATGCCCTATGTGTATGCATCAGCCATCTGCTTGCAAACTCTCATACCTGTTTCTGCAGCTTAGGCATTAGTCTATGCCTGTGGCACATGGGTGTGCTGTACTCCATCACACCCCTTTTAATTCTCATGTTTGTGTCCTCCTCTCAAGTGTGTTTCTAACACCATCCCTTTTTCTATCTGCTCTACACATGTCTCCGCACTCCTGCTACAAATCTCCTCCCACACCTGTTATTGCTCTGTCCGTTAAGAATATAAGGCCCGCTGAACAGGGAATGTCTGTTTGTCATACTATAATCATAGTGATGCGTGTGCTTGGCAGTGCCCTATAGTTGCTTAATAGTAGTATTTTGAGGTGTAGTAGTATCTATGCAGCACACCTACAGGGTACCCCCAAGCACACATTGATTGTGGGGTGGATGTACTACATACGTGTACATATTTGGACTGTGCAAACCTATGTGTGCTGTGTATGCCTTTCCACAACAACGGTGACTACACTCTCATGGAGGCACCTGAAGAGGAGGATGTGGCAGGGCCTCAAGGTGGTGAGGAACCAGAGGCCGCAGTGTCGGGGGATACAACAAGTGAATGGGAACAGATCCCGGCATATTATGAGGTCCCAGAGGCACAAGACACGGCCACTGAGGAAACTACCACATTGGGGGATGCTGGCAGCACCGCACAGGCTGGAGCAGCTGCCAAAATGGAGGACAGCCACCACCCCATGCAGGCACCGGGCTCAGCAGCCTCAACACCCACAACCATGGCCACGATATTTGCAGAGCTGAGGGCCCACAGTGCCTCAGCACGGCGCAATGCCGAAGGTGGGTGAGATCATACACACCAAACCCCATGGGTGTGTTGGCAACATCCACAAGGGGAATGGATGTTGACAACATAGCATATTGTTGATAATGTTGGGGGAGGGGTGTCATGTGCCAGGTGTGTTACACTCTCCTGTTGGATAGTTTGTTAGATGACAGCATGTTTGAGGGGCTCAGACACATACATACTATGCACGGCCATATACCCCAGGTGAACAGACAGCGGGAACCACTGCTAACAGTCCACCCAGACACCCTGCCCGACAGACACTCCTCCATGGGTATTGTTATGCAGCATAGTCTGTCAACATGATCTGCAACGTGCCCCAGCGTTTTAGAGAGCAGGGAACCCCAGATATATGTATGTGTGTGCAATGACCCTTCACGTCATCTGACCTATCTCAGACAACCAGTGTGCAGAGCAAGCATCAACAGATTAACCTGCCACACTGCCATGTGTGAGCTCTGTTATTCCCATGACCCCTCATCAGGGCTCCTTCCAGGCACGAGAATGGCTCATGGGACACACAGGTCTAACCATAGTCATGCTTTGCTAGTTGTGGGATGCATGAATGTTCTTCAGACTGATCTGGTGGTATATGCGTGACATGTGTATGTGTGATGGTTGGCTACTAGAGAGGTATCTCACATATCACCTTGTGTCCCACCCACAGGCACTCGGCAGGCTCTCCTGCAAATACACCTTGATCTGGTGGCGAACACCCAGGAACTCCAGCAAATCCATGCCACAAATAAGATCAGTGCAGGGGCGCTCCTCTGAATTGTGGGCGCCCTGGAGGACATAGTGGCCTGGATGCAGCAGCCTGCACCAGCACCCGCACCGGAGGCTGCAGCACCTGAGCCACCACAGAGGGGTGGGTTGGGCCATGGGCGGCGTGGCGTCCACGCAGGATGTGAGGGTGTGTAATAAACCATCTTGAACCTGTATATCCTATGTGTTTGTTTCCAATGTGTGGCACTGTGGTCCCCTACGTAGCCTGCACCGCATATTGTCTCCCTACCCACATGACCCGCACCCATGCACCTCGGTGGTGGGGTGTCTGTACTGCCAGTTATCAGTGCACAGAGGTCATAACATGCCATGTGTATCTTGCACTATGGCAGGTCCCAGCCTCAGGGCCCCAGCGTGGGGGTTTACCCATCCTCCCCTGTTGCACAGGGAGGATTTCATGATGCTACATGTCTGGTGTTGGGATATGTCACCGTCTCCCACCCCTTTTACCCCCCAACATTGGACACACATGTGTGACCATTATCCCTGCCCGCAACACCGCCTACGTGGCTGCCCCCCCCCCACATAGGCTGCCATGCGGCACAGGCAGACAAGGGTGGCTTGCGTAGGTCGGCTGCTCATTCTTGCAAGCTCTTATGGTTACCCACCACCCATCCCTGTTACATGCATTGTCCCAGGCCACTCTCAACAGCTATCCACCTGAGTAGCTCCTGGGTTCAGCAGTACATCTTACCCTCTATGCAAGGGATAGCTGTTTGCCGTGTCCGCTATTGGCACACTGGCATAGTGCATCAGATATGGTTCACACACATTGGACACAGCATGCACGTGACTAAGTATTGTAGGGAATTCTCCGCATTGCCACATCTGAGGATCAACCTTAGACGCACAGGCCTATGCACATGGCCAGCCCCGACAACTGCATGTGGAGACGGTCCATGTATGATACCCATGTCTACCTTGCATACACATACCTATCTACACACATGCCCCATGCATATGTCCATAGTCTGTGTGTAAGGGTGACACATGAGCCTTGGGATGTTTTTAAATCAAACTGTATTTGCAACTGTATTTAAACATGGTACATGGGTATGCACATATATGTACTTATTTACATCAGTATTTGCCATACTGGGACAAACAAGCATCCCTCACGCCCAGTGTCATATACACTGCAGTAGACGTGTAGCCCGTTGGGTCCCAGGTGTCGGGTCACGGAACACAGGACAGCACAGGACATGTGTGTGGGCATCACAGGGGCCCTCAGACGCTCCTGGGATGCCCTTCTGGGGATGGACGCCGACCGGACAGACGTTCCATCTCGGAGCCCATCCACAGAATGGACCCTGCCAGCCACCAGTTAGTATGCTCCAGGAAATGGAGGCGTTGCTCCATGCCATCCAGGACCACATACAGGTCGTGCACACACCTGCCACCACACACACACATGGTGGGAGGTGTCTGTGTGGTGGCATGTGTATGTGACCTGTGTGTGATCCTGGATGGCATTTCATCATGCAGCCATCCATCACCGGGAGCCACATGTGGTGGCTGGCAGGGACCCACAATGTTCTGTGCTGCCCTGTGTTCTCTGACACCCTCCCCCCACCCAACACCCCCACCTCCCCCCTGCCACCTCCCACCCACCCTCCACACCCTCCGCAATCCCCCTCCTCTTCCCCCCCAAAACATCACCCACACCCTCTCGCTCCCCCCCACCCCACCCTCCACCCCCTCCATGTCCCCATCATCCCCCTCCTCTGCACCTGGCACAGCCTCCTCCTCTGCCTCCTCCTCCACTGCCCCTTCCTCCTCCTCCGTAATCCGGCAGGCAGTGGGGCGCCTCAGGGACTGTCATGCTGTGGAGGGACCCTCTCCAGTGGCATCGCCCTCTGTGGAGGATGACAGTCATTAGCACACTATCATGTGAGTCACATAACACATATACACCACACAGGCTAGTGAGGCACTGTGACATTGTTTACTGAGCTGCAAAGGCCTCAATACTCGCCTCCACTTTCTGGCATCGCCCCCCTCTGGAGGAAGGCGAGGTACACAGGGTGGTGCAGCCTTAGCTCCCTTCCTTTTTTTCATAGATCTTCTACCTGGGGGGGGTGAAAGCAATGGGTGGGAGCATCAGTGACTGTATATCTCGGGTGGGTGGCCAACACATATCAAACATCTTTGTGGCCAGCATCGTGCTGCTCCTGCTCCGCTGCTCTGTGTGTCATGTACTAATTGTTGCCAGTGCCACCTGCATGTGTGTCTGTGGGTATGGGCATGTGTGCCCTGACACCTATGTGCACTGTGTGTAGCACCCTGGACACACCATTCCTTGTTCCTATGCTCTCCTTGCATGACATGGCAGCACCATGCTGTCAGCATACATTTCATGCAGCTGTGGACTCTGGTGACTTCAGTCCACAAAGGTAATAGGACAGTTTACAAGATGAGATTAACTCTGACCCCCTGGTGATTTCATTCTCCAAGGCCTGAAGCCCCTCCTTGCTAAATCAAGAATAGCAGACCTTAAAGGGAGTGGCTAGCAGACCTCAAGGGGAAGTGCTGGAAAGGATTCAGTTCACTATAAAAGACAGAAACACTTCCTGTCTCTCTCTCTCTCCCACGATCCCTTGGACATGAAGGACAGGAGGCTCTGATAATCAATTCCCTTCACCCCTCCCCCGCTCTCTCTCTCTCTCTCTCTCCTGCCATGAGGCTCTGAGCCACATGTTTGGGTCTATCTCTCTATCTTACACTTCACACTTCACACATGCACATGCACACACAGATTCATTGATGCACACTTAAACAGCTCTTTAACAATCACTATATACCTCTGTTCAATACCTATGTATTAAGCTTATTTCTACATAAAAACCTTTCTTCAAGCCACACCTGTTTGGTTGTCTTATTACAAGCCCTCCTGCGTCTGTGAAGTGAAATGAACGCAGGACCAAGCTGAGACTAGACTAGAAGATTACATATTCAGAAGATTACATATTCAGAAGATTACACATGCCACATGTGGTTTGGCCATGCTGGTGTCCAGGGGAAACCCCCCTAACCCCCTGTGTGGTCAGGCAAACACATTTCTGTTTCCCTGACCTACACACATCATCAAACGCTAACCTAATGGCAACATGCTATTCTAACACGCATGGGTGATGTGTCCATACATTGAGCGGAGGGTGGGTGGCCCTGTGCACCTTGCCAGGGCCCACTACCATGCCATTTGGCTTTCCACTATACTTCTATGGTCATGACTAGGGCCTTGTGTCGGTAGGGAAGTTGTGGCTGACAAAACCAGGGGCAGGGGCTAGCACACCGAAATGGCCTATCAACATCAGTGCTCCTGTCTGGGTTTTCTGGCAGTGCTGTGCAACACCAACAGGTGCATGTATCTTTACAACAGAATCTGTAATGTTCCTCTGCAATCAGGTACAGAAATCCTGGTGAGTGGTCAGATGTGTGACCTGAATCAGCATATAGGTCTGTGATATATGGGTTTGTTCCAGCCCTTCGTACTCATATCCCATAGCTCATGGGGGTGGGGTGCTGTAAAGCACATCCACAGCTGTACCAACCATACCATCCTGATCCATCACAGACGTGTGTAATGAGATGTGGGCCTCACAGACTAGGGGAGATGTGAGATCTACGTGGCATAACCTACCACCATATCTGGCTGACATACCCACCGTTGCAATCAGGTCTCAGGCCTCCTGGGGTTGGGTGTGTTCGCACACATCATCAGCAACATATACCATAGCGCCAGGGTGACTGACAGGACACCATCAGCATGTCTCAGGACTCCTGGGGTTAGAGTGAGGTATAACACATCAGCAGCAGCAGCAGTAACTATATCACCAGGGTGGATGACAGCCCACTTTGATGGGCTCTCAGGACTCCTGGGGGTAGGTAGGATGTTTTAAACTGCAAAGGCACACACAACCATATCACCAGAGTGAGTGACAGCCCACTTTGATGGGCTCTCAGGACTCCTGGGGGTAGGGAGGATGTTTTAAACTGCAAAGGCACACACAACCATATCACCAGGGTGAGTGACAGCCCACTTTGATGGGCTCTCAGGACTCCTGGGGGTAGGGAGGATGTTTTAAACTGCAAAGGCACACACAACTATATCATCAGGGTGAGTGACAGCCCACTTTGATGGGCTCTCAGGACTCCTGGGGGTAGGGAGAATGTTTTAAACTGCAAAGACACACACAACCATATCACCAGGGTGACTGACAGCCCACTTTGATGGGCTCTCAGGTCTCCTTGGGGTAGGGAGGATGTTTTAAAATGCAAAGGCACACACAACCATACTACCAAGGTGACTGGGAACCCACTTTGATGGGCTCTCAGGACTCCTGGGGGTAGGGAGGATGTTTTAAACTGCAAAAGCACACACAACCATACTACCAGGGTGAGTGAAAGACCACTTTGATGGGCTCTCAGGACTCCTGGGGGTAGGGAGGATGTTTTAAACTGCAAAGGCACACACAACCATAACACCAGGGTGACTGACAGCCCACTTTGATGGGCTCTCAGGACTCCTGGGGGTAGGGCTGATGTTTTAATCTGTAAATGCACACACAACCATATCACCGGTGGTACTGACAGACCATTTGGAGCACGTATTAGGACCCCTAGGTGTGGGGCAAATGTGTGACCCTGCAAATGCAGATCCTACCATATCAGCATGATGTTTGGTACACCTCTTTAGGGAGATGTATGGGCTCCTTGTGTTACGGTGTGTTTTAACACATCAACAGCAGCAGATGCCATAATACCAGGATGACATCTGGGACTCTCTGATCAGGTCCTTAGCCTCCTGGGGTTAGGGCAAAGAACTCTGATGTAATACATAGACGGTATATCACGTGTGTTTAACTACTAGACATAAATTAGTTAGACTACCTACGTACAGCAGCATGCACAGCTACAATCAACACTGGATCTGTATGTGCATATACTGACCTGTCCCCATACACTTACTGCTTGTGGGTAGTCTGCAACACGATAATAGCACCTTGTGACGCGGTCCCAGGCTCTGCGTACACGCACCAGGTCCTGTCGCCTCGAGGAGCCAGGAAAATGTTTGCTCTGCCTAGTGCAAATGAGCCCTGCAAGGTGCCTTAGCTCCCTGCGAGTGAATGCTGGCTTACGGGAACGGGTAGCCATTTTGTGGAATGCCTTTCCCCCACACACACAGGCACACAACGTGTGGCAACGCGCACATCACATCATTGAGGCATGCTCACAATGTACCCTTTCCTATGCCACAGCTGTTACACAGGATATGGTGCCGCAAACACTATCTATGAAGGTCTATGCTGCTGACACACATTGCAGTGATATGTCTGACCTTTTTAAACAAAATTTGTTTATAATGCATTTCTATAGTGGTTGGTACACTTGGGTCTCAAGCCCATCACCACTGGCTCTTAGGGCATTGCATTAACCAGTGTGCTATGCCTATTCACATAGCAATGGCTGTCTAAACAGTTACACCAGGGGGTATGTTTACTAAACCGTCTTAATGTGCACCCAGCAATAATGTGCAGGATGCCATACAGAGAGTGGCCATTCTGGTGTAAACGTGGAAATTGCGCAATATTGTGGGTGGCACACATTATCACGCGATAGAGGGGGGGGTGTAACACGTTAACGCACGTTGGTCTTAGGTAGGTGCACTCACCTACAAACACAGCAGCAGAGGTATAGCACAATGGTTAATACACTGACTGCTGGTATAGGGGTCATGGGTTTGATCCCCCAGTGTTCCTGATGAATAAGGCTGGCTGAGGTATTACCTTTTACTTGTACGTATTGCTTTTTGAGGCATTTTATTTTAATTTTAATTAGTGCTGCCAGCAAACACACCCTCACAGTGGCGTAACCTAAGGTGCCGCATTATGCACCCTATAGGGAATCCATAGGGCACATTATAAAGTGCACTGTCTGCCAAGGCACCCTATAATGTCCCCTATAGGACACCTTATAAGGCGCCCTATAAGGTGCCTTATGGGGCACCTTAAGGTTACAGTACTCTGAGGGTGTTTTTGCTGGCAGCACTAATGTACATTAAAAACAAACAATGCTTCAGACAGCCCTATCAAATAACCCCACTGTGGGTTTGAACCCATGACCTCTAGCTCCACAGACAGTGATGCAACCAGTGGGCCAAAGCTACTAACAAACCCCTGGATGTCTACAGAGGGACTGCATGTCACCACACAACCATTCTGCTGTGGTTACCAGGATAGGGTCAACCCACCCATACCCATGATGCACAGCACATGCAAATCAGCCATCTACAGATGATCACAAGATGGGGTATGTACCCCACAGCACCTCAGCCTTGTAGGGGGTGCCGACGGTGTGTGTTAGTGGCACAGAGTAGCTACAGACCGTCACATTGTGTGGGTATTGTGCTCACCCTAAGGGTGAGGTGGGGCAGTCAGCACCAGGTCCGCAGAACCTTCCATGACTAAAAAAGGCCATATCATAGGTACCCATCAGAGAGTGTGTGCATGCACGTGTGCGTGCATGCATCCCCATCTGGTCTAGTTCTTATGGGCTATGATGCCCCCAGAATACTACATAGTCTGTGTTGGTGCCATGGTAACATGATGTAAATGAAGAGAGAGAGAGTGAGTGAGTGTGAGTGAGGGTGTGTTTGGACCCATAGGCAGATTATGTACCACCACCCAACCCACCCTCTGTGGCTCAGGGGGGAGACAGGGTCCCCCACCAACAGATCCACATTCTACCTCCCTGCAATGGTGGCAGTAGAGGGGAGCAGACACCCTACAGGGCAGCCAATAGAGACTGTACATATCCCTAAGGCAATGGCAGCAAGACAGTAGGCCTGGAAATGCTCAGCTGCCCCCACAACCATCTGACATTCTCCAGCAGCAAGCACAGTGAGTCACCAGCCACTGCACCCTGCAAGGTGTTCCAGCCATACACTTAACTGCAGACAGTCTGTTAGCTATTCCACAGTGCATGATCCTGAAGGGAATATGAGCACACCCACCAAGCAGATAAATCAGTGATTAAGCCCCTAGAGAAAAGAACCTATATATTTCACTTAACAGTAATAAAAAAATATAACACTATGGGGAAGCCTAGCCATGCCGTGGTCACTGCTCAGACAGGGTGAGAGTGACCTCCCAGCAGGACATGCTGTGGCCACCCTGTCAGTGCAGGTTGTGGCCGAGCACTACAATGTCCAAGCCATTGCCCTATGCCCTGTGCTGATGCATCCAGGCCAGGCCACCCTGTCCAGGCTATTCCCACAGTACCTTGCTCCTCATTATGCACATTGGCAGGTCAATACTGGCAACAGTGCTAGCAGTGTGGGCTGTGGAGGGTGTTGGCAGCCACCATACACTGGATAGACAGACACACACTCCCCACACCTATGCCAGCATTGTGCAACTATAGAGGTGTTTGGCAGCCCTTGCCACCGCACCAGTCCTGGGCACAGTGCAGGCATGGCTATGGTATGGAATACTGTTGGGGTCACTCCCCAAGGTGGTAAACACTGTCAGACACAAGACCTGTAGCACACTCCACAGACATCAGAAAGGTTGCTATGATGCAGCTCAATCAGAAAATTGTACTTAACTTCGGAATTGCTATCTGCCAGTAATCATAGCAACCTTTTGATATATATGTACTGTATTCCCAGGTTTAGGGTGGCATTGCTAAGGTATGCAAGTGCTAGTATTGGGAGATGCACGCAGGGCCCAACATCCTGCCTCTCTAGGTGGCTTTGGATAATGGCGCCTGTGGGTGTGGGTGTGTCTGCCCCTGTTGGCCGCTGCTCTAGGGCAGAGGTTCACAACTCTGGTCCTGGTGGGTCAAACACTGTTTGGGTTTTCATGCTGTCCCTAATGAATATGCATGAGATACATCTGCATACCATGGGGGCGGTGCATAGAAATGCAGCACAGCCATGTTTATTACAGGCAGCATGGAACCTGAATGGTGTTTGGCCCTCCAGGACTGCTTTTGGGAGACTCTGCTCTAGGTAATGCGCATATTTATGGTATCTGTGCTCTGTAGGGTAAAATGTAGGCGTTTTGGGCATGTTAAAGTTATCTGCGATGAAGGTTCTGTCTTTATTACAACGTTTTAGTGGTGGGTAAAATATGGGGACTGGGTTCATATTCATATTCATATTCATTTATTTGATATACCGCCCTTCATGGGTAGGCAGAGCGGTTTACAATAAAATCACAGAGGAGGCACGAGGCCAGGAAACGGAAAGGAAGTTACATATTGCACAGAAAAGAGGAGCGAGAGAAGAAATAGAAGGAGGAAGGGGGGGAGAGAGGGTTAAGGGTCGGGGGGGTAGAGGTCAAAGGCAAGGGAGAAAAAATGAGTTTTAAGGGAACGCTTGAATGCGGGGTAGTGAGATTCAAGGCGGAGGGGTGGGGGAAGAGAGTTCCATAGAGCAGGGCCGATAAAGAAAAAAGCAGAGGAGCGTGTGGATTGCAGATGGGCACTGGAAGGAGATGGTAGTACTAGGCGGTTGAGGTGGAAGGAGCGAGGGGTATGACGAGGGGTATGAAAACGGAGGAGATCAGATAGGTATTGGGGGGTAGAGGTGTGGAGTGCTTTATGAACCAGTGTAAGAAGCTTAAATTTAATGCGGAAGGTGATAGGGAGCCAGTGAAGTTGGAGAAGAAGTGGAGTGATATGAGCCCGAGAGGAAGAGTGCGTGATGAGACGGGCAGCAGTGTTTTGGATGCGTTGGAGACGTGAGAGTTGAAGTTTAGAGATACCTGATAGGAGGGAATTAGAGAAATCAAGGCGAGAGATGACTAGGGTCAGTAACAGCGTAGTGATGGCAGAGGGAGAAAGGAAGGGACGAATGGCGCGAATTTGACGGAGGTGAAAGAAGGAAAGTTTGGAGACGTGAGAAATGTGCGATGAGAAGGAGAGATCAGAATCAAAAAGAACCCCAAGGTACCGAAAAGTCGAAACTAGAGAGATGGGTGCGTTAGGGAAGGACGGTGCCAGGGAAGGGGGTGAATGGCCATAGGAAAACCATATAGCTATAGTCTTAGATAGGTTGAGGTGTAAACAATTCTGAGTGAGCCAATCTGAAACGGCAGCTAGGCAGGCGTTCAGGGGAGTCAAGTCGGGGGAGATAGAAGAGGTGTGTGATGGAGAAGGAGTATATCATCGGCGTAGAAAAAAGCGGTGAGTCCAAATTGCTGAATAAGTAAAGTGAGGGGAGTGAGAAAAAGATTAAAGAGGAGGGGGGCCAGAACAGAACCTTGAGGGACGCCACAAACAAGAGGAAATGGGTCAGAAGGGGGGCATGATGAGGATGATGATAAGACAGCAGCAGAGCGGGAGAAGAGGAAAGAGTGAAACCAGTGTAATACCGTACTATGAAGACCGGCATCTTGTAAGCGGGACAGAAGAAGGGAGTGATCAACGAGATCGAAGGCAGCCGAAAGGTCGAGTGCAACCGCCACCGAAAAGTCACCACGATCATGAGCAGAGTGAAGAGAATTAGTAAAGGCTAAAAAGACAGTCTCGACACTATGCCCAGTGCGAAAGCCGGATTGACGTGGGTGAAGAAGATTAATGGAGTCGAGGTGATGGGTAAGTTGGGCAAAGACGATTTTCTCAAGCAGTTTAGAAAGGAAAGGAAGGTTGGAAACAGGACGATAGCTGTTGGGGTCGAGAGGGTCAAGTGTGGATTTTTTAAGTAGTGGGCGGATGAGGGCGTGTTTCCAGGGGGTGGGAAAAGATCCGGTGGAGAGGCTGGAATTCAACATAGTTTGAAGGTAGGGAAGAAAAGATAAGGAGGGGGCAAGTAACCAGGAAGAAGGGATGGGGTCAAGAGAGCAGAAAGTTTTGTTTGAAGAAGTAACTGGTTGGCAGGAACCACAGCTGGGACTTGAACCTGTGACTTTCTGCTCCTGAACATGCTGGCTGTGTGCACTGCACCACTCTGTTGCCATAGAGACAGTGCATTCCCTGGGGATAGCATGACTGTTCATCAGACAGAGCCTGTCTTCTGCAGTGCATGGCACCCACCTACACAGGGCTAGGCCATGGTCTGCTGTGGGCAGCTGCCACTGCCCCCTCCACCACCAGTACCCCTCTGTCACCTTGCTAACATGCCCTTCTGCTGGTGGTGCGCAGTCTCAGGCTATCCAGTGTGCGGGTAGGCAGCTGACTATGGTGCAGGTTCTGGGGTAGGGGTGCCTGCATAGCTGTCTACGCTTCCCCCCAGCACCGCCTGCCAATGTTCTGTGCCCTTGGGGGTACCTGCTGGGTACTATCCCCTGTGACACTGTGGGAAGCACACTCGTGCCCATGTTGGGCCCTCATCAATTGCTGTCTGGCTGCTCAACTGTTTCAGCATTCCTATGGGCCACCTAGGCATCACCCTAGTCCACACTGTGGCCCAGCTGCACCAAAGCATGTGCCGCCTGCAGCCCTCTGTGTCCCCTTTTCCAGCATCTGTCTAGTTGCCCATTCCGACATACCCCCCCTGCTGTTGCGGAACATGTGCATGCCATAGGAAACCTGTCCAATGGAGAGGGAAAACCCTGCTCAGCGCAATTTCACTGTGGGCTCATTCACCTTGTATGGGGACGGAGCATAGACCCTTCCAAAATTCATATCTTTTTTTTTGGAGCTTTATCGGGAGTGTTTTTTGATGTTTCCCATTGATATCACTATTGTACAGCTTGGTTATGTTTTTATTACATTTTCATCTGGTCATTTTCACTGTTTATTTGCCCTTTTGTTCCGTGCACATGTATCACACTTATCACTTTTTGTAGGTTTCCCTGGTTTTGCTGCACATTGCTGACGTAAATGGTTTCTTTTCCCTTTAATTCAGCTCTAACGCCAGGGTTTCACTGGCATTAGTTTTCAGCCTTGGATTTCACAGCATTAGTGTGCAGGGAGCCTTTCCCCTCCCACTCTCTGCCCATTGACCCTCTCTCTCCGCCCCTGGGGAGCCTTCCTCCGCCCCCAGGGGAGCCTTTCTCCACCCTCAGCGCTCATTTGCGCCACTGCACGCGTTATCACGCGCTAAGGTACCTTTGCGCCCGATAAAGCACCATTATTGCGTGATAAGGTACCTTATCACGCGATAACATCGCCGGGCGCACGTTAAGACTGCTTAGTAAACATACCCCATAGACTCTCATCCATTCACTAGTCACCTCCAGGACCGTACCTAGCCCTGTGCAAGCGGTGTGGCCGCACAGGGTGCAAAGGCTTAAGGGGCGCATTTTAGCTGCCTTCCGTTGCCTGCCACCGCCACTTTTTCTTCTCTCAGCGGTGGCAGGCAATGGCAGGACAGCTAAAATGGCAGGACAGCTAAAATGCACCCCTTAAGCCTTCTCGCCAGCAACTTGCACATAGGGTGCGCCTCTTCTCTCCCGCCGTGGGGGGGGGGGGGAGCGCGCGCCCAATGTGCAAGTCACACAGGGTGCGCTCTTCACTCGGTACGGCCCTGGTCACCTCCCATCTTGATTATTGTAACCCGCTCCTCACCGTTCTCCCTCCGAATCATCTTTCTCCCCTTCAATCTGTACAAAACTCAGCTGCATAGCTTATCTTCTGCCAGCATTGCTATGCTCATGTAACCCTTCTCAAGTCATTTCACTAGCTCCCTATCCATTTCCGCATCCAGTTCAAACTTCTCCTATTACCTACAAGTGCATTCATTCTGTGGCTCCTTACTACCTTTCCTCTCTTATCTCACTCTACACTCCTCCTCAGGAACTCTGCTCCTCTGGCAGATCCCCTTTATCTGTGCCCTTCTCTGCCACTGCCAACTCCAGACTTTGTCCACTCCACCTTGCTGCTCCATATGCCTGGAACAAACTACCTGAGTGAGTGTGTCGGGTTCCTTCTCTAGCCCTATTCAAATCCAGGCTAAAAACACACCTCTTTGAGGCTGCTTTGGGATCCTGATGCCCTTTATTCTCCCGTTCACTACTTATGTATATCTTACCATACTCTAGTCCCCAGTTTGTGATGTTTTTTCATCTTGATTAGACTGCAAGCTCTGATGAGCAGGGTTTCTGTCTTACATCTTTTATGTACAATACTGCGTACATCTTATAGCGCTATACAAATTATTAGTAGTAGCAAAATCATGTTATTGGTAAGATCAACTACCCACATCAGCCCAAAGATCACCCTATAGACACTTCAGAAACCATATACTGCTCATACCTCATTTTACCCAATTCCCGGAACACAGATATCAAAACAAACATCAGTTCTATTGCTCTAGTGAAAGTCTGCCAAAACCCCAAACCTACTCCTTGGCTTACTGTATATTAGAATTAAAAGGTTGGAATGCAGAGGAAATAAACACTGCAGTCAGACAGAAATCTTCTAAAGCAAAGCAGAGTCAAATAATGAGGCTTCATGCATTTTATGAAATAGTAATACATCGTCTCTCTCAAAACTCTCACCATCGGCTTCCAGTGACGTCATCGGGCTGAATGGCGGTGTGAAGACGGAGCTCCGTCACCAAAGCCTGCTTCAACGGGGTGAAATCCCCAACGAGGATGACAATTGCAGTGAAATGAAGTGGAAGCAGTAGAGGATCTACCTGGCAGGTAATGGGAGGCAGAGAGAGCCGCGGCGCCCATAGGATCAGTGGGGTGAAAGTGAAGTCATGCGGCCCGTTCAGGGGAGCACGTGGCAGAGTGGAGAGACGGTCTGGGCACCGCGGTGTGAGTGATCCTGGCAAGGACACCGGTGAATGAAAGCGGCGCAGGATCGGAGAGTCAACAGAGAGGCTGCAGAACCAGCGGAACGGCGGTGATAACGGCGATGCTCGACAGAAGAGGTTGAGGTTGTTACAGGCAAGACATGGAGGGGGAGGAAAGCTCTTAAAGGAACATAGCAGACCCAAACAAAATAAAGCTACACAAAATAAAACCAGGCCAAATCAACTATATTGCAAAAAAATTGACAGATATATTGAAATGCCATAAAGGGAAGAAATTACACCCACAGATTGAACAGCAGGAAAGCCAACAGGGAGAAATAAGCTGCAGTTCCAGGGGATCGATCTTCTCAGAAGTCCTTGGTGCATTACCAGGGGCAGAAGGGGGGAAGATGGAGAAGTCCAAAGGAGGGCTCTCAGCGAAGAAAAAGTTGGCGGAATTCAGATCCTCCTATGCCCCATCGAGAGGAGGGAAAGAAGGGTGGCAGAGCATGGGGCTGAGTCAGTGGAGGAGATGGAGGGTCCCTGGGGTCTGGGTGTAGCCGATATGATTAAGATGTGGCTGACTGAGCTGAAAGAAGAACTTAAAGTGGAAATCAGCAGAGTTAAAAATGAATTAAAAGAGACATTGCAATCTTTAAGACAGCATATAGTGGACCTGGGATCCCAGGTAGAAGAAACAGAAACTCAGTTGGAACAACAAGGGGAAGCATTGGAGGATTTACACAAAGGATGGGAGGAATTAAAGCAAGTTCAAGAAGAATTGAAAGAGAAGGCGGAGGATCTGGAAGATCAATCTAGGAGAAGTAATATAAGAGTGAGAGGCATCCCAGAGGACCTCCAATATAAAAATTGTGACAAAGTTATTACAAAAGTGTTTGGAGCACTGTTACAAGCTGTGGCCCTAGAAGAGAGCGGGGAGGGTGAGTCTCTGCAAATTAAGAGGGCACATAAGAGACAATCGACCAAGAGATATTGTGGTGTGCATGAATTCCTTCAAAACTAAAGAATGCCTTTTGAAGGCTGCACGGAAACTGGGACATTTTCAGTGGGAAGGACATGCGGTGGAACTGTTTCAGGATCTGTCTCTGGGCACATTGCAGTGTCGTAGAGAGCTGAAGGAGTTGACAGTCTGCTTGAGGAGGGAGGAGGTGCATTATAAATGGCTGTACCCTTTTGGCCTACTAATAACAGTGAAAGGTATGTCGAGAAGGGTGAAGACCAGCGAGGAAGCCTGGGGTTTGCTCAGAGACTGGGGACTGACTAATCTTCCAGTGGGTCTCGAGCGACAAGTAAAAACAAAGAATGCCACGACTTCTGTGTCTAGGGTGGCCAGCTTGAGATGGCACAGAGCACCAGCCAATGGTTGGAGGTTAGCGAGACTGACCAAGGGCAGCCAGGAAGCAAAAGCAGCAGCGAAGGACATTGGCTGAGGAGGAGGACCCCTGGAAACCTGGCACAAGAAGAATCAACAATTGAACTAGGATACAGGACATTGATAAGTGAATTGTAAAGGGATGTTGCCTGACGGGAATGGGAGGAGGGTGGGGGGTGAAGGAGTAGATGGGGAAGGAGGGAGGTGGAGTGGATGGGAAGGGAGGGGGAGGAGGGCTCTGGTTATGATAATGTTTTGCAAACATAGTTAATATTGGGAAGGGATGTTGGGGGCAGGGCCAAGGGAGGTATGGGTTAAGGGGCCGGTAAAGACCGTATAGAGCTGTATGGTGAGAAATGGGGGGAGGAGTTAGTTGGGGCAGAGATAATGGGAGGGGTAGGCCGGGATATTGGAGGCGGAGATAGGGATGGAGGGGGGGAGGTGGAATAGGAGGGCAAGGGCAGGCTGAGGTCTGATAGTCAGTCACCACTTATGGAAGGCAAGTCTCCATTGAGGGGATGGGGGAAGGGGAAGGGAGGTAGGGTGGGAGGGGGGAAGGGATGAGAGGGGGAGGGAGACGGGGGGTGGTTGTGGTCAAGAGAGGGTGGGGGGGGAACAAATCTCAAAAGGTGAGTTAAAAATAGTAACATTAAATGTAAAAGGGCTTAATTTGCCATTTAAACAGCAGAAACTATATAAAGAAATAACATGCCAAAAGGCATCATTAGTGTTCATACAGGAAACACACCTGACTCGGGCAACAGAACACCTGGTCAAACCTAAGGGGTATGGGGTCTGTGTCCATGCATCAAACACAGTAGAAAAGAAGAAAGGAGGAGTTGCAATCTTAATAGATTCAAAATTAAAGATGGAGCTACAGAAAGTCGTCAGGGATAAAGCGGGGAGATATGTACTATTGCGTTTAAAAATAGGGAATGAGTGGTACTGTATAATGAATGTATACGCGCCTACAGGGGTGCAAAGAGAATTTTGGACAAAGCTAAACGAAGAGGTGGGGAAATTAGGAGATGGTAATCTCATATGTGGGGATGATTTTAACTTAACTTGGAATCCTGCTAGAGACGCTACGGGAAAAAGAGAGGGCAAGAGAGCAGATAGAAGTAAGTATCACAATTTTGTAACACAACACTGCTTGATAGATGCATGGAGATTTCAACACCCCCCGAAAAGACAATTCTCATACTTCTCCCCCGTACATGGTTCATACTCCAGAATAGATGCCATCTGGGTAACAAAGGAGGTGGTGGGTAGGATTAAAGGGGCGGAGATGGATTCAATAACGTGGTCCGACCATGCACTAGTGGAGGTTAGAATGACAATAGAAGGGGAGGGGAGAGGAGCTCAGTTCTGGAGGTTAAACAAATCTCTATTAGAGGATGAGAGGGTAAGAGAAGATATAGAGCGGGAAACAAGGGAATATTTTAGATGGAATGATAATTGTGAGGTGGCTTGGGGTGGAGTTTGGGATGGATACAAGGCAGTAGTGAGGGGAGTCTTAATTAAATGGGGGGCACGTAAAAGGAAGGAAAGGGAGGGAAGAGATAGGGAATTGAGAGAAAGATTAATGAAACTGGAAGAATTAGATGCGCAAGATAGAAAAGGAACAAATAGAGGCCAAGTGTTGGCAGTAAGAGCGCAGATAAATGCAATGCAGGCAGAAATTATAAGGTGTCACATGCAGCTATTGAGACAAGAATTTTTTGAGGGGGAAAATAAAGCTGGGAGATATATGGCGCAGAAATTGAAACAACGGAAATTACGATCACATATATTGAAAGTTAGAGACTCTGGAGGAAAATTAGTTCACAAAGATGGGGATATCACGGAGGCCTTTAAGAGATTTTACCAGTCGCTGTATGAAGCAAGAACCCCTCCAAAGTTGGAGAGGGTACAGAGTTATCTAGACTCCATAAAGCTCCTGAAATTGGAAGAGGAGGAACAAAAAGAGTTAAATAGGGCTATAAAGGAAGAGGAGGTCCAGAAAGCTATAAAACAGTTGAAAGTAGATAAGGCGCCGGGACTAGATGGGCTCACAGCGAGGTTTTATAGAAGGTTTGGAGAGATATTAACCACACCATTAGTGCGGTTGTTTAATCTACCAAGAGAGGGAGGTGTACTAGCAGATACTATGGGGTGGGCAGGAATAACAGTAATACATAAAGAAGGAAAAGATTCACAAGAATGTTCATCATAGAGACCAATTTCATTGCTCAATCTGTATGCTAAAATATTGGCTACGCGTTTAAATAGGGTAATAGGGAAATTGATTCATCAAGATCAAGCGGAATTTATCCCAGGTAGGCAGGTAGCAGATAATATTCGAAAGATACTAAACATTATTTGGTCGATTGAACAAAGTAAGGAGGAGGCACTGCTGTTATCTCTAGAAGCGGAAAAGGCTTTTGACCAGGTGTCTTGGCCTTTTCTCTTTCAGGTAATGGAAAAAATGGGGTTGGGGGAAGAGATCATGGGTTGGGTATGAGCGTTTTATTGCAACCCGAAAGCTTGTGTTCGGATGAACAGAGCTTACTCTGATTTTTTTGAGCAGGGGAGAGGGGCGAGGCAGGGATGTCCCCTGTCGCCTCTTCTATTTGTTCTTTCCGTGGGGCCGTTCGCGGAGAGGGTGAGAGAATGGGTAGACCTGAAGGGCATAGCAGTAGGAAAGAAAGAATATAGAATATCATTGTTTGCGGATGATATAATTATGAGCGTGACTAGACCGTGCTTTTCTATACCAATATTAATGTGGGAATTAGAAGAATATGGAAGGCTGTCGGGATTCACTATAAACTGGACAAAATCTGAAATATTGAATATGTCATTAAAAAAGGAAGCTCAGGGAATATTACAAAAGAAATACCCATATAGGTGGGCCCGGGGGAATATTTGGCACCTAGGGATCCAAATAAGTAATAGGTTGGAATTACTATATGATTTAAATTATCTAAAATTATCTGGGCACGTTGAAAGATTGTTGAATGGGTGGGGGCACAGATACCTATCTTGGTTTGGACGCATTACAGCTATAAAGATGATGCTCTTGCCCTGGTTTTTGTTCTTGTTTCAAACGTTGCCGATACTGGTGCTGCGTAGAAAGCTAAAGCAGTAGCAAAGAATCATTAATAGATTTTTATGGCTAAATAGGAGCCCCAGGGTAGCTATTTCAATCATGCAGAGAGCTAAGGGTGAGGGGGGCTAGGGGTTCCCAATTTTAGAAAATATTACGTGGCAGCACAATTGAAAACGATATACGAATGGCAAAGAGAAAAACAGAAACACTGGGTTCAAATGGAAGAAGACTCAGTAAGGGGAGTGGGATTGGAAAGGATAGTGTGTAGGGGAAGTAAAGCACCAAAAACTAAACCCATAAACCCCATAATTGTACATATTCTGAATGTTTGGAAACAAAATAGGAAATGATTAATACAATACAAAGGATATACACAGGGGATGGCATTGGAGGCATGCTTTGAGAGGGGACAAGGGCCAGGGGTGAGTACATTGCAAAGATGGGCAAAGTTAGGACTTACACATATTTCCCAAATAGTGGTTGAAGAGGGTGTTAGAGATTTTGAGGGTATTAAGGATTTATATGGGTTATCAAATAATGAGTATTATTGTCATCTTCAGATAAGTTACTTTCTGCGACAGCAGAAGGTATGGAAGGATTTATGGAACAATAGGGGGTGGTTTGAGGCCCTCTGCTCAGGACACTTAGGTCAAAAAGGAGCTTTGTCCAAAATTTATAAAGGGTTAATGGAGGGAGGAGATGGTAAACTAAAGTATATAAAGAAATGGGAGGAAGACTTAGGGGTATGTTTACTAAAGTGCGTTATTGCGATTCGCGTTAGGAACCGCGGTAGAGACAAAAACCCCAAATAAGGACATGGGCGGTACATCGTACCTCGCAACGCGTGTTCCAAAAACTAACGAGCGTGACAGGGCGCCGTGGTGCGTCTCCGCGCGTTACCGCGCGGCAACCCCAAGAAGGCGAACAGATAGAAATCACAGAAACAGAGCTGTAGCACAATGGTTATCTGACTGACCGCTGTCACAGGCAGCATGGGTTGGGTTCCCCAGTGTGCACAATGCAGAAGGCTGGCCCAGCCATCACTCTGTACATAACGTAGGGAATGAGGAGGCAAGGGGTTCCCATTTTTACTTCCAGTAGTGTTGCCAGCAAACACACCATCACAGTGGTGCAACCAAAGGTGCCCCAGATGGCACCCCATAATGCACCACACAGGCCACATTATAAAGTGCACTGTCCACAGAGGCACACCAAAATGTCCCCTATAGAACACCATATTAGGCAATGTAAAGGGCGCCAGATAAGGTGCCGCATGGGGCGCCCTATGAGGCACTGTAAGGTCATATTATGCTGAGGGGGTTTCGCTGGCAGTACCAATGTGCCTTAAAAATATACAATGCTGCAGACAGCCCGATAAAAGAAGCCCACTGTGGGTTTGAGCCCATGACCACTGGCCCCACAGGCTGTGAAGGAACCACCGGGCTGCAGCCCCATAGCTGCCAACAACCCCCTGGCTGTCAACTGAAGGGCAGCAGGGCACCACCCAAATGGCCCGCTGTGATGGCTAGGATCTGTCCCAAAGCAAACATACCCATGGTGCAACGCACATGCAAATCAGCGTTCCAGAGATGAACACAACAAGGGTTATGTACCTACACAGCCCCCTGGGACGGTAGGGCGAAATGAGTGTGTGTGTCACTGTCACATAGTAGCAACAGACAGTAGCCCAACAGGGCGCCCCATAAGAATGTAGAAAAGGTGCCCCCCTAAGGTAGCCTGATCTGTAGCACAATGGTTAAGACACTGGCAGATGGTGCAAGGTCTGTGAGTTCAAATCCCCCATGGCCCCAAGGACAAAAGCTGCCTGCAACATTACCCACTGCAAACCATAGTCAGTGACTTGGATAACCAGTCAGCACTCTGTGGAAACCATAGTTATCCCCCAGTTTTTGTCACCGATAACCAACCTGAGAGGTGGGAGAAAATGCCCACCCCCCCCCCTCATATTTAGGGCCCATATAATCAAGAGAACCTCAGCCCTCAAAAAAAGAAAATAGTGTGAATACGCGTCCAGAACCATGTTTGAGATATGTACAAAGTCAAATATATCCACAAATCATGTAAGTAAGGAAATCAAACCTCAAACCGTGCTGGAAACAAGGAAGGTAAGAACCGAATTGTCATGCCACCGTACCCCTGCAGGAAACCCCACCACGCCATGCATTGGTCGGCCCAACTCTGGGCCCTGTATCATGTGAATGTGTACCTGTCAGGCGGGTGTATCTGTGGAGGCATCAGCGACATTACCCTCACACCAATATAGTGATGGCAGAAGTAGCTTGTTTTGTACGTTTAACAGGTTCTGGTGGCAAACACACACTCACAGGACTATACCCTGAGGGTGCTGTATAGGGCACCCTACAAGTCACACTAGAGGGTAAAGGTAAATGTGCACTGTCTGCCCGTGCACCCTATAGGGTGTTTTACAGAGAGCACCATAGGTCATGCCATAGGGTTCCCAATGAGGCACCATGAGGATTCCGCACTGTGAGGGTGGTGCTGCTGTCAGCACCAACGTAAGGTAAAACTACAAGATGCCCCCCAAAGGGCCACTAAACAATCCATTTGTGGGCTGAAATCCATGACATAGGGGCCCCCACAGGTAATGAAATAGCTAGTCGCCCATTTTGTCAGTGAAAATCACACAGTCCCAATAATGAGGTGGCCAGCCCATGGAGCAGAACTGTGCAATGCTACAAATCACCACACCAGATCCACAGCAATTGCCCCATGCACATACAAAGAATGCCTGTCAATGAAACAAACCAAGGTCTCAGCAAACAAGGGCATATGGCAAACACAATCAAGACCAAGGTCAAGATCATTACCAAATATAAAAGGCCCATTAACATCACAGACCTGTTTCATTAACCGAAAGCCACTGGCGAAATCAAAAGCAAACACGAACATATCATGAATATGTGGAGAAAGAATATGCAGATGGCTGTACCACCAGAACCAACAACCCCCTGACTGGGCAAAGAAAGGGCGCCATGTCACCACCCAAAGTGCCAGCTGGGGGGTAAGGATATGGGTGTAAGCAACAACACTCATGGTGCACTGCACATGTACATCAGCAGTTCCGAGATGAACATAGGAGGGGGTAGGCACCCCCACAGCGCCGCCCATGAATGGAGAAATGAATTTGTGCGTCACTGCAATAGAACAGGAAAAGACAGTAGCCCAACAGTGTGCCCAAGAAGAAGTATGAGAAAGATGACCAGTATGGTCCCGAGAAGGGTGCCCCATGCTAAGTGCAATATGAGGTACACAGGGATAAGAGAGTGCAGATGGAACCCTGGCCCATAGAACCATGTGGCACGGTGCCCCAAAAAGGGTATGTGGGCCAAGGTCAGTGTGCCCTAGGGACTGCAAGTGGTGTCTGCAGGACCTGCGTGCAACAGAGACAGATGTAGTACTAACACCACACAGAACCCACGGTAAAGACAATGGATAGGTGATTGACGGAGGGACAGTAGGGAGTCACTGGACCCACACCCCTGTGGACATCCCATGTGTCTGGAAGCTGCGCAGACAAACATGTTGCTGGCAAAAGCAACACACCAAAGGTTGTTGGCAACCTAGAGTACTAGAACAAAAGTGTGTGGCAGTTGAGGAGAAAATGTGTCACCCTGTGGAGGCGGAAGTGGCCAGAGGAGTGGGCCTGCCACGCAGAACAGGCACAGGCCCGCCAAGAACACAGAGATGCAATGCAGACAAGGGTAGCAGTGTGGGATACGGGGTGACAGTGCACAGCAACATACAGGACATGTCACATCACACTGATGCAGATAGATGGACCAAAGGATGATCCCCAACTGTGGAGCATACACACCCTGAGCACCCCCTACTGTTGCAAACCCAAATCCTATGCCGCATCCCATCAGCAGTTGCTAACATACAGTAATATGAAATTTGAAGGGCTCCAAAATGCCATGTCCCCACAGTGTCCGCACCCATCGTATGCACAGCAGTCCCCATCCCCAGCCACCAAAACAACATGGTGAAATCATGCAGAGTGACAAGGCAACATGCCATGTCGACAGTTATGTATCAGGGCCACATAAGCATGTACAGCTCACCCCCCCCCCTGTACTGCAAAAAACGAGATACACAGACAGTCCATGGCAGCAACGGGGGCGCAGTCCCCCCAGTGACATTCAAAATAGGCCATCAATTAGTTTGAGGAGAAGGCCTGTGTGCAAATTGCAGAGGCCTCATCCCTGTGGCAACAGCAACCAGGGACAGTCCCACAGGGGTGCTGTGGCCACACACATATGGATGATGGGATCTCTAGATGCAGGTTAGCAGATGTGTCATGTATGTTGTCTGTGTCCTGTGTGAAGATATGTAGACATCAGGAAATGGAATGGCACACCAACCCACGGCCCCTGTAGGTCTGAAAGGAGACAGGCAGATAGAATGAGGTCATCCCAGAATGCATACATTCCACCACATGACATGGCCACAACACTGGGCACAGTGCACATGGGCAACTGCAGGAGATGTCTCTGAAGACCAGAACACCATCCCAATATGGTCATGTAAATGCACATGACACACAGGCACCACTGGGGTCCAGAGCATGTCCAGCAGTGGTGTCACACACAGACAACAACCAATGTCATGATGATAGCAACAGGCCAAATGCAGCGCCAGCACGTGGTGTATGCCCTAGAGTCTGGAAGCTGAGGCCTACCTGAAAGGTAGAGCTGAGACCTGACTGGGAATGTCCATGTTACGCAAGAGCGCAAAGAGCCCCAATAGAGGCTGCAGACATCAATAGATTGCGGAAATGACCATGTGTGCATGGGTAGCTGTGTGTGTAGCATGTCCAAGGTGTGCTGTGTTGTGTGGAACCAAAATGGTGACGTACATCGGTCCACCAGCAAACGTGAAACACATCAGAAACGAATAGATAACAAATGCCCACAATGTATAGTAGCCCACACACAGAATTGAAAAGAGGGATGAGGGAACATCACTGGAGCGGTGGCCATACACATCCCTGCAACACACATAGTCAGCGAGGCACAGAATGATCGGTCATGTAGACAGGCCAAGCAGACACAGAGACATACACTGTGATGCAAGGTAGGCATGCCAGAAGGTGCAGATGGCAGGACCCCTGACAATAATCGAGAAGTGGAGACCCCCATCACAGTACATGCATGAGTGCCACGCATCCTGTTAATGCCGCAATGGTAGTGAGTGCTGCACATGCTCTCAAACTATACGATGCCCTGTCCCTGTGGACGCACACAGCGTGTCATTATGTGCATCAGAAATGCCATCAACACCCCCAGGATGTGCGCAGGTAATGGCCACATGTGTGACAAACGGAAGCTAAGGGTTATGGGGTAGTGGCCCATAGACCAGTGCAGCACCATAGGAGCAGCGGAGAGAAAGCAACATATATGTGTCAGACCATGGTGACAGCAATGAAAACCGCACTGTATTGCAACTCACCCGAATCATCTGCCTGTTGCATTGATGTACACACACTCCCCACACGTAGCACAGCATCGGCCAGTATGGTCAGCCAATCCCTGGGGGCCCGGAAAGCAGAAGCACATCCTGGGGAGGCAGAAAAACATCAGACATATTGAGACATGACACGGTACTGCTGCACAATCCATACACCTGCCCACACATGGTCAACACAGATAAACGTCACCAGCACAAGCAGAAGAGCTCCTCGATCAGATGTTGCCTGGCCGCCATCCCAGCACGTGTGTCAACATGGCCAGGTGCAGGAGGGCACACAGGATCAACCCCAAGATCCTCATTAATATCGACTGGAATATTGTGCCTGAGAGCAATGTTGTGGAGGATGCAACAGGCTAGTATGATCTTTGCCACAGTCAAGGGCCCATACTGTAAGGCCCCGCCAGTCCTATCCAGACACCTGAAGCGACTTTTGAGAACGCCAAAGGTGCGCTCGATGACAGAGCAGCTGGAGGCATGGGCCTCATTGTACCGCATCTCTGCACCTGTCCGAGGGAGACGCACAGGGGTCAGCAGCCAGGCACGACACCCATATCCTGCATCACCTGCAAACATAAATGGCAGTAAGGCACACATGAGAAGATGAACCTATGGAACCCATGATGTAGCAATGCACAAATGGACAGCAGGGAAGCATGGTCACACACCTCTGACGGCACAGCATTGCACACAATTCGGGTGCACCAGAGTCTGCATGTGCCAGATCAAAATCACACTGGCCGGGACAAAGATGGTCAGTTTGCCAAGTCGAAGGGACATCATGATATATGGCACACAGGGGATATGTCAGTGGACCACAACCTTGGGGGTGCGAGGTGGGAGTGTCAGCGCAGACAGGCCAAAGCAAACAGTCGTGCATCAGACATGTGTGATAGCAGGTTCGCACATAGCCACTGACACGTGCCACCCCCTACATGGTGGATGAGTAGGCCACATATGCATTGTACAGCAGGTCTATGGTCCTGTTCCCCGAATTCTCCAATGCCCCCCCTCCCCGGATGGCACATGCACAATCCCGTGGCACATTGGGCGAGAGATGGGCACAACAGACAGGCAGACATATGTGAAACCTCCACACCATGCATTACCGGAAAACCCCTGAACAAGGATGATTGCGAAGTGAACAGCTAAGGCAGGGTAGAGCCGACACCACATGGGTGCAGGGTAACCCAGATGAGCACGAACAGGCACATGGTAGGCGGTGGGATGTGTGGTGCCGCACAGAGGTACGCAACCACAGTCCAGGTGACAGGGCATGCTGTAGTCACAGCTCCAGAATAGGCAGCACAAGGACACAACAGCACCATGTCATGCATGCAGAGGACACAGGTGACAATGCTGCCTCCGTGAAACACATATGATAGTTACACACAGGATGTGGGGAATACCTACCCAGCAGGACATAGTCCCCATATTGCCCGGCCTCAAACAGGCCAAACAGTGCTGAGTTCTGCAGGATATAGGAGTCATGGGCTGACCCCGGGAACCGCGGGACCACATTCAGGATACGCATACCTGCATCACAGACAACCTGCACATTGAGGGAATAGAAGTGTTTGCGGTTGCGGTACACAACCTCCCTGTCGCGTGGCGGGATGAGGGCAACATGTGTGCAATCTATTGCGCCCATCACGTGTGGTATCCCTGCAATCTGCTGGAATGCATGTCCCTGGGCCACCCAATGTTGCCTACTGTTGGGAATGGCAATGTAATTCCCAACCCGGCTGACCATGGCCTGCAGTACCTGGTGGAGGCAGCGAGAGAACGTTGGCCGACTCATCCCACCCACTGCGGCCACTGAGGATTGGAAACAGCCAGAGGCAAAGAAATGTAGGGCAGCAAGGAGCTTGGCCAGTCCCGGTATGGCATGTGACCGGGCAGTCAGGGGCTCGAGGTCAGGTCGTAGATCCTCATAGAGCTCCCTAATAGCCCCTGTGTCCAGCCGGTAAAGGGAGATCACCTGGTCCTCCCTGATGTTCTGTAGCATGGCCCTGGGCCTGTAGAGGCGTTGCAGGCGTGGCCGCCCCTCAGGACACCTACGGTGCCATTGTTCCACCACACCCGCATGTGGACCCTCCACAGCTGCAGGCCTGTGTTGCATCGGGTTAGGACCCATGCCCAGGGCCTCAGCCCCAGGACCATCATCTCCCTCTGCTGGAAAGCGCAGCTCAGCTAGCTCCAGCAATGCAATGACTGCACCACCTGCATTCACAGTCTGAGCCATGATAGACACAGGATGTGGGACAGGTGCCTGGGAAATAGGGTACAGGGCAGGAGCAGAAATCACACAAACAATACACACCTGGTCAACCAGGAACATCCAGCACAGCCATCACCCTGTAGTCAGCAAGGTCCTATAGTCCTCAACATAGCGCGCGGAGGACCGCGCGTACCTCCGCATTGCTCCAGACAAAAGCCATTCCAATAATAACAAACTCCGTGTCCCCGTGTGACGCAGCATACTTTAAAGGTTCCGCGAGGCATACACCTTTCCAAATATGGAAGACGCCAAGATATCACAGAGACGCAAACCACGGTCACACGCGCGTACATGTAACGCACGCCCATGCGTGCACAGGAGGAGAGCGTGTACAGAATGCGCGTATGCAACGTGCTCAGAGCCACACCCACACGAGACCTATATAAAGCTGTGGAGGACAAAATGGCATGCACCTCAGCACACATTCGCAATGGAGCAGACAACCTATGTTCTTACGTTCTTAACCCAGATGTCGGATAGTGCCGGAGCACAGCAGGTTCCAGCAATGGACACCCACCCCGCTGATGGTGAGAGGCCAGGCCCATCAGGCATACAGGAGACCCCATGTGCACAGGGTCAGAAGCGTTGCAGGCCCACCCTCCCAGAGGAATACCGCAAACGAGCTGTAAGATTCAGCCAGGAGGAGAATGACCTCCTCCTGTCAGCCATCCTTGACCGATATGACATACTATTTGGTCTGCAGAGCGCAACAACATCTGGTGCCACACGTGCCAAGGCATGGGCCGAGGTACAGGCGGAGGTGGCAACCGCAGATGGGCCACACAGAGATGTGGAAAGCTTACATAAAAGGTACTGCGACATTAAACGCAACATCAGGAATGAGCTGACAAGAGAGAGGAGAGGGGCCCAGAGCACAGGAGGCGGCCCAGCACAGGTCGCAAACCTGAGTGCACTCGAACGGCGATTTGCAGAGCGACTCGGCACTGTTTACATACATGGCCTTCCACCAGAGCTGGACACAGCGCACCCAGGTGCTGGTAAGTGTGTGAGTGATCTGTACCAGTGGGAGCCTGCAAGTGCACATGTGTGGGGGTGGCCAAGGGCGGACAGTGGTGCAGGTGCCATGAGTGTGCAAAATGAGGACCCAGGGGGCAGCACAGGCATGCAACCAGCCTCTGGGCCATGACCCATTGGGGGAGGCATGTCCATGGTGGTCAGGGAGTGGCATAGCACAGTGGATGGGTGCGTTGGCAAGGCGAAAGGTCCCACAGTACCAGCAGAGGCTGTCAATGTGTTGCAGTGGAGAGGGTGCAGGGCTGGTGGAGGCAGCACGCCCACACAGGTGTCAACATGGCCGACAGGACAGCACAATGTACCTGTGTCTAACACGGACTGTGTTTGCAGGGCTGATAGCGGTAACGGGGCTGCATGGTGGGTGTGGTAGCATGCAAGGGGGAAGTGGTCACTGGAAGTTGCAGGGCAACGGCCCCTCTCAATGGCCCCTCTAGGCATTGGGGAATGGGGGAGGGGGGAATTGGTGAGGGAGGAGGGGGGAAGGGCCCCCACCAGGACCCATGTGGCTCACCCACACACATGTGCTCTTAGGGGAGTGGGATGGGTGCAGACAGGCAGTCATGCTGCATCTGACTTATATGATACTCTGTCCCACAGGTGACATAGCTGCCATAGATGCAGCCGACGATGCGCAAGGGGACAGCCAGCCCTGGGCATTCACCCCCATGGATCCAGTGCCGGAGGTGTTGCAGGTGGATGCAGGAGCTCCCCCAACCACCCCCCGTGAGGACAGTGGCACCATCACTCAGCCTGCCTGTGGAGGGGGGACAAACACGAGTGGCGCCTCCGGGGACGTGTTTGCAGAGGGAGGACCCCGAAACAGGGATGCAGCGATGTCCGCCGTGGCCGATGTGATCCAACAGATGCAGGCGCACACCGCAGAGGCACACAGGGATGCAGAGGGTGAGTCCCCCAACTGTGTTCTGGTCAGAATGCGTCTGCATAGATAGTCTTTTCTTTCCATGACGACAATGCACTACCTGCTGTCTTCACAGGTATACGGCATTTACTGCATGCGTGTCTGAGGGAGCAGCGCCGGCAAAGGCATGCACTACGCAGACACCATCGTATGATGTCCAGGGTCCTGATGGGGGTCCCGAGGTTAGCCACAGCTGCAGAGAGCATGGCTGTGAGCCTGCAAGGCATAGCAGCACAAATGGGGGTGACGCCACCACCACCTCCACTAACACCAGTGGGAGCAGCAGCAACGGCAGCAATGCCGGCAGCAGAGCCACCATCATTGCAGGGTGGGAGGGGCCGTGCAAGGTGTGGCAGGGGCAGGGGAAGGGGAAAATAAAAAGCTGAACATGCGGCTGTAGCACATGTCATGTCTCCTGTGTTGCTTGTGGGGGTCAGTATCACGCACAGCCCACCCGTGCATGACCCTGGGGCCTGGGCGATGCAAACTATTCTGCCATATGGTGTAGCCACCGACACTGCTGTGGGCAGCATGGGATGCTCCACCTGCTCTTGGGCGCACACCAGCAGGCACACACTGCCCAGCAGCTGCAGCCAACATCTGTTCTCCGCATCCTTTCCCCGTGAGCTGGGGGGGTTGGGGGTTTGGAACAACCGCTCATGGGCCATGGAGGGGGAAAGGGCATGACATTATGTGGGCTGTGGGTGAGGGGGGGGGGTTGGACTGGAAATGTGCAGTGGGATGATTGTTGGGGGGAAAGGTCTGGCAATGGCCTATTTGTGTCTTCCCGGAAATGACCTGATGGGGCGCTGTCACCGAATCTGGGCGGTTTGCATTGGCTCTGATTGGAGATGAGTGGTGGTGGTGTTTGACATACAGTGCACCCATGATGGTGCAGGGCCGTTACATGGGCTCATGGGGGGGGGGTAGACAGATATCCTGGTGGGTGGGCGGGTGGAGCAAGGTTATGGCATGTGCCCAGTTTGCTTCCACAAAATGAATATGTCTGGCATCAAAAGGGTCCTCGGAGGAGGACATGAGTTGCTGAAGGCACAAGTACATTGATGGAGTGTCTATGCCCCACTCACCATGCCTTGCCATCTCCTATGTGAACAGGATAGGACTCCACATATCCAGGTCTCGGGAAACACCAAAGGGATCAGAGCACAGCAGATACACTTACCCAGACTGCGAGCACAGCTTTAGGGAAGGTACTGTATACCCTCAGTCATAGACAGGCAC
The DNA here is from genome assembly GCA_033557465.1 of Ichthyophis bannanicus. Lineage (NCBI taxonomy): Eukaryota > Metazoa > Chordata > Amphibia > Gymnophiona > Ichthyophiidae > Ichthyophis > Ichthyophis bannanicus. The sequence goes on from CM066046.1 coordinate 43,858,796, forward strand.
TACTGAGTCTACAGGTTGTCCTCCGATGACCATAGACTGTAGCAAAGGCACATTTGGAATGACAGTCAGACTGCCAGTCCTCTCTGTTACGTATCATACTGTGTCCGATACCTGTCCCTGTGGCTTCTGGTCAGCCCTCAGTGTAGCACACAGAACAGCACACGGTTAGCTTTCCCCACATACCAACTACATGTCCGTCTCCTCCCGTGCCACTGACGTCTTGCACTTTGCATACTATCCAGACCCTCTGGAGATGCCCCACAGGCACATGTGTGGAGGGACAGTCCATGTGGTTGCAAGGGTCAATGTCCGAGCTGCTGTCCTGTATTCTGTTCCATCCTATGTATCATATATAAACGAATGACAACAGTCACCCTTTATGCAGTGGAACCCCCATGTGCATCACTTGTAAAAAGCCCCACGACACCATGACATACACGAGGAATGGACCCAACTTGTGGCCCAGCCCATGTCCCCTTGCGGCCATGTCCACTCTGTCCACCCATAGCCCTGTGCACTTCCAGGCTCAGTGTCCATTAGCCCACTTGCTGTGTCCATGCCATCCTCCACCCTGGTCTGCGCCCATCACAGATGCTGCACATAGCCTTGCATGTTCCACCACTGCTGGCCCCTGGGCACTGTTACATGTGTGTGCTCTGGGACATGTGTGGCACTAGCCCATGTAATGGCCGTAATATCGCTAGATGAATGACACGTGTACAGTACCCTGCACACACCCTTTGTATCTTACACTGACACACATGTGTGTGCCCTCATGTGTCGCTCACAGAACACTGACCCATAGCAAAGAGGGATATCTGGACAGCACAGTTAAATGGTAATAATTTACAACTTTATTTCCAAAGAAACTTTGTGTGGTGGATGTGGCATTGGCCATCATGGCAACATCCCTGTCATTCAGCCCTGCTGCCCTCCTTGTGTGGGGTAGGCCATTGCATGGGCTGTCACAGGGCGGATGTGCAACGCATATCCACGTGCTACACACCCCGGGGACCCCTGTCACATGGTGGCTGATCCGGCGCACCCCCAGCTATGCGCTCCTCCAGCAAGCGCAGCCGGTCAGCCACCATGGTCAGGGTCGCCAGGACCTGCCCCATGATGAGGGCGTGCTGCCTCTGGGCATGTGCATGCGCATGCACAGCCACGGCCACGCGCAGCCCGCACATGCAGCCACACAGACACAGGTCTCCCCGTGTCTGTGTGGCTGCATCCACGTTGCGCATGTCCTCGGCTATGTGTGACATGCCCACGTCCAGGGGGGTCGCATCGCCATCACCATGGTGCAGTTCGCTGGCGCCCCCGTAGCCCTGTGACAGCTCATGACGATGGCCACCCGGCACACATGCCCCCCCAACCCCCCCGCCCACCCCATCCCCCTCCATCACCAGGTTGGGCAGGTCACCGCCCTCCGACCCCAGCCCCACCACAGCAGGGCCCCTACCCTCCCTAGCCACCTGCACCTGCCCCTCCTCACCCTGCCCTTCCAGCACCTCGGCCCTCTCCCCCTCCCCCCCCCTCCTCCACATCCTCCTCCTCCATCCCCTCTGTGTCAGATGGGTCTTCGGCCCCGTGAGGTGGTGTATCTTGCTCCACCACCATGTCGGCTGGTTCGTGCACCACCTCCATGCCATCATCTCTTGGTGGCTCCTCGGGCCCCTCATCCTGCACCAAGGGTTCCTCCGCAGCACGTGCATCCGCTGTGGGAGAGGGGAACACGTGTCATCCCTATGTTCACACATCTGCCACAGCACTAACATACATACTGTGGTCATGACAGCCATTGCCCCACAGGGCCATGTCACATCACTCACCGTCCTGTTGGGCCAGCCTCTCCCTCTGCACTCGCTGCACAAAACGGGGATACCGTGCCCGAAGCTCCCGCGCCTTTTTGCGGAGATCCTCAACCTATTGGAGTGGCAACACATATTGACATTAGGGGACAGACACCCTTTGGTGGCCTGTGCCGCAACACAGATATATTTATCAGTGTGCAATATGGTTTGGCCCAACGAGTCACAAACTGGGACATTCCCCACAGCACCAGGATGAGGGGTAGGGCTCTGAGGTGAGGCCTACTGCATCCTGGGGATGTGGTTTGCCCTTTGTTCACTGACTGGGGCATTCCCCACACCACCAGGATCAGGTATGGGGACCTGTAGTGAGGCCTACTGCATCCTGGGGATCTGGTTTGCCCTTTTGTTCACTGACTGGGCCATTCCCCACAGCACCAGGATGAGGGGTAGGGCTCTGAGCTGAGGCCTACTGCATCCTGGGGATGTGGTTTGCCCTTTGTTCACTGACTGGGGCATTCCCCACAGCACCAGGATCAGGTATAGGGACCTGTAGTGAGGCCTACTGCATCCTGGGGATCTGGTTTGCCCTTTTGTTCACTGACTGGAGCATTCCCCACAGCACCAGGATCAGGTATGGGGACCTGTAGTGAGGCCTACTGCATCCTGGGGATCTGGTTTGCCCTTTTGTTCACTGACTGGGGCATTCCCCACTGCACCAGGATCAGGTATGGGGACCTGCAGTGAGGCCTACTGCATCCTGGATCTGGTTTGCCCTTTTGTTCATTGACTGGGGCATTCCCCACAGCACCAGGATCAGGTACGGGGACCTGTAGTGAGGCCTACTGCATCCTGGGGATCTTGTTTGCCCTTTTGTTCACTGACTGGGCCATTCCCCACAGCACCAGGATGGGGAGTAGGGCTCTGAGGTGAGGCCTACTGCATCCTGGGGATCTGGTTTGCCCTTGTGTTCACAGACTGGGCCATTCCCCATAGCACCAGGGTGAGGGGTAGGGCTCTGAGGTGAGGCCTACTGCACCCTGGGGATATGGTCTGTTTCCTGTACTCACATACAGGGTCAGATACCCTAGCACAAGGACTGCAGATGGGCCCTCATTTGGGGCCTGCAGCATCCTTGGGCTATAGCTGAACCCTGTATGCACATACAGGGTCAGATACCATAGCACAAGGACTCAGATGGGCCCTCATTTGGGGCCTGCAGCATCCTTGGGCTATAGTTATGTCTGTTACTCACATACAGGGTCAGATACCCTAGCACAAGGACTGCAGATGGGCCCTCATTTGGGGCCTGCAGCATCCTTGGGCTATAGCTGAACCCTGTATGCACATACAGGGTCAGATACCATAGCACAAGGACTGCAGATGGGCCCTCATTTGGGGCCTGCAGCATCCTTGGGCTATAGCTGAACCCTGTATGCACAAACAGGGTCAGATACCATAGCACAAGGACTGCAGATGGGCCCTCATTTGGGGCCTGCAGCATCCTTGGGCTATAGCTGAACCCTGTATGCACAAACAGGGTCAGATACCCTAGCACAAGGACTGAAGATGGGCCCTCATTTGGGGCCTGCAGCATCCTTGGGCTATAGCTGAACCCTGTATGCACATACAGGGTCAGATACCATAGCACAAGGACTGCAGATGGGCCCTCATTTGGGGCCTGCAGCATCCTTGGGCTATAGCTGAACCCTGTATGCACAAACAGGGTCAGATACCATAGCACAAGGACTGCAGATGGGCCCTCATTAGGGCCTGCAGCATCCTTGGGCTATAGCTGAACCCTGTATGCACAAACAGGGTCAGATACCATAGCACAAGGACTGAAGATGGGCCCTCATTTGGGGCCTGCAGCATCCTTGGGCTATAGTTATGTCTGTTACTCACATACAGGGTCAGATACCCTAGCACAAGGACTGAAGATGGGCCCTCATTTGGGGCCTGCAGCATCCTTGGGCTATAGCTGAACCCTGTATGCACAAACAGGGTCAGATACCATAGCACAAGGCCTGAAGATGGGCCCTCATTTGGGGCCTGCAGCATCCTTGGGCTATAGTTATGTCTTTTACCCCCTAACAGGGACACGTACCATTGCACCAGGACGGGGGATGGACCCTGTGGTGGGGCCTGCTGAATCCTGGGATGTGTGTTGGCCTTATGATCGCAGACAGGGCCTGGTGACAGACCCCTGTGTGTCTCTTGGCATCTGTGATGGGCCTGTGGTCCTCTGTGGATAGGGCACATCATTGAGGCTACAACAGCGGCACATACCATAGGAATGTTGTCTGTAATTCACCTGCAGGATGTTTGCAGGCACCCCCTGTGGCCAGGGGGATTCTGTTTTGGGGGGGGGGGGGGGGTGGGACAGACCTCACTCCCAGCTGGATGCGGAGACACCTTGCAGTCCCTATTAGTGCATAGTTGATTGTTGATTTGGTTACATGGTGTTCCTCTGCACATCCTGGGTTGGGGTGCCTGTTCCCATGAACTTACCTCACGTGGGTAGTCAGAGCTTCGGTTATACCTAACAGTGAGGCGCTCCCATGCCCTTCTGACCCTGACCAGATTCTGCCTTCTGGATGATCCAGGGAATAGGCGCCTCTGTCTGAGGCAGAATAGCTCTGTGAGCAGGTAGAGCTCCCTTTGCGTGAATGCAGGCTTCCTCGACATTGCATCCATGTCTTCAGAAAGAATTTCTTGTGCGTAGCCACGTGCGTTGGTGCGGGCATGGCTACGTGCGTTGGTACGGGCGTAGCCACGTGCCTTGGTGCGGGCGTAATAGTGTGCGTGGGTACGTGTGTTCTTACCAGCGTGGGCACTTTATATTACAAACTCTTGCACCTATTAATTATGCTAACAGGTGGAAGTGTGCTGGCCTATGGTTTATCAGAGCCTGTGAGCAGTTGCTGGATTTTAAACCCCCAGGTTTTAGTACTGCTGCTACATCTCCTAGGTAAAGTCTTTGGGACTCTGCTCATTACAGGGTCTGCTTTATGTTTCCTAGCCCCTTCTGCTGCACACATCTCGCATTAGCATACATTCACCTTCCTTTGCCTAGAGGTGACCATGACATAGAGCTGTATCTGACATTTCTGATGTCCCTTTTGTTTTTAGGTGTATTGAGGGGAATGTGTGGAGACAGGGGCACAGAGGGAGTCCCAGATTAATTAGATGTAGGGTTGACATTGGGAACAATGTGGAGGTGTTGTGATTTTGACTTTTTGGGAATGTATAGCATGGATTTGCTCCTTTTCATGTGTGCTCTTTCACCTTTGGACTAGTTCCTCTCTGGGCTTTGGGCAGGGAACATTGGCTTTGATTCTCTATATCACCTCAGATAATAGTTTTTTGCAGACACCACTGCTCCGAGCGGAAATGCATCTGACAGCCCTGCCACGTATCACCACAGTGGGTTCAAACCCATAACCTCTGGCTCCACAGTCGGTGCATTTGACAGTGAGTTGATGTTATGTCTGTATCTGTATCTCCTTCTATATGACTGGCTGACTACAGAGGGACGTCAGTTCACCACACAGTCCATCCACAGTAGTTCACAGGGTTGGATTGGCCCAGTCACACCCATGATGCACTTGACATGCAAATCAGCTGTTCACAGATACACACCATGGGGAATGCACCCCACAGCACCTCGGCCTGGTGGGGGAACTGACCATGTGCACCCCCACAGCACCTAGGCCTGGTAGGGGTTTCTGACCATGTGTTTTACTGGCACAGCGTAGCTACACACCGTCACATTGTGTGGGTACTGCGCTCACCGTGAGGGTGCAGTGAGGCACACAGCACCAGGTCCACAGCACCATCCATGGCAGACATAGGCCATGCTGGACATCCACAGCAGTGTTAATGTGTGGTATAGGTAGTTTCTGCACAAACACCATGGCTATATCTGTCTGGCTCAGTCAGGTGTAGCCCCTATGGACCCCCTAGGGGGATTCTGGTGGTAAACAGGGTCTCCCATCACCCAATCCACATTCTCCCTCCCTGCAATGATGGCAGTGGAAGGGACCATCAACCCCAGTTCTGCTGTGGGAGAGACACCCCTCAGGACAGTTACTGCAGCTCTCTACATATCCATAGCACACAGACATTAGGCCTGTATATGCTAGGCTGGACCCCACCACTATCTGATACTCTCCTGCAGCAGGCCTTCAGCCACTGCACCCTGCACATACCAGCTGCAAACAATCTGCTAGTTGTTCCATAATGCATATTCCTGTTGGAAATGCATGCACCCAGAACTGGACTGGAATGGTAGCATACACAACAAGCAGATAAGTCAGTGACTGGCCCCAAAAGGAAAACACATACATATCACATGACAGAACTACAATGCAGCACTATGGGGATGCCTAGCCATGCTGTGGTCACTGCACAGTCAGGGTGAGATTGATCTCCCTGCAGGACATACAGCGGTCACCCTGTCTGTGTAGGTGGTGTCCGGGCACTAATATGCCGCAGTCAGTGCCCTATGCGCTGTGCAGATGCAGCCTGCCCATGCCACCCTGTCTGGGCTATACCCATGGTACCTTGCTCCTCATTATGCACAGTGGCAGGCCAATACTGGCAAAAGTGCTGGCAGTGTGGGCTGTGGAAGGTGTTTGCAGCCACCACACACTGTAGAGACAGACACACACTCCGACACCTATGCCAGCATTGTGCTACTGTAGAGGGGGTTCAGCAGCCCTGCCCACCACACCAGTCCTGGGCACAGTCCAGGCATGGATATGGTCCGCAATACTGTTGGGCGTCACTCCCCAGGGTGGTAAACACTGTCAGAGACCTGACCTGTAGCACACACCGCAGACATCAGAATGATTGTTATGATGGAGCTAAATGAGCAAACTGTGCTTGACGTAGGACTTGCTATCTGCCAGTACTCATAGGAAATGTTTGATAGGTGTGTACCGTATACCCAGGTGTAGGGTGCCATTGCTAGGGTATGCATGTGGTAGTATTGGGAGATGCACACAGGGCCCAATGTCCTGCCTCTCCAGGAGGCATTGGCCACTGGGGCCTGTGGGTGTGGGTGTGTCTGCCCCTGTTGGCTGGTGCTTTACAGCAGAGGTTCCCAACTCCAGTCCTGGTGTGCCAAACACTGTTCGGGTTTTCATGCTGTCCCTCATGAATATGCATGGCTACATCTGCATACCATGGGGGTGGTGCATAGATATGCAGCACAGGCATCTTCATTAGAGGCAGCATGGAACCTGAATGGTGTGTGGCCCTCCAGGACTGCATTTGGGAGACTCTGCTCTTGGTAATGCGGCTGTTTCTGGTGTCTGTGCTCGGTGGGGTAAAATATAGGCGTAATAACCATGCGTATGTTCACAGCAATAAAGGTTTGTCATTACAGTCACGGTACAGTTGGGGAAAAATATGTGGACTGGATTGGACATTGACACAGCTGGGATTTGAACCTGTGACCTTCTGTTCTTGCATGCACTGTCTGTGTGCACTGCACCACCGTGTTGCCACAGATATGCTGCATTCCCTGGGGAGTCCATGACTGTACATCTGACAGGGCCTGTTTGTTGCTGTGGACGTGCCAGCCTGCACATGGCTAGGCCACTGTCTGCTGGGACTAGCAGCCACTGCCCCCTCCATCACCTGTACCCTTCCTCCAACATGCTGACATGTCCTTATCTTGGAAAATGAATATGACCTGATTGAGGTGTGGCACTCCAGGACTGCATTTGGGGGACTCGGCTGTTGGTAATGGCCATTGTTATGGTGTGTGTGCGGTGTAGGGTAACATATTGGTGTTTGAACGATGCCTCTGTTCTCTGCAATAAAGGGGTGTCTTTACTATCTCTGTTTAGTGGTGGGTAAAACATGGGGACTGGGTTGGCAGAGGCCCCAGCTGGGATTTGAACCTGTGACCCTCTGGTCCTACATGTACTGGCTGTGTCCACTGCACCACACTGTTGCCACAGAAACAGTGCAGTCCCTGGAGATAGGACACCTGGCCGAAAGAGTCAGAACTCTGCTCTGCACATTTTTACTGTGGGCTCATTCACCTTGTATGGTGACATAGGTGCACATAAACCCCGAATAAGACCTCGGAATAAGGGGATAGAAACATAACCAAGCTGGCCAATAGTGATATTAATAGGCAACTATGGAACACACTCCCAGGAGCGCTCATAATTAGGATTAGGGAATGAGTTTTGGAGGGGTCTACGCTCCATGGACCCTTCCAAGACTCATTTCTTTTTTTTGGAGCTTTCCTGGGAACGTTTTTTATGGTTGCCCATTAATATCACTGTTGACCAGCTTGATTATAGTTTTTTAGGATTTTGTTGTGGTCTTTTTCCATTCCTATTTGCTATTTTGTTCAGTGCACATATATCACACTGCTCACGTTTTGTAGGTTTCCCCGGTTTTGCTGTACATTGATGACGGAAATGGTTTCTCTTCCCTTTAATATGCCTTTAACGGCAGGTTTTCATTCGCGTTGGAACTGAGCTCTGAGATTCAGCACGTTAGTGTGAGGGGAGCCTCTCCCCGCCCACTCTCCGCCCATTGACCCCTTCTCTCCGCCCACTCTCCACCTTCTGCGCTGTTTTAACGCGCCGCGGAGGTTTACAATCATTAACTGCGGTTAACGCGCGTAAAGTACGTTTAACGATCATTCGCACGTCAGAACGCGCGTTCTGATGTGCGAACGATCGTTAAGTGTACGTTACGTGCGTTATTCACGATTACCGCAGTTTAGTAAACATACCCCTTAGAAGTGCAATGGAATGAAGAGGTGTGGGATAAGGTAATACAGACAGTGGCAAGCATATCTATAGCCACTCAAATAAAAGAAAATGCTTATAAAGTGTTATATCGGTGGTATTGGACACCAACACGTAAAAGGCAAGCTGGATTGGGACAAACTGATCAATGTTGGAGGGGATGCCAAGAGAGAGGTGATATGTTACACATGTGGTGGAAGTGTGGGCAGATTCAAGCACACTGGGAAAAGGTTTTGGACATAATTTATGAAATGACAGGACATAGATTGCAAAAGAAAGCCAGAGGTTTGCCTATTGCATCAACTGGAGGAGGATATCTCAGAGAGGGAAAAGGGGGTATTGCACCATTGTATAGTGGCAGCAAGAAGTGAGATAGCAAAATATTGGACAAGGTCGTGTAAACAAAAAAGTGAAGGCTTCGACAGAAGAATGGCGGACTTGTGTTTGATGCATAGATTGAGATTGACGGGGCTGCGACAAGGGAAAGGGGAGAAGAGTGCGGAACAATGGAAGAGTGTATGGAAATGGCTGGAAACCTGGAAAAATGGAGAGAAGGCGCGGAGGGAGTAGAGGAGGAATGCATTACAGTAAAGACTGCTATTAGCATGCAGCACTGTTAATGAGCAAAATGGTGAAAGATTGTATATATCTGTGATGAATAAGATAGTTATGATGTGACATAGAAGCACGAACAAATGAAGGGGGAAATAGAGATGGGAGGGAAGGGAGGGGGAGGGGAGGGGAGGGAAGGCAGAAGTTTAGGCAATATTGAACGTTGTAATAACTAGTAGTGGATAAAATAAGTTTGCTTGTAAGACTGTTGTGAAAAATGTACAATGTTGTGTTAGAAGATGTTTGTTCTATCTACTGAAACATTTAATAAAAAGTTAAATGGAAAAAAAACCCCATCTCACCATCTCCTCTGTTGACCCTGATCAGTTCTCTCACATCTCACATTACCATTCAAACCTGCTGCCCTCTTCTTTCATATATATCCCCTCCATCCTGGAATTCTGTTTTCACCCTTTAAGAACATAAGAACATAAGATATGCCATACTGGGTCAGACCAAGGTCCATCAAGCCCAGTATTCTGTTTCCAACAGTGGCCAATCTAGGTCATATGTACCTAGCACTTTCCCCAAGAGACACAAGTTCCACAATGCTTGTACTGGGTCAAGCATTGATATCTTCGGTCACTTCTTAATAATGGTTTATGGACCTTTCCTCCAGGAACTTGTCCAAACCTTTTTTAAACCCAGCTACACTAACAGCCTTTACTACATCCTCCGATAACAAATTCCAGAGTTTGATTACACGTTGAGTGAAAAAATATTTTCTTTTATTAGTCTTAAATAGTTTACCCTGTAGCTTCATTGCATGTCCCCTAGTCTTTCTATATTCTGATAAGGTAAACAATAGATCTACGTTTACCTGTTCCACTCCGTTCATTAATTTATAGACTTCTATCATATCTCCCCTCAGCCGTCTCTTTTCCAGGTTAAAGAGCCCTAACCTTTTTAGCCTTTCTTCATAGGAGTATCCTTCCATCCCCTTTACCATTTTGGTGGCTCTTCTCTGTACCTTTTCTAAAATCGCTATATCCTTTTTAAGATACGGCGACCAAAATTGCACACAATATTCAAGGTGCGGAATCACCATGGAACGATATAGAGGCATTATAATATCTTTTGTTTTATTTTCCATTCCTTTCCTTATCATACCTAGCATTCTATTTGCTCTCTTGGCCGCCGCTGCACACTGGGCCGAGGGTTTTAACATGGTATCCACAATGACGCCTAAATCTTTTTCCTGGGTGGTGGTTCCTAATGTGAAACCTTGCATCGTGTAGCCATAGTTTGGGTTGTTCTTCCCTAGGTGCATAACCTTGCACTTGCCCACATTAAATTTCATCTGCCATTTTGATGCCCAGTCTTCCAATTTATCAAGATCCTCTTGCAATTTTTCACAATCCTCTTCGGTTTTAACAACTTTAAATAGTTTTGTGTCATCCGCAAATTTGATAACTTCACTCGTTATTCCTCTTTCCAGGTCATTTATGAATATGTCAAAAAGCAGCGGACCCAGCACAGATCCCTGGGGTACACCACTATTCACCTTTCTCCATTGGGAAAATTGGCCATTTAGCCCTACCCTCTGCTTTCTATCTTTTAACCAGTTCCTGATCCACAATAGTACACTGCCTCCTATCCCATGACTCTTTAGTTTTGCCAAAAGTCTCCGATGAGGGACCTTGTCAAAGGCTTTCTGAAAGTCCAGATACACAATATCAACCGACTCACTTTTGTCCACCTGTTTATTCACTCCTTCAAAAAAACAAAACAGATTAGTAAGACAAGATCTTCCTTGTCTAAAGCCATGTTGGCTGTCTCCCATTAGGTTGTGACTATCTACATGCTGAGTAATTTTATTCTTTATGATGGTTTCTACCATTTTTCCCGGTACTGACGTCAGGCTCACCGGTCTGTAGTTTCCCGGATCACCCCTGGAACCCTTTTTAAAAATTGGTGTTACATTGGCGATCCTCCAATATTCAGGTATTAGAGATGATTTTAATGATAGTTCACAGATTACTGATAGCAGTTCTGCAATCTCATATTTCAGTTCTTTCAACACCCTTGGATATATACCATCCGGCCCAGATGATTTGCTACTCTTCAGTTTATCTAATAGTTGTAAGACATCTTCCCGATGTATCGATATTTCCTTCAATTCTTCCGCACCTTTAAATACCACTTCAGTCATGGGTAACATCCCTACATCTTCCTCAGTAAAGACCGAAGCATAGAATTCATTCAGTCTCTCCGCTATCGGCTTGTCGCCTCTTAGTGCTCCTTTAACCCCTTTATCATCTAATGGACCAACTGACTCTCTCACAGGTTTTTTGCTACGAATGTACTTGAAAAGGTCTTTATTTCGCATTTTTGATTCCGCAGCAAGCTTCTTCTTTGCCCCAGCAATCTTCTTTTAAACCTCCCCCGTCCTCACTAGTCTACTCTAACGATACTTCCCTCTACCTGATTCTTGCCCTGCCAACTGACCAACAGGAGGAAGAAGATGGGCACCTCAGTCCACAATCTGATGACTAGCTCTGTTGTCTTGTGAGTTGATTCCTATAGGGATTGCTGTTTTCCAACTATTTTGGCAAAACTGGCACCAAGAACCTGAATTTTCAGCCCTTGCCATATCCTTATAGTTGTGGGAAACTAGGGCTGTGACTATCAGTATATCACTAGAGTCTACTGGAATCTCACTTCGGGGTAAGAGGAACCACCTTCATAGGAACTAGTCTACTTGAAGAAGGGTGAAATTTGGAACATTTGCCAATGAAAATTGCATGGTAACACTAATTTCAACCTGAAAAGCAAACTGGACTTATTTTGGAGAAATAAAGGGTGCATGGTTATAATAACATAGATCAGTTTTCCTGGCTTTTTTTTTGTGTGGACTCCTTATTAACCTCCAAAACGTTCAGAGATCCCCAGTTCATCCCTATCACTCTTCCTAGACCTCCTCTCCACTGTGCCACTCCTATCCCCACTAGCCCTCTTTATCTCCCTTTGCCTTCTTGTCTCCACCAGTGTGTCTCTCTCCCTTCCCATCTCCACCTGCAGCAACCTCTACATTCTGTTGCATGGATTATAGCAACGTGAAAATACTTTTGTTTTGTCTGTGTCATGTGGACCCCTATAATGGTTTCACAGATTCCAATGGACCATGGATCACAGGTTGGGAACCACTGGTGAAGTTAAACTCTTGAAATGTGCTGATCCACGGATGTTAACTGATTGTCATATTAGTTGACTGTGGTTGTGCAGTGTTCATTGTTCAGCCACCTTTGAGTTACCACAGAGAGAAAGCTGTTTAATCACTTAGGAGAAAGCTGAACTTGGTCAATCTTTGGTCCTTTTACATCCTAGGACTCCATTGCAAAGCAAGGTAATACTCTGCCTCAAAGCTCTCAAAGGAATTAAGGTATTCTTATTTAAAAGCTAATTCTTAAAAGGGTTTTGCTGCCTTTTTTTTCAAAAGCTAATTCTCGAAGGGAGTTTTGCTGTTTATTTTTAAAGGATAAAGTCTTTTTTTCCATACAAGAAAGGGGAATTTTGTTTGTGTGCTTGTGGGGTTGTCAGTTCATTCACAGGTAACTCTTTGAAACTGCTGACTTCATCAGGTGGAGGCCTAACCGGAGGTTTAGAAAGGAATAAGCCCTGCATAAAGCAAGCCACCAAAGGCTGAGCTGTGATGGGCTTCCCGGCCAAGCCGCGATGGTAGGCCCCGATCACACTCAGGTGGACTCTGACTGAATTGGACTTGAGACCCAAGTTGGAAAAGAGATACTCTAGGAGCTTTTCCACCACGCCAAAGAAACGATCCAACACCCTTTCAGCACACTAGACTGAGAACCTGTGCAACTTGGAGGTATAGGAGCATTGCATGGAATCCCTGCAGAAAGCCAAGAGAATGTCCATCACGTCCCTGGGCAGGTTAAGTTCCGAGAGAATGACCCAATCAGCATCCAAGCGATAAGAGTCAGGGACCGAACACTGGGGTCTGGGACACAATCCAGACAGAGAGGCTCCAGCCAAAAGAGTTGAAGCAGTAGGGAAAACTATGGCTGCCTGGGCCAGTATGGGGCGATGAGGATCATAGTAAACTGGTCTGCAATACAGTAGACACCCAGGAAGTTATAGATAATACAAGAAGGGATCTAGCTAAGCTTGAATAAAGGTCATGAATTTGGCAGCTGAGATTTAATGCTTTTGGGCTGCAAAAATCTAAGGGAGTGGTACAGTGTAGAGGGCAAAGTACTTCTGTCCATGGAACAAGAGTGGGACCTGGGCATGATTGTTTCTGATGATCTTAAAGTGGCTCAACAGGTATAAAAGCCAGAAGGATGCTTTGGTGCATAGGGAGAGGAATGGCCAGCAGAAAAAAGGAAGTGATAGTGCCTCTCTATAAGTCTCTTGTGAGACCTCATTGGAGTATTGTGTGCAGTTCTGGAGACCACACCTTCAAAAAGATAAACAGGATGGAGTTGGTGCAGAGGGTGGCTACTAAAATGGTTAGTGGTCTTCGTTATAAAACATATGGGAACAGATTTAAAGATCTTAATATGTAAAACATTAGAGTAAAGGCGGCATAGAAGACATATGATAGAGACGCTTAAATACCTCCATGGCATAAATGCATAGGAGGAGAGCCTCTTTTGACTGAAAGCAAGCTCTGCTACAAGGCGACATAGGATGAGGGTGACACGGGATAGACTCAGAAGTAATATGCGGAAATATTTTTTTATGGAAAGAGTGGGTAGATGCATGGAATAGTCTCCCAGTGGAGGAAGTAGAGATGAGGACAGTATCTGAATTCAAGAAAGCATGGGACAAACACGAAAGATCTCTAAAGGAAAAAAGGGGACTATTGTAGTTACTACAGAATGGCAGACTAGATAGGCCATATGATCTTTTTCTGCCATCATGTTTTTATGTTTCTATGGTGGAGGCATGCCCTGGGTGGAGCAAGGGAGTTACACGTTACAGTGCAATTTCTGAACATCATAAGCACATCATTTTTATGGATGTTTTTAATTGCTGCTGTAAATGAATTGTGTAAACATGTAGTTTTTAGGTTTTCTCCTTCAGTTGTTTTTATATTGTTTATGTTGTAATTAATGTTTTACTGTTTATAATTTTATTATTTTGAAGTTTATGTCTATTATTATCTATTTATAGAGGTCTAAGGGCTATGTTTACTAAACGGCGCACAAGTGCGCGGCGCACAATAGCGTGCGCTAAGGTACCTTAGCGCATGCTAATGATGTGTTTTTGTGCCCCGCACACGTGCGCGACGCACTAACGGGCCCGCTCATGTGCGCGGCGCGCTACTGTGCGATAAAGGCATGGAAAGGCTCCGGGAGGGCGGAGGAAGGCTCCCCAGGGGCGGAGAGACGGGGTCAATGGGTGGAGAGTGGGAGGGGAGAGGCTCCCCGCACAGGAGCGGGGATGAATTTCGAGTATAAAAATACCGCGAGTGAAAACCTCGCGGTAGAGCCGATTTAAAGGGAAGAGAAACCATTTCTGTCAGCAATGTACAGCAAAAGCAGGGAAACCTACAAAAACTGAGCAGTGTGATACATGTGCACGGAACAAAAGGGCAAATAAACATTAAAACTGACCCCAACAAAATCTAAAAAAATTATAATCAAGCTGGGCAACAGTGCTAGTAATGGGAAACATCAAAAAACACTCCCAAGAAAGCCCCAAAAAATAAATATGAATTTTAGAAGGGTCTACGCTCCGTCCCCATACAAGGTGAATGATCCCACAGTGAAATAGCACTGATCAGGGTTTCCCTCTCCATTGGACAGGTTACCTATGGCATGCACATTTCCACAACAGCAGGGCGGGCAGGTCGGAATGGGCAATTGGACAGATGCTTGGAAAGGGGATACAGAGGGCTGCAGGCGGCACATGCTGTGGTGCAGCTGGGGCACAGTGCGGACTAGGCAGATGCCTAGATGGCACCTAGGAATGCTGAAACTGAACAGCAGCCAGACAGCAACTGATGAGGGCCCAACATGGGCACGAGAGTGTTTAGCACAGTGTCACAGGGGATAGTACCCAGTAGGTACCCCCAAGGGCACGGAACATTGGCAGGCGGTGATTGGGGGACGTGCGGACAGTTATGCAGGCACCCCTACCCCAGAACCTGCAACATAGGCAGCCGCCTACCCGCACACAGGATGGCCTGAGACTGCATACCACCAGCACCACTAGCAGAAGGGCATGTCAGCATGGTGGCACAGGGGTACTGGAGGTGGAGGGGGGCAGTGGCAGCTGCCCAGAGCAGACCATGGCCTAGCCCTGTGTAGGTGGGTGCAATACACTGCAACAGACAGGCCCTGCCGGACAAACCGTCATGGTAGCATCAGGGAATGCACTGTCTCTGTGTCAACACGGTGGTGCAGTGCACACAACCAGTGTGTTTGGAGACAGAAGGTCACAGGTTCAAGCCCCAGCTGGGGCTCCTGCCAATCCAGTCCCCATATTTTACCCACAACTAACTAGTGATAGTAAAGACGAACCTTTATTGCAGAGAACATAAGCATGGCTCAAACACCTCTATTTTACCCTACAGAGCAGACACCAGAAACATGCACATTACCTAGAGCAGATTACCCCAAATGCAGTCCCGAAGGGCCACAAATCCTTCAAGGATTATGCTGTCTCCAATCTAAGGATGGAGCGGTACTGGTGGTGGAGGTGGCAGCAGCTGGTGGCCACAGCAGACCATGGCCTAGCCCTGTCCAGGTGGGTGCCGTGCACTGCAACAAAGAGGCCCTGTCAGATGTACAGTCATGGACTCCCCAGGGAATGCAGCACATCTGTGGAAACACAGTGGTGCAGTGCACACAGACAGTGTGTACAAGAACAGACGGTCACAGGTTCAAAGCTCAGCTGGGGCTACTGCCAATCCAGTCCACATATTTTTCCCACAACTAAACTGTGCTAGTAAGGACAAACCTCTATCGCTGAGAACATACGCATGGTTAATACGCCTATATTTTACCCCACCGAGCACAGACACCATAAACAGGCGCATTACCTAGAGCAGAGTCTCCCAAATGCAGTCCTGGAGGGCCACACACCATTCAGGTTCCATGCTTCCTCTAATAAAGATGCCTGTGCTGCATATCTATGCACCACCCCCATGGTATGCAGATGTAGCTCATGCATATTCATGAGGGACAGCATGAAAACCCGAACAGTGTTTGGCACACCAGGACTGGAGTTGGGAACCTCTGACGTAAAGCAGCAGCCAACAGGGGCAGACACACCCACACCCACAGGCCCCATTGGCCAATGCCTCCTGAGAGGCAGGACATTGGGCCCTGCGTGCATCTCCCAATACTAGCACTTGCATACCTTAGCAATGCCACCCTACACCTGGGTATACGGTACACAGCTATCAAACGTTTGCTATGAGTACTGGCAGATAGAAATTCCTACATTAAGCACAGTTGCTGATTGAGCTCCATCATAACAATCTTTCTGATGTCTGCGGTGTGTGCTTCAGGTCTGGTCTCTGACAGTGTTTACCACCCTGGGGAGTGACCCCCAACAGTATTGCGTACCATATCCATGCCTGTACTGTGCCCAGGACTGGTGTGGTGGGCAGGGCTGCTAAACTCCTCTATAGTAGCACAAAGCTGGCAAAGGTGTGGGAGTGTGTGTCTGTCTATACCAGGGGTGGGGAACCCTGGTCCTGGAGAGCCGCAGACCAGTCAGGTTTTCGGGATATCCCTAATGAATATGCATGAGATATATATGCATTAGAGATATACTGCCAACCTGACTGGTTTGTGGCCCTCCAGGGCTGGATTTGGAGACCCCTGCCTTACACCTCTGTCATTTAAGATTGTGAGTGGGCAAGGTGCAGATGTCCTAGACATCGAAAGGGTATATACAATGTGTCACATTCCTCCTCGATTCTCACCACCACCAAAAGTTGTCTATTGGCCTGCCAATGTGCATAATGAGGAGCAAGGTACCATGGGTATAGGCCAGACAGGGTGGCCTGGCCAGGGTGCATCTGCACAGGGCATAGGGCACTGGCTGGGACATTTTAGTGCCTGGCCACCACCTACACAGACAGGGTGACCTCAGTAGGTCCTGCTGGGAGATCACTCTCACCCTGACTGTGCAGTGATGATAGCATGGCTAGGCACCCCCATAGTGCTATATAGTATTTCTTGCATGTGGTATTTATGGGTTTTCTTTTGGGGCCCAGTCACTGACTTATTTGCTTGTGTATGCTGACATCCCAGTTTTGGGTGCATGCATTTCTACCAGGAACATGCACTATGGACTAATTAGCAGACTGTTTGCAGCTGGTATGTGTCTTGATGGAGTGCCTTGCAGGGTGCAGCAGCAGAAGGCTTGCTGCAGGAGAATATCAGATAGTGGTGGGGTGCAGCTTAGCATATCCAGGCCTAATGTCTGTCTGCTATTGTGTTATGGATATGTACAGAGCTGCATTGACTGCCCTATAGGGTGTCTTTTCCCCAGCAGGACTGGGGTTGATGGTCCCCTCTACTGCCACCATTGCAGGGAGGTAGAATGTGGATCTGTTGATGGGAGACCCTGTTTGCCACCCTCAGCCCTGGAGGAGAAGGGTGGTGGTACATAATCCTCCTAGGGACTACACCTGACTGAGAGAGAGAGAGAGAGAGAGAGAGACACACAGATATATCCAAGGTGTTTTGGCACGAATCTACCTATCTCACACATTAATACTGCTTTGGACCTCCAGCATGGCCTATTTCTGCCATGGAAGGTGATGTGGACCTGGTGCTGGGCGCCTCACCACACCCTCAGGGTGAGCACAGTACCCACACAATGTGACGGTGTGTAGCTACTCTGTGCCAGTAAAACACACGGTCAGTACCCCCTACCAGGCCGAGGTGCTGTGGGGGTGCACATGGTCACTTCCCCCTACCAGGCCGAGGTGCTGTGGGGGTGCATACCCCATCTTGTGTTTATCTGTGGACAGCTGATTTGCATGTGCAGTGCATCATGGGTAAGGGTGTGCTAACCCTATCCTGGTGACCACAGCAGACTGTCTTTGTGGTGACGTGCACTCCCTCTGCAGCCAACCAGGGGCTTGCTAGCAACTATAGAGCTGTAACCCAATGGTTACTTCAATGCCTATGGAGCCAGAGGTTGTGGGTTCAAACCCACAGTGGGGTTATTTGATAGGGCTGCCCAAAGCATTATCTATTTTTAATGTACATTATTGCTGCCAGCAAAAACACCCTCAGCGTACTGTACCCATAAGGTGCCTCTGAGGGCGCTTTATAGGGCGCCCTATAGGGCACCTTATGGTTACCGTCCATATAAGGTGCACTATACGTTATCCTGTGGAGCAACTTATAGGGTGCCCTATCGGGGACATTTTAGGGTGCCATGGCGGACAGTGCACTTTATAATGTGCCCTATGGAATGCCTTAAAGGGTGCCTTATGCGGCACCTTCAATTACGGCACGTGAGGGCGTGTTTGCTGGCAGCAATTAATAAAATACAAATAAAGTGCTGCAGGAAACAATACATACATTGCAAAGCTGATGCTTCAGCCAGCCTTATGCATTAGGCACACTGGGAAGCAAACTCATGACCCCTGTATCAGCAGTCAGTGCCTTAACCATTGTGCTACACTGCTGCTCCTCCTTGCATATCAGCGCACCTACTTAAGATTTCCATGCGTTTAAATGCACAGTGCTTCCATCAAACACAGTGCTATGACCTTGCTGTGTCTCATAGGGCACCCTATATGGCGCCCTATAGGCCACCCTTTCAGCAACATTGTAGGGTGCCTTGGCGGACAGTGCACTTTAAAATGTGCCCTCTGGGGTACCCTATGAGGCGCCTTATGCAGCACCTTATGTTACAATACTTTGAGGGTGTGTTTGCGGGCAGCACTAATTAAAATAAAAATAAAATGCCCCCTACAGCACTATTACCTATAACAGGTAATGCCTCAGCCAGTCTTCTTCATTAGGCACAGTGGGGGATTGAACCCATGACTCCTGCATCATTGGTCAGTGTCTTAACCATTGTGCTCCACTGCTGCTCCTCCTTGTATGTTAGCGCAACTACTTATGATTTTCATTCCTTAAACTGCACAGTGCTGCCATCAAAAACAGTGCTGTGACCTTGCGGAAACTCATATGGCACCCTATAAAGCGCCCTATAAGCAACATTCTAGGGTGTCTTTGCGGACAGGGCACTTTAAAATGTGCCTTATGGGGTGCCTTATGTTAACACGCTTTGAGAGTGCATTTGCTAGTAGTAGTAATTAAAATTAAAATAAAATGCCTCCTAAAGCAATCTTCCCCATAATAGGTAATGCCTCAGCCAGCCTTGTTCATGGGCACAGTGGGGGATTGAACCCATGATCCCTGCACCATTGGTCAGTGTCTTAACCATTGTACTGTGGCTTTGTTCCTGTGCTTGTGCATCAGCGAGCCACCTATACTTTCCGCGCAGCTTTCTCATGCGCTAATGTGCGGGGCGCACATGAGCGCCATGCACATTAGCGCATGTTTAATCCCGGTTTTGCTTTTTTCAGCCTGAAACACACACTCCTTATATGGCATCCGCACACTAGCGCGCCGCGCACCATAACGGGGTTTTAGTAAACATACCCCTAAGTCTTTATCTTTCTTTATCTTCGTTACAATTTTTGATAGAAGCCATCTGGGCGGTTTACAATAATATAAAAACAAATAAAGCTAGAGTCAGAAAGGAACTACAATGTCAGATAGGAAAGAACACAATCATACCCGCTCCAGCTTGCGATGAACACAGCCGCAAGAGTTCTCATCAGGGTATCAAGGACGGACCACATCACTCCAATACTGAAGAAACTCCACTGGTTACCTATACAGGCCAGACCTCATTACAAGATCTTAGTCCTTACCTTCAAAGCCTTAAACAATTAGCCCCCCTCATCCATCAGCAAGATGATTAACCTCATTCCCCCTAACAGAACCAGAAGATCCACAATGGCGAACACCCTGGTGATCCCAAAAGTAATGACAAAATGCTCAAAGGTAACATCCAACAGGGCCTTCATGATCTATGCACCCAGAGCTTGGAATGCCCTCCCCACAGACATGCGAGTCATCAATAACCTGACCCAATTCAGGAAGGCACTGAAGCATCATCTGTTCATAAGATACTACCCTGAAACCAGCTGTGGAAACCAGGCAGTGAGCAATCATACCAGTCACCTAGAGCACCCTAATAAACAGACCCAGCAAGAAAAAGGATAGCTTGCCCAATCGGTCCAACCCGAATAGACTAGAGCCAGACAATATAGGCAACAGTGCATAAACTGTAGATAGTTACCCTAGTTATATCCAAGTTCTAGTCCCTGTTTCACTGTAAATACAATGCGGTCCGACTGCATGGTATAAGGTTATGTTGAATGTACACCGCACTGATAAGAATAGCGCGGTACAGAAGAGAAGTTAAATAAATAAATAAAAATAAAATAAAATAAAATAAATACCAGACTAAAGAAGAGAAAGCTTAAGTGGAGGGGGAAGAGGAAACAGAGGAGTCGGGAAAAGGAAGGTCATAGGCAGTTCAGAAGAGGTGGGTTTTCAAAAGGGATTTGAATTTGGGAAATGAGTGTTCTTGACGGATTGGGGAAGGAAGGGAATTCCAGAGTGACGGGGCCTCAGGCTGAAACATGTGTCGGGCTGACCTCAAGTTCGGTGAATAAACAATTGTCCTTTCCACGGCGTTTTGTGTCCTACTTTCTGTTTGAGCCTGTTGACGCTGCTGGAGGGGTGTTCTCTCTTGTTTAGGGCAGACTGCATAGGCCATATGGTCTTTTTCTGTCGTCATGTTTCTATGTTTCTATAACCGGCAAAAAGGAGTAGGTGATAATGCCAATAGAAAGGTCACTGGTGAAGCTTCTTGGAAGAACATATCTCACTAAAGAAATAGAAACATAGAAATATGACGGCAGAAAAAGATCAAATGGCCTATCTAGTCTGCCCTTCTATATCAACCACTACAACGGTCCCCTTTTTCCTTTGTGTTTGTCCCATGCTTTTTTGAATATAGAATAAACAGGCGAGATGCGATTAAGAGGAGAGTGACCAAAATAGTATGAAGTCTGTGTCAGAAGATGCATGAGATGAGACTTCAGGATCTAAATACAGTTGTGGTCAACATTATTGACACCCTTGGATTTTGGATATGCTATGTACAGTATCCTGAGAAATATTTGGAAATAGTCCAACTGTAAGTCATTATAATATTTTAATAATATGTTCAAAGGTATAGAACAAAAAAAAAAGAGATGTCTGTGAAGCTTAGACGTAGTAATTTCTGAGAAAAAAACAAAATAGGACCTGGCCAGGATTAATGGCACACTTCACTAATATTTGGTTGCACAACTCTTGGCAGTGATTGCAGCCTCCAAACATTTCTTGTAGCCCTCTATAAGTTTCATACATCTGTCTGCTGGTAATTTCTCCCACTCTTCAACTGTGATTTCTTCCAGCTCATGAATGTTTTCAGGATTCCTTATACCAATGGCAGATTTCAGGTCTTTCCAAAGGTGCTCAATTGAATTGAGCTCAAGACTCATTCCTGGCCAGTTTAACCCTGGGAGTACTGATGGGGTCAAAAGTGACCCCATTGCAAGTTTTACAACGCGTATCTCGGAAACTAGTTGTTCAAGAATACAATCTTTTTTATGACTTTTCACATGTCAATATTCTCTTTATATTGCGCCATGAGAGGAATAATTTTCATCCGCTAGGTGACGCTAGTGATGAATTGCAGCACAGAGTACCAGTGGGGTCATTTTTGACCCCAGTTGCTTACGTCCGGTTTGGATCGTGATACAATTTGTAGTTTTGTGAATTTTTTGATCTGACAAAGGTATTTATCATTAATTATGTATCATTTATTTTTTGTACTCTTATTTTATGAAAATTACACATTTTCTGTAATTGATATCATACGTTCTCTCATTATTTCTGATGAAATCTAAAGGCTTTCAGCTCGTTCATCACAATTATTGTACACCTATAGTAAAACTGCTTTGTGTTTTATTCAACTTTATCTTTGTTTATTTATTTTAGGTTATTGTTTATGATGTCAAAACAAAAGTATTCAGCTGCCCAAGTAAGAGAAATATTGCAACAAGATGCTGACAGTGACGGCTCTGAGTCATCTGATGATGCAGCATATTCAGCAAGCGAAGAAGCTTATAAGCCAAGTTCGGGCAATAAATCTGATGATGACAGTCATGATTCAGATGGCGACAGCAGTTGGTCGCCAAGTGAATGTGAGACTGATGTTGAGCCGGTAACATCTCCTGCAGCAAAGAGTCAAGTACAGGTCGAGGCAAAGGTCGAGGCTGTGCTGGACGGGGAAGAAGGCAGGAGTCCTCGGTGTCAGTATCATCTGTGAGGAATCTTAGGGGCATGTTTACTAAAGTCCGCAAATTTGCGCGCCGCAAAATAGCGCACGGCAACGCGCCACTGTAACGCGCATAAACGCGTTTAAATGCCCCGCACATGTGCGTGTCACCCCCGCACAGGTACGCGGCACACCAACGGGCCCGTACAAGTGCGGGCCCGCAAATGTCCGATAGAGGCGTGGAACGGCTAAAGGAGGGCGGAGGAAGGCTCCGGAGGGGCGGAGGGACGGGGTCAATGGGTGGAGAGTGGGAGGGGAGAGGGTCCCCGCACAGTATCGGGCCCGAATTTGCATGTAAAAACTACCGCGAATGAAACACTCGCGGTAGAAAGCATTTAAAGGGAAGAGAAACCATTTACGTCAGCAATGTACAGGAAAACCGGGGAAACCAGCAAAACGTGAGCAGTGTGATACATGTACACAGCACAAAAGTGCACATAAAAATAGGAAATGACCACAACAGAACTATTAAAAATAGTAATTCAGCTGGGGAACAGTGATAGTGATGGGCAAATACAGAAAACACACCCAGCAAAGCTCCAGAAAAAAGAAATGAATTTTGGAAGGGTTTACGGAGCGGAGACTCTTCCAAACAACAATTCCTGTTGTGGAGCTGTCCTGGGAGTGTTTGCTATGGTTGCCCATTAATATCACTGTTGCCCAGCGTGGTGATATTGTTTCCCCCAGTTCCCGTGGTCATTTCTGTGGTTTATGTGCACGTTTGTCACCAGACAGGGTGCATATGCCCACAGCGTAGAGCAGGGTTTGTGACTCCATCCTGCCAGGCTCACTACCTCCAGGGGCTGCACTGTCTCTGTGGCCATAGTGTGGTGCAGCGGACAGAGTCAGGACCAGAGAGTCAGAGGTTCAAAGCCCAGCTGGGGCACTTGCCAGCCCAATCCCCATATTTTACCCACCACTAAACACAGATAGCACAGACACCCCTGTATTGCAGGGGACATAAGCATGGGGAAAACACCCATATTTTACCCAACAACGCACACACACCACAACAATGGGCATTACCCACAGCCAAGTACCCCAAATGCAGTCCCGTACTGCCACATTCCAATCAGGTCACCTGCTTTTTATGGGAGGAGCTCATGCCAGCATGTTGGCGGACGAGTACATGTGGTGCAGGGGGCAGTGGCTGCTAGCGACAGAAGACAGAGGCCTAGCCATGTGCAGGCTGCCACCGTCCACTGCAACAGACTGCAACAGTCGGATCCACAGTCATGGACATGCCAGGGAATCCACCCAATCTGTGGCT
Organism: Ichthyophis bannanicus; assembly: GCA_033557465.1. Classification (NCBI taxonomy): domain Eukaryota; kingdom Metazoa; phylum Chordata; class Amphibia; order Gymnophiona; family Ichthyophiidae; genus Ichthyophis; species Ichthyophis bannanicus. The sequence continues at coordinate 43,882,678 of CM066046.1, forward strand.
ACACAGTGGTGCAGTGCACACAGACACTGCATGCAAGAACAGAAGGTCACAGGTTCAAAGCCCAACTGGGGCAACTGCCAATCTTGCCCACATATTTTTCCCCCAAGTAAACAGTGATAGTAAGGGCACACCTTTCCTGGCGAGGACATATGCAATGGCAATACGTCTATATTTTACCCCACTGAGCAAAGACACCATGAACAGGGCCAGTACCCAGAGCAGAATCACCCAAATGCAGTCCTGGTGGGGCACACACCAGTCAGGTTCCATGATGCCACTCATACAAATGCCTGTGCTGTATATCTATGCACCACACCCATGGTATGTAGATATAGCTCATGCATATCCATGAGGGACAGCAGGAAAACCAGAACAGTGTGATGCAAACCTGGACTGGAGTTGGGAATCTGTACCGTAAAGCAGCAGCCATCAAGGGCAGACACACCCACACCCACAGGCCTCATTGGCCAATGTCTCCTGGAGAGGCAGACCATTGGACCCTGCATGCATCTCCCAAAACTAGCACTTGCATAACTTACCAATGTCACCCTACACCTGAGGTATACGGTACACAGCTCTGAGACGTTTGCTAGGAGCACAGGCAGCTAGATATCCATACGTTACGCACATACTGCTAGTTGACCCCATCCGAACAATCTGTTAGGTGTTTGCGGTGCGTGCTCCAGGCCTGGCCTCTGACGGTGTTTACCACCCTGGGGAGTGACCCCCAGCTGTACTGCGTACCATATCCATGCCTTGCCGTGCTCAGGACCGGTTTGGTGGGCAAGGCTAATTACTTCCTCAATAGTAGCATAGGTGTGGAAGTGTGTGTCTGGCTATACAGTGGGTGTTGGCTGCAAGCCCCTTCCACAGCCCACACTGCCAGCACTGTTGCCAGTATTGGCCTGCCAATGTGCATAATGAGGTGCAAGGTACCATGGGTATAGCCAGGACAGGGTAGCCTGGCCAGGATGCATCTGCACCGGGCATAGGGCACTGGCATGGACATTGTAGTGTCCGGCCACCACCTACACAGACAGGGTGGCCAAAGCATGCCCTTCTGGGAGATCACGCTCACCCTGACTGTGCAGTGACCACAGCATGGCTAGGCACCCCCATAGTGCTATACAGTATTTCTCTCATGTGATAGATATGGGTTTCTATTTGGGGCCCAGTCACTGAATTATCTGCTTGCTGTGTATGCTGGCAGACCAGTTCTGGGTGCATGTATCTCCATTGGGAACATGCACTATGGACTAACCAGCAGACTGTTTGTAGCTGGTATGTGTCTTGCTGGAATGGCTTGCAGGGTGCAGTGGCTGTTGGCTTGCTGCAGGGGAATATCTGGTGGTGGGGTGCAGCTTACCTTATTCTGGTCCTATGTCTGTCTGGTGTTGTGGCTGTGTGTGGGCTGGGGGTGGTGTTCATTACTCAGCAGGACTGGGGTTGATGTTGCCCTCTACTACCACCTTTGCAGGGAGGTACAGTGTGGATCTCTTGATGGGGGACCATGTTTGCTGCTTGGGCGGGGGAAGGGCCCTGGTGGGGGTTCCCAGGGGGTGCTGAGCCTGACTGGGATATCCATGGTGTTTGTGCAGAAACTAGCTATCTTACACATTAACACTGCTTTGAAACTCCCGCTTGGCCTCCATCACCTATGGAAGGTGTTGTGGACCTGGTCCTGGGCGCCTCATTGCACACTCAGGGTGAGCACAGAACCCGCATGATGTAACGGTGTGTAGCTACTCTGTGCCAGTAAAACACCCGGTCACTCCCCCCAACAGGGCCGAGGTGCTGTGGGGGTGCATTACCCATCTTGTGTCCATCTGTGGACAGCTAATTTGCATGTGCAGTGCATCATGGGTACGTGTGGCCTAACCCTATCCTGTTTACACCGTCAGACTGTCTGTGAGGTGACGTGCAGGCTATCTGCAGCCAGCCAGGTGCTTGCTTATAGCTATGGAGTTGTAGCCCAATGGTTACATCACTCCCTATGCAGCCAGAGGTCATGGGTTCAAACCCACAGTGGGGTTCTGTGAAAGGGGTGTCCACAGCATCTTTTTAATTTACTGTACATATGTTGCTGCCAGCAATAACACCCTGAGCGTACTGTACCCATAAGGTGCCTCTGAGGGCGCTTTATGGGGCGCCGTATACGGCACTTTATGGTTGCCATCCATATAGGGTGCACTATACATTATCCTGTGTCGCAACATACATGCTGCCCTATAGGGGACATTCTAGGGTGCCTTGGCGGACGGTGCACTGTCACATGTGCCTTATGGGCTGCCTTATGTTAACATGCTGTGAGCGTGCGTTTTCTAGTTGTTATCACAAAATAAAATTAGTGGGCCTCCTACAACACTCCACAACATAAAACATACTGCCTCTGCTAGTCTTTTTCAATGGGCACTGTAGGGAACTGAACCCATAATGCCTGCACAAGTAGTCAGTGTCTTAACCATTGTGCTATGGCTCCATTCCTGCTATTTGCACATCAGCGTGCCACTTATCCCTCCCACTATTGGGCTGCCCCCTCACACATCAGCGCGACGCCTTCTGCCCACAGGCTCGCCGCCTTCTGTTGCCCCATTTTATCAGCGCGCCCACAATGAACAGTGCGCCGCCTCATGTCGTATAAAAAAAGAGTGCGCCGCCTTCTGCCGCCCATAATCAATATACCTCCTACACCACTTTTGCCCATAAAAGTTGATGCCTCAGCTGGTCTTTTTCATTGAGCGCAATGGGGGTTTGAACCCCTGGCCCCTGCACCATAGGTCAGTGTCTTCACCGTTGTACTACTTCTCTGTTGTTTGGTTACGCAGCAGTGCCCCACTTAGCCTTCCCACGCGCTAATGTGGGCCCCGCACATTAGCGCGACGCACACACGTACTGTCCGGTTTTTTTCTTTTTTCTGCCTGGCCCGCCCACTCCTTATATGGCACCAGCACACTAACGGGAACCCGCACAGCAACGGTGTTTAGTAAACATGCCCCTTAGTTGTGGTCATAGAGGAGCTAAGAGGTCATCAACTATAAGCACAAATGTTGCCATTGAAGCCTATATATCTAAGGATGCCACATCATGGAACAGGAAACCTATAAAGCAAGCTGCTGGAAGATATGCCAGAGCTAATGTCATGCCCGTACAACAAGGTCCTACAAGGTATGCTGTATGAAATGTTGATGGCCCTCTCGCAGCATTCCACTTGTTCATGAGGAAGAACTTGGTGAATGAAATCATGATGTGGACGAGCAAACAAGGAAGACACATTTATGACGACACCTTGAAAGATTTGACAGACAGAGAATTTCAACGTTTTCTTGGACTTCTGATCCTCTCAGGCGTGTACAAGTCACAAAATGAATCCATAGTTCAGTTGTGGAACCTTGAAGATCGTCGTTCTGTTTTCAGCAAAAATATGGCCCGTAACAGTTTTCAGCAAATTTCTTGTGCTCTCAGATTTGATGATGCAACCAACAGACATGAACAATGAGGCGTGGATAAGCTTGCTCCAATCAGACACGTTTTTGATACCTGGGAAGCATCTCTTATTGACGCCTTTGTTCCTGGTGAAAATGTTACCGTGGATGAGCAACTGCTTACATTTCGTGGCCGTGTTCCATTCAGACAATATATTCCCAGCAAACCTTGGAAATATGGCATAAAGCTATGGATGTTGTGTGACAGTGCAACGTCATATGTTCTGCGTCTTCAAGTATATACAGGAAGGGAACTCGGACAAAACAGGGAACAGAATCAGGGTGAAAGGGTTGTGCTGCAACTCACTGAAGGATTGATGCAATCTGGCAGAAATGTTACTGTTGACAATTTCTTCTACAGTTTATCCCTGTCACGGAAATTGCTAGAAAAACAAATGACACTTTTGGGGACAATTCGAAAGAACAGAAAAGAATTACCTCCAGAATTTGTATTCACTTCACTGTTTGCCTTTCGCGATGACGCCACTCTGGTTTCCTATTGCCCGAAGAAAGGAAAAGTGGTTGTTCTTCTGAGCAGTTTGCATGATCAAGAAGAAGTAGATAACACACGTCCAGACAAAAAAAACACGCATGATCTTGGACTATAATTCTAGTAAAGGTGGAGTAGATACGGCAGATCAAATGTTGCGCACGTATACCACAAAACGAATGACAAGACGCTGGCCAGTGACAATCTTCTACAACATGTTGGACATCAGTGCTTTGAACGCCTTCATTGTTTGGATGTCACTAAATCCAGAATGGCAGTCCAAGTCAAAGCACAGATGTCGTATATTCCTCTTGGAATTAGGAAAGCAGCTGCTTCAGAGTAATTGCAGCGAGACTTCTTCCAGCATTGAAGAAGCCACTGATGCTGTTTGCAATGTCGGGATCCCAAAGAAAAGGGCAAGGTGTCACTGCTGCTCCAGAGAAAAAGACAAGAAAAGCAACATAGTTTGCACCTCCTGCAAGCGCAATGTTTGCAAAGAACATTCAGAAATTGTCTGTGTCTCATGCAAATGACTGTAGTACTTTACTGTGTTCATCAAGTGCATGCAAAAACTGCTCTCATGGCAACTCTTCTTCATGTAATTTTATGATAAAGCATTAAATTTCAAAACATTGAACCTTCATATAATAAATAATTAATTCAGAATAATATTTTGTCTGTTTAGTTTAAAATTTTCATGGTTAACAATTAAAATTCATCGTGGGGTCATTTATGACCCCAACGGTATTCAGTGTGTGCAAAAATCTCAGTAATTCCAGGGTTAAAACAGTTCATTTGTTTGTTTCTAATCATTATTTTGTACTTTTGAATGTATGTTTTGTGTTATTGTCCTGCTGGAGGACCAAGACACCGTTTTCTGATACTAGGTAGCACATTTTGCTCCAAAATACCTTGGTAGTCCTCTGACTTCATGATTCCTTTAATACATTCCAGGCCTCCATTTCCTGAAGCAGCAAAACAGCCCGACAACATTGTGGAACCTCCAACATATTTAACCATAGGAAGGGTGTTTTTTTTTCCTTATAAGTTTAATTTCTTCACCTGTAAATGTATCGCTGTTCTGCATTGCCAAAGAGCTCATGTTTAGTTTCATTTTTTCACAGAACATTTTCCTAGAAGGATTGTGGTGTCCCAAGGTGGATTTGGGCAAAGATCAGGCGTGTCTTTTTATGTCTTTCTTTGAGCACTGGGATCCTCCTTGGTCTTCGCCCATGAAGTCCTTCTTTGTTTAGTATGTGGCATATGGTCCAGGTCGAAACCACCACTCCAGATTGTTCCAAGTCAGCCTTAAGCTCTTAGGATGTTGTATGTGGTGTTTTTCCAACAGTTCACACTAACCTTCGAAGACTTCTTGGATTAATGTTACTCTTCCCATCACATTCTGGGAGGTTCTTGACAATTTCATGAGCAGAATACTTCTTAATAACATTGTAAACTGTAGACACAGGAATTTCAAGGTCTTTGGAGTTGGCCTTGTATCCCTTTGATGGTCTCAGACAGCTCTCTTGTCTTCAACATTGTAAAAATGGAACAGGGAGTGAATATGGCCATTTTAAACATTAGAGCCATTATTCATTGGTTGATTCAAGTCATGTGAGTACTGACAATTGATCAGAGGTGTGTCTAATTTTACTGCAATGGGAATGTGGTGCTTCTGTTCAAACTTATTTTAATTGTTTATAAGGGTGCCAATAATCATGTCTTCCTCCAAACTTTCTTTTTGGTGCTTCAATAGAAATATTTCCTTTAGCAGAGTAGGTTTTTAAACTCTAGTAACCTTCTCAGCTTTAGGGAACTGCTGACACCTAATCAGGAGTTATTTCCCTCCTTACCCACCCCGACTCCCACCCACCCCTAGTGAGCAGTCTTGCTTTATAGGGCACCTCCCCATCTAACGAAGCACAGGGACTGAGAACAGCACATTTTGAATATAATTAAAGGGATTTAACTGCTTTTTCTCTGAAAGGACAGCTGGGAAACCAGCTGGTACTTTGGTAGATCTCTCTCTTTTGCTTTAACAGATACCTAAGCTCCACGAACAGAACAATGGCTGGGAAAAATCGTATCGCTAAAGCTGCTGCCCCCATTACAGCTTCTGCCTCTGTCCAGATAGAGGTCCCAATGCCATTTGAAGGACCGGTTCCATGTGCAGGGTGCCTGCATGCTGAAGCTCTGAGGAAACAAGTGGAGAAACTCAGAGAGGAGCAGGCGAGGCTGAGAAGCATTCAGGACAATGAGAAGTACATTGATGAGATGCTTCTTGCAGCAACCAAGCTCTCCAGCAGAGGAGAAGATGGATGCCAACAGAATGATGAAGGTTGGACACAAGTCACCAGGGCCTGCAGAATCACCAATCCAGCTTCTCCAGCCCTTGAATTAAATAACCATTATGTAGCCCTGGAAGTGGAGGAGGTGAAAGTATACCTGGAAAGGGATGAACCAGAGATCCCAAAAGTTGCAGAATCAGTGACCACAAGGAAGCGAAGGGTAGTGGTGGTTGGTGGCTCTCTTCTGAGGGGTACTGAGGCGTCCATCTGCCGACCAGACTTGATGTCCAGAGAGGTATGCTGTCTGCCTGGTGCCAAAATCCAAGATGTTACAGAGAGTTTGCCGAGACTCATCAAGCCCACTGACTATTACCCAATGTTGATATTCCATGTTGGAACAAATGATGCCGCCAGGTATCCCGCAGAGCCTATCAAAAGTGACTTCATGGCTCTGGGACAGAGGGTGAAGCAGTTAGGTGCACAGGTGGTGTTCTCTTCAATCCTCCCTGTTGAGGGCAAAGGCCAAGGGAGAGAGGATCGCATCCTGGAGATGAATGTATGGCTGCGTGGATGGTGTCATCGAGAGTGTTTTGGTTTCCTAAACCATGGGATGCTTTTCCAAGGGTTGCAGAGCAGAGATGGTATCCATCTGTCCAAGATAGGTCAACGCGTCTTCGGTAGTAGACTGGCTAATCTACTGAAGAGGGCTTTAAACTAGATTCGTTGGGGAAGGGTGAAGAAAGCCCCCTGGTAAGTAATACATTAAATACCTTTATGGAAATGGGTAACAGGAAAGCAGTGTGTATAAATCCCGGAGCATGGGAAATAAGATCCCTGAGGTTGAAGCTTTGGTGGGAATGGCAGACTTGGATTTAGTGGCAGTTACAGAAACATGGTTCACAGAAAACCATGATTGGGATGTAACTATACCTGGCTATACTTTATTCAGAAAGGACAGGGTAGGAAGAAGGTGAGGAGGAGTGGCACTATATGTAAAAACTACTATTAAAGCTTTGGAATTACAGAGCTTAAAAGGGAGAGAGGAGGCATTGTGGGTTAAACTAGAAAGAGGGAAAGAGAAATCTATTTGCATTGGTGTGATATACAGACCTACCTCACAAGAGGAAGAGGTGGACAGAGAGTTAATTGAAGACATACACAGCAATGCTAGAAAAAGGGAAGTGCTACTGATAGGGGATTTCAATATGCCAGATGTTGATTGGCACATTCCTGCTGCAGTATCATCTAGAAGTAAAGAGATCCTGGATTCTCTACAGGGAGAACTATTCAGGCAATTGGTAACAGACCCCACACGTGAAGGGGCCATACTGGACTTGGTGCTTACCAATGGTGAAAGTGTTTCTGATGTTGTAGTGGAAGATCATTTTGCAGATGGTGTGGTTCAGTATTAGGACTAGGGCTGTTAGAATCCATTCAAAGGTGAGGGTCTTAGACTTTAGGAAGACTAACTTTGCCAAGATGGGCCAATACCTCAGGGAGTCGTTAGTGGGATGGGAACAGCTGGGGGATGTAGAAAAACAGTGGGCAATTCTGAAACGGGATATTTTAAGGTCAACCAACCTTTTTGTTAAAATGGTAAATAAAGGTATAAGGAAAAGGAGACTGCTATGGCTTTCAAAAGAAGTAGCTGAAAAAGTGAAGAAAAAGAGGGAGGTCTTCATGAAATACAAGAGATCACAGAGAGAGGAAGACAGGCATCTATATTTGGAAAAACTTAGAGAAGCTAGCAAAGTAGTCAGGAAAGCAAAGATTCAAAAAGAGGAGGAAATAGCCAACACAATAAAATGGGGGGATAAGACATTTTTCAGATATGTTAGTGAGAAGAGGAAGGGCAGAAGTGGTATTGTCAGACTCAAGGGTGAAGGGGAGGAATATGTAGAAGTTGATGAGGATAAAGCGGAATTGCTTAACAATTGCTTAGCATAAACATGGCTTAACAATTGCTTAGCATAAACATGTTATCCAAGTTGTTTTCTCCTGTTCTATGTGAAGCCAAACAGTTTGTTATGGTCATTTTGTTGTATGTAAACCGCGCTGACAATAGTGCGGTATATAAGAAATTGTAATAAATAATAATAAATAATAAATAATAAATACTTCTGTTCTGTGTTCACAGATGAAGAACCAGGAGCAGGACCTCAGAAAACACCCACAAGCAGGAACAGAAGCAAGGGACAGCTTGAACAATTTTCAGAAGATTGTGTTCATGAGAAACTAGCTCAACTTAAAGTAGACAAAGCGATGGGACCGGATGGGATACACCCTAGAATACTGAGGGAACTTGGTGCCAAAGGACTGGAGAGAGGCTCATATGGTGCTTTTACACAAAAGTGGAAGTAAGGATGTGGTTGAAAACTACAGGCCAGTTAGTTTAACTTCGGTGGTGAGTAAATTATTGGAAACACTGCTGAAAGAGAACATAGTGAGGTTTCTAGAGTGCAGTGGATTACAGGATCCGAGGCAGCATGGATTCACCAGAGGCAGGTCTTGTCAGACAAATCTGATTGATTTCTTTGACTGGGTGACCAGGGAGATGGACCGAGGGAGAGCCCTAGATGTGGTGTATTTGGATTTCAGTAAAGCCTTTGACACTTTTTCTCACAGGCGACTTATAAACAAACTGAGCACCTTAGGGATGGACCCTAAAGTTACTGCTTGGGTTAGAAATTGGTTGGGTGGGAGGCGACAAAGAGTACAGGTAAATGGAGCTCACTCTGAGGAGAGGGATGTTGCCAGTGGTGTGCCCCAGGGATCTGTCTTTGGTCCGATTCTTTTCAACATCTTTGTTAGTGATATAGCGGAAGGGCTGTCGGGTAAGGTTTGCCTCTTTGCAGATGATACCAAAATCTGCAATAGAGTAGACACCCAGGAAGGTGTAGATAACATGAGGAGGGATCTAGCTAAGCTTGAAGAATGGTCTAGAATTTGGCTGCTGGGATTTAATGTTAAAAAATGTAAGGTCATGCATTTGGGCTGCAGCAATCCAAGGGAGCAATATAGTATAGGGGGTGAAGTACTTTTGTCCACTAAAGAAGAGCAGGACCTAGGCGTGGTTGTGTCTGATGATCTTAAAGTAGCTAAACAGGTAGAAAAGGCGACGGCAAAAGCTAGAAGGATGCTTGGGTGCATATGGAGAGGAATGGCTAGCAGAAAAAAGGAGGTGATAGTGCCTCTGTATAAGTCTTTGGTGCGACCTCATTTGGAGTATGGTGTGCAATTCTGGAGACCGCACCTTCAAAAGGAAGTGAACAGGATGGAGTTGGTGTAGAGGGTGGCTACAAAGATGATTAGTGGTCTTCATTATAAAGCATATGAGGACAGACTTAGGGATCTTAATATGTACACCTTAGAGGAAAGGCGGGATAGAGGTGATATGATTGAGATGTTTAAATACCTACGTGGCATAAATGTTCAGGGAGAGAGCCTCTTTCAGTTGAAAGCAAGTTCTGCTACGAGGGGACATGGGATGAGGGTGAATGGGGATAGATTCAGGAGTGATATGCAGAAATATTTCTTTACGGAAAGAGTGGTGGATCCATGGAATAGTCTCCCTGTGGCGGTGGTAGGGATGAGGACAGTAACTGAATTCAAAAAAGCATGGGACAAACACAGAGGATCTCTAAAGGTAAAAAGGGGACTGTTGTAGTTGTTGATATGTAAGGACAGACTAGATAGGCAATGTGGTCTTTTTCTGTCATCATGTTTCTATGTTTCTATGTAAAAGACTGCAACCTAAATGTCCACCAATTAATATCAATAACACAAAGTAAACCTTTCTAGAAAAGGGAGCTCCCATTGAAAAATATTCTTATGTTGGAATGTTTATCATGAAGCCATGAAACCTCTCGTGACAAACTCTCCTTTTTAATATTTTTTATCTGGTGTACTAAACACCGCTAATGTGTTCCAACACAAACAGCTCTGAAAACACTTCAAAACACATATGTAAAACTTAGAAAAGCAAAAAACTTGTAGTTTAGTTCTTTTGAATTCATAAGAACATAAAATATGCCATACTAGGTCAGACCAAGGTCCATCAAGCCCAGTATCCTGTTTCCAACAGTGGCCAATCTAGGTCACAAGTATCTAGCAGTATCCCCAAAAAAACACAGGTTCCACAATGTTTGTACTGAGGCAAGCACTGATATCCCAGAGCTCCTTTAATAATGGTTTATGGACCTTTCTTCCAGGACTTGTCAAAGCCTTTTTTAAACCCGGTTACACCAACAGCTTTTCCTACATCCTCTGGTAATGAATTCCAGAGTTTGATTGCACGTTGAGTGAAAAAAATATTTTCTCTTATTAGTCTTAAATAGTTTACCCTGTAGCTTCATTGCATTTCCCCTAATCTTTCTAAATTTTGATGGCTTAAACAATCGATCAATGTTTACCCGTTCCACTCCATTCATTAATTTATAGACCTCTATCATATCTCCCCTCAGCTGTCTCTTTTCCAGGTTGTAGAGTCCTAACCTTTTTAGCCTCTCTTCATAGGCGTATCCTTCCATCCCCTTTACCTATTTGGTGGCTCTTCTCCATACCTTTTCTAATAACGCTATATCCTTTTTAAGATATGGTGACCAGAAGTGCACACAATATTCAAGGTGCAGTCGCATCTTGGAGGGATACAGAAGCATTATAATATCCTCCCGACAGCTACGCCAGCAATCGATATCCAGCTGTTTGTTCCTGAAGCATTGTTTCTTATTGCATACGAACGCTCCATTCAATGCCAGAATGATGTCCCAAAATGAACACAACACTGCATTTAGAGCTTATTGATCCTTATAGCTCATGTCCTGGTGATGTCCCAGTTTTAATACTATTTCCTTTTTTAATTGATATTGCTTTATTGATTTTTTTGTGTTTCAAATGTGTGCATATAAAGTCCAAAGCCATTTCACTGGACACATTTTTTAGGAGATATTGGACATTAAGGGGTTGAATTGCAAGGGTGCCAATAATGTTGACCACAACTGTAGATATATCCTAGAGGAAAGGAGTGACAGGGGAGATACAATACAGTTGTTTCAATACTTGAACAATATTAATAACCAAAAAATCTTTTCCAAAGCACAGGAAGCCTAGAATTAGAGGCCATGTTCTGAAGCTTCAAGGAGGTAGGCTAAAAGGCAACATCAGGAAGTATTTTTTCATATAGAGAATAGTGGATGATGGAATGCCTGCCTGACAGAGGTGATGGAAACCAAAACAATAATGTAATTAAAACTGTAGTGGGATAAACAGAGAATCCCTTAATGGCTGAAGTGGGTACTCCATCTTTGAAACTGAAGGCGACCTCTAAAGCCAGTATAAAACAATAAAGTTCAGGAGTCTGTGATAAAATCAACTTTCTCCACCAAAAGCCTTTCCAAATCATAGTGCACAAAGGGTTCCCAGTGATGCCACCAAAACTCCTCCTTCAATCTCAAGACAGGAGAAAGCAACCCACGCAGGCAAGAAAAACATGAGAGGCTGAACGTGGTATGCATAAAAATTCCCATCCATAAAACTTCTCTCAGGACTTTGATTCTTGGCTGTCTACCTTTCTTAACCCCTCCTCCCCCACTCTTATTCTCGGGGATCTTAACATTCATGTTGATGTCCCCTCTAACTTCCATGTTTTAAAGCTCCTCTCCCTTACCTCCTCATACGACCTTCACCTCTGCTCTACTGCCCCTGCTCACCAACATGGCCACTGCCTCGACCTGATTTTCTTCTCTAACTGCTCACCCTCCAACTTCTGTAACTCTGTCCTTCCCTTATCTGACCACCACGTTTAAAGTCTTATTATTCATCATCCCCCCACTTCAGCCTCGTCCTGTCTCCACTATCCTTTCTAGAAACCTTCTTGCTATTGATCCCTTAGATCTCTCCTTCATTATTTCCTCACCCCTTTCATCCATTCTATTATCCAAATCCATTGATGAGGCTGTGACCTCATATAACGCTGTACTCTCCTCTGCCCTGGATGTTCTTGCTCCCCTTGCTCCACGTCCTGTTAGGCGCTCTTCTCCCCAGCCCTGGCTCTCACCCACTGCCCGCTATTTGCGCTCCTGTGCCCGCTCTGCTGAGCATGCCTGGCTCAAATCCCGCTCCAATGCTGACTTTCTCCACTTTATATTCATTCTCTCCTCTTTCCAATCAGCCATTGCACTTGCTAAACAAGTCTACTTCATCCATCTGACGAACTCTCTTGCCTCTGATCCTCGTCATCTCTTTAACACACTTAGTTCTCTCCTCAGTGTGCCTCCACCTCTGATTCCTCCCTCCCTTCCTGCCCAAACCTTGGCTGAGTACGTTCATGACAAAATCCACAAGATCACCTTCCAATTCCCCAACACTCTTACTACCCCCCCCTCCCATTTCCCAATTCTCCTCCCTCACTTCTGCTACCCTTTCTTCCTTCCCTATGGTCTCTGATAAGGAAGCTTCACTCCTTCCTTCTTTCTCTAAACTTACTACCTGCTCATCTGACCCCATCCCCTCCGACCTCCTTAGCTCCATCTCCTCCACTATCGTCCCTTCCATCTCTCATATTCTCAACCTAACACTCTCCACCGCAACTTTCCCTTCTGACTTCAAGCACGTTGTGGTCATACCCCTTCTCAAGAAACCCTCACTTTATCCCACCTGTCCTTCTAACTATCGACCCATCTCTCTCCTTCCCTTCATCTCTAAACTACTTGAGCGTGCAGTCTATAACCACTGTCTCGACTTCCTGTCCTCTCATGTTCTCCTGGATCCTTTACAATCTGGCTTCCGTCCCCTACATTCCACTGAGACAGCTCTTACCAAAGTCACTAATGATTTGTTCCTGGCAAAATCCAAAGGCTTTTATTCTGTCCTCATCCTTCTTGATCTCTCTGCTGCTTTCGATATTCTTGACCACAACCTTCTTCTTATCACCCTGTCCTCACTAGGTTTCAAGGACTCTGTACTTTCTTGGTTCTCCTCCTACCTCTCCCATCGCTCTTTCAGCATGTGCTTCGGTGGCTCCTCCTCCTCTTCCACCCCATTACCTGTAGGTGTACCTCAGGGTTCCGTCTTGGGACCGCTCCTCTTCTCTCTCTATACCCAGTCCCTTGGTGCCCTTATCTCTTCCCATGGCTTTCACTATCATCTCTATGCTGACGACTCTCAAATCTACCTCTCTATACCTGTTATCTCTCCAGAAATCCAGGCTAAGATCACGGTCTGCCTCTCTGACATTGCTAGCTGGATGTCCCTCCGCCGCTTAAAATTGAACATGGCCAAGACTGAACTCCTTATCTTTCCCCCAAATGCCTCCCTCCTCTTTCCCCTTTCTCTGTCTCTGTAGATAACTCTGTTATCCTTCCTGTCTCTTCAGCACGTAACCCTGGTGTTATCTTTGACTCCTCTCTCTCTTTCTCTCTACATATCCAACTCATTGCTAAGGGGTATGTTTACTAAAACCCCGTTAGGTGCGCGCCACGCTATTGTGCGGGATGCCATATAAGGAGTGGGCGTTTCAGTCTGAAAAAGCAAACCGGGATTAATCATGCGCTAATGTGTGCTGTGCGCTAATGTGTGCTGTGCGCTCATGTGCGCCGCGCACATTAGCGCATGAGAAACTTGCCACCCTGTCCGGGCTATACCCATGGTACCTTGCTCCTCATTATGCACATTGGAAGGCCAATACTGGCAACAGTGCTGGCAGTGTGGGCTGTGGAGGGTGTTTGCAGCCACCACACACTGGATAGACAGACACACACTCCCACACCTATGCCAGCATTGTGCTACTATAGAGGAGTTTAGCAGCCCTGGCCACCACACCAGTCCTGGGCACAGTACAGGCATGGATATGGTACGCAATATTGTTGGGGGTCACTCCCCAGGGTGGTAAACACTGTCAGAGACCAGACCTGAAGCACACACCGCAGACATCAGAAAGATTGTTATGATGGAGCTCAATCAGCAAACTGTGCTTAACGTAGGAATTGCTATCTGCCAGTAATCCTAGCAAACGTTTGATAGCTGTGTACCATATACCCAGGTGTAGGGTGGCATTGCTAAGGTATGCAAGTGCTATTATTGGGAGATGCACGCAGGGCCCAATGTCCTGCCTCTCCAGGAGGCATTGGCTAATGGGGCCTGTGGGTGTGGGTGTGGGTGTGTCTGCCCCTGTTGGCTGCTGCTTTACGGCAGAGGTTCCCAACTCCTGTCCTTGTGTGCCAAACACTGTTCGGGTTTTCATGCTGTCCCTCATGAATATGCATGAATACATCTGCATACCATGGGGGTGGTGCATATATATGCAGCACAGGCATCTTTATTAGAGGCAGCATGGAACCTGAATGGTGTTTGGCCCTCCAGGACTGCATTTGCGAGACTCTGCTCTAGGTAATGCGCCTGTTTATGGTGTCTGTGCTCGGTGGGGTAAAATATAGGCGTATTAACCCTGCGTATGTTCTCTGCAAGAAAGATTTGTCCTTACTAGCACAGTTTAGTTGTGGGAAAAAAATGAGGACTGGATTGGCAGTAGCCCCAGCTGGGCTTTGAACCTGTGATCTTCTGTTCTTGCACACACTGTCTGTGTGCACTGCACCACCTTGTTGCCACAGATATGCTGTATTCCCTGGGGAGTCCATGACTGTACATCCGACAGGGCCTGTTTGTTGCAGTGCACGGCACCCACCTGGACAGGGCTAGGCCATGGTCTGCTGTTGCCACCAGCTGCTGCCACCTCCACCACCAGTACCGCTACATCCTTAGATTGGAGACAGCATAAACCCTGAAGGATTTGTGGCCCTCCAGGACTGCATTTGGGGGAATCTGCTCTAGGTAATGTGCATGTTTCTGGTGTCTGTGCTCTGTAGCTTAAAATAGAGGTGTTTGAGCCATGCTTATGTTCTCTGCAATAAAGGTTCGTCTTTACTATCACGATATAGTTGTGGGTAAAATATGGGGACTGGATTGGCAGGAGCCCCAGCTGGGGCTTGAACCTGTGACCTTCTGTCTCCAAACACACTGGTTGTGTGCACTGCACCACCGTGCTGCCACAGAGACAGTACATTCCCTGATGATACCATGACTGTTTGTCCGGCAGGGCCTGTCTGTTGCAGTGCATTGTACCCACCTACACAGGGCTAGGCCATGGTCTGCTCTGGGCAGCTGCCACTGGCCCCCTCCACCTCCAGTACCCCTGTGCCACCATGCTGACATGCCCTTCTGCTGGTGGAGCTGGTGTTATGCAGTCTCAGGCCATCCTGTGTGCGGGTAGGTGGCTCCCTATGGTGCAGGATCTGGGGTAGGGGTGACTGCATATCTGTCCGCACGTCCCCCAATCACCGCCTGCCAATGTTCCGTGCCCTTGGGGGTACCTGCTGGGTACTATCCCCTGTGACACTGTGATAAACACTCTCATGCCCATGTTGGGCCCTCATCAGTTGCTGTCTGGCTGCTGTTCAGTTTCAGCATTCCTAAGTGCCACCTAGGCATCTGCCTAGTCCGCACTGTGCCCCAGCTGCACCACAGCAAGTGCCGCCGGAGCCCTCTGTATCCCCTTTCCCAACATCTGTCCAGTTGCCCATTCCGACCTGCCCGCCCTGCTGTTGTGGAACATGTGCATGCCATAGGTAACCTGTCCAATGGAGAGGGAAACCCTGATCAGTGCTATTTCACTGTGGGATCATTCACCTTGTATGGGGACGGAGCGTAGACCCTTCTAAAATTCATATTTATTTTTTGCGGCTTTCTTGGGAGTGTTTTTTGGAGGAACTGTCCAAAAGGAAGCCCCCGCCGAAGGGCCGGGGGATGAAAACTTGTGTACTTCAAAAGTACATTCCTCTGAACAGGTTTTCTGTAAAGAGTACTCTGTAATGAAAACCCCTGTATAAATAACTGTAGATCCAGGTATTCAATTTGATGATGATCATACTTAAGAGTGAACTGAAGGTTGGTATCCAGGGAATTCATCCAACTACAAAATTGTTGAAGGGATGCCTCCGATCCAGTCCAAACAAAAAAGATGTCATCTAAAAACCGGTTCCAGCCTAAAACATGGCTAAACGCCTCAGACTCATAAATGTATTTCTCCTCAAAATTAGCAACATATAATGAGGCCACAGTGGCACCCATCGCGACTCCGTAGTACTTTTGAAGTACACAAGTTTTCATCCCCCGGCCCTTCGGCGGGGGCTTCCTTTTGGACAGTTCCTCCGTATTCGCCGGTTATGTTCCTCAAGAGCACAGTATCGAATACATGCAAAAGATCTTACTCAACGTTTGTTAGCTAGAGGATACCCTGAGGCTTTGTTGCGCAAAGCTTTTAAGCGGGCTTTAAATAATCATCCAGATTGGTGGGAAAATGACTCTAAGGCCCCTAAAAATGAACGTAGGGTTATTGGAGTAGTTCCTTTTGTTCCTAGAGCTGCTCAGGTGGTGCGTATACTTAAAAATCACTGGGGTATGTTATCCTGGCACCCTTGTTTTCAACAACCTTTGATGGTTGCTTATCGGAGGACTCGGACAATAGCTAATTGGTTAATACACCCAGAGGGGTCTGACTCGAGGGTTCAGATTTCACAAACTGGACATTTTATGTGTGGTAACTGTGATTTTTGTGCCACATCGTTAGAAGGAGCCAGTTGGGAAGATCCGATTACTGGCATACATTACACCTCCAAGTCTTATTCGGACTGCCAAACTTCTTTTGTGGTTTACCTGTTACTTTGTCAGTGTCCTAAGCTGTATGTGGGACGAACTATCCGCCCTGTAAGGAAGCGATTAATGGAACATCGATCGAGGATCAATGCTCGCCAGGACTTTGCTCCCTTAGTACCACATTGCCAACAGATGGGTCATCATTTTGAGAATTTACGGTGGCGGATTCTGGAAGTCATTCCGTTGATGCCTCGGGGGGGAGATCGCCAGGCACGTTTACAACATGCCGAACAGTACTGGATTCATCGGCTGGGGTCTGTAGCACCTGCAGGTATGAATGTGGACATTGATTGGTGGAGCCTACACTTGTGATATTTAGAGGAGGAGTTGGAGTTTTCTCTATTGCTGCTGGTCCTGACGTCATCTCTTGCTCTACTTAAATTGAACTGCGTTGCTGGAGGATTTATTCGCCTGAAGAAGAGCTGTAAGAGCTGAAAAACGGCTTGAAACACTGTCAGTGTTGCGAGAATCCTACCGGGGATGTATTCTGTGAGCTGACCCCCGAAGGTTGGACAGTGATAGTTACTCCATGGGGAGATTCAGCTAAGTACTTTTAATTCCTTGCTGTTGTTTGAGGCTGGGCATCTGATGACGATGTGGATTACTTTGTCTATTTAGCCTACACTAAACCAACTAAGGGATTAATTTTTCTGTTGCTTCAAGTAGTAACAGTTGACGGCAACGGGTGTTGTCCTGTCTAATCAGGACCGAGATAGTCGGTCTTTTAAATTGATTAAAAAGGAGGACTCACTACGAGACATGAAATGTTTCCTGTCAGGGTGAGTGATCCGACAAAAAATATTTATTTTCTTTTTGGGGGGTGGGAGTAGTTCTTTAATAGGTAGTTTGGGGAATCAAGTATTTATGGGATTTATGGGGTTGATTCCCAGGGGTGTTTTTTTTTTTTTGAAATTGTTTTTTTTTTTGAAATTTTTTGAAGTAGAGGTACTGTATAGCAGTTGCATTCTTAGATATTACTACAGTCTTTGACTCTGTTAATCATGCTGTTTTATTGTTCAGATTGGTAGATCTGGTGATCCAAAATGGTATTTTGGATTATTTTTGGTCTTATGTGGATGGTCAGCAGCAGAAGGTTTATCTGGAAGGACAGGTTTCTGATTTGTTTCTGATACATTGTGGGTTACCTCAGGGCTCTGCTTTGTCTGCTGTCCTTTTTAATGTTTACATCTTTCCTCTATTTGTATTTGATGCCGTCTTTAAAGTTAGGGTATAGTCTATACACTGATAATATAACGATTTATTTAGCTTCAGATACAGTAAGTCTTTAGATCTTTTATTGTGAGATTTGGATAACTATATAGGCAAAATTTCTCATTGGTTCAGGTTCAAGATTTAAAATCGAACCTTGCAAAAGCTGAATTGATGGTTCTTCATTGGAAACAACAGCTTGATGTACTCAAGATGGTTAATATAGGAACCTGTCAGGTTCCAATTTCGCATTAGGTTAGATACTTAGGGGTATGTTTACTAAACCCTCTTAACGTGCGCGCCGCGTTAGTCTGCAGGATGCCATAAAAGGAGTGGGCGGTCCGGTCAAAAGTAGCAAAATGGGATTAGCGCGCGCGCTCTTGTGCGCTGCGTGCTCTTGTGCGCCGCGCACATTAGCGCACGAGAAACACGCGCGGGAAGCATAAGCAGTTGCGCTGATGTGCAAACAGAGTAACAGGGTTGCAGTACAATGGTGAAGACCCTGACAGATAGTGCAGGGGTCATGGGTTCAATCCCCCACTGTGCCCAATGAATAAGGCTGGCTGAGGCACTACCATTTATGTGTAATATTGCATTATGAGGCAATTTAATATTGTTTTAATTAGTGCTGCTAGCAAACACACTCTCAAAGCGCTGTAACATAAGGTGCTGCATAAGGCACCCCATAAGGTACCCCAGAGGGCACATTTTAAAGTGCACTGTCCGCCAAGGCACCCTACAATGTTGCTTAAAGGGTGGCCTATAGGGTGCCATATAGGGTGCCCTATGAGGCACGGCAAGGTCATAGCACTGTTTTTGATGGCAGCACTGTGCATTTAAACGCATGAAAATCTTAAGTAGGTGCGCTGACATGCAAGGAGGGACAGCAGTGTAGCACAATGGTTAAGGCACTGACTGATGATACAGGGGTCATGAGTTTGATCCCCAGTGTGCTGAATACTTAAGGCTGGCTGAGGCATCAGCTTTGACATGTAAATATTGTTTCCTGCTGCACTTTATTTGTATTTTATTAATTGCTGCCAGCAAACACACCCTCATGTGCCGTAACCTAAGGTGCTGCATAAGGCACCCTATAAGGCACTCCATAGGGCACATTATAAAGTGCACTGTCCGCCACGGCACCCTATAATGTCCCCTATAGGGCACCCTATAAGTCGCTCCATAGGATACCGTATAGTGCACCTTATATGGACGGTAACCATAAGGTGCCCTATCGGGCGCCCTATAAAGCGCCCTCTGAGGCACCTTATGGGTACAGTACACTGAGGGTGTTTTTGCTGGCAGCACTAATGTACATTAAAAATAGATAATGCTTTGGACAGCCCTATCAAATAACCCATGACCTCTGGCTCCACAGGCAATGAAGTAACCAGTGGGCTACAGCTACTAGCAAGCCCCTGACTGGCTGCAGAAGGACTGCATGTCACCACACAAACAGTCTGCTGTGGTCACCAGGATAGGGTTAGCCCACCCATACCCATGATGCACTGCACATGCAAATCAGCCGTCTACAGATGAACACAAGATGGGGTATGCACCCCCACAGCACCTCGGCCTGGTAGGGGGAACTGACCGTGTGTGGTACTGGCACAGAGTAGCTACACACCGTCACATTGTGCAGGTACTGCACTCACCCTGAGGGTGAGGTGGGGCGCCCAGCACCAAGTCCACAGCAGAGATAGGCCATGCTGCAGGTCCCCAGCAGTGCTAATGTGTGAGATAGGTAGTTTTTGCAGACACATCTTGGATATATCTGTATGTCTCAGTCAGGTGTAGCCCCTATGGACTCCTAGGAGAATTATGTACCACCACCCTCCTCTTCCAGGGCTGAGGGTAGTAAACAGGGTCTCCCCCAACAGATCCACATTCTACCTTCCTGCAATGGTGGCAGTAGAGGGGACCATCAACCCCAGTCCTGCTGGGGAAAAGACACCCTACAGGGCAGTCAATGCAGCTCTGTACACATCCATAACACAATAGCAGACAGACCTTAGGCCTGGATATGCTAAGCTGCACCCCACCACTATCTGATATTCTCCTGCAACAAGCCTTCAGGCGCTGCACCCTGCAAGGCACTCCATCAAGACACATACCAGCTGCAGACAGTCTGCTAGCTAGTCCATGCTCCTAGTAGAAATGCGTGCACCCAGAACTCGGATGTCAGCATACACAACAAGCAAATAAGTCAGTGACTGGGGCCCCAAAAGAAAAGCCACAAATATCACATAAGAGAAACACTATACAGCACTATGGGGGTGCCTAGCCATGCTGTGGTCACTGCACAGTCAGGGTGAGAGTGATCTCCCAGCAGGACATGCTGTGGCCACCCTGTCTGTGCAGGTGGTGGCCGGGCACTACAATGTCCCAGCCAGTGCCCTATGCCCTGTGCAGATGCATCCTGGCCAGGCCACACTGTCCGGGCTATACCCATGGTACCTTGCTCCTCATTATGCACATTGGCAGGCCAATACTGGCAACAGTGCTGGCAGTGTGGGCTGTGGAGGGTGTTTGCAGCCACCACACACTGGATAGACAGACACACACTCCCACACCTATGCCAGCATTGTGCTACTATAGAGGAATTTAGCAGCCCTGGCCACCACACCAGTCCTGGGCACAGTGCAGGCATGGATATGGTACGCAATACTGTTGGGGGTCACTCCCCAGGGTGGTAAACACTGTCAGAGACCAGACCTGAAGCACACACCGCAGACATCAGAAAGGTTGCTATGATGGAGCTCAATCAGCAAACTGTGCTTAATGTAGGAATTGCTACTGCCAGTAATCATAGCAAACTTTTGATAGCTGTGTACCGTATTCCCAGGTGTAGGGTGGCATTGCTAAGATATGCAAGTGCTAGTATTGGGAGTTGCACACAGGGCCCAATGTCCTGCCTCTCCAGGAGGCATTGGCTAATGGAGCCTTTGGGTGTGGGTGTGTCTGCCCCTGTTGGCTGCTGCTTTACGGCAGAGGTTCCCAACTCCAGTCCTGGTGTGCCAAACACTGTTCGGGTTTTCATGCTGTCCCTCATGAATATGCATGAGATACATCTGCATACCATGGGGGTGGTGCATAGATATGCAGCACAGGCATCTTTATTAGAGGCAGCATGGAACCTGAATGGTGTTTGGCCCTCCAGGACTGCATTTGGGAGACTCTGCTCTAGGTAATGCACCTGTTTATGGTGTCTTTGCTCTGTAGGGTAAAATGTAGGTGTTTTGGGCATGTTTACGTCATCTGCAATAAACGTTCTGTCTGTATTAGCACTTTGTAGTAGTGGGTAAAATATGGGGACTGGGTTGGCAGGCACCATAGCTGGGACTTGAATCTTTGACCTTCTGCTGCCAAATACACTGGTTGTGTGCACTGCACCACCGGGTTGCCACAGAGACAGTGCATTCCCTGGTGATACCATGACTGGTTGTCCGGCAGGGCCTGTCTGTTGCAGTGCATGGCACCCACCTACACAGGGCTAGGCCATGGTCTGCTCTGGGCAGCTGCCACTGCCCCCCTCCACCACCCGTACCCCTCTGACACCATGCTGACATGCCCTTCTGCTGGTGGTGCTGGTGGTGTGCAGTCTCAAGCCATCCAGTGTGCAGGTAGGCAGCTGCCTATGGTGCGTGTTCTGGGGTAGGGGTGCCTGCATAGGCGTCCACGCTTCCCCCCAACACCGCCTGCCAATGTTCTGTGCCCTTGGAGGTACCTGCTGGGTACTATCCCCTGTGACACTGTGATAAACACTCTCGTGCCCAGGTTGGGCTCTCATCAGTTGCTGTCTGGCTGCTGTTCAGTTTCAGCATTCCTAAGTGCCACCTAGGCATCTGCCTAGTCCGCACTGTGCCCCAGCTGCACCACAGCATGTGCTGCCTGCAGCTCTCTGTATCCCCTTTCCCAGCATCTGTCCAGTTGCCCATTCTGACATGCCCGCCCTGCTGTTGTGGAACATGTGCATGCCATAGGTAACCTGTCCAATGGAGAGGGAAACCCTGATCAGTGCTATTTCACTGTGGGATCATTCACCTTGTATGGGGACAGAGTGAACCCTTCCAAAATTTTTATTTTTTGGGGCTTTCTTTGGAGTGTTTTTTGATGTTTCCCATTACTATCTCTATTGCCCAGCTTGATTATGATTTTTTTTTATTTTGTTGGGGTCATTTTCAATGTTTATTTGTACTTTTGTTCCGTGCACATGTATCACACTTATCATTTTTTTGTAGGTTTCCCTGGTTTTGCTGTACATTGCTGACAGAAATGGTTTCTTTTCCCTTTAAATCAGCTCTAACGCGAGGTTTTCACTTGCGTTAGTTTTGGCCTCAAATTTCACATCGTTAGTGTGCGGGGAGCCTCTCCCCTCCCACTCTCCACCCATTGACCCCTTCTCTCCGCCCCTGGGGAGCCTTCCTCCGCCCTCCGGGAGCCTTTTCCCGCCTTCAGCACTCGTTTGCGCCGCTGCGTGCGTGAGCGCGCACTAAAGCGCATTTGTGCCCCGTAAAGCATCATTAGCGCACGCTAAGGTACCTTAGCGCGTGATAATTGCACAGCGCGCACGTTAAGAAGTTTTAGTAAACATACCCCTTAGTAAACCTACCCCTTAGGTATTTTAATAAATGATCAGCTTTCTTTTCATCCCTATGTTTGAGATATGGTTAGGAGATGTTTTTTAAACTGGTTTCTGCATCATTTAAAATGTTTAGATCCTTCTGATTTTAGGACAGTGTTATAAAATCTTGAGTTATCACCATTTGATTATTGATAGCGTTTTCTTGGTTAGGTTGCCAATAGCGAACCTCTGACCATTACACTGTATCAGACTGCTGCTATTCGTCTTTTAATGGGTGCCAAACTGTATGATTATATTACACCTCATTTATAGCATTATACATTTTACCGCTTAGTTTTCATATTTATTTTAAGTTATTGGCTTTGGTTTCTAAAGTACTGCGATGGAGGGTCATATTACCTTAGTTGATCCCTTGGGAATTTTAGATTCCATCATGCAGTTTACATTTACAGGATTGTCATTACGTGTGTCTTCCAGCTTTTGTGCTCTTTTGGACAGTAGATTTTGAATCTGTTTTTTGCAAGGGCTGTTTTTTTAATCAACTTTCTTTTGATTTAAGACAACAGGAAGATTATTTAGGGGTATGTTTACTAAACTGCGTTAGTGCAATTCGCGTTAGGAGCCGCGGTAGTAACAGAAACCCCAAGTAAGGACATGGGCGGTACATCGTCACCACTAACGCGCGTTAAAAAAATTAACGAGCGTTACCGGGCGCCGTGGCGCATCACTGCGTGTTAAACGTAAGAAGACGTACAGACACAAAGCACTGAAACAGAGCTGTAGCAGAATGGTTACGGTACTGACCGCTGTTACAGGCAGCATGGGTTCGAGTCCCCAGTGTGCCTAATGCAGAAGGCTGTCCCAGGCATCACCCTGTACATTACAGAGGGAAAGAGGAGGCATGTTTTTCGTTATGCTGAGTATTGGTGTCAGAAAAACACCCTCGGAGTGTGCCTAGCCACGTACGTTGGTGCATGCGAGGTTGCGTGCATTGGTACGTGCGTAGCTGCGCGCGTACAATCGTGCGTGGGTACGTGTGAATTTACGTGCGTGGGTACGTGTGTTTTTACCAGTGTGGGCATCTTATTTTACAGACTCTGTAGGGTGTCTTGCACCTATGCATTATGCTAGCAGATGTACGTGTGATGGCCTATGGTTTATCAGAGCCTGTGAGCAGGTGCTGGGGTTTCACAGGGTTGGATTGTGCCAGTCACACCCATGATGCACTGCACATGCAAATCAGCTGTCCACAGATACACACCATGGGGAATGCACCCCCACAGCACCTCGGCCTGGTAGGGGGAACTGACCATGTGCACCCCCACAGCACCTCGACCTGGTAGGGGGTACTGACCGTGTGTTGTACTGGCACAGAGTAGCTACACACCGTCACATTGTGCGGGTACTGTGCTCACCCTGAGGGTGCAGTGAGGCACCCAGCACCAGGTCCACAGCACCGTCCATGGCTGAAAGAGGCCATGGTGCAGGTCCAAAGCAGTGTTACTGTGTGAGATAGGTAGGTTCTGCAGGACCACCTTGGGACATCTTTGTCTGTTTCAGTCAGGTGTAGCCCCCTATGCACCACCACCACCCCCCCCCCCCGGGCCGAGGGTGGCAAGCAGGGTCTCCCATCAAAAGATCCACAGTCTACCTCCCTGCAAAGGTGGCAGTAGAGGGGAACATTAACCCTAGTCCTGCTGAGGAACAGACACCCGACAGGGCAGTCAATGCAGCTCTGCAGCCATAACACAATAGCAGACAGACATTAGGCCTGGATATAGTATGCTGCATCCCACCACTATCTGATATTCCCCTGGTGCAAGCCATCAGCCACTGCACCCTGCAAGCCACTCCATCACAACACCTACCAGCTGCAAACAGTCTGCCTACACCCAGAACTGAGATGTCAGCATACACAGCAAGCAGATACATCAGTGACTGGGCCCCAAAAAGAAACCCACATTTATCACATGAGAGAAATACTAGATAGCACTATGGGAGTGCCTAGCCATGCTGTGGTCACTGCACAGTCAGGGTGAGTGTGATCTCTCAGCAGGATATACTGAGGTCACCCTGTCTGTGTAGGTGGTGGCCGGGCACTACAATGTGCCTGTCACTGCCCTATGCCCTGAGCAGATGCACCCTGGCCAGGCCACCCTGTCCGGCCTATACCCATGGTACCTTGCTCCTCATTATGCACATTGGCAGCCCAATACTGGCAACATTGCTGGATAGACAGACAGCCACCCCCACACCTATGCCAGCATTGTGCTACTATAGAGGTGGTCAGCAGCCATACCCACCACACCAGTCATGGGCATAGTACAGGCATGGATATGGTACACAAGGCTGTTGGGGGTCACTCCCCAGGGTGGTGAACACTGTCAGAGACCAGACCTGCAGCAAACACCGCAGACATCAGAATGATTGTTATGGTGGAGCTCAATGAGCAAACTGTGCTTAACGTAGGGATTGATATCTGCCAGTTATCATAGGGAACGTTTGATAGCTGTGTAACATATACCCAGGTGTAGGGTGGCATTGCTAAGGTATGCAAGTGCTAGTATTGGGAGATACAGGCAGGGCCCAATGTCTTGCCTCTCCAGGAGGCATTGGCCAATAGGGCCTGTGGGTGGGTGTGTGGCCCTGTTGGCTGCTGCTTTACGGCAGAGTTCCCCAACTCCAGTCCTGGTGTTCCAAACACTGTTCGGGTTTTCATGCTGTCCCTCATAAATATGCATGAGCTACATCTGCATACCATGGGGGTGGTGCATAGCTATGCAGCACAGGCATCTTTATTAGAGGCAGCATGAAGCCGGAATGGTGTGGGGCCCTCCAGGACTGCATTTGCGGGACTCTGCTTTAGGTAATGTGCCTGTTTCTGGTGTCTGTGTTTGGTGTGGTAAAATATAGGCCATGCGTATGTTCTCTGCAATAAAGGAGTGTCTTTACTATCACTGTTTAGTGGTGGGTAAAACTATGGGGACTGGGTTGGCAGGAGCCCCAGCTGGGATTTGAACCTGTGACCCTCTGGTCTTACAGACACTGGCTCTGTCTGTTGCACCACACTGTGGCCACAGAGACAGTGCAGTCCCTGGAGTTAGTTAAACCGGCCTGATGAGTCAGAAACCCTGCTCTGCAACAGGTTTACAGTGGCCTCATTTACCTTCTATGGCGGCAAAGGTGCACATAAACCTCAGAACTGACCTCAAAAAAGGGGCACACACCCATAACCAAGCTGGGCAACAATGATATCATTGGGCAACATTACACAACACTCCCAGGACAGCTCCATTACAATGAAATGATCTTTGAAAGGGTCTGCGGAGCGTAGACCCTTCCACACATCATTTCATTTTCATTTGGTGCTTTCCAGGGAGTGTTGTTCCTTGTTGCCCATTGCTATCACTGTTGCCCAGCTGAATTATGCTTTTTAAAATGTTTCTTGTGGTCATTTTTAACGTTTTATGTGAAATTTTGTTCTGTGCACATGTATCACACTGCTCACGTTTTGTGGGTTTCCCCGGTTTTGCTGTACATTGCTGACGGAAATGGTTTCTCTTCCCTTTAAATGCCTTTAACGACAGATTTTCATTCGCGTTGGAATTGAGCTCTGAAATTCAGCGCGTTAGTATGAGGGGAGCCTCTCCCCGCCCACTCTCTGCCCATTGACCCCTTCTCTCCGCCCACTCTCCACCTTCTGCGCTGTTTTAACGCGCCGCGGAGCTTTACGATCGTTAACTACGGTTAACGCGCGTAGTATGACGTTAACGGTCGTTAGCGTGTCGGTACGCGCGTTATACGGCACTTACGGTCATTAACGTCGTATAACGCACGTTAGTCACGTTTAACGCACTTTAGTAAACATCCCCCTTAGTGTTTCATAAAAGGTAAAGGCTTTCTATTTTTGGAAGGTTTTTGATTAATTAATAGGATCATCGGGGCTTGATGTTTTTATTTTTTCTTTCATCTTATAGTTTGTGGGATTTGTGATTTATTTTATTTATTCTCTGTATTCATTGTTCATTGATCAAATGTTATGTTTTATGTTATAGATTATTTATTATGTAATTTTGCAAAACAATGGAGTATGTACAAGATCTGTGGTATAAAAGCATTTAAATAAATATAATGGGCTCTCCAAAATTAGACAATAAAGGGGACAATAAAGATGATCAGGTATACAGTTCACAAAAACAATGAAAAATGATGGCAAATTGTCCCAATCCAGCTCTCAATCAGTGGGTACTTCCTTGTTCTCTCAGGCATATCTTTCAATCCGTGATCTTTACAGGAAAGTTTTATTTATTTATTTATTTAACAGGCATATTTTTATACCACTTTATCCTTTAGTCAAAGCAGTTTACAGCATAACAAGGTAACGGTTTACATTATAAAATTGGAACATTGAACAGTTGACAGTTAACGTTATATACATGAGAAATTATATTCATGATGAAGTATGTACGTGAGAACTTATTTACATGAGAACTTATGTGCATGTGAACTTATTATGGGATTGGATAGTAAGGTGGCATAAACTTGGATGTTAACGTAACATAGGGCAGTAGATGGACATTAGGATTGTTGAGGTTAGGTTAAGTTCAGTTGGGTTTGTGTCATGTTATATAATGGTTCCAAAGTGTTCTGTGAACTGGAGAGTTTTTAGTTTTTGCCTGAATTCTTTGATGTCTTTAGTGGCTCTAATATCATCAAGGAGGGAGTTCCATAGGGCAGGAGCAGTGATGGAGAAGGCCCTTTTCCAGGTGATTTGTTTTGCTTTTGTTTGGGCATTGGTTGTAGCGAGCCGGTTCTTGCTGTTGGTTCTTCAGGGTTGGGTTTCAGGGTCTCTTGTGATCAATGTTTGGAGGGTATCTGCTGAGGTGTGATGTAGTATTTTAAATATGGTGAGCATTGTTTTGAACTTTGTTTGTGAGTGTATTCAGAGCTAGTGTAGTTGATACAGG
Organism: Ichthyophis bannanicus; assembly: GCA_033557465.1. NCBI lineage: Eukaryota > Metazoa > Chordata > Amphibia > Gymnophiona > Ichthyophiidae > Ichthyophis > Ichthyophis bannanicus. The sequence goes on from CM066046.1 coordinate 43,910,406, forward strand.
AATGGTGTTATGTGATTGTGTCTTGTAGATCCTGTGATGATGCAGGCTGCCATGTTTTGGGCCATCTGCAGTGGATGAATGGTATGCTTTGGGAGGCCTTGATATATGAGATTGCAGTAGTCAAGGATCAGCGTTATGGTAACTTGGAAGATGGTTTGGAAATCGTTATGGTTGATCAGCAGTTTCAGTTTCTCTCCTCCTCCCTCTCCTAAATCTTTGCCTTAGTCAGGTGCCTGTGTGACTTACATCTTGGGATACAGAAATCCAAGGGAATTATATACGATAGGGGGCGAGAGGTTGGTGTGCATAGGCCAGGAGAAGGACTTCAGAGTGATTGTTCTGTAGGTCTCAAGGTGGCGAAACAATGTGAAAAGGTGGTGGCCAAAGCCAGAAGGATACTGGGTTGCATACAGAAAGAAATAACTAGCAAAAAGGAGGAGGTATTAATGCCTCTGTACAAGTTGCTGGTGAGGCCTCACTTGGACTATTGTGTTCAGTTTTGGAGACCATATCTCACAAAGATTATAAAAAGTCTTGAAACAGTTCAGAGGAAGGCAATGAAAACGATTTGGAGCCTGCGCCAGAAGATGTATGAAAGGAAACTTGAAGACCTAAATATGTATACCCTAGAGGAGAGGAGGGCCAGGGGAGATATGATACAGACATTTAAATACTTAAGGGGTATTAATGAACAAACAAACCTTTTTCAAAGAAGGGGAAGTTGTAAAACTAGAGGGCATAAAAATGAAGCTCAAGGAGCTAAACTTAAAAGCAACATCAAGAAATATTTTTTCACTGAAAGGGTGGTGGATGCTTGGAATGCCCTCTCGATGGAAGTAGTAGAGGCAAATACAGTGATGAAATTCAAAATGGCATGGGACAGACACAGTGGATCCCTTTATAGCAAGAGGATAACATCAAAATCGTAGTTACTCACCTGTAACAGATGTTCTCCAGTGACAGCAGGAATCAGTCCTCACATATGGGTGACGTCGGCATCAACGGAGCCTGTGCAGAGTATGTCCCCAGCTTTCAAAGAACCACTCCGGTACCAATGGAGTCATTGGAGTCATCTGAATCAGAAGACTCAAAGTATCTACAGGCCGGGTGCTCTCGTATTGCCTGCCGCCGGTACTGATCGAAGTCAGCATCGGAATGCCTAAGTACCAGACCCTCTATGCCAGACACCAATTCTAGGGCCGGCATAGATGGAAGCATGGAGAGTGGTGCACCAGTAGATTCAGATACATTCAATACTGGTATTGGTACCGATGGCTGCGGAACCGATTGCAGTGGCTTTAGCGGTACCGAGACTGCTAACAATGCCTCAAGACTGCGATCAATGGATAGGATACGTTGATCCATGAAGCCCACCGATGTCTGAGTGTCGGTACCGGCAGAGCAGGCCACGACCCCAGAACATGGCAACAAGAGTTCTCTGGAGGTGGAAGCCTTGGGAACATCCTGGGACCCCGTTAATGCTTTGGAAGAAAGAACCTCCCGCTGCGGTTGTTTCGCCGATGTATTCTCCTCAAGGGCAATGCTAGTAGCATCTCGATGCTTAGAAGGAGAACTACCCTTTGAGGACCGGCCGGTCTTGGAGGAAGACCTGAATTTGGTTACCTGAGATCCATGGGAGGAAAATGAAGCCCTGGACGTCGATGCAACGGACATTGCATCTGAGGTAAAGAGGGTGCCAAGTTTTGCAGCTCTATTCTGCAGGCCCCTCTTAGTCATCTTTCTGCAAAGGAGACACTCTGATGGCAAATGGTCAGGGCCCAAACACTTAAGACACCAATCATTGGTGTCGGTAGCAGAAATGGTACTGTCACATTTTGAACATTTTTTGAAACCACTAGTTGGTTTCTCCATTTTAGAAGAAAATAGGGCCTAGTGCCCAAAATGACGCCAAAGCACCAAGAGGGGACAGACCCTCAAGAAAAGTTTTTTATTTTTTAAAAAGAAAGAAGAAGAAAATAAAGAAGACACCAGTGGTACTGGTGTAAGCATCGACAGGAAGGCAGACGCGACCACAAAAAAGAAAATTTTCTGCAGTGACAGGGTTTGCTGCCTGTCGGCTCCGTGGAAAATGAAGAACTGAAGAGGGAGAGTTGGAAAGGCGGGAAGGCAGCAGCGCAGGTGCAGTGGGATGCTCTCAAAAGCTTTCCTATATTATGCTGGGGAGCATTCCCGCGTGGGCTCCGTCGGTGCCGACGATACCCATATGTGAAGATTACATTCCTGCTTGTTCCTGGAGATCAAAGAAGAATCTCACTGCTCAAAGACGGACATAAAAAGGCACACCTGATATTTGTCCAAACCCACCTTGAGAAACCGCAGTCCTTCTGAGAAAATGTTTTCTGGATAGATGAAACCAAAACTTGAGCCCTTTAACAGTTTGATTTAAAAAAAAAAAAGGGGGTGGGGCTAACAGCATCGCGGCATGGTCTGAAGCACTGGGCTTGATTGCCGGTGCGGCTCCGACGTCCGCGGGCTGTCGCATGAGCTTCACATTTTTTTGTTGACTGGGCTTTTGGGGCTGCCGGGGTTTGGGGGGAGCTAATGGACTCTGGCGATGCCAAGTGGGAAACTGGTGTGTGTGCAGCCTGTAGGGCCCACAGGAGCACACTGACTTTAGTCAGGCTTTGCCGCGGGTGCTTAGAAGGAAAGAAACATCGCCAAACAAAACAGGCCAGTAGAAGCTTCTCCCTCCAGGGTATCTCCGTCATTAGAAGATGGCAGTTTAGCCAGAGAGTCAGCAAACTCTACACAACTGTCAGCTAGAGAAATGTCAGGGGACATTTTAGACCTGTCAGATCTGCTCTCTATGCCCTTGGGGGGGAGGGGGGGGGTCACAAATCAAAGGGCCTAGTACCGGGAAACACAGCTGGGTGTTCTTTTACCCCGGATCTTGTCCTGCTCTTGCATCAGGCCTGCTGTATGAAGCAGGGCCTCTTACAGACTCTGAGTCAAAGATCCAGCCTCCCTATCTGGTTAATGAGGTCCCCAAGCCTGAGGCAAAGTGCCGTTGGGTGGTTGATGACAATTGAGAGAAGGTAACTTCGATGGCGTCCACAGGGTCAGAGGACCCTATGGAGGGTCTCTCCAGGTTATGGAATGACAGCCCAGCGCCTGACCTGGAGGAGGGGGAAATTCCTCCAGGAGAAGATCCTAGTATTATTAGGATGTTTCAGAGGAAAGAGCTATCAGTGCTCATTTCCCAGTCTCTCAGAGTTCTGAATATCCCTCAGCAGGCACCGGTCTTGGAGACTCCGCTAGAGGACTCCCTGCTGCAGGGCTTTAAAAAGTTGGAGAAGGCCTTCCTTGTACACTTGGCTATTAAGGAGCTAATTGAGGCAGAATTGGATATACCAGAAACGGTTTTGCAGAGGGCCCAGGTGATGGCTTATTTGTACCCCATTCCTTCAGCAAAGAGGGACTTACTCAAGGTTCCAAAAGTAGACATCATGGCTATGAAGGTGACTAAGAAGACCACCATTCCAGTGGAAGGTGGTGCTGCCTTAAAGGACCTTCAAGATTGCAAACTTGAGATGATGCTGAAGCAGGCATTTGAGGTTAATGCCTTAGCATTGCAAGCCTCAATTTGTGGGACATACGTAGCCGGAGGCCGAGTCGGACCAGCAAGGAGTAGTGCCTGAGACACAGAGAGTTAGGCATGGCATACCTGGCAGATGCACTCTACAATCTGGTTAGGGCTTCGGCCAAGAGTATGATGGCAGTGGTGTCTGGCCACAGGCTGCTGTTGCTCCGTAACTGGTCGGCTGAAGTGTCGTCCAAGGCATGACTCAGTAGGCTACCTTTTAAGGGGAAGCTCCTGTTTGATGAGGCGCTAGAGAAGCTGGCAAAGGATCCGAGTGATTCCAAAGGAGTGAAGCTCCTTGAAGATAAGCCCAAGATGGCGAAACCCCTGGGCTCCGCAAGGGGACAGGGCAGAGACTTCCATAGCTTTCAGGCCATCCGTTTTGCCCCCCCCCCCTTTCAGCAAGGGTGGTACTCATCGAGAGGGTAGTCCTCTCATGGAGGAAGGGATGCAGGTAGAGGCTTCTACTCTGGAACCTCAGCTGCACCCAAGAAGACCCAATGAAGCAAGGGGGGCCCAGGAGGAGGAGTTACTGGTGGGAGGTTGTCTGCAAGAATTTTATTCTTCCTGAGTCCAGATTACATCCAATCAATGGGTTTTAGAGGTAATCAGGGACAGGTACACATTGGAATGGCCCTCCTCTGTCCAACGTCTTTGTCAGATCTCCCTGAAAGGCCCTGACAAAGGCGACGGTGGTAGCACAGACACTGAACAGGCTTCTCCTGCTGTGTGCAGTGATAGAGGTGCCAGCAGATCAGCGCAGCCTGGGCCAGTATTTTGTGGTTCCCAAAAGGAAGATTCCTTTCATCCCATTCTTGATCTTAAGCATGTGTGAAAAAGCGGATTTCTGACCGTACTAGATCTTACCGAGGCCTATCTAAATATTCCCATTCAGTTTGCACATTACATTTCAATCTGGCTATGGCACCTCAAACCTTCAAGAAAGTGATGTCAGTGGTGGTGGCCACTCTGCGCGGTGAGGGGATATTGGTCCACCCATATCTCGACGATTGGTTGATCAGCGTGAAATCCGAGGAGGAGAGTGTCGAGGTCACGCAGAGAGTGGTCTCCTTTCTTTAGGGCCTAGATTGGGTGGTCAACTTCAGCAAGAGCAAGTTGGCCCCCATAGGAACTGGGAGCCCATGTCAATTTGAAGAGGGGAATGGTGTCCCTTCTGGTGGATCGAACTGAGAAGGTCCAGGAGCAGGTCAGGAGGGTTTTGCGAATTCATGATCCATCAGTGTAGTACTACTTGCAGTTGTTTGGATTGATGGCGACCGCCTTGGATCTGATCCCATGGGCCAGGGCGCATATGAGGCCATTGCAAAGGTCTCTGCTGTTGTGATGGTTTTCGTCAGACACAATCCTCCGTCGTGATGGCTACTGTACTTCCTAGAGGGTGAGTCTTTGCTGGTGATTGGATCCTGCGAAGCTGAGCACGGACATGCCCTTGGAGCTGCCCGATTGGGTGGTGGTCATGACCAATGCCAGTTTGACTGGATGGGGAGCAGTTTAAATGGCAGCGCACTCAGGCATGCCCGTGTCTGAAGGTTTACCAGAGGGCCCTTTGGTGGGGACCGTAAGATAACAAGTCCCACTGATGCCTGCACCCTGTTAGCAGCAGCCTGCACCCTTTCTGTGGGTTAGCTGCTGCTGAAGACCCCTAACACTCCCCCGCTACCACCCCAGAAGCTTCGCTGGACCACTCAGAGAAAACAGGAACTCAAGAACAGCCACCACCAGGACTAACTTACACCATCCATACCCCCACTGGATATACACCAACTTGCTAATCATTAGCCTGCTAATATACCATGCAAAACCCTCCCTCATACTCACAAATGAAATACTGATACCCCTAGTGCACACCCTATCCCACCACCCACCATGGCAGTACATGTACAGATACCCACAGCAAAGGAACCACAACCTCACACATATTAAGCCCAAACCACACACACACTGCCAACACATACACCATCCCCCAATCGGCATTGAACTGATAAATGCCAGGTCAGTGAGAAATAAGATCAACACCCTCGCTGACCACCTCCAACATCAGGACTATATAGATTCCCACGCCCCACTTGACCCCCATCAGAATGAATTCTGTGCCAACCACGGCATCTAATCACTACTAACTATGCTCCTAGACAACTTAAAGGATTCAACAACATAAGGAAAGGCTTTCTGCTCATCTTCATAGACATATCTGCAGCCTTTGATACCGTATCCCACAGTACCCTCCTGCAGAGACTCAGTGAAATTGGCTTACAAAACACCACTCTCAAATGGTTTACTTCATACCTCAGCAATAGACAACAGCAAATCAAGGTTGGCTCAACCACCTCTACCAACTTCCCATCTACACAGGGCATACCTCAAGGATCAACTCTATCAGCCCTGCTGTTCAACCTTTACATATGCCCCGTCTACAATGTCATCAGGAAACACAATATTCAAAATGCAGTGTACACAGACGACATCATGATTTACACCCCCATCAATCTGAATAACCTGGACTACACTGTAACAACAACGTATCTCCAAGATATGTCCGACTGGCTCTCCCACAATAACCTAAACATAAACTACAACAAAACCAAAGCTATTATCATCACATATAATAAATATCTCACCTCAGTTTATCAACCTGCATAACCTGACCACCCCGACTGAAGATGAAGTTAAATACCTGGGAGTTACTCTTGACAAGAACTTGAACTTCCATTCACACATAAGCAAGACCACAAGAAATGCATTTCACAAGATGGCCATAATAAGAAGACTCAAGCCCCTCCTCAACCAAGATCATTTCAGAATTGTGTGCCAAACCATCATATCACTTATTCTGGACTACTGTAACTCCATATACATTGGATTACCCAAAAAGACAACATGACCACTGCAGATGGCACAAAACACACTAGCCCGCATCATCACTGGCGCATCTAGGCATGACCACATCATTCCAACACTCAAACAATTGTACTAGCTTCCAATCGCATCCTGCATCTGATTCAAGACAACCCTGAACATTTTCAAAATCAGGCACAACATGTATACCAGCAGCCGACTGGGACTAATCAACCCTGACACAAGCACCAGGCAAAGACGACAAAGCAGACTGGACACCATTCAAGTTCCTACCCCAGAACCACACAGGCCACATCATCTAGAGCATTGTCCCTTGCAGCACCATCCCTATGGAATACACTCCCTACCGACTTGAGAGCCACAACTGACATCAAAGATTTCTGAAAGAAGCTAAAAACCTTGCTAATCAACCTCTTTGGGTCTACCACATCTGACACAGCACCCAACCACATTACTTCCTGAAAAGAGCCTATCAGCAGCTCAACATGTATATATCCGATTTTGTAAATAAGTTACCTCCCAACCCCTACAACCAAAAGTACTATACCTAGCTTTGATACTATACCCAAAACCTTGTAAATAGATTATCCACTACGACCCCTTTGCATGCTTCCCCCTCCCCCTCGTTTGCTGTGTACTCTGTTGTTATACTATGTAAACTGCTTTAATTGTAGGATAAGGCGGTATACAAAACCTATTAAATAAATAGTCTGCATCAGGTAACGCAAGGCCAGTGGTCATCACAGGAGATAGTCTGGTTCATAATTCCTTTGGAGATGTGAGCTGTGTATCTGGCATTGCAGAATTCTTTTCTGCTTCTCCACCGCAGGGCGGTGAGTGTTTTCGGACGTGATCACGGTGACGTACATCAATCGGCAGGGTAGCACAGGAAGTGCGAGTCTCAAGGATGAAGTAGCTCTACTTCTACAGTGGGTGAATTGGAATCTGCTGGTGCTCTCGGCAGTGCATGTAGCAGGGAAGGAGAAACCTGCAGGCTGACTTCCTCAGCGATCACTGACTGGATCCAGGGGAGTGGACCCTGGATGACTCAGAGTTTTGCAGCATAGTCCACTGATGGATCTTATTGCATCAGCGACAAACACAAAGGTGGACAGATTCTTCAGTCACAGAAGGGAAAGAATGTCCAAAGGGCTGGACATTCTGGCACAAGTATGGTCCATGGAAGGACTTCTGTATGTGTTTCCTCCATGGCCATTAATAGGGAGACTGCTGCAAAGGATAGCTGTTCACACAGTCCAGATGGTTCTAGTAGCACTGGACTGGCCTCAGAGGCTTTGGTATGCAGACCTGATCTGACTGGAGATGAATCGACTATGGTGCCTTCCAGGGATGGAACAGCTGTTGTCCCAGGGACCGATCATCATGCTGCAGGTGGATTGATTCTTGCTTACAGCCTGGCTCTTGAGAGGGGGAAGTTGAAAAATAAAGCTTATTCGGCTTTGCTGTGGGTGTGTAAGTGGTCCACTTCAGTTTCATATGCTAGAGTATGGCAGCAGTTCGAGAGTTGGTGTGCGGAATGGGGCCAACGGGCGCTGTCAGTCTCAATGCACGAGGTTCTGGATTTTTTGCAAGTGGGACTAGACAAAGGCCTCACAATAAATTAATTGAGGTACGGGAGAGCAGAGAGGCAGTGCAGAGGTCCGGTGTGGCAGGCTCTGTTCCGGCAGCCCCGACGTCACCGGGGGCCACTTCAAAAGTCGGAACAGCTTGAGAGTTGCCTCGGGAGAGCAGAGAGGCAGTGCAGAGGTCCAGTGTGGCAGGCTCTGTTCCGGCGGCCCCGACGTCACCGGGGGCCTCTTCAAAAGTCGGAACAGCTTGAGAGTTGCCTCGGGAGAGCAGAGAGGCAGTGCAGAGGTCCGGTGTGGCAGGCTCTGTTCCGGCGGCCCCAACGTCACCGGGGGCCTCTTCAAAAGTCGGAACAGCTTGAGAGTTGCCTCGGGAGAGCAGAGAGGCAGTGCAGAGGTCCAGTGTGGCAGGCTCTGTTCTGGCGGCCCCGACGTCACCGGGGGCCTCTTCAAAAGTCGGAACAGCTTGAGAGTCCCTTTAAAAGACCGATGGTTTGGCGCAGCCGAAGGCGCTAGCCGGGGCAGCGATAGAAGGGGCCAGATACAAGGGGCATGATAGGCCCCTTGGGAGCCCCTTGGAGCATCGAAGGAGCATTGAGGGAGCACAGTACCTGGGGCTGACCTCCGGCTGAGCTGAATCCGATGGGGAAAAGGAAGAAGAAGACGGAGTTGGTGGTACCAGCTGAACCTGCGGTGGGCCCTATGGACATGTCAAGGTACTAACTGGCGCTGAGGCTACACTTGACCCTGATTTTCTTGTACTCCGCCCATCTCCTGTCTCTTTGAGTTCCCCGGACCGGACTCCACCTTCTCCTCCAGTCTATATCTCCCCCCCAGTGTCTGCCTCTGCGGAAACGCGGTTTCTCCAGAGTACCCCGGTAGAAGGGGGGGAAACACTGAAACCGGTTATATGGGCACCCGTGCCAAGTGCAGCCAGAGTAGTGCCTGATGATCAGGTTACCCTGGCTGATATTTGGCAGGTGGTAACCCGTATTGAAAGTTCCTTAGTACCTACTGTTGTACAACTTTGTAGTTTCTCATCTGAGATTACTACACGGTTGTCAGAGGTGGACACTAGGTTAGGGAAAATGTCTAACTTGATTAGTGGTTGTGAAAATCAGTGTCAGGCTCTTAAGGTTGTAAATTCTTCTCATATTAAAGAGAGTTTAATGTTACACCATAAGATGGAACAATATGATAATATGCTTCATTCTAAAAATATTCGTTTGTTAAATTTTCCTATGTGTCGTTTGCTGTCTGCTGAAATTTTGCTGAAGAACAGTGGCCAATCTAGGTCATATGTACTGTCGCGACGCCACCCTGGTGGCTAATGGGCGCCAAGGTAGGTCGGACACAAATAAAGATAAGGTTGGGATTGGTACTTATTTTTCAGGGCCCAGGGATGTATAGCCTTGGTAGCGTCCTTATTACCCAATACCCAAAGAACACAGGTTTCCAAGTGGAGGGAAAATAAGGCTTTATTTCCCTTGTCTTGCAAAGGTTCAAAGGATCAGTCCCAAAACAACAAAAGAAATGTCCTTACATCAGGTTAGAAAAAGTAAAACTCAGGTTCAAAGCAACAACTGTTCTCTTCATAGAGGTGATACAAACACAAACATTTCCTATTTCACCAGTTTACTGCTCACATACTATGGAAGGATTCCAAGCTTCCAGTGGTAGAATAACTACAATCCATTTCCTCATCTGAAAGGGATTCTACCAATTTCAATTGCATTGGTTCCTGATCATACGCCTCTGAAACAGAGTCCGTGGTTCTGGGCAACCTATAATTAGGCTTTTCAGCCAAACGCTATATGACCTCCCAATGCCTTGGGTTCAGAGTGGGGCGTCGGTCATGCACTGTTCTACAAGGCGAATATTCTTCCCTCTTCATAGGTTTTATATTAGCTTTCTGCAAACATTGCTTATTCAAAAGTCTCTCATTTGATAAAAGCTTTTCATACCTTGTATCATGAGAAGTGTTACATGAACAGGGATCTTCTGTTTCCTGTCCTCTCCACCGGCTAGCTCTCTGAAGGCTGTTCCCAACTTAGTGTGGGTTACCTTGTAATGCTGGCTTCTCTCCTTGGGGTGAGGCTTGAGGCCTACTCCTGCTGAGATTCTGCCTTGCTCCTGCAATCTGGCGTGGGTTTTTCAACCGTCCTTCAGTTGACTTCACACAGCTGTCCCAGTACTGCTTTCGTATTCCCGGATCTCCTGGATCCTTCCGTACTCTCCGTCCTTTCAGGTCTCTCTGGCCTGTTCCTCCTTCCGGTGCTCCAGCAGCGTCTGTAGCTTCTGCAGTTTCTGCCACTTCTGCAGCTCCTGCCGCTCCTCTGGCTTCTGCAGGCTCTGTAACTTCTCTGCCTTCTCTGCTGCTGCTGCTGCTACCGCCACTTCCTCCTTTACCGCCACTTCCTCCTTTCCAGTCTTCCAGACTTTCTTTAAAAGGAGTTCCTGCCTTCCTGGATTGGAGGCTGGCTGGCTTTTGGTCACACCCTGTGGGGCGTGGATCCTCAGTCTTCCGGAGGTCCCTCTTGCTCCCCCTATCAGGTTCCTGAAAATACTGCAGCTTGTGCATGCCTTTTTTCGTGTTTAAAATATTTTCTTCTGTTCCCCACTGGTCTGCTGCATCACAGTACCTAGCAGTTTCCCCAAGAGACACAGGTTCCACAATGCTTGTATTGGTTCAAGCATTGATATCCTGGGTCCCTTCTTAATAATGGTTTATGGACCTTTCCTCCAGGAACATGTCCAAACCTTTTTTAAACCCAGCTACACTAACAGCCTTTACTACATCCTCCGGTAACAAATTCCAGAGTTTGATTACATGTTGAGTAAAAAAATATTTTATTTAATTAGTCTTAAATAGTTTACCCTGTAGCTTCATTGCATGTCCCCTAGTCTTTCTATATTCTGATAAGGTAAACAATCGATCTACGTTTACCCGTTCCACTCCGTTCATTAATTTATAGACTTCTATCATATCTCCCCTCAGCCGTCTCTTTTCCAGGTTATAGAGCCCTAACCTTTTTAGCCTTTCTTCATATGAGTATCCTTCCATTCCCTTTACCATTTTGGTGGCTCTTCTCTGAACCTTTTCTAAAATCGCTATATCCTTTTTAAGATACGGTGACCAGAATTGCACACAATATTCAAGGTGCGGTCTCACCATGGAACGATATAGAGGCATTATAATATCTTTTGTTTTATTTTCCATTCCTTTCCTTATGATACCTAGCATTCTATTTGCTCTCTTGGCTGCTGCTGCACACTGGGCCGAGGGTTTTAACATGGTATCCACAATGACGCCTAAATCTTTTTCCTGGGTGGTGGTTCCTAATGTGGAACCTTGCATCGTGTAACCATAGTTTGGGTTGTTCTTCCCTGGGTGCATAACCTTGCACTTGTCCACATTAAATTTCATCTGCCATTTTGATGCCCAGTCTTCCAATTTATCAAGATCCTCTTGCAATTTTCCACAATCCTCTTGGGTTTTAACAACTTTAAATAGTTTTGTGTCATCTGCAAGTTTGATAACCTCACTCGTTATTCCACTTTCCAGGTCATTTATGAATATGTCAAAAAGCAGCAGACCCAGCACAGATCCCTGGGGTACACCACTATTTACCTTTCTCCATTGGGAAAATTGGTCATTTAGCCCTACCCTCTGCTTTCTATCTTTTAACCAGTTCCTGATCCACAATAGTACACTGCCTCCTATCCCATGACTCTTTAGTTTTACCAAAAGTCTCTCATGAGGGACCTTGTCAAAGGCTTTCTGAAAGTCCAGAACCTGTGTCTTTTGGGGAAACTGCTAGGTACATATGACCTAGATTGGCCACTGTTGGAAACAGGATACTGGGCTTGATGGACCTTGGTCTGACCCAGTATGGCATATCTTATGTTCTTATGTTCTTATGTTACCTGAGATCCCTGGGAAGAAGTAGAAGCCCTGGAAAACATCGATGCTACAGACATCGTGTCTGAAGCAAAAAGGGCACCGAGTTGATTTGCTCGATTCTGAAGACTTCTTTTAGTCAACTTCCTGCAGGAGAGACACTCCACAGGGCAATGGTCAGGACCTAAACATTTTAGACACCAGTCATGGCTGTCGGTAATAGAAATTGTACCTCCACATTTTGAACATTTTTTAAACCAGTAGCTGGTTTTTCCATGGTAAGGGAAAAGAGGGCCTAATGCCCAAAATGGCGCCAAGCATCAGAGCAGGGAAGAAACCCATGAGAAAAAGCACTAAAATTGAAATAGTTTTAAAAGAAAAGAAAGAAAAGCACCGGTGGTACCGGTAGGCATCGACGGAAGGCAGCTGCAACTACAAAAAATATAAAAATAAGAGAAGATTTTCTGCGGTGACAGGGGACACGTCCTGTCGGCTCCGCGGAAAACGAAGAACTGAAGTGAAAGAGGTATTTGGGTGGGAAGGCAGCACGCATGCGTGGTGGGATGCTCCCATAAGCTTTCCATTTGGACGCTGGGGAGCGTTCCCGCGCAGGCTCTGTCGGTGTCAACGGTACCCATATGTGACAACTACTTGTTCCTGGGGGATAATCAGCTGCCCTGTTGTCTTCTAAACCAGTGCCTTTTTAAAGAAATTCATTTCTGATGCACACCCGTCACATACTACCCACTCCCCCCCATTTTAACACTAAGATTCATTCCTTCAGGGCAATAAATATGGCTTCAGAAGGGAATCTCTGAATCATACTGTCATGACCTCAGAAGTGCTCATAGTGGATTCCGGAAAAAGCTATGGTCTATGGCTCTTGGCCAATGGCTGTCATTGTGATGATAGAATTAGATGGTGGGCAAAGAAGGGTAACGTGGAGTAAAATCACCAGCTAGTTGTGAATGTAGGCTTATGGCGCCAGTTCTCAATGAGCTGGAAGCCCAAAGGAAAACTGAAGGGCCAAAAAAAAAATAACCCAAACAAAAATTACTTGTATATGTAAATGCATATTAAACCAAGACACCTTCAAGTTATTATATGAAATGAAACATACTGCTAAAGAATAATGGAAAAAAACAAAACCCCAAGGATCTTCCTTGCATTCTCTTTCTCAGAAATGATTATGAGTCATCAGCTGTAACTTTATGCTGCTGTGTACACAGATTCTGTCTTTCTGCCAGGCATGAATCAAGCAGTCTCTTAAATACCTTTAGCCTACTAGAGCATCCAGATGGAAAACTACAAACAACTGAATCCTGTGAGCAAGGAGCCAACATTTTGTGAAAAATCAACTGTGAAACGGTTCACCAAGTCAAACCTGTTTCTCAGAATGCATTGCACCTGGTGGTGTGTCTACTGCAAATAAAAGGAACCAAGTAAAAGAAACTACACCCAGCATAGTATGACTGAGAAGTCTGATGGGCAGAAACACAGCTGGCAGCCAGGCAAGTCACCTTTTCTAGCAAGTCAGTACCAGACCTCCAATCATATACAAGAAAACAAAGTTACTTACCTGTAACAGGAGTTCTCTGAGGATGGCAGGATACCAGTCTTCACACAAGCAAGTACTATGGCTGTTTGGCACAATGCAAATACTACAGCGAGCATTAGCAGTAAATTTGGGAGACAGAGATCATACTCCACATACCCTGGCTTAGAAGTGAGGTTCAGGATGGTCATGTTATGCTCAAAACTAACCTATTTGGAGAAATTGCCCCAAGGTAAAGACATCAGATGGAGCCTGAGGCAGCAGCATCTCTAACAGAAGTATTGGAGAGTGACAATGGAGGTGGGGTAGTGAAAGCAAGCTATACATGAAAGGAGGGAACCAAAGTACCATTTCTGTACCAGTTGCCATGCTCCATTCCTTTGATTTGAGAACAGGAACTTCTTAGTCTATCTTCTACTCTAAGGTGAAGGCCTGGCTATATACACAGCCCTTTGGGCAAGGGGTAGCTTGTTAAGATTATATATGTGTACTGTTAATAAACATATATAGTACTATTTTTCCCCACTCCTTTTCTTTGATGAACTGTAACTGGGCTATTGTAATATCACCTTCTCCAGCCTTCTCCGGCACCAGTTTAAACAGTTCCAGACAATCCAAAATAAAATCTGTGCACTTACCCATGCCAGAAAATTTGACCATGGTTCTCCTCTGTTTATTCAAGACAACTGGCTTCCTTTTCCACAACGTATCCACTTCAAAATCCTCATCCTGACACATAAAATACTTCACAATCATGCATCCCAATACCTTTATGACCTGACTATGCCTTATACCCCGCGACACAATCTCAGATCCCTTTGCGACAATCAACTTGTCCTCCCTCCTCCTAACCGAGTAAATTATGAGTCCACCCACCACTCAGCTTTTTTCTACACTGCCCCCAATCTCTGAATCTGTCTTCCTTCCTCTTTATAACTAGAATTTTTTTTCCCAAATTTAAATCCCTTTTAAAAACCTATCTGTTTATACAAGCCTTTGGCTTGAGCGACACACAGAGTGCTGCATGAACAAATGGCTCCCATACTCTGCTATGTCCCCCTCTCTCAGGTCTTTTGCTCTCCCTGTCCTGTCACCATTGTAGTTCCTTTCTTTTCTCCAGCCCTGTTTTATTACCTCCTTTTTTTAAGACTGTAAACCACTCTGCATGTGTCCTCCAAGAGTGGTATATTAAATTCTGAATAAACAATAACTAGCTTTTTGTTTTGCATTGTTATTGTTTGTCTTGCATTGTTATTGACTGTCTATTTTAATGACTCATTGCTATGTTTTATTTTAGTTTCTGATATTGTAAACTTCCTTGCTGTTAATACTAATTGCAGTATATCAAAATAACCATAAACCATCATACACACCAGCACATTACCATCCCTCCTGTTTTTAAATTAACTATAAAAGACACTACAGAAAAAAGTCCAAAGGCCTTCTATGCATGAGGACACCCCCCCCCCCATCCCCTCCCAGTAACTGCTATATAGGCATGAATTCTGGATTTTATACAAGAGTGAACAGAATCTCAGTATAAACCCTGCACCTCCAGTTTTGTAACACATACTTCACATGGCTCAACAATGGAGCTAGGATATTTCTCCTTACAGCTCTCAAAGCAAAAAAAAAAATTTAAATGTGGTGTCACCCGAGGAACGGCAATACCCTCTTTTTCCACTGCCAGTCACTTTGAAAAATAACATAAAATCCTGCAAAAGGACATTAGGGACCCGCTGATCCTTAAAACTGGAAATTCAATGCTGCGGTTTTCCTTGCCTATCTTCACTACTACTACTACTACTACTACTATTGAGCATTTGTATAGCGCTACCAGTCATACGCAGCGCTGCACAGACATGTAAGAGACAATCCCTGCTCATCAGAGCTTACAATCTAATCAAGACAAAACACAAGACAAAACACAGAGGTATAAGCCGGGGTAAAAACTAGGGGAAGGAAAAGGAGATCAGATGAGTCAAGATCCATAAGCAGAAGCGAAGAGGTGAGCTTTCAACCTGGATTTGAAGAGGGTTAGAGAAGGTGCCTGGCGTACAGACAGAGGTAGTTTGTTCCAGGCGTAAGGAGCAGTAAGGTGAAAGGAACGAAGTCTGGAGTTGGTGGTAGAAGAGGAGGGCATAGATAGAAGCAGTTGGCTAGAAGAGTGGAGTTCCCGAGAGGGATTATAGGGAGAGATAAGAGAAGAAAGGTAGCAAGGAGCCGCAGAGTGAATGCATTTGTAGGTCAGCAGAAGAAGTTTGAACTGGATGCGGAAACGGATAGGGAGCCAGTGAAGTGATTTGAGAAGAGGAGTAATATGGGCATGACGAGGCTGATGGAACATTAGACATGCAGCGAAGTGTTGAACAGATTGAAGGGGAGACTCACAGGGAGACCAGCAAGGAGGAAGTTACAGTAATCAAGACGGGAGGTGATTAAGGAGTGGATAAGCGTTTTAGTATTGTGTTCAGAAAGGAAAGAGCAGATTTTGTTAATGTTATAGAGAAAGAAATGGCAGGTCTTTGCTACGAGATGGATATGTGTGAAGAATGAGAGGGAGGAAAAGACAACCCCTAGATTGCAGGCCGAGGAAACAGGAAGGAGTACAGAGCTATCCACAGAGACTGAGAAAGGAGGAAGAGGAGGAGAGGTTTTAGGGGGAAAGATAAGAAGTTCAGTCTTGGACATGTTCAATTTCAAGCAGCGGTGAGTCATCCAGGCAGCAATGTCAGAGAGGCAGGCAGAGATCCGGGTCTGGATTGCCGGAGAGAGTTTGGGTGTAGAGAGGTAGATCTGGGAGTCATCAGCATATAGATGGTACTGAAAGCCATGGGAAGAGATAAGCGCACCAAGGGACTGAGTATAGAGAGAGAAAAGGAGCAGTCCCAAGACAGATCCCTGGGGTACACCAACTGGGAGCGGGGTAGCGGAGGAGGAGGAGCCACCAGAACACACATTTAAGGAGCGATGGGAGAGTTAGGAGGAGAACCAGGATAGTACAGAGCCCTTAAAGCCAAGCAAGGATAGGGTATCAAGGAGAAGGTTGTGGTCAACGGTGTCGAAAGCAGCAGAGAGGTCAAGAAGGATGAGGACAGAGTACAGGCCCTTGGATTTAGCCAGGAACAAGTCATTGGAGACTTTGACAAGAGCCGTTTCAGTGGAATGTAAAGGACAAAAGCCAGACTGTAAGGGATTGAGGAGGGCATGAGAGGAGAGGAAGTCGAGGCAGTGGTGGTGAACTGCACGTTCAAGTAGTTTAGAAATGAAGGGAAAGAGAGAGATGGGTCGATAATTAGAAGGGCAGATAGGATCAAGTGAGGGTTTCTTGAGGAGAGGTGTGACCACAGCATGCTTGAAGTCTTCAGGGACAGTTGCAGTGGAGAGCGAAAGGTTGAGAATATGAGAGATGGAAGGAACAATGGTGGAGGAGATGGGGCTATGAGATGGGTGGGGATAGGGTCAGAGGAGCAGGTGGTGAGTTTGGAGGAAGAAAGAAGATGTGCAGTTTCCTCTTCAGAGATGACAGGAAAGGAAGAGAGGGTAGGAAGGGAAGGGGGGGAGAGTTGGGAGTGGAGAGGGGGAGGAGGGGAAATAACTGAGTTTGTGGGGAATTGGAGGGTGATCTTGTGGATTTTGTCATGGAAGTAGTCAGCCAGGGTTTGGGCAGAAAGGGAGGGAGGGATCAGAGGCAGAGGCACTTTGAGGAGAGAGCTGAGAGTAGCAAAGAGACGGTGAGGATCGGAGGCAAGAGAGCTAGTCAGATGGACATAGTAGTCTTGTTTGGCAAGAGCTATGGCTGACTGGAAAGATACAAGCATGAATTTGAAGTGTAAAAAATCTTCAGGGGAGTGGGATTTGAGCCAAGCATGCTCAGCAGAACGGGCACAGGAATGTAGATAGCGGGTAGTGGGTGGAGCGAGAGCATCCAGAGCTGAGGAGAGTGCAGCATTATAGGAAGTTACTGCCTCGTCGACAGACTTGGATGACATAGTGGAAGAAAGAGATGGAGAAATGGTGGAAGAGAGAGTCAAGGGATCAATAGCTTGAAGGTTTCTAAACAGGATGGAGGAGACAGGACGAGGCTGGGGCAGTGGGAGATGAAGATTGAAACTTAAAAGGTGATGGTCAGATAAGGGAAGAACTGAGTTACGGAAGTTTAAGGGTAAGGAACTAGAGAAAAATATCAGGTCCAGGCAGTGGCCATGCTTGTGAGTTGGGGCAGTGTAACAAAGTTGGAGGTCAAATGAGGAGGTGAGGGAGAGGAGCTTTAAAGCATGAGGATCAGAGGGGTTATCGACATGAATGTTAAAATCCCCAAGAATAAGAGTGGGGGAAGAGAAGTCCAGAAAAGAGGAAAGCCATGAGTCAAAGTCAGTGAGAAAGGTAGAAACAGACTTGTCAGGAGATCGATAAATAACAGCTGCCCGGAGAGGAAGTGGAGTGAAGAGGCGGATGGAGTGGACTTCAAAAGAGAGAAAGGAGTGAGACTGAGGCAGCGGGAGGGGTTTGAATTGGGAGGTGGGAGAAAGTAGAAACCCAACACCACCACCACGGCCAGTGGGACGAGGCACGTGGGAGAACTGATAGCCCCTGTGGCAGAGGGCAGCAGTAGATGCCGTATCATCTGGGAGGAGCCAGGTC
The DNA here is from genome assembly GCA_033557465.1 of Ichthyophis bannanicus. Taxonomy (NCBI): domain Eukaryota; kingdom Metazoa; phylum Chordata; class Amphibia; order Gymnophiona; family Ichthyophiidae; genus Ichthyophis; species Ichthyophis bannanicus. The sequence goes on from CM066046.1 coordinate 43,928,570, forward strand.
TCAGAGCAAGAAGATGTAGAGCATTGGAGAAAGAGATCATGAGTAAAAGCGAGTTTATTAGAGACAGAGTGTGCGTTCCATAAGGCACATGAGAAAGGGAGAGTGGAAGGGGAAAGGAGAGGGATATGGATAAGATTAGACAAGTTGCGTGAGGATCACTTCTCAGAGTGAGACCGAAATCTAGGGGGACCAGAAACGACTTTATTAGAGACAGAGTGTGTGTTCCATAAGGTAGATGAGAAAGGGAGGGGAAAGGGGAAGGATATGGATAGGATTAGACAAGTTGCGATCTCTTCTCAGAGTGAGACTGAAATCTAGAGGGGCCAGGACTGGGATTGATATCACCGGAGGAGAGGAGGAAAGGGAGAGAGGAAGGGGAAAGGAGAGGGATATGGATAAGATTAGACAAGTTGTGTGGGGATCTCTTCTGAGAGTGAGACTGAAATCTAGGGGGGCCAGGATTGGGGTTGATATCACCGGAGGAGAGAAGGAGAAGGAGTAGTAGAGTATGGGGTGGAGGGGAGACAGTATGGTGGAAGCGAGGGTGAGGTTGCCTTAGGGAGAGAGGAGATGGTTGAATGAGAGGGAGAAAGTGATGAGGCTCAAGAGGTGATGATTGGTTAGGGGACAGAATGGAGGGGGAAGTGAGGATGGTGAAAGGGGGATGAGGAGTGGAGGAGTGAGGGTGCAGGTAGGAGGGGAAATAGTTTGGGAGTATGAAGAAAAGGAAGATAATGTGAAGTGGAGCCATGGAAGAGGAACAGAGAGGTGCTATGCCCCAAATGTTATTTTTAGAAGCAAGAGGTAGCAATGCAATCTATGCAATGAAGGCTATGCAGCATTTTTACAAACAATGAGGTAGCAATGCAGTCTATGCAATGAAGGCTATGCAGCATATGTTATTTTTACAAGCAGATCACAAGTGCAGATCACTAACCAGGCAGCATCCAATATCACTGCTGCCTGATTAATGTCATTCTCCACCTCCACCCCACCCAGGAATGTTCCGATACTAACCGGATAGCATCGGGGCGCGTAGGGGACTTAGATGGGGATATTCAATGGCACTAACCATGTAAGTGCCATTGAATAGCCCTATCTACGGCATTTACATGGTTTACTGGGCTGTAAATTGTGTAAATGCCTTTTGAATATCAGTGTATTTGGAATTTCAGAAAGCCTTTGACAATGTCCCCCTCATCAGAGACCTTTGGCAAAACTAGAGTCATGGGATAGGAGGCAGTGTACTATTGTGGATCAGGAACTGGTTAAAAGATAGAAAGCAGAGGGTCGGGCTAAATGGCCAATTTTCCCAATGGAGAAAGGTGAATAGTGGTGTACCCCAGGGATCTGTGCTGGGTCCGCTGCTTTTTTGACATATTCTGGAGATGGACCAGCTGTGACTCCCAAATATAAAAATAGGACTGAAGTAGATACCACACCATTCACAGAAGATGAGGTGTTAGAACAACTTGCTAAACTGAAAGTGGACAAAGCCATGGGACCGGATGGGATACATCCCAGGATACTGAAAGAGCTCAGAGAGGTTCTTGCAGGACCGTTAAAGGATGTCTTCAACAGATCCTTGGAAACAGGAGTGGTTCCTCAGGACTGGAGAATGGCTAATGTTGTACCTCTACACAAAAGTGGTGACAGGGAAGAAGTGTCAAATTACAGGCCCGTGAGCCTTACCTCGGTGGCAGGAAAAGTAATGGAGGCGCTCCTGAAAGAGCGAATAGTGAACTTTCTCAAAACCAACAGGTTGCAAGATCCCAGGCAACATGGTTTTACCGAAGGACGGTCTTGCCAAACAAATCTGATTGAGTTCTTTGATTGGGTGACCAAGGAACTAGATCTGGGGCATGCAATGGATGTCATCTATCTGGATTTCAGCAAAGCCTTTGATACTGTTCCTCATAGGAGGCTTGTCAATAAACTCAGTAGCTTGGGGATGGGTCCCAAGATAGTAAACTGGATTAGAAATTGGTTGACTGACAGACAACAGAGGGTGATGGTACATGGAGCTCACTCGGATGAGAGGAAGGTGATTAGCGGGGTGCCTCAGGGTTCGGTCCTGGGCCCGGCACTGTTCAATGTATTTGTGAGTGATATTGCTGAAGGACTGAATGGAAAAGTCTGTCTTTTTGCAGATGACACAAAAATTTGCAACAGAGTGGACTCCCCAGAGGGAGTGGATAACATGAGGAAAGATCTACAAAAGCTGGAAGACTGGTCTAATGCTTGGCAACTACAATTTAATGTGAAAAAGTGCAGTGTCATGCACTTGGGTAGCAGAAATCCAAGGGAAAAGTACACAATAGGGGGTGAGAGGTTGGTATGCACGGTTCAGGAGAAAGACCTTGGTGTGATTATCTCTGATGATCTCAAGGTGGCAAAACAGTGCGACAAGGCGGTGGCAAAAGCCAGGAGGATGTTGGGCTGCATTCAAAGAGGGATTACCAGCAGAAAGGAAGAGGTACTTATGCCACTGTACAAGTCACTGGTGAGGCCTCACTTGGAATACTGTGTTCAGTTTTGGAGGCCATATCTTGCAAAAGATGTAAAAAGACTGGAAACTGTTCAGAAAAAGGCGACCAAAATGATTTGGAGCCTGCGTCAGAAGCCTTATGAGAAGAGACTTGAAGACCTAAATATGTACACTTTGGAGGAGAGGAGGGACAGGGGAGATATGATTCAGACCTTTAAATACTTAAAGAGAAATGATGAACAAACAAACCTCTTCCAAAGACGGGGAAGCTGTAAAACTAGAGGGCATAACATGAAGCTGCAAGGTGGTAAATTGAAAGGCAATGTCAGGAAATATTTCTTCACTGAAAGGGTGGTGGATGCTTGGAATGCCCTCCCGATGGAAGTGGTGAGGGCAAACACGGTGATGGAATTCAAAACGGCATGGGACAAACACAGTGGATCCCTTTACAGCAACAGGATAAAAGCAAAACAAACAGTACCATCTAACTTCTGAACTATCTAGCATCTGAACAAATAAGGGTGTCCTACATGGAGTGGTGGGTTCACCCCTAAACAGAAACAAAAACATGGGGAGGGGTGGCCTGCACAGAGCGACAGGTGCACCTACTCTTGCCATCTTGCTGGGCAGACTAGATGGACCATGCTGGTCTTTATCTGCCGTCACTTACTATGTTACTATGTTACTATATTCATAAATGACCTGGAAAAGGGAATAACGAATGAGGTTATCAAATTTGCAGATGACACAAAACTATTTAAAGTTGTTAAAACCCAAGAGGATTGTGGAAAAGTGCAAGAGGATTTTGATAAATTGGAAGACTGGGCATCAAAATGGCAAATGAAATTTAATGTGGACAAGTGCAAAGTTATGCACCTAGGGAAGAACAACCCAAACTATGGTTCCACGATGCAAGGTTCCACATTAGGAACCACCACCCAAGAAAAAGATTTAGGTGTCATTGTGGATAACATATTAAACCACTCCGCCCAGTGTGCAGCGGTGGCCAAGAGAGCAAATTAGAATGCTAGGTATCATAAGGAAAGGAATGGAAAATGAAACAATGGATATTGTAATGCCTCTGTATCGTTCCATGGTGCGACCGCACCTTGAATATTATGTGCATTTCTGGACACTGTATCTTAAAAAGGATATAGAGTTATTAGATAAGGTTCAGAGAAGAGCCACCAAAATGGTAAAGGGGATGGAAGGATACCCCTATGAAGAGAGGCTAAAAAGGTTGGGGCTCTTTAACCTGGAAAAGAGACTGCTGAGGGGAAATATGATAGTAGTCTATAAATTGATGAATGGAGTGGAACAGGTAAACGTAGATCGATTTGTTTGTTATCAGAATATAGAAAGACCTAGGGGACATGCAATGAAGCTACAGTGTAGCCTATTTAAGACTAATAAGAGAAAATATTTTTTCACTCAACGTGTAATCAAACTCTGGAATTTGTTACCGGAGGATGTAGTAAAAGCTGTTAGTGTAGCTGGTTTTAAAAAAGGTTTGGACAAGTTCCTGGAGGAAAGGTCCATAAATCATTATTAAAAAGGGACCCAGGATATCAATGCTTGACCCAATACACGTATTGTGGAACCTGTGTCCCTTGGGGAAACTGCTAGGTACGTATGACCTAGATTGGCCACTGTTGGAAACAGGATACTGGGCTTGATGAACCTTGGTCTGACCCAGTATGGCATATCTTATGTTCTTATGTTCTTATGTAGATCCTAGGTACTTATATCATAAACTTATCATACTATAACAGACCTAACTTGCAGGGCTCAAACTGCACAAACCCTACCTATGAAAAGTTGGGATGGGCATTTGTTTGAAATGACTCGGGAAATGTTATCTGCAGTTCTCATGTCATTTCATATGATTTTTATCCTGAAAGCCCTCCTGAAAGTTTGGATTTCTCATGCCATTAATAGTGAAGTATTGTAGGTACCAACTGAAGTGCTCACAAGGTGCCTATTGAGTAATTCTGCTAATATTACTCAATTGATGCTTATTGCAGTGCCCATCAGGCGCCTATTGAAAAATAGTGCACCTGTGGTGTGAACTACTGTGCAATGGTACGCACAATTGCGCATTAATATGCACTATCAACAAAACTGCCCTGAAATGAAAATTTAACAAATGGAAAAAAAACCCATAAATAATATGGGAAACTAAGAAAACGCTATTTTTTCCCTGCACAGCCCTAATGAAAAGACAGCACTATGAATATTACACCTTCAATACATCTCACCTACTATTAGGAAACTAGAATAAGCTGGAGTGTTACAGATCCCTACACAGGAACTACAACAGAATCCTTCATCTCAGTAATGCATGCAGAACATGGATAGACCCTCACCTAATATAGAGTATGGACCACAGAACCAGAAACATGATATGGAACCCCCCCAAGAAAGCCAAGGGCATGTTTACTGAAGTGATAAGCAGCACGGGACTAACCCATGTTACATAAGAACATAAGATATGCCATACTGGGTCTAATCAAGTCCAGTATCCTGTTTCCAATGATGGCTAATCCAGGGCACAAGTACCTGGAAGGTTCCCAGAAAGGTACACAGGCTCCACAATACTTGTCCCCGGATAAGCCGTCGATTTTCTGGGTCCTCTTTAATAATCTTAATAATAATTTGTGGAACTTGTCCAAATCTGTTTTTTTTTTTTTGTTTTCGTTTTTTAAATTATTTTTTATTAGAGTTTAACAATAACCCAAGAAAACCTTGGATTAGGAAATACACATTCCATCATGCATCACTAAATTTAGAACAAGTGACTACAAAAGAAACAAAGAACACACATTTACAGGGAAACCTCAACTGGAAACTCGCACCCAAGGCCAAGACCTCAGCTCGGAGCTCCAGAAACGTCTTCCTCCTAGTCTGCGTTCATTTGGAAACATTTGGGAAAATCTGTATCTTTCCACACAAAAAGGAAATACAAGACTTTTTAAAGTACAACCTTGACAACCCTTCCTTATCCTGAAAAAATACAAATACACCCAGTAAAGTAGCCCTGGCTTTCACCGCTTCAGTGGACTGCTCTAAGACCTCAGAAATGTTAGCCGTCCATAGAATCAGACGAAACATCCATTAAAGATGTGGCTGCCTTCTGCAAGGCATCCTTAGAAACCACAGGGGAGAGATAGATTTTCTGATGAGGGGGTACCCCAGATTGAGGAAAGCTTAAAGTGTCTTTTAGGAACCTAATAAATAAGTCCCTAGGGGGAACCAAGTCATTTGTTAAAAATTCAGAACTTGAAGGTTCAAGTTCCTCTGCTGATTTTCCAAAAACTCAATCTTTCGCAACATTACCATTTTGTTCCTTGCGTATCCTTCCAAACCTGTTTTAAACCCAGCTATACTAACAACTTTTACTACATCCTCCACGTTGAGTGAAAAAATATTTCTCTTATTAGTCTTAAATGGGTTACATTGTAGCTTCATAGCATGTCCCCTACTAGGAGAGGAGTGGCCTAGTGGTTGGGGCAGGTTACCTCAGGCTGGAAGGTTGGGGATTCAAATCCCACGAGAGGACAGCAACCTTGGGCCAGAAGGACTGGGGTTTCTAGTTCCACAGGTGCTCCTTGTGGTCTTGGGCAAGCCACTTAACCCTCCATTGCCCATATTCCCTGTAAGTATTAGTTTATGTGTCTCATATCCCCTCATGTTAAATGTATCCCCTAATTGTGTTGTGACCACTTTGATTGAAGGATAAGGTGGTATACAAAACTGTCTAAATAAATTCCCCACCTTTTGATGGAGTAAACAACTGATCTACGTTTACCCGCTCTACTCCATTCATTAATTTATAGACCTCTATCATATCTGCCTTCAGCCATTTCTTTTCTATGTTGAAGAGCCCTAAACGTTTAAGCCATAAGAGCATAAAAAATGCCATATTGGGTCAGACCAACGTGCATCAAGCCCAGTATCCTGTTTCCAACAGTGGCCAAGCCAGGTCACAAGTACCTGGCAGGTTCCCATAAAGGCACACAGGTTCCACAATGCTTGTCTCAGGACAAACGATGCATTTCTCAGGTCTGTTAATAATGGTTTATGGATCTTTCCTCCAGGAACTTGTCCAAAACTTTTTTAAACCTAGCTACACTGACATTTTTTTCTACATCCTCCGGTAACATAGAAATATAGACATATGATGGCAAAAAAAGTCCACATGGCCTATCTAGTCTGCCCGTCCATATCAACTATTACAACAGTCTCTTTTTCCTTTAGAGATCCTCTGTGTTTGTCCCATGCCTTTTTGAATTCAGACTGTCCTCATCTCTACCATTTCCACTGGGAGACTATTCCACGGACCTACTGCTCTTTCTGTAAAAAATATTTCCGCATATTACTCCCGAGTCTATCCCCTTTCAGCCTCATCCTATGTCCCCTTTTATCAGAGTTTGCTTTCAATCAAAAGAGCTCTCCTCCTGAGCATTAAATGCCACGGAGGTATTTAAACATCTCAATCATATCACCTCTATCCCGCCTTTCCTCTAAGGTGTACATATTAAGATCCTTAAGTCTGTCCTCATATGCTTTATAATGAAGACCACTAATCATTTTAGTAGCACCCCTCTGCACTGACTCCAACCTGAAGGTGCGGTCTCCAGAATAGCACATAATACTCCAAATGAGGTCACACCAAAGACTTAGAACAGAGGAACTATCACCTCCTTTCTTCTGCTGGCCATTCCTCTTCCTATGCGCCCAAACATCCTTCTAGCTTTTGCAGTTGCCTTTTCTATCTGTTTAGCCACTTTAAGATCATCAGAAACAATCATGCCTAGGTCCTGCTATTCTTTTGTGGACAAAAGTACTTCACCCCCTATACTATATAGCTCCCTTGGATTGCTGCAGCCCAAAGGCATGACCTTGCATTTTTTAACACTAAATCTCAGATGCCAAATTCTCGACCATTCTTCAAGCTTAGCTAGATCCCTCCTCATGTTATCTACACCTTCCTGAGTGTCCACTCTATTGCAGATATGGTATCATCCACAAAGAGGCAAACCTTACCCGATAGCCCTTCCACATTATCACTAACAAAGAAGTTAAAAAGAATCGGACCAAGGACAGATCCCAGGGGTACACCATGGTAACCTCCTTCTCCTCAGAGTGAACTCCGTTTAGCTGCACCCTTTGTCGCCTCCCACTCAACCAATTTCTAACCCAAGCAGTAACTTTAGGATCCATCCCTAGGGTGTTCAGTTTGTTTATGAGTCGCCTGTGCGGAACAGTGTCAAAGGCTTTACTGAAATCTAAATGCCCCACATCTAGGGCTCTCCTTTGGTCCAACTTCCTGGTCATCCAGTCAAAGAAATCAATCAGATTTGTCTGACAAGACCTGCCTCTGGTGAATCCATGCTGTCTTGGATCTGGTAATGCATTGGACTCCAGAAACCTCACTATTTTTTCTTTCAGCAGCGCTTCCAATAATTTACTCACCACTGAAGTTAAACTAACTGGTCTGTAGTTTTCAACCACATCCTTACTTCTGTTATTATGTAAAGGGAGCACATGGGCCTCTCTCCAGGCCAATGTGGTCCCTTTATGAATTCCAGAGTTCAAGAGTTTGATTACACGTTGAGTGAAAAAATATTTTCTCTTAGAAACATAGAAACATGACAGCAGAAAAGGACCACATGACCTATCGTATCTGCCCTTCATAGGTATCTTTCCATCCTCTTTATCATTTTGGTGGCCCTTCTCTGTAGCTTTTCTAATTCCGCTATATATCCTTTTTAAGATATGGCAACCAGAACTGCGCTCAATATTCAAGGTGCGGTCGCACCTGGAACACAACAGAGGCATTATAATATATTTTGTTTTATTCTCCATTCCTTTCCTTATGATTCCTAACATTCTATTTGCTTTCTTGGCCGCCGCTGCACACTGGGCTGAGAGTTTCAACGTATTATGCACGATGACACCTAAATCCTTTTCCTGGTACCTTGCATCATGTAAGCACTTTGGGTTGTTCTTTCCTAGATCCATAACTTTGCACTTGTTCACATTAAATTTCATCTGCCATTTGGATGGCCAGTCTTCCAATTTATCAAGGTCCTCTTGCAATGGTTCATAATCCTCTTGTTTTTTAACAACTTTAAATAATTTTATGTCATCTGCAAATTTGATCACCTCACTCATTTTATTAGTGTGCTTGCCTATTATGGCAGGGGCAGAGTGGGCAAGCTGAAAACAGGTGGCATAGACACAGTAGGGAGGCAGTGGACTGACTAGTGATTACATATCAAGGTGTATGCGCACTGTAAAGGCGCACATTACTTCCCCCCTGCACTACCCACACTTGCATATCAACACCAATGTGACCATCCCCTAGATAGGTATAAATCACTGGGGCAACAGCTTTGTGTTGTGTGGAGAGTGAGAGCACCTGGCAGATGCCTGCAGAACTACAAAAGGGGACTGCTACTTCTGGAGCAAGATCTGCAATTGTAAGCATTTACTTCTGGGAATTTTTCTAAATCTTCAGGCAAAATGAATTCTTTAGCTTTAAGCTGATTAATCTCTGTAAATTAGAATCCAGTGTATGTGTTAAATCAGTTAGGGCCTAGTATCAGCAAAGAGCTTTTAGTTAAATTATAAACTCAACAGGTAGCTTTCAGTTTAAGTTTAAAACCCAGCAGAGCTTCCAGTTTAAATTTAAAAAACCCAGCAGAGGACTTTCTGGTTAAATTTAAAACCCAGCAGAGAACTGCTAGTTTAAATTTAATACTCAGTCAGGGCCTAGTATCAGCAAAGAGCTTTAATTTAAATCAAATCAGGAGTATAACTTAGCATAAAAGGAAAAACAAGGTCAGTGTGCAATAAATTGTTTCTAGAGACCTTCTAGATAAGGGGCAAAAGATAGGTTTTAACGCCAAGTGACAGATCAAAGGGGCATTTTGAAAGACTCCCTCTATCAAAGCAAGGACTGTGTGAATCACCCAGGAAATTGGTCACAGATTACCTTAGAAGCACAGGACAGAGTACTGGTTAGCAGCCAGCTTTTAATAGGTCTTCTTTTCCTCCCTCCCTCCCTCCCCAACTCCCACCCACCCCCTGGAATAATTGTAGCTTTATAGGTGCTTAAACCTCTTAAAGGGAAGGAGGTGTCATATTCACTCTCAGATGCAGCTATGTATCCTCATCAGGCATACATTAAAGACCTGGGATTAATTAAAATTGAGGTGAACAAAGTCCATTAAACATATTAGGTATGGTTTTATTAGTATAAGTATTCCCAGCAAATCTAAGTAAACAACTTAAATACCTAAATGCAACCTTTTAAACTAAGTCCAGCAGTGAGATGGGGGCTTTCCAGTCTTTTGCATTGAGTGTCACATGTATGATTTTCTCCCAGTTGGTGAGGGGCCTTACGTGTGCACTAGGTGCAAGAAGCTCTTTGCTCTCAGGGAATGAGTCCGGTCTCTGGAGGCTAGAGTAGTAGACTTGGAAGACATAGGGAAGACAGAGAAGTACATAGATGAGATCTGTAGGGATATAGTACTGAAGTCCCACTTCCAGTCTGGCAGCATCCCTGCTGACATGGAGGAGAGAGGACATGTGACAGGAGAGCATCACCTTAGCATTGCAGGAAGTGATCCTGTAGCTAGGACCTGTCCTCCAGGTGATGTAAAACCCTCTCGCACAGAGGAGGTTTCTCCAGGGCCATGTGCCCATGAGGGAAGGGTTAGGACAGCTGTTATAGTTGGTGATTCGATCATTAGACATGTAGATAGTTGGGTGGCTGGTGGATGTGAGGATCACCTGATAACATGCCTGCCTGGTACGGACCTCACGTGCCATCTAGACAAGGTCTTAGATAGTGCTGGGGAGGAGTCTGCTGTCTTGGTACATGTTGGTACCAATGACAAAGGAATGTTTGGTAGGGAGGTTCTGGAGGCCAAATTTAGACTTTTAGGTAGGAACTTGAAATCCAGAACTTCCAGGGTAGGATTCTCTGAAATGTTTCCCATTCCACATGCAGGACCCAAAAGGCAGACAGAGCTCCAGAGTCTCAATGCGTGGATGAGACGATGGTGCAAGGAAGGTTTCTGGATTTGCTAGAAACTGGGGAACATTTTGGTGAAAGGAGGGGCTTTTCCGAAGGAATGGGCTCCACCTTAACCGGGATGGAACCAGGCTGCTGGCATTAATCTTTAAAAAGGAGAGAGAGCAGCTTTTAAACTAGATAATAAGGAAAAGCCGACAGTTGCCCAAGAGCACATGGATCGGAACAATGTATCCTTGAAGGATACTAGCAAAAGACTGAATTTAGGGCATATCACAACACAATCCTACAAGATTCTACTAAACAAACACTAAGGGGTATGTTTACTAAGCCAGGTTAACAGTTAACCAGGGCTATCTGCAACTAGGTCCCATTGAATAACATGGGTCCTAGTTGCAGATAGCCCGGGTTAACCGTTAGCCCAGCTTAGTAAACATACCCCTAAGACACTTTCAATTAGCCCAACACGCTGTAACTAGGACAACCATGAATAGCAACTCCTTTGACCACATTACCCCCTATTGTATGCCCTCCATTAGCTCCCTATACAAAGCCGTATCATCTACAAAATACTAGTCACAACTTTCAAACTAATCAGAGAAATCGACCCATCTTACCTCTCCACACTCGTCACCACGGACATGGTCACTCACTCTCAGCGTGACTGCAATAAAAACAAGCTAGCAATACCAACTGACTTCAGGAAATCGAGGAAAATTACAAACAAAAAAGCATTCTCCTACTTCGCCCCTAACCTCTGGAATAACCTCCCCGAGCACCTAAGAGAGGCATACGACCTCCTCACCTTCCAAAAAAACCTCAAAACCCATCTATTCACACTTCACTTTGGATCTTCTACTAACCTCAACTCCATTGATCCTCCTCACTCCTCCACTTAAACCCTTCTACATAAGTTGCCATTCTCCCCTCCCTATAACCCCCAAGAATGCCTCATTACTTTACACTGTATTGGTCTACACCCCTAACTAACATCAAAATTGTACATAGAACTATATACAATTACATTGAGCTATGTAAATCAGCCTTTCCAGTTAATGTATATAGTTAAAGAGTTATTTGTAATTGAAAATGTACTTTTCACTGTACTATTCAAATTGTTGTTCACTGTAAACCGCATTTGATCTTTAGGAAAATGCGGTATAGAAATTTGTAATAAATAAATAATATTGACAGAGAGGTTCCAATAAAAACAAAAGTAACCCAAATGCCCTTAAGTACAGAACAGACAGAACTTAAAGATTCCAAATTTCTCTTGCCTACTGATAATTAGATTAATATGAATAAAATACAGTTTTTAAAATGCTTGTATGCAAACACTAGAAGTCTAAAAAAATACAATGGGAGAGTTAGAGTACATAGCACAAAATGAGAGGTTAGATATGATTGCTATCTCAGAGACATGGTGGAAGGAGGACAACTAGTGGGACACTGTGATACCTGGGTACAAACTATATCAATGATAGGGCAGATCAAACTGGTGGAAGGGTTGCACTCTATGTTAGAGAGGGCATTGAGTCACAAAGGATTAAAGTTCTCTATGGATTGAAATTCCATGTAAAAAGGGGAAGGGGAAGGTGATGGCAGTGGGGGTGTACTAACCGCCTGGCCAGAATGAACAAATGGATGATGAAATGCTCAAAGAAATCATGAAAGCTAACAAAAGTTACAACACAGTAATAATGGATGATTTCAATTACCCCGGTATTGACTGAGTCAATGTCACAGCAGGACACACTTCAAAGAGAAAGATTTTAGATGAAATAAATGACTGATTCTTGGAGCAGCTGGTTCATGAACCCACCAGAGGGGAAGCCATTTTGGACTTAGTCCTTAGTGGAACACAAGATCTGGTGCAAGAGATAAGGGAGTTGGAGCCGCTTGGCAATAGTGATCATAGCATGATCGTGTTTGATTTAAGAAATGGAGGAAGGATGCTAAGGAAATCCACAGTACTATCTTTCAACTTTCAAAAGGGAGACTATGATAAAATGAGGAAAATAGTTAAGAAAAAACTAAAAGGAGCAGTTGCAAAGGTTAATGATTTACATCAAGCATGGGTGTTATTTAAAAATACTATCTTGGAAGTCCAGACCAGCTGTATTCCATGCTTTAAGACAAGTGGAAGGATGTCCAAAAAACTGCCATCATGGTTTAAAGAGGAGGTCAGAGAGGCTGTTGTTGCCAAAAAAAAAAACCATCTTTCAGGAAATGGAAAAAGAAGCCAAATGATGAAAACTGGAAACAACATAAGCACTGGCAAGTTAGATGCAAGGCATTGATAAGGCAGGCAAAGAGTGAATTTGAAAAGAAGCTTGCTGTGGAAGCAAAAATGTGTAATAAAGACTTTTTCAAGTACATTCATAGCAAAAAAAAACCTGTGAGAGAGTCAGTTTGACCATAAGATGATAGAAGGGTAAAAGGGGCGCTAAGAGTGGACAAAGCCATAGCGGAGAGACTGAATGAATTCTTTGCTTCATCTTTACTGAGGAAGATGTAGAGATGTTACCCATGACTGAAATGGTATTTCAAGGTGATGCTGCAGAAGAATTGAAAGAAATAGCGATATAACAGGAAGATGTATTACAACTATTTGATAAACTGAAGAGTAGCAAATCACCTGGACTGGAAGGTATACATCAAAGAGTGCTGAAAGAACTAAAATATGCGATTTCAGACCTACTATTAGTAATCTGTGAACTATCATTAAAATCATCTGTAATACCTAAAGATTGGAGGATGGCCAATGTAACGCCAATTTTTTAAAAGGGTTCCAGGGGTGATCCGGGAAACTACAGACCGGTGAGCCTTATGTCACTACCGGGATAAATGGTAGAAACCATTATAAAGAACAAAATTACTGAAAATGTAGATAGTCATGACTTAATGGAAGACAGTCAACATGGCTTTAGCAAAAGAAGGTCTTGTTTTACTAACCTGTTATGTTTTTTTGAAGATGTGAATAAACAGGTAGACAAGTCGATTGATATAGTTTATCTGGATTTTCAGAAAGCCTTTGACAAGGTCCCTCATAAGATACTCTTGGCTAACTTAAAAAGTCATGGCATAGGAGACAGTGTACTATTGTGGATCAGGAACTGGTTAAAAGATAGAAAGCAGAGGATAGGGCTAAATGGCCAATTTTCCCAATGGAGAAATATGAATAGTGGAGTACCCCAGGGATATGTGCTGGGTCTGCTCCTTTTTAACATATTTGTAAATGACCTGGAAATTGGAATAATGAGTGAGATAATCAAATTTGCAGATGACACAAAATTATTCAAAGTTGTTAAACCCATGTGGATTGTGAGAAATTGCAAGAGGATCTTGATAAATTGGAAGCCTGGGCATCCAAATGGTAGATGAAATTTACTGTGGACAAGTGCAAAGTTATGCACCTAGGAAAGAACAACCTAAACTATGGTTACACGATGCAAGGTTCCACATTAGGAACCACCACCTAAGAAAAAGATTTAGGCGTTATTTTGAAACCCTCTACCCAGTGTGCAGCAGTGGCCAAGAAAGCAAATAGAATGCTAGGAATAATAAGGAAAGGAATGGAGAATAAAACAAAGGATATTATAATGCTTCTGTATAATTCCATGATCCGACCACACCTTGAAAATTGTGTGCAATTCTGGTCGCCGTATCTTAAAAAGGATATAGCGTTATTAGAAAAGGTACAGAGAAGAGCCACTAAAATGGTAAAGGGAATAGAAGGATACACCTATGAAGAGAAGCTAAAAAGGTTAGGGCTCTTCAACCTGGAAAAGAGACAGCTGAGGGGAGATATGATAGAGGTATATTAATTAATGAATGGAGTAGAACGGGTAAACATAGATCCACAGATGACAGAAGGTGATGGTAAATGGAGCTCACTTGGATGAAAGGAGGGTGATTAGCGGGGTGCCCCAGGATTCTGTCCTGGGCCCAGCACTGTTCAATGTATTCGTGAGTGATATTGCTGAAGGACTGAATGGAAGAGTCTGTCTTTTTGCAGATGACACGAAAATTTGCAACAGAGTGGACTCCCCTGAGGGAGTGGATAACATGAGGAAATATCTACAAAAGCTGGATGAATTGTCTAATGCTTGACAGTTAAGATTTAATGCGAAGAAGTGCAGTGTCATGCACTTGGGAAGCAGAAATCCAAGGGAAATGTACGCGATAGGGGGTGAGAAGTGTGCACGGAACAGGAGAAGGACCTTGGTATGATTATTTCTGAGGATCTCAAGGTGGCAAAACAGTGCGACAAGGCAGTGGCAAAAAGCCAGGAGGATGTTGGGTTGCATACAAAGAGGAATTACCAGCAAAAAGGAAGAGGTACTAATGCCATTGTATAAGTCACTGGTGAGGTCTCACTTGGAATACTGTGTTCAGTTTTGGAGACCACATCTTGCAAAGGATGTAAAAAGAGTGGTAACTGTTCAGAGGTAGGCAACCAAAATTATTTGGAGCCTGCGTCAGAAGACTTATGAGAAGAGACTTGAAGACCTAAATATGTACACTCTGGAGGAGAGGAGGGATAGGGGAGATATGATTCAGACCTTTAAATACTTAAAGAGAAATAATGAACAAACAAACCTCTTCCAAAGACGGGGAAGCTGTAAAACTAGAGGGCATAACATAAAGCTGCAAGGGGGTAAATTGAAAGGCAATGTCAGGAAATACTTTTTCACTGAAAGGGTGGTGGATGCTTGGAATGCCCTCCCGATGGAAGTGGTGGGAGCAAACACAGTGACAGAATTCAAAATGGCATGGGACAGGCACAGTGGATCCCTCTATAGTAACAGGATAAAATCAAAATAAACTTAACTATCTAATTTCTCAACAAACAGGGGTGTCCTACATGGAGCGGTGGATTCACCCCTAAAACAAAGACACGGGGAGGGGTGGCCTGCACGGAGCAGCAGGTGCAGCTATTCTTGCCATCTTACTGGGCAGACTAGATGGACCATATTGGTCTTTATCTGCCATCATTTACTATGTTATATGATACTATGTTATATGTTACTACAAGACTTCGACTTTCATACTTCGGACACATCATGCGAAGAGAGAGATCATTAGAGAAAGACATCATGCTTGGCAAGATAGAAGGTCAACGCAAAAGAGGAAGGCCAGCAATGAGATGGATTGCTACAATAACAGCAGCTACGGGTACCAGTCTGTCAACAATGAGCCGCCTGACTGAAGACCGAACACAATTTAGGATAGCTATCCAGAGGGTCGCCATGAGTCGACTCTGACTCGACGGCACTTAACAACAACATGTTACTATGTAATTGTTTAAGCCATCAAAATATAGAAAGATTAGGGGGCATGCAATGAAGCTACAGTGTAACCTATTTAAAACTAATAAAAGAAAATATTTTTTCACTCAACTTGTAATCAAACTCTGGAATTTGTTACCGGAGGATGTAGTAAAAGCTGTTAGTGTAGCTGGGTTTAAAAAAGGTTTGGACAAGTTCCCGGTGGAAAGGTCCATAAACCATTATTAAATAGGACTCAGGAAATCCACTGCTTGCCCCTATGCAAGCATTGTGGAACCTGTGTCTTTTGAGGAAACTGCTATGGACTTGTGAGCTAGATTGGCCACTGCTAGAAACAGGATATCGGGCTTGATCAACCTTGGTCTGACCCAGTATGGCATATCTTATGTTCTTCTGACAAGAGAGGACACTTTCAGGTAGCTGCCACATGCCATGGAACCAGAGGGTCCTGACAGAAGATATGCTGTATATGTGACCCTGATGTGATAGCAGCACTACATGGGGGGTGCCACATGATCGACTGTGTAAACCAGCAGAGGAGGATGTTTATGTTCACCTTTGTCTACCTGTTTATTCACATCTTCAAAACTCTTAACAGGTTAGTAAGACAAGATCTTCCTTCTGTCCCTCTGAAATAAGGCAGTGAATAGTCCAGGGCTCAGAAACAATGAAGTGATACCCTGTCATCATGACACTGTATGGGCAGCAGCATGTAGGTGCAACTGGCCATCACTTGTCCATAATACTGCAGTCCCATAGCACAACAGGAGGCAAAGCGGGGAGACACCCACACAGGCACAGCAGGAGGATTCCAAGGAAAAGTAACTCCAACAGAATCCAAGCAAGAGCTGTTATGTGTGGAAGTAGCTCACCACTCCTCAGCAGAGAGAAAAGGTAATAATACTTGGCCACCAACAAACCATAGTGCAAGTGTCCAATGAAGGATAGAGAAGGCTGACTGGAGGATATGATCAGCCTGATGTACAACTCAGAGGTATAGGCCAATGGACCATGGGGTAGGGCATGCAAATATGTGATGCACACACATGCTACACCGGTGTCTTCTGTGTCTATGTCTGCTGTCACCAGTGTAAATGCTGCATCCACATGAGCAGGGGGCATTGGTCTGGTGAAGGCGGTATGTTCACATTGCTAGAAAGTGGGCACTGCAGTATGAAACCACTCACCTTGTCACCTGGAGTGCCTGACATCCTAAGGTGCAATGGACTGGTTAACAGACCTCTGTTCAGGGGTTTGGGGGTGATAGGTGGTATCAGAGAAGCAACCTATTTACCTGATACAGTGCCTTTATCAGTGAATTGGATGGAATACTGGCTATATCTTGCTGGGTCCAGTCAAAATCCTATCTTGTGTTTTGACTGGGAAGATGTCTGTGACTTTTGGACCCTCTGTCTGGGACTAGAGCAAGCTCCCTAATTATGGGAGCAAGGGGGCAGAGCATAATACCTCTTTGAAGGATAGAAGTATCTCTTCAATGGCCATCACAAGTGCTTCTTAGATGAAGGGGAGGGTAAGTCAGATGCGGCAGCAGAAAAGATCTGAAATGTAGCTCAGTAGTCTTTAATGTGATCCTTGACTTTATCTCCAAAGAGATTATCATCTTGGAAGGGCATATCAGCAAGTTTTTCTTGTGCATCAGATCTAAGGCCTGACATCAAAACACATTGCAAAAGTCCTTGGGGTCATCTTGAAAACACTGTGTCTTCAGCACTACTTCCCCTTCATCCTCTAGTGTCTTAAGGCCAGCACATGTCTTCTGAGGGAAAATCTCTACTTTACCTTTTCTAGTGTGTCTTGCATATACTGGCCCATGTAGAGCTTGAATGCAACTGTATCCTGGAAAGAACATAACATTCTGGTAAATTTTCTTTCACTTGGTATGAGCATCTTCCATGTGGGCACCAAGCAATACATCCTCATCCTATCACCCTTCTTGAGGACAAATTGGGCTACTAGTTTTATCCAAGTTGTAGTACCTGTTCTTTGTAAACACAGATCAGCTTGCTGCACTGTGCTAGTCATTCTGTTTCATGTAAACCACACTGATGTTGAATAGTGCGATATAAAAGAGACTGTAAATAAAATAAAATAAATAATAA